>WNWU01000004.1:12451690-12523480 GCA_012654045.1 Ptyas mucosa
GAAGTCTCATTCGTCATCTTCAGGCTGGTGTTCTCGGCTTCGTGCTTCCAGGAGCAATGTGTGATCGCAGCTGTTTCCTCCTTTTAACTGCCAGTGGGGGTGGGAGCTGATTGGGTGGGAGCATGGCTGTGTTCTGATTGGGTGGAGGTGTGCTTTGATTGGTTGGGGGCCTGGCTGTGCTCTGATTGGATGGGGGTGTGCTCTGTTTGGGTGGGGGCTTGGCTGTGCTCGGGTTAGTCTGAGTTGCAGGGGGATTTGAGCTGGTGAGCTGCATTGCTGTTGTTTGGCTTCGCGTTCGTGGTCGTGCCACATCTTCGTGGTGGGTGTCAGTTTGCTTCATGTATGGATTGGAGGGGTTTAAATTGGCCAATGATGCAGCTTTGGTCTGGCTTCTGGTCTGTGGTCGTGCCTCATCATCGGTGTGGGTCTGTGTTTGCTTTTTGCGTGGAAGTGTGGTGGTGATATCCTGTGTGGTTTTCGTGAGTGTGGGTCTGGTGTCATTCTTTGTGTTAAGGACTCGTTTGTCAATAAGGGCAGGTTTCCAAATGGCTGGTAGGCGGGAGGTATCATCTCGTTTATTCATGCTGTGTGGGCGTTTTTCTATCTCGATGGCTTCTCTGATTATTCTGTTGTTAAAGTGTTCAGTTTTGGCGATAGTTCTGGTCTTTTTAAAGTCAATATCATGTCCTGAGGCTTTAAAGTGTTGGACCAACTTCTTCCCTGGTCCAGATTAGCCATCACTGTTATAAGATTAGTGTTTCTTAATCTCAACAACTTTAAGATGCATGCATTTCAACTCCCAGAACTCATGCTGGCTGGGGAATTCTGGGAGTTAAACTCCATATACCCTAAATTGCTGACATTGAGAAGCACTGCTTTAGGTAGTCTATATAGCAGGTTGTACTTACCTTTACTATTGGTTCGCAATGGGGCTGTGCACGAGCGGAGCGATTGCGCGCACACTTCTGCACATGCGCAGAAGTTTCTGCACATGCGCAGAAGCTTCCTGATGACGTTGGGGTCAGTGGGCAGAGCCTCCTGCTGGTTTTACTACCGGTTCTACAGAACCAGTCTGAACCGGGGGCAGCCCACCACTACTATATAGTAAATAATGAAATGAGAGGACATAAATGGGCATTAAAATAAAAGCATACAGTAATCAACGGGAGTCTTTGAGGAACCAATGGGATAATTGTACAGGCTTTACACAATGAAGGGCACCGTCCAAAATCTGATTCTTTATTTGAAATCAGATTAATTTATACTTTTCATCCAAGACAATATAGTTAATCAGTCAAACCTAAATTTCAAGAATCATTTCAGCATGGTCCTTGCTTTATGAAACAATATTTGGAAAATCAAAGTTTTGTCTATATTCAAAAATACATTTCTCAGCTACTTATACATAAAGTAGAAAACATATGCCTCCCTACTCTTATTTTTTAAAGCAACTTGAAGTCCTGAAGTCCTGTCTGAAGTTGCAAGATTTCCTTTCAGTGCAGATCATACCAAAAACTGTTTCCTTTTTGTCTCTATCTTCCAGTAATAACCAATGGGGGATAATACAATGAAGTTTAATTGTAATTACACATTACAGGGCCTGGAATGCTACCTTGCCCAAAGCAATCAAATGGCAGCTAGATCAACTATTACTTACTTTAATGTGTTGAAACTATGATTATCCTTATAAGTCTGAATAGTTCTGAGTCAAGTGAGTATCTACTCAAAGTATGCTCAACACTTGAATTTCTTGCTAGCTTTGCCAGCTTGGAAACACAATCAGACTTTGTGTCTAGATTGCTGCAATAGTTCTGCAAACTTTGATTAATAGTTACTGTTCAATAGTTTATCAAAAATCTTTACAGGAAATAAAAAAAATAAAATATGTGGCATGTACAAATTATAATGGTATGGAAGTTAAGCATAATCAAACACTAGTTTTTGATAGTCATAAAACATTAAATTTATAAATTTCTGCTTAAAAAGCTTTGTTTTCATAATGGTTTATTTTCTCCTTCAGATCAGTGCATTTTGTGTGCCGTTAGAAAGGCCACCATCTCAAATAGAATTTTCTTAAGGCAGGGGTGAGCTTCAAAAATTTTAGCAAGGGGTTCTCTGCCTGGTTGCTGGATGGACATAGCCATGGGGGGCGTGGCCTAGTTGGCCTCCTGCACCATGGCGGGAGGAGTGTATTTGCCATCCCCGGGCTCCAGAGGCTTTCCTTGAGCCTCCAGGAGGGTGAAAACGGCCTCCCCAGGCTACAGAGGCCCTCTGGAGGCCAGAAATGGGTCAGTTTCTGGCCTTCCGAACTTCCAGTAGGCCCGTTTTTCACCCTCCACTCCGCATGCACCCTGCACTTATGTCCATCCAAAATAGGCCATGTGGGGACTTCTGGGAGGGGCGGGGAAGGGCGGGGAGGGACGGGCGGGGAGGGAGGGACCAACCAGGAGTGGGATCTGGGGTTCTCCGAACTGCACAGAATCTTAGCTAGAGGTTCTACCAAACTCCTGTGAGCCCCCTGTAGCACACCCCTGTCTTAAGGCCTATTAATTGCACCCACACTTTGGGAGCCAAGCTGTCTATGTTTACACAATAGTTAAAGGCCACCACTCCTCCTTTAACTCTTGTCTGGAATATACACTTATTTACATAGCATTATATCTATTATCTTCATTTCTCCATTTATTAGGAAGTCTTAGTAAAGAAATGGTTCTTCTCATGAAATGACTAATTGAACTAGTGTTGATTATTTACATGAAAATAATTCTCAGGAAATGGCAAGTGCTTCATATAATTTTGTGCAGTCTAAACCTCCATCTATGAAGGAGTTTATGAAATTTTTTAATGCATGGCTCTACGTACATGCTCTATATCCCAATATGTTCCTGATATTGTGAGACCTGGCTCAAAAATACTGATTCCCCAGAGTAATAGTGAAGGCAAAAATACTCAGATGGAACATGCTGGAGATGGGACTAGTACAAGGTCACTGGAAGCCAACTGGTGTGCATTGTGAAGCCTGTCCCACCTGTCTCCTAAACAAAATTATTGCTTACAGGTCTAGCTAGGGAATGGAGGGCTTCAGCTATTGCTGAAATTATTTTCAAAATCGTACTTGTGGCTTTCTACTTTACAGGAGAATGTTCTTTTGAAGTTTGATGCAAAATGCCAATCTGCCTTCATCAGTTATAAATAGAGCTGAGATAAATGGATCCACATTTCTTTGAAAAAAAAGGGAAGTTAAAAAAAATTCCAGTTCAAATTGAGCACAAGATTTATAGAGATTCTGACCTAGCAATTTTTTTAAAAAAAATTGATTTATATGCTGCCCTTCTCCGGAGACTCAGGGCGGCTTACAGTGCGTTAAGCAATAGCCTTCATACTTTTGTATATTTATAAAAGTCAGCTTATTGCCCCCACAATCTGGGTCCTCATTTCACCTCTTAGAAAGGATGGAAGGCTGAGTCAACCTTGAGCCTGGTGGGATTTAAACTTGCAGTAATTGCAAGCAGCTCATCTTAATAACAGTGAATTAGTCCACTGCACCACCAGGAATTTATGTCTTTAAATTACATGCTTGAGTGTTGGTGCATAAAGGGAAATATTGTGAAATCACAGCCATCCCCAAGTACGTAAGCAAAATGTTGATGAACAGTTTTAAATTAAATACATTTCAGATATTTCCTGTAAGAAATACTATATATAAATAAAGGCCAAGCAATGCCCATATGTTGTGAGTCACAGAGATGCAATCTAATCCAGGAAATTCCACCTCTTTCTGAAAAGATTCAAAGGTGATATGCATTATGCACGGTTTACATAATGCTGAATGATCCTCAATGGTTTTAATACAGGTTACACGGTTATTATTCTTGTGGTTGATAATGAGGTTAGTTGAATCACAGGATAATTGCTTCAGACAAATTAGTTCCTTTTTTGTGCTCTCCTGACATGATCCCGCATTTATTTTTAAATGCATGTAGATGACAGGAAAACAATGTCACATAAACAGATTTTCTTGGATACAAACCACCACCACAGCAAAAGCGTCTCCTAATTTTGACCTGGAAGATCTAGCTGCCTAGAGTTGATAGTATGTATAAGTTTAATAAATAAATAAAGAATATCTAAAGAATATTTCTTGTTCTGTGCTTCTGCTTTTGATCTCTCAGCCAAGCTGTAATAAAAGTGACAGCTGTTTCTTTAAGGCAGGACATCCTGTGAGTCGCAGAAATTCTGGGATGATTGCCTATGGTTTATTGGTTCCTCCTCAAGTTGCTGGTATACTTTCCAGTGCCAAACTATCATTTACATCTAAAACAATTATTTTAACACTGTTTCAATACATAATGTTCCATTTAGGATTGTGTATGTATGTGGATTTTAAGTTTTTGTTTTAAAATTCTAGGTATCATCAAACCAGAGGTGGGTTTCAGCAGGTTCTGACCGGTTCCGGAGAACCGGTAGCGGAAATTTTGAGTAGTTCAGAGAACCGGTAGTAAAAATGCTGACTGGCCCTGCCCCATCTATTCTCTGCCTCCCAAGTCCCAGCTAATCGGGAGGAAATGGGGATTTTGCAGTAACCTTCTCCTGGAGTGGGGTGGGAATGGAGATTTTACAGTATCCTTCCCCTGCCATGCCCACCAAGCCACGCCCAGCAAGCAATGTCATGCCCACCAAGCCATGCCCACAGAACTGGTAGTAAAATTTTTTGAAACCTACCACTGCCTCAAACCCACTCATTTTGAGTCATGGACCTACCAACTCTGGCCCTGAAACTCAGAGATAAGTAACAGGTATGGCTCTCAATACCTGTAGTAATTCACCCACCCTTGCTCTAAGTGTATCAAGTGAGCACTGGACAGAGACACGGGATCTTGGAGGGTGGTGATTTGGTATAACATAATTGGGTTACTCTGCTTAATGCAGTCATTAATAAAGACATCCTAGAAGCCTGTGTTTATTTTGTGTGGTAGAATTCTTCCATCATACCGTATCTTAAATTTCCACATTTAAAAGCACACCTCTACTTCCATTAATAAACTGTGATAAAGTTATCTTTGCTTAGGCGGGGTAGACCTGGAGTAGCTTTGATTTATGCAACGTGCTGCTGCTTCTAACCTTTTACTTACTGGCTCCAGTTAAGAATACTAGGGACTGTACATCTAAACCTCCTGTATATGCTTTTGGCCAGTTCTTTGTGACAAGCATGGCCAGAATTTTGCAATTTAAAATTTTACGCCATGAAGCGTGCATGTATAATTATCCTTCCATCTTCTTTGGCTTTGTGGTCTTCTATCCAGTGGCTCTCTAGCTGGATTGAATACCAACTCCCATGTTCCTAGTCAACACTGTTACTGCTGGTCATTAGCTATGTTGGCTAGAGATGGAAGGAATGTGTTCAGCAGAACAGGAAGACATCAGATTTGAAGTGTTTATTGCCTATAAAGAGGTTGACCTTTAAGAACTGGGAGTTATGAGACACAAACATCTTTCCATTGCAGAGGACATAAATATATGTCTTGAGTTTGAGATGGAAGTACTGAGAATGAAAAGAAAAAGCAGTATATCTCTTTATTTTGGCTTTTGTGTAATCTGGGGTGGGGGATAAACATATGAAATTGCACAATGAGTTAGATCACAGGACTTTCTATCTGAGCAGCATCATAGAGCTAGAGGGGTTTGTAAAAAGTTTTTACCCCAGTCCCCTGGTGATGCCAGATACCCAGAATTATGAAATGGCAATTTAGCCTCTGCTTTAAAAATAATGAGCATGGTATCTTCAAAGGCAGGCTGTACCATTAACAAAACCTCAACTTGTCTCCACTTTCTTTTGAATACTTTCCACCTAATTTGAGAGTGTCAAGTCTGAATGATATGTTACAAGTTGCCATCATTCAGATGTGCATTCAAATGTATTTATTAAGTTATCTATATTTATGAAAGAGTAAATAAGAAATCTGTAATTTGTTATTTATGAATTTAGGATCCAGTATGGAACGACCATTGCTGAGACGGCTGTGTAAAACTACAGACTTTGATTCTATGTACGTGATTTTCAAAAAATCTCAGAGCAGACAAGGAAATGGGAAAAGGGAAGGTTTAAAAAACAATGAAATAATGAACATTTGAAAAATGTGGAGCAACAAGTGATGCAAGAAAGAAAACTACAGATTTTTGAAATATTTTTAAAAATGAAAGAGGACACTTGTATAGTTGAGATTTCAGGCAATTCTACACGTATGCTACGATAGGAAAGAGGGAGTAGAAATGAAACATAATAAAACTTGGTAGTATTAATATTTGAAAAATACTTCAGAATAAAGAGAAATTTATCAAAGACAGCTTGCAAGAGAAGAGCTCCAAAAAAACAAAACACATATAGTATGACTCTGATATAAAGCACTCATATCAGTGGTGAAATGTAAAATTTGTTACTACCGGTTCTGTGGGCGTGGCTTGGTGGTGGTGGTGGGGATAATGTGACTGGGTGGGCGTGGCCAACTTTTTTTTTAACTGTTTACTTTAGTTAAAAGTTAAAAGTAAAGCCAAAGAGGTTGCAGAAGAAAATGCTTTTAAAAGTAAAAAAAAAAGCCTCTGATGATTGCGCGGCTCAGCTGGGTATGGGGGGGGCAGGGACTTTTGCTACCGGTTCTCCGAACCACCCGCCGCCATTGCTACCAGATCAGGCGATCGGTCCGAACCGGGAGCATTTCACCCCTTGCTCATATGTCTCCAATATTTACAATATTGATTTACTGCCTTATTGATGCACTTTGGGGTGGTTACACTAATCAGATGGAAAATACAAAATCACTTTAAGCAAAAACTCAGCAATAAACATGGCAGCCTATCCATAATAAGTTTTTAAAAACCCATAAAACGATCCATCAAATGCTGGATTTATTGCTTAGCAAAACATCAAGAGGAGAGATGCAAGCCATAAATCTAGTGGCAGGATTTTTCAAATCATTGGCCACCAGGAATGGACTGTATCTGGACCCAAGTCCCCTGTTCTGATGCAGGAATCTCACCTTAAGCTTCTTCCATGTTTGCATTCATGAACCAGGCAGATTCCACTTGGGACAGATGACTTAAGCTGCCTAAGGCTTTATAGGTCAAAACCAGAACTTGGACTTGGAAACATTTCAGTAAGCAATGAGTCAATTTATAAGTAGGTGTTATTTTACAATAACATTTCATACATACTAGCATCCTGGCCACTATATTTTGTACTGTGTATGCTTGTTTCCAGGTCATTTGTGTTCATTTAATGATGATAGTGAGATCAGGGCATGAGCTACATTTGCCAGAACTTTACAACCAAGTAGGGCCTCAATTGACATACCAGACTCAGCTGAACAGAGACCAAGCATTTTACCTAAGTCCCTTCTAGCTAAAATTGAAATTCAGACATTGTAGGGTAATACCATTCATTAATCTGGTGGAGGACGTTCATTTTGATCTAAATGGTGAGAGTGTGCTTCTCTTGGCCCTCTTAGAGCTCTCAATATCTTTCTGAGGGAGATTGGTATTGGAGGTATTGTTTTACAATGGTCCTGTTCATATCTTGTTGGACTGGTTTAATCAGAAGGAGGATTAATCTGTGGTTATTTGAACATGGGGTGCTATATGGTTTGGCCTTCCTTCTACTACTGTTTAACATCTATGTAAGGGATGTTGGGAAAAGTAATCCATTAATTTAGGTCCGTGATGGCGAACCTATGGAACGCGTGCCACAGGTGGGCACGCAAGCTCCGGTGCGCGCAGCTGATTTTCGGGCCTTTTGGGCCCACGAGAAGTAGGGAAACAGGCCTGTTTTTCTCTCTCCCCAGCCTCCAGAGCCTTTCTAGGAGTCTGAGGAGGGCGAAAACAGCCTTCCCCCACCCCCCCCCCCCCCGGAGGCCCTCTGGAGGCTGAAAACAGCCTGTTTGCCAACTTCCGGAAGTTGGCAAAAAGGTTAGCCACCATTGATTTAGGTTGAAGGTATCATCAATTTTACTGATAATACCCAACTTTGCAGCACCACCAGATTAGAGATACTGTGGAAGTGCTAACCCAGTGTCTAAACTCTAGACCATGGGTGTCAAACTTATGGCCTGTGGGCTGGATGAGTCATGTAGTGGCTACACCCACTCCCGGTTTAGCAAAGGGGAAAAAAGTTGTGATACATCACGCGATGACAACATGTCATCGTGAGTTTGATACCCCTGTTCTAGAGGCTATGAGGGTCTGGGTGGATAAACACAAATTGGAGCTTAATCCCAGATGTCTTCTGTCACCATTGTTCTAGACTCTTTTCAGTCTCATTTATTGGAGTTCCTTAAACCACTCTGTGATCATCATCAGCTGAGAAGAAGCTGTTTGGAAGCAAACTGAGGGTAGGACAAGAAGCAATGGGTGGAAACTAATTAAGGAGAGAAGAAACTTAGAATTGAGAAATTTCCTGACAGAACAATTAATCAATGGAACAACTTGCCTCCAGAAGTTGTAAATGCTCCAGCACTGGAAGATTTTAAGAAGAGATTGGATAACCATTTGTCTGAAGCAGTGTAGGGTTTCCTGCCTAAGCAAGGGGTTGGACTAGAAGACCTCCAAGGTCCCTTCCAACTCTGTTATTTTATCTTATTGACACCTGGTCTCCTCTAATTCCAGAGAAGTTATATATAATGACCAGATATGTGGTGGAACTAATATAGAACTAAATATAATAAAATCAATCAACCAACCTATCTATCTATCTATCTATCTATCTATCTATCTATCTATCTATCTATCTATCTAATTACTTATATTTACATCCATAATCATGATTTAACCATGCAAAATCAAGAATAAAAGCTTTGTGTCTTGCACTCTCTGTTTGACACAGTGTGAATTGAGACCATATTTAATGACAAAGAAAGAAAATGAAAATAAAGTAAAAGAACTGAGTGCAGAGATGAGTTTACATTGGTGTGGACAATTGCTGGAACAAAGAAGGTCAATAATCTAAATAAGATGCAATTAACTTCAGCGAGACAGCCAGTTGATTAAAGGGATGAGAGAACTGACACACTAATGTAAACTGAAAGAGAAAAATAATAATAAAATATAACATTTAGGTTCTTATCCGGCTACAAAGACTGAAGTATTATATTGGGTTGGTTTTTGTTATACAATTGCTGTAAAGTAAACTAACAAATTAACTTTTTTTGTTTTTGGTGGAAAGGTTAACCCAGAATGAATGGGCAGATGGAAGTGGGCTAATTGAATTTAATAACCTTAGATTTATAAGCAAGCAGGTGAGATTAATGTAGACAGAAATCATGTTTTATTATTTGTGAAGCTACTTGCATGATCAATAGGTAGACTATTAGTAATTGCAATGCAATGCATGAAGAAAAGTTGTTTTCTGGTAAATATAACTGGAAGAAGAATCTGCTTCTTTCAAACACTGAGTTAATGAAAAATTTCCTGACGTTGGCATGCTGAAACCTGCCGGTCTCTTACCTCCTGCCATATGTCTTAAAAGCCTGGCTAAGATTAAAACAGCATTTCTCAAAATGAGAAAAGAAAAAAGCCACCCGCAAATTATAAAAATGGTTCTACTGGATAAGATAACATTGATGAATTTTAAAAGGCTCCTTTAAGTTATTGATAACATGAGAATGTACATACAGTGCTTATGCCAGTGGTGGCAAAACTTTAATGTGTAGGCATCCTTTATGTTTAATAGCAAAACAGTCTTTTGATTGTGTGCTTATCGACATGGTGGGTTTTCATTGCACAGATTACTAGTGAAGAAAGTGAGGACCTTTTACCCTAAATCAACCATGACCTGACCTATTGATGGGAAAGGAGTGTTTCTGTTCTGAACCTTGGTCTCCTAAGTCCTGCTTTAATGTTCCAAGACAAACAATGGCCATTTCCTCTATGATAAACAAGCAGCCTTCAATTAGTGGCACATTGGCATTTTCCATGGAAGTCAGAGATCTACCTTATGGTTGTAAAAGATGCATCTCTGCTTGATGTTTGGAAGAGTAAGTGTAAATGCCAAAAGTGCATTATGTAGTTATGGATTAGTTTTTCAGGGGTGCCTGGGAAGGTGTCCGAGTGAAAGGGCACAAAAAGTGACAATGAGCAGAAGCTGGCAAGGGCAGAACATCTTTTAACCAGGCAGGAGCACGATTTCTGCTGTTCAGCAAGCATTGAGAAATGTATGCATGAAAAGATAGTGCATAGTTTTTGATTTAGTGAATAAGATGTGATTCCATGAATATCGGGTAGAAGGTTGGCTGTGAAAATTTTGTGTCAAGTTAGTGGACTTTCAGCAGCACAATTTCAGGTAGTTATCCAAAACTGATGAGAGTTAAGGTTGAGAATGGCATCAGTTTCTCTTATAGGAGCCTCCTACACTTGTTGCCACCCTTAACCTGCCAGTACCAAATATGTGCTCCCCCCAAATTCAGTGACCTTTATAATTAATTCAACCTTTTCCAGCAATATTACATTGTTATGAGAGAGTCTTTGTGATTTTCCAGAAGTTCTCCCTGTGGTACAGAGGCTGAATTGTGGCCTTTGGCCTTTCAAATGCCATCCTTCTCTGCACCAAAAGAAATAAAATGACAGTGAGCTTACTTAACTGGAAATACTGAATACAGTATTCTGTTTAGGAAATAGAAACTTCTGCAACTTGCATGTCACTTGTATAAGCAAACCATTCAATGTTTACATTTGGACAAATCCTTTGTTTTTTCTTTCATAACTAAAACATTCTTCCTAGTTATTTGAGAATTCTTCCAATTTTTTGACAGTCCTGCAAAATGCTAATTGGTCTACCAATACAGATTTAAAGAGTCAAATGATGGTGTTTGGGCCTCATAATTATATAATTATATATAATTATAATAGACAGACAGATAGATAGATAGATAGATAGATATAGATAGATAGATAGATAGATAGATAGATAGATAGATGATAGATAGATATAAAATATGCTGTAGTTATATGCTGTGTAAAATTTGTATAAATTTTGTATTGTATATACAATTATATATACAATATTGTATAGAAAGATCCCTTTCATGGATCACTGCCTTGTAGTGGTGAAGGGGCTTGCGTAGCTCAATGAAGCTATGAGCTATGCCGGGCAGGGCCACCCAAGATGGACAGGTCATAGCAGAGAGCTCAAACAAAACGTGATCCACTGGAGAAGGAAATGGCAACCCACTCCAGTATCTTTGCCATGAAAACCCCATGGACAGTACCAAAAGGAAAAAAAGATATGACACTGGAAGATGAGCCCCTCAGATCGGAAGGTGTCCAATATGCTACTGGGGAAGAGCAGAGGGCTAATATTAGTAGTGCCAGAAAGAGTGAAGCAACTGGGCCAAAGCTAAAAGGACGCTCAGCTGTGAATGCATTTGGTGGTGAAAGGAAAGTCCGATGCTGTAAAGATTTTTTTCTCCATAGGAACCTGGAATGTAAGATCCATGAATCGAGGCAAGCTGGACGTGGGCAAACAAGAGATGACAAGACTGAACATCGACATCTTAGGAATCAGCAAACTAAAATGGACAGGAATGGGTGAATTTAATTCAGATGACCATCAGTATACTACTGCAGGCAAGAATCCCTCAGAAGAAATGGAATAGCCTTCATAATCAATAAAAGAGTAGGAAAAACAATACTGGGATACAATCCCCAAAATGACAGAATGATCTCAGTTCGAATCCAAGGCAAACCATTTAACATCACAGTAGTCTAAGTCTATGCCCCAACCATTGGTGCTGAAGAGGCTGAAGTTGACCAGTTCTATGAAGCCCTACAACACCTTATAGAATTAACACCAAAAATGATGTTCTTATCTTCATGGGGGATTGGAATGGTAAAGTCGGAAGCTAAAAGATAACTGGAATGGCAGGCAAGTTTGGCCTTGGAGTACAAACTGAAGCAGGGCACAGGCTGGTAGAATTTTGTCAAGAGAATACGATGGTCATAGCAAACACTCTTTTCCAACAACCCAAGAGATGACTCTACACATGGACATCACCAGACGGTCAACACAGAAATCAGATTGACTATGTGCTCTGCAGCCAAAGATGGAGAAGCTCTATACAGTCAGTAAAAATAAGACCAGGAGCTGACTGTAGCTCAGATCATGAGCTTCTCATTGCAAAATTTAGGCTTAAATTGAAGAAAGTAGGGGAAAGCACTAGGCCACTCAGGTATGAACTAAATCATATCCCTGATGAATATACAGTAGTGGTGACAAATAGATTTAAGGAATTAGATCTGATAGATAGAGTGCCTGAACAACTATGGATGGAAGTTTGCAACATTGTAAAGGAGGTAGCAACTAAAACCATCCCAAAGAAAAAGAAATGCAAGAAAGCAAAATGGCTGTCTGAGGAAGCTTTACAAATAGCTGAGGAAAGAAGGGAAACGAAAGGCAAGGGAGAAAGAGAAAGATACACCCAATTGAATAAAGAATTCCAGAGAATAGCTAGAAGAGATAAGAATGCCTTCTTAAATGAACAGTGCAAAGAAATAGAAGAAAACAATAGAATAGGAAGGACCAGAGATCTCTTCAAGAAAATTGGCGATATGAAGGGAACATTTCATGCAAAGATGAGCATGATAAAGGACCAAAATGGCAGGGACCTAACAGAGGCAGAAGAGATTAAGAAGTGGTGGCAAAATTACACAGAAGAACTATATAAGAATGAACTTAACATCCCTGATAACCATGATGGGGTGGTCACTGACCTCAAGCCAGACATCCTGGAATGTGAAGTCAAATGGGCCTTAGGAAGTCTGAGCAACAACAAAGCTGGTAGAAGTAACAATATTCCAGCTGAGCTATTCAAAATCTTGAAAGACGATGCAGTAAAAGTGCTACACTCAATTTGCCAGCAAATTTGGAAAATTCAACGGTGACCACAGGATTGGAAAAGGTCATCTTACATTCCAATTCCAAAGAAGGGCAATGCCAAAGAATGCTCAAACTACCAAACCATTGCACTCATTTCACATGCTAGCAAAGTTACAGTATGCTCAAAATCTTACAAGCTAGGTGCCAGAAGTATGTGGAGTGGACCGAGAACTACCAGAAGTGCAGGCAGGATTTCGAGGAGGCAGAGGAACTAGAGATCAAATTGCCAACATATGCTGGATCATGGAGAAAGCTAGGGAGTTCCAGAAAAGCATCTACTTCTGCTTCATTGACTATTCTAAAGCCTTTGATTGTGTGGATCACAACAAATTGTGGCAAGTTCTCAAAGAGATGGGAATACCAGACCATCATTTTGTCTCTTGAGAAACCTATATGCGGGTCAAGAAGCAACAATGAGAACTGGATATGGAACCACTGATTGGTTCAAAATTGAGAAAGGAGTTCAGCAAGGCTGTATACTGTCTCCCTGTCTATTTAACTTATATGCAGAGCACATAATGAGAAAGGTGGGGCTAGATGAATCAAAAGTTGGAATTAAGATTGCAGGGAGAAATATCAACAACCTCAGATATGCAGATGATACCACTCTAATGGCAGAAAGTGAAGAGGAACTAAAGAGCCTTCTTATGCAGGTGAAGGAGGAGAGTGCAAAAGTTGGCTTGAAACTCAACATTAAGAAAACTAAGATCATGACTCCTGGCACTCTCAATTCGTGGCAAATAGATTGGGAAGAAATGGAGGTAGTGACAGATTTTATTTTCCTGGGCTCCAAGTTCACTGCACATGGGGACTACAGCCAAAAATTAAAAGACGCTTGCTCATGGGGAGGAAAGCTATGGCAAAGTTAGACAAAAAGCAGAGACATCACCCTGCCAACAAAGTGGGTATTGTCAAGGCTATGGTTTTCTCAGTTGCAATATATGGTTGTAAAAGATGGACCATAAGGAAAGCTGAGCACCAAAGAATTGAGGCCTTCGAATTTTGGTGCCAAAGAAGACTCCTGCGAGTCCCTTGGACTTCAAGGCAATCAAACCAGTCAATCCTAGAGGAGATCAACCCTGACTGCTCTTTAGAAGGCCAGGTCCTGAAACTGAAATACTTTGGCCACTTAATGAGAAGGAAGGACTCACTGGAGAAGAGCCTAATGCTGGGAATGATTGAGGGCAAAAGAAGAATGGGATGGCAGAGAATGAGGTGGCTTGATGGAGTTACTGAAGCAGTCTGCGTGAATTTAAATGGTCTCTGGGGGATGGTAGAGGACAGAAAGGCTTGGAGGAAAGTTGTCCATGGGGTCACAATGGGTTGTACAGGACTTCACAACTAACAACAACAACAAGCTTTGCATTGACTAAGTTGACTTGTGATTGAGTTTAATAGAACATAAATTCAACTAAAATTATCTGATATTTTTCGTGGTTTATTGTAGCAACAGTCCTGACTACTGTTCACATGTCTCTGTACAGGTTTCTCATGCAAATAGTTTATTAAAACTTTTAAGGCTGTGTAATGAGACTTAGTGCAATAAAAGGTAAAGATCTCCTTCCTCCCCAGTTGGGAAATACTGCATGTTTCTTACATAGAGTTGATCAATCAGTACCTAATGGCCATTGGATTCTCTGTTGCTCAATGGGGGTTACATAATCCATCCATACACTTCATGACTGGCTCATGTTCTCTTTTTTCTATTCCTTTCATGCTCAACCTTATAGCTGCCATTGCTCTTTTGAAAACATGTGTGTGTGTGTGTGTGTGTGTGTGTGTGTGTGTGTGTGTGTATTCATATGCAATAATATGGGTTAGAACATGCAGTGGTTAGAATGTAGTACTACAGGCTACTTCTGCTGACTGCCAGCTGCCTGCAGTTTGGTAGTTCAGGTCTCAGTGGTTCAAGGTTGACTCAGCCTTCCCTCCTTCCAAGGTGAGTAAAATGAGGACCCAGTTTGTTGGGGGCAATATGTTGACTCTGTAAACTGCTTAGAGAGGGCTGTAAAGCACTGTGAAGCAGTATATATAGTAAGTCGAAGTACTATTGCTATTATTTTTACTGCTGAGGATACTATAAACAGCAAATTGATAGAACAGTGGAGCCACCCAGCACGGCAGGTAAAAAGGTGTTTATTAATGAATGGCTACAGATTTCAGTAATATTCTTTATTCAGTAATAGTCTTTCTGCATCCTGTTGGTTTGTCATTGTCTTGTGGCACATACAGGGCAAAGAAAAGCAATGCATAGGCCCTCCAATCTTGTAGGAAGGAACCTCAGCCTTGCAGCTCTAGTTAGGGCTGATCAGCGTTGGAGTTCCACAACTTGAGGCTCTTGTACACATTATCAGTTTGATTTAAAAGGAAGGGATTCCCATGCTGGTCCAGAAAAACATTATTAACTTTTTTCTCCCTTTGTGACAGCCTTGAACACAAAGTGGTATTACTCTAGCTGTACTTTTAAGCATGCTAGAGATAAAGAAAGGGGTGGGGGGAGCTGGAGAGAAGGGGGTCAGTTGTCGGGGCATGAAAACTTATTTGGCTCATATAATAAGATTGTCACATATTAAAGGGTTAACTGTAGGCTGGGATATTTAAACACTTCTTACTAGGTACGCACAAGCTTGTTTGTTTAGGTAAATAAATAAGGAAGGAATTAGATATAATGGGGAAAGAAGACTTTTCCTGAACACTGCATTGCTTGTATTCAGCTACAGCTTGGTGCATAGCTTTTTAAAGATGCTGATTAGATGAATGCATTTTTTCTTATATTCGTTCTCCATTGCAGTTTCTTGGCCTGCCTGCATTCCTTAGTGTGCAGCTGGTACTTATGAGGGTATCTTTCCTTTGCAGGTTTGATACGTCTTTGAGCATTTCACTTCTTGCATGCAATACTGGTGTTCAGGTGCAGGAATAAAGCATAGCTTTAGCTCTTTTAAGCACCTTGATCAACTCCCTTGGCTATTCCATTCTCTGTCCTTTGACCACTGCATGCTCAGTGAAGGCACTTAAGATTGGCTGGAGCATTTGCCTCACTATTGGATTGATGCTGCTGGTGGTCATTAATACTTCTCTGGACATCTAAAGGGTAAGTGTGGAAGTTTCTAATTGATAGATTTAAGAAGCAGACCTCTTCATTATTCCAAAAATTCCAGTGTCTTTCCCCTGCAAAATCTTCAAGGAGAATGGTAAATATTTTAAGATTTGTTAGCCAGTCCTTATGAGTTCAAAATCTTCACTCACATTGAGCACCAGCTAGCAGAGTGTGGGTTTTTTTTCATTCTTTGCAATTACAGAACAATTCACTGAAGTAATCCTGGAATATTCAATAACCTTTTCAAGTTGAATGAATAATCCCTTTCTTACTGCTTTGCTGACGTGGTATAGCTAGGCACAAATCTGTAGTTCAGTAGTGCCTATTCAGCTAGTGCTAATGTAGTACTGACATGCCATTACATCGTGAAATCATGTTTGTTGCATTAATATGCTGCTCCAATAATATACAGTTTGAGGTAGCTGCCTTTCTATATTACAGAAGTTATATTGAAACAGACACCTCTTTTGTCCATTGTTTCTCCTTAGCCTGGAATAGTTTTGTTATTTCTTTTGCATCTTTCCCTGTTAGACGTCTAGAGAATGATAGCTGAGATTCAAATTCAGAGGCTGGGGTACAATATCTCCCTCTAGATTGTACTAATTATGCTGATCTCAGGATGTCATCTGTCTACTATGATGGGAGTCAGCTGTGGTGCCATGTGGCTTGAGAGGAATAGATATGTTATATTAGCACATTAAAAAACTGCTTCCCCCTTAATGGATATCTACCTGTAATAACTAAGCACATAGTGACTGCTAGGAGGTGGAAGATACCCACTAAAATTGCACTTTGCAATATATTTTGTTCCCCACTCCTTGTGTGAGTTACTTCTCATTTCCCACCCTCAAACCACAAGGCAAATTGGCATCATGTTTGATTTTTTCTTTCTTTCTTTCTGTGGTTATGCTTGGTTAGTGAAACACAAATGACAGCTCACCTGCCAAATCCTTCTCAACCATTTCTCATGGGTCCAGGATCCTTGTGGGGCAAGAGGCTTCCCAGGAGAGGGAAAAGGGTTTTTAAATAGGGGCTTCTCAGCATTTTGAGGAGAACATCAAGCTCTGCTGCCCATCTAGGGCATGCACAGGTTTATATTCAGTTGACAGTTCAACCGCTCCCCGTCCTGTTTTTGTCTCAGAGGTAATCAATAGAGTGCAGGTGGAGAGAGGGCAATCTGACCTTGGGACATGGAGACTTATGTATGCAAAGCCAACTCAAAATAGGGGATGCCATCTCAGCAACAATCCAGGTGAATTTCTGAATGTTGGTTGCCACCTTCTCTGATCTAGAGATAGGACTGAAGATCTAAGGCAACATGAACATTTCTCCAAACGCAGGGTGATAATTTCTGGAAAATGAGCATAGGGAACTTCTTTGGTGGGACATTGGACGATCAACTGAGAATTGAGAATGAAATCCTGGGGAGACATAAAGGTGAGAATATGCAAAGGAATGGTCCCCTGGCATATACCTCTAAGGATATAATTAAGAAAAGTATGTTTGCTTTTTTTCTCGACGTAATTTTGGTTATTTGTTAGGTCTACATCTTAGACTTTATATTGGATATAAAATGTAATCATTGCCATTAAAAATACTGCCCTAGCAAAATATTTTGTTCTTCAAATATGTGAAAATGTTGAAGATCAAAGCTTGAATCAGTTTTCAGAGTGAGCATGTTGGATAATGTTGAGCAAGTCTCAATACTCCACCAGTAAAATGGGCATATGGCATATGGAGAGTATCAGTCAAGTATTCTGCCCAAAGCTATTCATCCTTGCATCCTAGTAATGACAACAATAAGCAATACCAATAAATAATAGTATAGCTGGGACAAGGGGAATATAAAAGTGAATCAGTGAATCATTCTATTCATGGTTATTGTAAATACTGTAGGATGAATCGTCCTTTTATTAAATAATTAATTTATTAATATATTGTTTTAAGGGTTCCTTTTGTTTTTTTTCATGTAATTCAGGGCATAATGTATTTAATAATAATAAGTTGGATTGTTAATAATATAGTATAGAATCCATATAAGAGTGAGTGATTTAGTATTATTAATATTGCTATGAAAAGGTTCTGTAGTTACAATGTGACTTGTTCATGTAGAGTAAGAAACTTTAGCAACATGATGAAATGATTTTTCTCCCACTGGGTTCCAGATATTTTAGCTGGGTTTTTAAAAAAGCAAAATTATTTAATACTTGGGGCTTGTGAGTATCTAAGAATTTGGAATCAATTATATCCTTATACAAAAATCCTTTCCTCAGTTTTCCTCCTACAAGTGGGGACAATACTGCCACCTCTCTGAGATAGCTGGACTTCCTGCTTTGAGGAGATGCTACAGGTTCTTAAATATTTTGTGGGGAATTGCAAACAATTTACAAATGAAATAATGATGAAGAGGCTACAGTACCAACAATATCATATCTATTAATGTCTTGAATTATGACTTCCCAGTCTAATCGGTTAATGAGTCTGAAGTAAAGTGCATCTCACTTCTGAAGAGAAGCAATGGGATGTGACTATTTAAAAAATATTTTAGCTTAGTTCCATTTCAAAAGTTCACATCTTACTTTTCTTATCAGCATTTTCTTTAAAATAATGTAAATTAACACAGCCGAGAGTAATTATATTTCTAGACTTCCAATTATAAATGTGGTTGACCAAGTTTGCTTTGAATAGGTATGGATCAGAACCAGGGACAGTTCTCAAACACTTAACATGTGTTTTTGCCTTTGACACCGTATGAAGGAGATCTTGCATCCCACATTATGTCAACAAAAGGAACATTCTGATCTTAGAGAGGTTCGTATGGTAGTTGGGCTATTCAAGATATGTGAATTCACAATGACAACGAAGTCAAATCACAATGTAATGTTTAATCTGTGATGGAAATAGGTACATTGGCTATAGTAAGTGTTGAACTTCTACTATAGAGCAATACAAGTATATATGCAAAACTCTTTCTTTTTACCTCAAACCTCATATAAAATTTGGTATTTGGAATGTTTGACAACTGAAATAATGTTCCATTTTGAACGAAGGTGCGATACCATCCATAAGCATAGGTTGCAATCTTTCGAACACAAAGTATTCCCACTTTGCCAGGTAAAACAAGGCGGGCAGACACTATTTTTAAGTCCAATATGACGTATTAGGATCTTTAGATGTGTTCTACAGAAAGAATAAAGCTCCTAGATTTGAGGTGGATGGGTAAAAAATTTAAATGAATATTTAAATTTAAATATTTTTCCATTCCAGATCTAGATAAATTGTAAAGCTCTAAGTAACTCTGAAGAAATTAGATAGATAGATAGATAGATAGATAGATAGATAGATAGATAGATATATAGATATAGATATAGATATAGATATATAGATATAGATATAGATAGATATATAGATATATATGTTTCCCCCAAAATAGCACATCCCCTGATAATAAGCCCAATCGGGCTTTTGAGCGCATGGCAATAAGGCCAAGTGCTTATTTCAGAGTTCATAAAAATATAAATCAGGGTCTTATTTTTGATATATATGTGTGTGTGTGTGTGTGTGTGTGTGTGTGTGTGTTTCTTTTTCTTTTTCATAGGCTTCATATGCTTTTCTATCTATCCAGGTTTCTACCTACGTAAACTATGATGTTCTGCCGCCCTGGTTCTGTGAAATCTCAATTCACAAGTGCTGGGCTTTCTTCCTTGCAACTCTCTGTTGCACTCTGGGAGACTCAGATGGACCATTTCTGCCTTTTTAGACTTCGTCAGTGAGCCACACCCTTTTTTTAATCTTCCCTGTTAAAGATACAATGTTTGTTTTCTTTTCTTTTTGTAGGCCTTTATGTGTATTTCTCTTTAGCCAGAAAAGAAAAGAAAACAAATACTGTACCTTTTTCTGGCTAAAGAGAAATACTCATAAAGGCCTACAAAAAGAAAAGAAAACAAATACTGTACCTTTACAGGGAGGATACATGGGATGAGGGTGTGGCTAACTGATGAGGACTAATAAGTCCGAAATAGATCTATCTTAGTCTCCTTAGTCTCCCAATGGACAGCAGGGTGCTTGCTGGCTGCCTGAAAAAAGCCTAGAAACTAATGGATTGTGATTTCACTGAACTAGGGCTGCATAAAAATCTTGGTTTATGTAGGAAGAACTTGGCTAAAGAGAAATACACATAAAGGCCTATGAAAAGAAAAGAAAACACACACACACACACACACACACACACACATATATAAACCCTGTCTTATATTTTATATTCATGCCAGCTATTCTCAGCACAAGAAAGGGATCAAGAAGCAATCCGATATCCAAATTGGTTTTTTTTTTTTTTTTGGTTCCATTACATTTCCCGCCAATATTTGGGATTTGTATTTTGATTTGAGGTACTTGCGTTATTCAGTCTTATTCTTGTCCTAATTGCATTTAACTGCCTTTCATGGCTGAAGAATCATCTATGCATTTTAAAAAGAACTGAACACAACTGGTTCGGCATACATTTCTTCAATTTGGTATCTTTTAAAAAACTTCCTTCTCAATTTGTTTCCTGTTGTGCCAAAAGCAACATAGCAATTTGGATTTAGAATTATCTGTATTTATGCTGCATTAGTTTTTGTGCCCGGTTTTCATTTAAAGTTGAAAAAGCCCAGAAGATGTGCCAGATTTTAAGTCACAGACTTCCTGTGCTTCCTTTTCCTGGGTTTCCAGCAGTGCTGCCAATCTGCATATGCTTACTTACGGAGCTTCGCTATGCAATTCATCCTAAACCAAACTATTTGCTAATGGAATCAGGTTTAATTAATAGTCCCATTGTTTGGACTCTGTTTTTTTAAAAAAGCAATCTGGGCTTTGTGGGAAACAGTAAAAGAAAATTACAAATTGTCTAAGCCAAGGACAGAAGATGACAATATGGTGACTGGACTTAAAATCTTAACAGCTTCACAGCATAAAAAATTGGTGCTTTTTTGTGGAATTTAAAACCTTTAAGATATTTGTTTATATTGACTATACATAAAAGGATCTTTCAGAGCTGGATAATATAAAGGTATGAAAAGAAAACTTCTCTTGGAACCTGTCCATGCCAGATATTTGATACATTTTCAGTTCACTGGGGATCAACTGAATGGGATTTTAGTCCAGAGCAGTGAAGTAGAACAAGCAGATCACATTGCCAAGGTGACATTTTAAAAGTATGCTCTGCATTGGAAAACTATTTGATGGGATGTCCAAAAGGGGGTATAGTTGAGGGTCATTTTTCCCTATAGATCCATGATGGCGAACCTATGGCACGGGTGCCACAGGTGGCACGCAGAGCCATATCGGTGGGCACGCGAGTTCAGCTCCGGCACACATGCGTGCCCCAGCCAGCTGATTTTCGGGCCTTCTGGGCCTACCAGAAGTCAGGAAACCCACTGTTTCCGGCCTCCAGAGGGCCTTGGGGGGGAAGGCCATTTTTGCTCTCCCCAGGCTCCTAGAAAGGCTCTAGAGCCTGGGAAAAACAAAAAACAGGCCTACCGGGCCCACTGTGCCATCACGTGCCAAAAGCGGGGTGAGCACGGGGGGGGGGCGCATAGAATTATGGATGTGGGCACGCGTGTGTGTGACCCCACTGGGCTCCCCCCGCTTTTGGCACGCGGTGGCAAAAAGGTTAGCCATCACTGCTATAGATTGTTAAAGATATTGGGTTCTGATCTCATTACACACTGGACTCAAGGCTAGCCAACTTCTTTTTAGGGTGTTACATGAAGCCAGAAAATAAAGTTAAAACTTAAAAGTTAGTCATGGCTAAGTGGATTGTGCAAATAGTGGGATGATGCCCAACAGCAAGAATCATACAGTAGAATCAGAGCTAATTAACTGTTAAATGGATAGAGAAATCCTTGAGTGGTGTTCATGAGGTATTGACTTCAGATGATGGAACCAAAGGCATTTCATTTTTAGCTTACATTATTCTGGGGGTGAGGAGGCAAATGTAGCATGTCCAGTACATCAATATGATAGCTTGAAGTAGACCTTTATCTGCCTACTAGTGGGTTTTGCTATTTTGTACTGCTTCCTTGCCTCATTTTTGTTTAGCTTGTTTATTTGTAACACAGTACAGCAGTGTTTCTCAACCTCAGCATCTTTAAGATGAATAGACTTCAACTCCCATAATTCCCAAGCCAGCATCACTGGCTAGGGAATTCTAGGAGCTGTAGTCCTCTCATCTTAAAGTTACTGTGGTTGGGAACACTGTTATACAGTAAATTTTGTGGGTAACCAAAGAGCAACGAGACAATGTTATCAGCAAATTTTAACAATGCTTTAATCATATTGCTACTTTCTTCTAGTCCTATTGTTTCCAGGTTGTGTAGATAATTATTGTAAATATTGGATGTTAGACCTGAGTTTGGGAGCCCCCTTAATCATTAGACTATAATTCCATCATTCCAGACCTTTAATGGTATTGGCTGGGATTTAGTGGAGTCCAATAATTTCTAGAGGTTCACCTATTTCCTAAATTTATAACTTTACATAGAGAGGTTAAAATATAATTGTACTTATAATTGCTGTAAAGAATATCAGAAGCCACTTCTCTATATCTCTACCCCCACTTCTTGCATTTTTAGTTTTCTCTTTGATTTCTTCTTTTTTCTTTCTTACTTTACATTAGCTTGTCTTAGTTTTTAATCTTTCTTTTAAAAAACTTTACAGATCTCAACTGAGGAAAATATTAAGCAAAAAGATTCTTAATAGCAGAAAGGGAAAGGATGAGTTGATAAGAGATAATTTATAATTTTACTTGGAGGTAACATTTCAAGATTGAAGATTCCTTGTCCTCAGATTTTGCATATGATTGATTGCACAGAATTAAAAAATAATAATTCTGTGTAGAAACCATACTTCCTTCCTCCCTCCCTCCCTCCCTCCCTCCCTCCCTCCCGAAAGTTTTTTTTCTGTTTGACCTTTATGTAAGAACAATATGTGTCTAACTATGTAAATAAAATTACAAATTGGTGAGTCAACAGACAGTTTGCATTTCATCCAGGTTAAATATGATATTCGAATTATATCCCTCTTTACTGTTGTTTTAAATAAGAGTCATAGATAAATTATAGGTTTGGCGCAGAGATAACTGTTCCTCTGTACCTCATCTAAAGTTATGTCTGAAATATCTTTGTCCAAATGATACGTCATAACTGTACCTAAAGTGAGTTTTTTTACATGCATATTAAGTCAGGGACACAGGTTGAAAAAATCTTTACTGGAAATTACTCATAGGACTCAGCCTACAAAAGAAGTATATTCAGAGAAATTTGTTTAGGGTCCCAGAGCCCCTTAGACATATTTTTCTAGCTCTCTTTACTGCAATCTAACAGTATTTTTGTAGTTTACACAAGGTGGACTTAGATTTTTAGATTTTTTTTTCTTCATTGGAAGGTCAGGACAGAAATAAAGAATATGAATAGCAACACTTTGGAGCAGGTCACAGCATAGAAAACATGAATTCATATATAGTGGCATTACTTTACCTGTATTTCTGAATTTAAATGAATAGTTTTGTATGAAGAATGTTAGAAAGATTATAATGTAGAAATAAGCATTGGAAATTAGAATCAAGCAAGCCATTCCTATCAGCCACATTAAAACACAGGCTTGCTTATAATAGATTTAGAACACCAGTGAGAATAAAGTATTTTGTCTGGAAAGGCATTGGAAGCAGATCCCTGTCAGAAGTCCTCAAGGAAGGAAGCTCACAACAAGAGACTGCATCGTAAAAGACATGTTTTGTGGCTGTCCCTTGTCCCCAGCTTATCTTGCCTTAATTGGTGATTGAAAAGCATAGGAATTATGAAGATCAAGTGTTTAATACCATGGTCCTACTCCATTCATTCATGAAACTCTCTGGGTATTTTTCAGAGTTCATTTTCTCCTTCCTCTATTACGCTATAATAGGAATAATACTGTATTAGGAGAAACTCCCATGCATGACAGACTTCAGAAAAGAAATACTCTTTTTATGGGGGGCTCTTATAAAAAAAAGGTGAGAGATACATGCAGTAATTAAGTAAATAATCAGTGCATCAGGTCTAATATTAAGTGTTATTAGTGTTATTATACAATATGAAAAGCATTTATGTAAGATTCTAGATAGATTTGAACTATTTGGTCAATTACAATATCTAAACAAAATTTACTTTTGGAAGTTTAATAAGTTCTCCATTCTGATGTTGAATTTTCCACCAGCCCTTGCTTTTTTACAAAGTAAAACCTGAGATGTTCAGGATACTGATCTTTGTGTCTGTTTCCAAATTCTGTCCATTTTGGTGCAACATGATGGTCTCCCAACGTAATTGCCATTGCATTTCCTTGTTACACAAGACTGGATCAAATCTCAAAGTAGTTTACATATAAAATGACTTGACTTTAGGCTCAAGCTCTGTCCAAAGTGGTGGGGACTGACAATGAGGAAGTATAAGGAAAAATGATTTCATGATTAATCAGTGTTTGGTTAAACCCCAAGGAATCAGATTGCACCTGAAAGGTTAGCAATGAGATCTCATCTGTAGCATGCATTGATAAAATTCAAAATCAATACATCTGATGTTCCTGATATAACTAAAGTACTAATAATTACATATGTGCTACTATGATTCTAAGCAGATCAAAATAGAGAGGTGATATAGATAAAAAGTGGAATTGTGTAAACTTTAATATGGAGATTCAGTAGCAACTTAATTACATCTAGAAATTGAATCAAACATTGAATTGAACCAGAAAGTTACATTTGAATTATTAGACTGAATTAAATATTTCTAAATTGGTTCAATAGTTCAGGAGGGCTTTGCACATGTGCAGCTGCCCTTTTAAAAATCACATTGAACTAACCCAACTCAGTGTTTCAAATCAGTCAGCCCTAATAAAAGGGTCAGAGAGGAAAAAAGAATAAGGTTCTGTTTACATATCATGCTGAGCCAAAACATGGCTTGATTATGATTTATCATTTTAAATCATAATGAATTTGGTTCATTATATTTTGCAAATTATGGTTTAATGCATGGTGGCTGCTTAAACTAGAATTAAGCAAGCTATATTTCTCATGAGGTAAATTTTGCCTCAGTGTTATGAGGAAAATGGGCGGAGAACAGAGAGCTCTTTTTTTTCATCATACAAGAGCCTCATCCTGAAACCTAGATTGTTCCCTTGGTGAAATAATTTGTGAAAACCAGTTTTTTTTCTGGATGGACGTCAAAGACAAATTGTTCCCATTTGTTCTGTTCCTGGTAATCGATAAATGGTAATTAATGTTTTATTTTATTTCAATCAACATTGTATGTTGTACTATTTTGAATTGTTTGGGGATTCAGGGAGAATAATTAGCATGATCGTGTTATTAACTTTTAATGAGGTTTTGACAGAAAATAATGATTCAAAAAGGAGAAAAGTTATATGGAAACAAAGAAGGGAAATCATGGAAAGGAAGAATGTATGAATTATGTGTCTCGTTGATTTGGGTGATTCATGATCTATAGGCTCTGAGTTTTGCTGCCAATGTGTTTTCTGGGTGTTTGATATCTTTAAAAACAGCTGTTGAATTGGCCTTGAAAGGGAATTTATTGCTTTAGACTCTCACTTTAGTTTGCTGTAAACCACCTTGCTTGGAGCAGGTAACCAGATCTCCACCTATCCCATAAACACTAGCAGCAAAGAATATATGCCAAACCCAGAGAAAACCAAACAAAGATCTCCACCCTTAGAATACAGTATATTTTATTCTGAGCTTATTTAGGTTTTTCACTCCCATAACCTAGAGATATCGTTCCTTCTGGCTTGTTTTTTTTCCCAGGCCTCAAGCACTTGGTTTTTCAGAATCAGATGTAGCCTCCTTCCCGCTCATTCACAAAACATGAGATTTGTGGTGCCAAGACTCAGACCCTCAAAACTTTAATCTTATCCCCTTAAACCCAATTTAGAATTGCCTGCAACCGCACATAGGCATCACTGGATAGCTATACTGCGAAGGGGTTGATGGGTAAGCATAGGTTGCAGATGGCTGCAGATCCCAACTGCACAAAGGTGCATACCCTGCATGCTGATTGGTTGATCCAACTTCCTGTTCTGAGCTTTGCTATTTGAGTACCCCCTAGCAAGATCATTACATTTGCAGAAGTATAAATGGAACATCCGTGCAACCATCCCCAAATGACAGATGCATACGTCCCCTGACATGTAGTGCCAGAGAAGTCTGTTTGACCCTTTAGTCACCCAAAGCATCTTTCCTCCCTCTTCCATTTGATAGTTTTGCCATCTAGGTAGCAATAGCTGACTTGGGAACTGGATTACAGTGGATCTACCTGCCTGGGTTGGATTTGTGTGCCTTGGCTAAAATGTTTGCAAAAAAACTGGAGGACCACTAAACAGGGCAGCAAATAGATTTTTCTCAAGTATTTGGTTTGCAAGAAGAATATACTCTTTGTTGAACTTACTGCTTGTTGTTCTGCAGGAACTCTGTTAGCTCATATTTCATGTTTGATGCAAACATATTATCTGAAATGCCTCTGAAAATTGCTGGCTTCTGGAATTATAAAAATTAAATTTAAAAAAGATAAAATAAATTCAAGTAAAATACAATATAATACAATGGATTAAGGAGATTTGACTTTATATAACACTAAGTACTAAACAAATCATTTTTTTAACTCCGGCTTTATAGCAGCAATATTGCTATAAATAGTTTGCCTTAAGTCTAGATGGCTGAAATAAACTTTCAGTACTTCTCTAGCCAATGTGGCCAAAGCTGAAAAATGCTGCAAATTGTACTTCAGCAACGTCTAAGGTAATCTTCCTCAAATCAATTAGACATATTAAACTGCAATACAAATAGTACAAAATGAATTAATAAAGGCAGGAGAAAAAAATGAAAAATAAATGAAATGAATGGAGGCCATTGCAGTGCATAGTCAGTGAAATTAAGTGTCACTTGGTGTATTCTGAGTTAATGATGCAGTACCAATGTTATAAGGAAGGATGCACTGATCTATTGATTGATTATGGGGAGGTTGGGGGCAAATAGATATTAGTTGAGACACTGTGTAGTTGTATTTTGCAATATGTATTTGGATTTGATGATCAGTTTATCCAAAAATGTCATTTTTGATACCGTTACAACTATGCATATTTTCTAGTAAGACATGTTATAAACTTAGGTAGCTTTTTGTAGACTAAAGAATATGCAGTGGCAATAACAACTGTGAACATTCTGCTTTTTTTTATAAACTTAAATGCTAGGGATACCCAGTGGGAAGGGGTTTGCGTCTCTATGTTTCCCAGAGAGATATTGCCCAATTCCAAATCTCTAGTTATTTGTTCTGGATTAAATTAAGGCTTCAATAAATCTTGCGCAAATCCAGCCCCCATATGGTTTCCAGAACAAAAGGGAATTTGGTAACAGCTTGCAAGACCTGAATCCTAAGAAAGACATTTGCCAAATTATGACAGTGGGGGTTTGCTTGGAAGTGGGATTAGATCATGCTCCTGCCTTGACCACAAGCAAAAGAGGTAACAAAGAAATATGATGTGAAATGTTTCGAGGACTTGACATTCACAGGGATGCAGCTGCCAGTTGGCCCCTCTCTGTCACTTACCATGCTCGGTCTGTCCACATCCTGTTCAGGAAAACTCAAAATGCCACCTGCACGTCAGCCTTTCAAACAATGCATGCTGATACAGACTTGAGGTTTAGAGCATTCTATTCATGAGGAGCACAAAGGCTTTTGATCAGATGGAGCAGAACTATTTCTCTAGCACAGGGGTGTCAAACTCACAGCCCGCGGGCCGGATGCATCATGTGCTGGCCATGCTCACACCCAGTTTAACGAAGGGGAAAGAAGTTGTGATACATCACATGATGCCACTGTGACGACACGAGTTTAACCCACCTGCTCAAGCAGCATACTTTATTCTGCACACTTTTGAGAACTAGAATGCAAGTGTGGTGAAGGCTACTCCAGTTGCCTTACTTATGAAGTTACCTATCCCTTACTATACTATTAAACAGTTGTGGAGAAAAGAGAAAGGATAATATTTATGGGATGTTTCTGATAATTGAGTTTTCTTTGTTGAATTGAGAACCACTCATCTCCTCCTCCTGCTCCTGCTCCTTCTCGTATTAAATTTATATGCCACCAACTCCTAGCCTCTTTGTGACAGTTATAATTATCAAGACACTTAAGAATAAAAACAATAAAGGACACACAAAAACTAGCATAAGAGTAAAGAACAACGATGGTCAAGAAAATAAACCTGCAGAAAAACACATAGATAAAAAAGGGCTATTGATCATTCTTGCCAAAAGCATGGGCAAACTGCTGGTTCTTTAGGGGTCTTAACAATACCAGTAGGTGGGAACTTTTAAATTCCAGGAAAGACTTTATTTCAGAGGGCAGGTGCTGTTACAGAGGAGGTGCACTTCTGGAATCCAGACAGATGGCATGGTTCAATCAATAGAATTGAGAGGGCACTAACTCTGCTAGATTGAATTGACCAGGCATATTTGAACTCAGATATTTCAGGTAAGAGTAGGAGACATTTTTCTGATTCATACTCCATTCTCAATCCATGGTCTGTACACACAGTAACATAATGGTAAACCCATAGCAATATACAATGAATTCTGAGGAGAGAACTCTTTAGCCTGTAATAGAAAATTACTACTTCTGCGAGTTCCAGGTATATTAGTAAAGATAGAAGCAGACATCCTATGAGCTCCGGAATTTAAAATTTTAAAATTTTAAGCTACCATTACAGAGAGGCATAACTATATTATATAATGGTGCAACTACCATTATATAAAGGCAGAGATCTCTGTAATGGTAGTTCAGTACTCTGACAATGTCAGCAGATGGCTGACAAAAGCTTAGTAAAATAAAATTGTAATTATTTTAAAATTTTAAGTTCCGGAGCTCGCATATATATATATAATCAAAGTCATTATTATCTTCATTGTTACATCTTGACTCCGCCTTCCTGTGAAAGTACCAACTCCAGCAGGCCCTGAAAGTTAAGCATAGACCTTGAAACACTTCCCCACTCCAAAGTTTTGTACTTCTGAGCTAAACAACTTTATAGCAGGTGATTGGAAGGATCCTTGACTTACAACAGCTCATTTAGTGATCGTTTGACATTATAATGGCACTGAAATAAGTGACTTCTGACCATTTTTCACACTTATGGCCATTGCAGCATCCCCATGGCCACATGATCAAAATTTGGATGTTTGATAACTGGTTTATATTTATGACCGTTGCAATGTTCTGTGGTTCTGTGATCATATTTTGCGACCTTCTGACAAGCAAAGTCAGTGGGGAAGCCAGATTCACTTAACAACCATGTTATTAATTTAACAACTGGAGTGGTTCACTTAATAAATGTGACAAGAAAAGTTGTAAAATGGGGCAAAACTCACTTAACAAATTTCTCACTTAGCAACATAAATTTTGGGCTCCATTATGGTCGTAAGTTGAGGATTGCCTGAATTAGCAGCCTGTATTTTCACTGAGAATTCTCCAGAGGTCAATATTCTCAGCCTATGCCACTGAACTGCACCCCTCTTTGAGCATCTGTTCTTGATTTTCAGGTGATGTGTTTGAAGTATCTGGTAATTAAAAATCTTTGTCTATGTTGTAACTAACTTGCACTTCTTGTGCAGAGAAGAAACAGAGAATGTGCTTTGCAGAGGTTAGGCTGTTCTTATTATTCAGTATAATGTTCTCAAGAAGATCCAGACATCTAAAGATCTATGCCTGTGATAATTTTTAAAATGGTAGCTTCTTCATTGTAGTCTACTATTACTTTTTAGGTTCATCAACATAATTCTGATTTTAAAGTTTCATCAGATTTAATTAAAACAATTTCACTTTAGGTAGGCTGTGAATATTGATTTCATGCGTTAATTATCATAGTCAGATAATATGCAACGGTAGAAAATAAAACTACATTGTGTTCCAAGTATTGACTGAATTATAGAACCTCTCTGTAATTTTTAATGACTTCATCATGTTAGAATTCTCTAAGCAAATATTTTCACTTCTTCAGTGCCCCAATTTCTAACCCCATAATGCTGTGAGCTAAATCATGAACAGAAGGAGTGAGAACAGGTATACCCAGTTTGATTTAAGAACAATTCAGACTATAAAACTGGCTTTTAGCTGTTGCATTTGATTAACTCATCAGTATTATAGATCTGTGGCAAACAGTGATATTTAATTATTTCTTATTTACTGTATATGATTCCTTTTGGGGAGCAGATATATATATTCCAGCTCCTGGACAGAAGCAAATATTTTTTTGGGGGGGCAGTTTGAACTGAACCAGTTTGCAGGACACATCTTCAATAAAATTATTCAACTATACTAAGTATGCATTATTTTGGCAGTCACTAAAGATCACTGCTGTGCTTCAGAAAGTTATAATTCTCATAAAACTAGAAGGTGGCCAGATCCTAAAAGATGGATGCTGTAAATTATGGTGTGATATGGAAAAAAAAAATCACTGATCATTCTCTGACACAGGACCATTTATTATAATTTCATTGCTAAAATGAGGTAGGAGAAGTTTTGTAAACTCTTTCTATCTACGTTGTGAAGCAGGAAGGAGGTTACTGTATGTCTGCAACTATTTTGAAAATTGTTTTGCTACTTGAGGGTGGGGGAATTCTGCATTGTTATGTTAGGCATTTACAGCATACTAACTAATCTTAACTAAGATTAGGATACCAATATTCTGATGAAATAGCAGGTTGAGCATCAACAGTATCCTGGAAATATTTTCACAAGCATTTTTGGGTAGGGCAATAAATGGGGTTTTTCCCCCCAAGCACTATACAAAGATGATTCCTTACCTTTGAACATACTTAATCTACTTCTAGAATTTTAATAGAGCTGATCTTTTTGATAATCAAATAATCAATTTCTGAACAGGAAAAGGCACAAGTCCTCACTATTACCCATTCTTTCCTGCCTGATCATGCAGAATCCTCAGTAGGTTTTGGGAAAGGAGGGAGGGCTTCTCGTTTGTCCCTCCCACTCAGTATTAAATTCCTACACTTACATAGACTCTGCTTCCATACAAAGCAACTATCTTGTGACTCAATCATCCGTTGAATGAAGAGAAGAACAGCTGCTGCTTTTCTGGATAATGGATGTATCCAACCTGCCAGATCTTGGCCCTCAGATGTCTGAAATGTGCTAACTTTAGCTGGTATAATGTCAGGGTAATCCTATACAGGTCTGTTTAGAACTATTTCTTATTGAATTAACTGGCTTACTCACAGCTAAATGTTATGTACTTGCATTCGTGTAGAGAGAATGAGACAAGGTTTCTTATGCGCACTGATCTGTTTGTATTGGATTGTTGCCAAGGGCCTGGACTACTGCAGACCAGAAGCATAGCATTTGAAATGTACATATTCTTTCAGTAGCATATATGAAAGGGATCAGAAAGATGAAGAAAGGGGCTATGGCCACTGCATCAAATCCTTACCCTGTTCAGCATTGGCACATGCACCAAAAATGCAAGGTTTTAATAATATTGTCACAACTACCGTCTTGACTTTTTTGACTCCCCCACACCACTATGTAGATTACTTCTGCTTTGCTTACTGCTATGTTCACCCTTTATTAATGAACTAGAATGACGACATAACACTAAATATATTCCAGTTCGAGCTCAATTCTTGATGACCACATGGATTCATCCCCAAAGTTTTTAAAGTAAACATGTGAAAGGAATTTGCTCTTGATTTCCCAGACTAGGTTATAATTCTGCACTTTATTCATGGTCTCCTACACAAATGTTAACCAAGTTTAGTTTTGAGATCAGCAAGGTATTTCTGGAATATGTGGTGTTCCAAAATATTGGGTGAGTGGTGGGAAGAGAATTATTGGTTTGATTTGAGCTTCTGTGTAGCATTAGAAAAATACCTGTGGAAAGAAGGTGTTTGTGAGCCACCTACTCGAGCTTCTACATTCCAGCATGATGTCCCCAACAGGAGCTTTTTAACTGCACTCTCATTTCAGGGGGACTGCCTCCCCTCTCCTGTCATTCCCACCCAACACACTTTAAGCCCTCAGGCTTTCTGTTTGGTTCATGACAGCTGCAAAGGTTGTCATGGAAAGCCAGCAAGTTCATCTACCACTCTGCTGAGCCCAGGCCACTTTCCAGCACTGAAGACAGATGGAAAGGACAAAAGATTAAAATAAAGACAAGTTGAAATGATATGATTTCAGAGTGTAACAGATCAAAGATCAAATTAGATGCACCACATCTCTTTGCCTTTGCATTGACTTAGTTGTGTACCTAGAATATTGAAAGACAATTCATTGCCCACCCAGAAATGTTTGTGAAAATATTTTCAGGATAATGGACTCATGGTGGTGATGCCCAACCTGCTATTTCAACAGAATGTTGGTATTCTGTAGTTTAGGCTCAGCTTAAACCTAATGTCCATGAGAATGTCACCAAAAACAAGTAGCTGGGTGGGGTAATTTGTAGTTTGTGGTAGGACAAATCCATAGCTAATATAACTTAATCTTTAGTAAATGATACTCATTGATATTTTATCTTCAGTTTTTCCCATTAAACAAACTGAGAGAAAAATCATCTCGCCAAAAGAAGAAGTGAGAAATTATGTATAACATCTGAGAAATCAACAATTGCCTTGCCTTAAATTTGTGTGCCACCCTCAACATTTTAGCCATAGTTTTAGATGTTGGTCAATTTAACTTCTGCAAATACTGCATTCACGTAAATGGGAATTGCTTTTCATCTGAATAAAGGAGAAACCTTTCTCTGTTGCATTGGACACAGAAAAGGTGAAGCATTAATGGAACAGTTTGCCTCCATCACTGGAGGGTTTTAAGAAGAGATTGGACAAGCTATTTGTCTGAAAAGGTATAGGATCTTCTGCTTAAGTAGTGGGTTAGACTAGAAGACCTTCAAAGTCCCTTTCAAATTTGTCATTCTGAAAAGTCTCAGAGTGACAGTGCAGTGGCATTTCCTCTCACATTGTCTGTGCTGCTTTGTAAAATGTTGGGTTATGTATGGTTTAAAGAAACAAATCCAGAAACTAACGATATTTTATACAATCATATTTGGGGGGGGGAGGGGGAGATAATAACAGGAAATGCACTTTTGGAATGGGCTATTAGCATTTTTGCAGATGTGAAATATTATTCTTTAAAAACAATCTGGTCTTTCTTTGAAGCTATCACATTACAAGGGTTAAACCTGGGAATAATGAAGGTGAAGGTGATTAATGAATAACGATATGCAGACAGTGCTTATTTATTGCATCTCTGAATGTTTACATGGAGTCCCAATTTCATTTCTACTCATCTTTGATTTTCTATTCCCCACAAGGACTGTTAGATGAGTTCCTCATATTGCAGCCGTCTTCCTTTCTTAGCCTTTGCCCTTCGGAAAGTAGAGAGAGAGACTTACTTCATTCTCCAGAAATTTATCCCCAGTAACGTTCTTCCCTGCATTTGCTTTTCCCCTTCCTATCATGATTCCTTCCCTTGCCCTCTTATTGCCCAGTGACCCAGAAGGGAAGAGTTGCCTGGGCCCTTGAAGAGCTATTTAACCTGTTTTCATCAAGGGGTCTCTTTGGCCATAGAATGACTCTTCGGTAGTTTCTTTTCCTTTAACAGGCTTAGCTTTCCTCCATTGTGCCTGATCACTGGGCAGAAATGCAGAAATTATTATCAAACCATCCCTTCTGACTGAGGCATATGTTTCCACCCCCCCCTTCTTTTCTTCTCTCTCCTTTGATGGTAGATCTGGAGGAAAACTTGCACAGAGTGATGGGGAGTGCTGGCCAAGGTGTGACTGCTCTGCCTCATAGTCGGGTCACCCTTCAGGATCCTGTACTCTTTTCTGGCCTGGAGAAGCTACCTCTTGTTCAAGCTCCTGACAGCCCAAGCTGGCAGTCCCTTGACAGCCCAAGCCCCCCTGCTACACCTGAGCAAACCCTTCCCACCTACTGCCTGCAGTACTTTAATATGCTCTACCCAGATGACAGCAATTGGGTCCCCAAGAGTTTGGGTGAAACTCAACAACACAACAATCAAGGGAGCAGGACAGAAGTGCATAAGGAACCTGAGCAGTGTCCTATCATTGACAGTCAAGGATTGAGCCTCACCTCTGAGATGGATTATCAGGCCAGTCTTCACCTTGAGGAGCACTCCTTGGAACAGGTGCAGACAATGGTGGTGGGTGAAGTGCTCAAGGACATTGAAACAGCTTGCAAACTGCTCAACATTGCCGCAGGTGAGTACCACAGGCCTGTTCTTCTTTTATTTGGCACATCTTAGCCCCCAAAATAAAAAAAAAAGTGTATGTAAAGGCATAATCATGCATTGTAAAACTAGTGAGGCTATTGTGGTCATCTGCCAACAACTGGCAATATTCTTTGCCTATCGCTGGTGGGTTTCAAACTCCTTTCAGACTACCATGTTGTTTGCTTTCCAGCAAAAACAATCAAACGTTTTGTGGCACCTTAAAGACTAACCATTTCGTTATTGTATAAGATACTATGACTCACAAAACGCCTCTGAGGGAGTGAACAAGTTAACATATGGTAATAAATTCCATTAGAAGAGTCTTTATTAACGTGCCTTTTATCCTGACATTAGGAATAGACGCCCCAGTTTAAGTGGAGTTGATACGTGTGAGGATCAAATAAACTTTCAACCTTATTTATTTACTTGTGATGCAATGATGTATAACATCATTGTAGGCAGGTTATCAAAGCTCAAATATTCTTTCATGACAGTGGAAATAAAAAGATTTGACATAGTTGGAGCCAAGAAACAAGGGGGGAAATGGAGGGAGAATGGCTTTTTCCTGGTATATATATATATTGGCTGTTGCATTACAAAAAGACACTGTCACTGGATTTTTCATTTAGATATGATTTGCATATAACAGAAATCACTGTTAGACTTCTCTAGCAGTATCAATACTGTTTTAGGAGAAATGGCAGAGCTCTGATTAGAAAGGGCAAAACCTGGCTAGGTGTTAGGACCAGGAAGTGGAAAAATATTAAAATGCAACATGGGGTTTGCATTCTTTATTTGGATAAGTCTTAGAAATTTTAAACCAGCCTTCCTCGGCTGAGGCTTTTTTCAGGTGTGATCCCTTTATAATTCATCTTTAGCCATGCTGTCAGGAGCTACAACAAAAGCAGTTAACATTTGGATGAACTGAGTCAAATAATGGAAGGCTGCAATAAACCAGCTTTGGAACTGTCTAGATAGCGCTGGACCCAATGTCTTTACCCTAAGTCATGATGGCTGTGAATAATAGAAATTGAAGGCCAGAACTATCTAGAGGAGAATAGAGCCCTGTCATAAACCATGCCATGAATTTATAAAACAATGCTTCAGCTTTGTTTACTTTATTCATCATTTCCAGATACCAAATGCTCCATTTACATATATGCATTTGGATGCATCCATGTGTACTTAATGAGCATCCAACTACTGTGCTAGGCTCACTGACTGAGATTAGGCATGGCCAGTGAAATGTCTTATTTTATAACATATTATTACCAAATAAAATAGTACACCAACCCTTCAATACTGGAATATGAGGGTGAAGGACCATTGCAGATTGGGACTCCTCTCTATTTCAGGGTAAGGGGGACAAGGAACATTTTACCTGATGATTGCCTAAATTGATTACTGACCAGTTTGATACTGATCAGCTTTTGGATCATGCAGTGTGTTGCAGTCTTCATAAAGGTCACAATGGAGGGGTAAAGTTAGTATAAACAAAGAAGAAATAGCATTGGCAAGAGTGCTGGGTGGTGCGTTGATCTAATAATCTACTCTGAATTGAAGATTTCATTTTGAAAGCGAAGTCGGTTTCTGCCTAGATTTTAGATTGGTCAATTTAATGGTACCGTATCTAAACTTGAGGAACTCTCAAGAGTTGGTCATCTGAGGTAGTGACAGGAAGGTTTTCATTTAGGTTGAGGTTTCCAAATTTTGCATACTAAAGGAAGCCTGTGCCCTTTTTAATTCAATCAGTATAGAGGAAATTACAGATCATGAACTTCAGTTGCAATAAAAATGGATAGCATAGCATATTGGGCTTCTCTTCTAGTTCTTCTAGCTTCTAGTTCTCCAGTGGGTTTTTTTTTTTTGCTAGGCAAATGTTCCCAGTACACTGTAGGCAGGATCTGAATGCTGCCAACACAAATATAAAAGCAAACTGTTGATACAAAAGCCAACCTGCTTGTTTTACCTCTTCAATTACTAGAACATTTCTGAAAACAAGAAAAAAAAAGACTAATATGGCAGCTATCATCAGCCCTTATCAGTCATGGACTGTCCATGTCAATGTAGGATACTGATATCAGACCTACTGCCATATCCAATGTGTCATATTCTATAGGAGATTATTTGGATGTCATTGACTGTTGTTGTTTGGCAGTTCCAAAGATAGCTTTATTACTGTCTAATATTTCAGAGATAAATACTGCTTTAAAACCTTAGCAGAAAACATTGATATGATAACTGTTTGTTGGCTAATGTATCAGAACTATGAAAATATCAAAAAGTGGAGACGTTTACAATGCTAGTCACCTGGAATATTTTCTTAGAACATTTGCTCTGAATATGAATTATGAATGAAGTAATATGCACACTCTCTAGAATATATATTTTTGGGGTATTTTTGTAGACCCTGCAGACTGGAGTCCAGGAAATGTCCAGAAGTGGATCTTATGGACAGAACACCAATACCGATTGCCCCAGATTGGAAAATCATTCCAAGACTTGTCTGGGAAGGAGCTGTGTGACATGACTGAAGAAGGGTTCCGTCAACGTTCTCCATCATGTGGTGATGTTTTACATGCTCATCTGGACATTTGGAAGTCAGGTACTTAGTAAGAGAATTGAGAAACAAATGATGAACAAATTCTTCAAAAGCTATTTCGGTAGTAGAAGCAATAAAGGAAATTTTTCTCCTATACTGTTGGTACTTCCAAATTACTGCTGGAAAACAAGGCTCTCTAAATAATCCATGCTAATGATTTTGCTTGTGCTTTTGGCTTCGTGCTGGTTTTTTTGGATATTGTCCCAGTGTTCAGCCTCATGCTTTAGCAGATCTTTGGATTGGAACAGTTTAATGCTAATCAGTTTGAGGTAGAATGGTGAGTGTGCTACAGAGCAAGGTTTTGGCTTTTGCATCCCTTCCAGTTATATGAGCTATTGGCTTTCTTTAAGCACTGTTGAAGGGACCTCAAGAATGGGAAAAAGTGGGGAAATTCAGCCTGTCAGAATCCATTAGATTAACTTTTCATATTATGCTTGCTTTCCAGCTGCCTGGATGAAAGAAAAAACTGCTCCCGGGGAGCTGCATTACTGTGGTGAGCTAACTGTTGCTAACAATAAAAATAAAATAGATTATCTATTATTCTAATAGTAAAAATACTTTAGTGATAGAGAAATGTCAAAAAGATAAGAAGCTATAGGGATGCAGAAAAAAGGTATTCAAGAATCCAAAAGTTGCTTTATTACAAGCACATGTTATAATATTGATTATGATCATGATTTATCACTTGTTGCTTGTATGTACACTGAGAGCTTATGCACTAGAGAATAATTCCTTGTGTGTCCAATCACACTTGGCCAATAAAGAATTCTACTCTATATGATTTCAATTCCTGCAGTAGAAGCAGCTGCCTTCTAGTTCTGTTTACTGTCTGGATACTGTTAGATCAAAAGATTAAAATGTACAGTCCTTTTAAGACAAGAGAGTTATTGACTAAAATATGTACCTTTAATATATGGGTTTTACATTATTATCTATATTATTTTACAGTATAGCAGAAAGAGAGATGGAGAGATAAAGAGATAGAGGAATGAGAGAGAGAGAGAGAGAAAGAGGGAGGGAGGGAGAGAGAGAGAAAAAGTGTGTGTGTGTGTGTGTGTGAGAGAGAGAGAGAGAGAGAGAGAGAGGGAACATGTACCATATTCTGAATGAGTGGTGAAATGTAATTTTCTCCTCAATCAGGGCTAGCATTCCTTTGGAATTTATAGAATGAAAGAACAAGATAACAGACAACAATCACTTAAACAAATGTCACAAAAATAAAATTAGAAATTTGCAAGACTAAATGCTTGCTGAAAAAAGGAAATGTATAGGGACTGGTGGAAAACTGTAAAAAAAAAGCATGATGGTGTACCTACCACATGAAGGTTTACTGTAGTCCAGATATAAGAATAAGGAGATTTTCTTTTGAATCTTGGAAAAAATCTGATATTTTTAGGTGAGACACAAAGAAGAATATTTCCAGTGTGTTAAATCAGTGTGATGATCATATGACGAGAAGGAAGACTTTTAGGTGGTTTCATTCTAGACCAACTAGAATATTACAGTTGTTGATTGGCTTAGAAATAAGTAGGGCATTAATACCGATGTTGCAAATGCTTATTTACAGAAAATATATTGTAATCTGAAGGTTAAACATGTTCCTTATAACTGATTTATCTTGGAACGTTAGCTGCTTGGTTCATACGAGCAACTGAGGATTCCAGAATTTTTCAAGAATAGCTCTATGCAATATGCATTACACTACTCAAGTCTACTTTGTCTAGCAATAGCAGAGGTTAAGCTAGGTGACGCTGCCATTGTTCCTGTCTAAAGTAACTTGCTTTTTCTAATAAAAAGTACATTGCTTTCTAAAAATTATGTTGTTTGGATGGATGTTTCCTTACTATAGGCAATGAAGAGAACTGGACAGACAGTGAGGTAGATTCATCCTGCTCAGGCCAGCCCATTCACCTATGGCAGTTTTTGAAAGAGCTTCTGCTGAAGCCTCATAACTATGGCCGCTTCATTCGTTGGCTCAATAAGGAAAAAGGTCAGTGATATTGATTTAACACTGAAAATGAGAGGCAAATTCTTTATTTGGATAGTCCAAGACTCCACAGCTTGGAAAGTCCTTTTCTAAAGGCCTTCTGAAATACAGAAACTCCATACATTCCCCAGGGGCAAAACAAAATTGGGGGTGGGAGGAAATTCATGTGTGAGATTGGTGTCTTCAGTGTGTCAGAAAATCCATTTTACCCTTTTGGCCACCTCCACATTTCCAAAAGGCCCCCAAAAGTTTGACATTGTTAGCCGCTCCCACTCAGGGAATTCTGGGGGGTGGGGGACTCTTTGTGGGCTTAGGCTGCACTTGTTCCAGCTCTCTTTTTGAGGTATTAAGAGCTCTGGTTAGTTTGCAGTACATCTTACCTAAACTGGAAAAGAGGGAGAGAAAAACATAGAACACCAAGGGCAAACCTAAGGGGAAAACTAGAAGGAGGGAAATAGAGTGCTCAGAAGCGTGCATCAGAGCTCCCAAATAGGCAATTTAATCAGTCTGCTCTCAATTGTGAAGGACCAGTGCTACTCTCAAAATGTATACTGTAATAGCAATGGGAAGGGTCTGATGCTTGTCAGGATTCATATGTGTTTTACTGATCAGTTTTAATTTAGATTTTGATTTGAATTATATGAACTTTGCTATGATTTATACACTGCATTTTCTAATGTGTTAGCTGATTTGAGCATTGGAATAAACAATAAGCAAAGCTATACATCCAATAATAAATAACATTAAAAATATAGTGCTTTTGATTTTGCTACTCCAAATATATTTTTTGTTTGCTTTTTTGTGGTTCCTTGCAAACATTTCTTCCCCTTTTTATTATCTTTTCTGTTAATAATTCCTCTGATTCAAAGTAAAATAGCACTAAGATGGTAGGGAGGGTGTGGCCAACATAAATGGATTTCTTGTTTCTCATATTTACTGTCTAGGTATATTTAAGATTGAAGATTCTGCCCAGGTGGCTCGGCTATGGGGAATCCGGAAGAACCGGCCTGCCATGAACTACGACAAGCTGAGCCGCTCAATTCGGCAGTATTATAAGAAAGGGATCATAAGGAAACCAGATATCTCACAAAGGCTGGTCTACCAATTTGTACACCCTGTCTGAAAAGCAGAGCAAAGAGAACAAATTCAGAATAACTGACTTCTTTCTGGGATGGAGGACTTCTGGAAACAGCATCCTTTATCCTCTGCAATGTTGATGGAGCTAAAAGCAACTATTGACGAAGACCATTGGATTTGGCTGGTGAACTGTAGAGATTCCTGTGTACCCTAATTGTGTCTGGGAAACAGGAAACAAATAAAGGTTTACTGTTTAAGTAAAACGGCAAAAAGGAAATGAACTAGGCCATTCAGATTTCATTCTAGGCTTTGTGGTTTTGTAGGGGTTTTTTTTTCACTTGAAAAGAAAAAAATAATCTAAATATTTCCAGCTGCATGGTATGGGAATCCAAAGAAGGTAGGAATTTGATGGAAAAGGAAAGAGAATACTGATGCTGTAGAGTCTGTTACCTCTTTTCCATTCTAATAATTATAAGACTATTTGAGATCAAAGGAGCAATGTAACATTGTGTGCAACTTTGTAAATTAACATTGGGCAATTATAACATTGCGTAGCAATCTTCTGACCTAGCTTAAAATTCCTATGCTCTCTAATTTTCCTTTTCTTTCCGTGTAACAAGCAGAAATCTCAACAGTCCATTTCTCTGACAACAACAAGCTTGGGGGCTATCCTTCCAATGATTTTCTAGTCTGCTTTTTTCCTCCTGTTCTTAGCACAACAGCCAGGCTTTTGATATTTCAAGTTTGATGTTGGAGAAAACCTAAGAATCATGATTTGGAATTCAGAATAATGGTGTGTCAATAGTTTAGAATCAGGCTGGCCCAGTGTATTGCGTTTATGTTTGTTAGGGGAATGCAAAATTGTAGTTTAATTCAAAGGAGTAGGCCAGAAAGTCTGTCCACCTTTGATATTAAAGAACTTGATTAGTTTTCCATATATGCAGTGAATGAAAGTAGTTACTGTTTCAGGTATTGTTAACAGAAGGACAGAGTCACCCATTCTCAGTGTGTGAACAAACCTTTCTTGAGGGGAAAGACAATAGGACTGTGCAAAGCAGCTCCTTGCCGGAGCTCAGGCTGACCCAAAACAAGAACAATTTGGCACCTGTCTGCCTGAGGAGGCCAACTACCTGAGCATCTGGGAAACACTGAAGAAAGCACACGGCCCCCCCACCCCCCAAGGCTGCCTGAACACGGTCCTGGTAATGATACAGGTTGTCCTGGTGTATGGACTGCACCTGGATGCCTGTGCCAGAGTACGATAATTATCCCAAATCAGATAAATTCTATTGGAGATACTTCCTGAAATTATGCTGATAGTACAGCAGTTACATTGAGAATTACTAATTATGTCCCAACCATGTGCCTTTATGAAATCAGCGAAGAGAAATTTTGGCTGATGATCAAAAGTAAAGTCATTGTGACTGTCATTTTGTATGGTAAATCTTACACTGCCACTGAAAATTAAGAGAGAAATATATGCAAGTAGAAGTTGTCTGGGCTACCAAAATTAAGAGACATGTGAAACTGACACAATATTTAGAGCAGTGGTGGGTTGCTACCGGTTCGACCCGGATCGAACTGGTAGCAGCAGCGGCGGGAGGCTCCGCCCACCCGCCTGGGCACTTCTGCACATGCACAGAAGCTTCTGTGCATGCACACACGCGTGCATGAGTGAACCGGTAGCAAACTAAATTTAAACCCACTACTGATTTAGAGGTAAAGGAATTATGACCAAAACTTCAAGGAAACTTCTACCTTTACTCATATCTGCTTTCAGAAAAAGTTGACATACTATTCTCTTTTTTTAAAAAATGTCACTTCACCTAAGAATCTCATGCTCCCATAATGCTAGCACATTGATTATGGCATACATAAAGTCGTTAAACATTGAAGCTCCTTAAGACTTCAGTATTTGACTTAAGGTAAGATCAATTCTCCATGCTGAATTTAATTCCTGCCAATTTCATGGACATTTTTTGTACATTTTTATTGGAAACAATTTAGAAGAGATTTGCTTTAGATGGTGACGACGACAACAACAATGGAATGGAAAAAGACAATCTAGCTTACAGCTCCAGTGTTTCCTGGTGATCTCTTATGCAAGTATTAATCAGGTCTTACTTACCAAGTATCTTGTAACCTTTCTTACATTTTCAAAATTAGCCAATGTTGGCTAGGTGCTGCCACCAAGAGGAATATCCACTTCATGCACAGCATATAAAATTTTAGATTTGTTGAGCATGTTGTTGCAGGGTATAAGTATGCAGAATGAGCAATATTTTTAACATTATTAAATTGAAGTGAATATTCTTTGGAATTAAAATAAGTCCTTTCTTAAGGTGTCAGATCAGACATTATTTAATGTTATATTGACTCTAGGTAATTACAAATAAAAGCATTAAAAAGAAGGGAAAAAGCAACAATGGGCAAAAATGAAGAGTAAAGGTAGCAAGGCTGACAAAAAGATGGACTGAATTGAAAAGATGCACACACTCTCCCTCCCTCCCTCCCTCTCCCTCTCCCTCTCTCTCTCTCTCTCTCCAAAGGGGAACTTTACTTACGCTTGCCAAAGGCCTGAGTGAAGAAGCAAGTCTCCAACCCCTTTTGAGACACCAGCAGGGTGACAGCCATCTGGATCTCCTCAGACAGATGGCATTGTTTAATTGATGGAACCTGGAGGGTGCCAACCCTGCCAGATTGAATCTGTTGGGTAGATACTATGGGAGATAGGCAGTCCCTCAAGTTACCAGGTCTTATGCCTTTATAGGTAATGACCAACATTTTAAACTGTACCCAGAAAGCAAACTGGCAATCACTCTATGTTGCAAAGCTAAGGTGTTACAAGGCACGCCCTTCTATATCACTGCATTCTGGACCAGCTATAGCTTTCAGGTGATAGTAAAGGGTAGCTTGTAGAGCAGGGGTCCCCAACCCCCAAGCTGCAGCCTGGAAGTGGTGGAAGTGGTGGGTGAGCACACACATGCACGCAGCTCCATTTACACAAGCGGAAGGCACGTGGGTCCACTGCTTGCACAAGTGGAGCTGTGCATATGTGCTTACCCACTCCTACAGCTTAGTTCTGAAGGTTAGTGGGCTGCAGCCCAGGACTTGGGGACCCTTGATCTAGACCCACTCAAGTCTAGTTTCAGGCCATGATTCAGTACTGAGCTGTAACTATGTAGGTCTACTGAAAAATAAACCTGAGTGGATTTGGTTTTAAAAAAACCCTCCAAGATAAGAGATTATTGGATTATGTTTCTATACCAGGTTGCTCAACTCTTTCATTCGTGGAAATACTTTGGAAGTTGTCACTTGGATATGATCTTGTCTTAATTTCCCTTCTCCCCCCCCATGCTATTTATTGGAATACCCTACCTATTCAGTTCTTTATTAAATCAGAAAAATGTATTAAAATTTAAAACTACTTATGCTTATGTAATTGCAATTTGTCAGTGTAACTGTAGATAGAGGCAGTCTATGATTGTCCCACAATGATGCCATTTTTCCAAGTGCTGATTCTGAAGCCCAAAGCAGGTAGGGATGAATAATGGCATGTGAGCCCCTGGAGGAAGGGTGAATAGAATTTTACACATCCTATTTTTGTTCAGATAATTTTCGATCTGCCTCTTTCAGCACTGGACTAGTTTGTTAATAAAAGGAATGCTGACTAAGGTTGTAACTATGAGAATGTACATCAAGTTTGCAATATTCTCTTTAATTTTTCCTACAAGATCAGGATTCAGCACCATGTATATAAACTGTGATTAGAAAAAGGGGCGATCATAAACATAAGTTGCAGAAACAGTTCAGGAATTTAGCAATAGCATTTAGATTTACATACCGCTTCATAGTGCTTTGCAGCCCTTTCTAGGTGGTTTACAGAGTCAGTATATTCACCCCAAGAACCCGAGTCCTCATTTTACAGAGTTCAGAAGGATGCAAGTCTGAATCAACCTTGAGCCAGTCAGAATTGAATTCTAGGCTGTGGATAGAGTTAGTTGCAATACTGCGTTTTAACCATTGCGCCACCATGGCTCTTTGATAATCTTTCTTTTCAGTATGAGCTTACACAAAAATCCATATCTGGCTTGTCCTACACTTATTCAAGATCACGTAGATCTAAAGCTAGTTTATGCCTCCAATACCTGAAATAGTCAATTGCATTTATGCAACTATTTTTGATCTCTGTCTTCCCATAGAGAGGGCAGGTGGGGAAGACATGGCACTCTAAATGCTGAGCAACTTCCATTGACCTTGGCTCTTGGAGGTATTCATACTTGGCTTAGAGTGAAGGATTGTTGTAAAGTTATTAGTCTATCTTAAATCGGGCCTCAATTTTAGACCTTTTCTTTCTTTTTAATGATAAATACATATTTGGAGGATTGTTTAGACTTCTCTTTGGAAGCAAAATAAAAATACACAAATTTCCTTATAAACAGCAACATACAGCCAAGATCAATCATGCAGCAGTTTGTGAATAATAGGAGACAAATATCTGACAAATTAGCTGCTAGAGAGTGAAATAAACATCAAAACTAACTCAATCTTGTGGCTTTTCTTCTGCTGAAGTAATTAATATTTTATTCATTTATATTCTGCCTTTATCATTTTTATAAATAATTCAAGGTGGCGAACTCACACTATATTTCTTCTTCCTCCTTTCCACCCCACAAAAATGCTGTAAAGTGAGCGAGAGTGACTGGTCCAAAGTTTGATGATGAAAAATGATTGATATTAGTAAGGTTTTCATGGATGCATGTGTGATCTATAGAGACCATGGATGCACTGTATAATGTCTATGGAGAGTCTTCATCATTCAGGTCAAGGTTGTCCCAAAGGTGCTTTTTTGAAAGGCAACTGGACATTTTTTGTTTTTCCTTGAAGACATTTTGCTTCTCATCCAAGAAACTTTTTCAATTTCCAAAGGTGGAAAAGCACCTTTGGGATGCACTGCATAGTTAGAAGTTACTTATCTGGCAATAATGCAACAGAAGAAAACACTTGTAGGGAATAATTGCCATCTGGAAGATTAGTTCAGACATAATGGCCAAAGGAAATTCAGGTACTTTATTATGCTTGAGTTAACCTAGCAGGAAAACCTATGGATGTCTTCCAAACTACTAGTCAACTTGAACTATATTTTCCAGGGTTTTTTTAATTAATAGAGACTGAGGTAGCCAGAATACTTGTTTCTAAATTGCAGATGTTTCCAGAACACATGTGTATCCTTTGTCTGGATTTCCTTTAACAATAAGGACTTTGACATTTATAAAGCTTTGGTTGAATATCTAGAGAACTAAGAGTTATTACTGGTCTTGTTAATGGAGTATAACTCTTGAAATTGCTCCACTGTAAGAAAATAATGCCATCTCTTGAAATGTGTGTGCATGCATAAATGTAACTATAGAATATTCACTAATAATCATTTAGATTTGGGTGAATGAAATGATGAGTCATGGTGATGCAGTGGTTAGAATGCAGTATTGCAGGCTAACTCTGCCGACTGCCAGCAATTAGATTTTGACCGGCTCAAGGTTGACTCAGCCTTCCATCCTTTCGAGATAGGTAAAATGAGGAGCCAGAATGTTGGGGGCAATATGCTGACTTGGTAAATTGCTTAGAGAGAACTGTAAAGCTCTGTGAAGCAATATATAAGTCTAAGTGATAGGCACTAAAGGCACTGAGACATGCACCAAATCATTGGTTTACATCAAATTTCTTCAGATGTTTTCAAATAACAATAGCAACCGTAAATATAAGCTCTTTCCTCCCTTCCCACCCAAGTAAAAATGAGTTAGCATACATTTTGCCTGCTTTCTCAAAGTAGAATAACAAGAGGCAGTTGAAGTTTTCTGTAATTTTAAATAGCTACATGAAATTTGGAATTTGGGCAAACATTTCCCCTTATATTAAATGTGGAGTATCCATCTATATATATAAAAATTCCCACTTCTACACAGTGGAACAAGTATAGGAACACAATTCTCTGTTGTCTCTTGACAATGACATAATGAAAGTTGATCCTTTCCCAAAAAAATAACAAGGCAAGACACACTATGCATGAATAAAATAATCCTTTTATTGTTGTATTTTTTTTAAAGTATAGTTTTTGCTCTTTATGGAAGAAGAGGCAGACTGGCATGATACAGAATGTTACTCGCCATCTCCTAATACAGTATTCTCAATCTCCATAATTTTTAAGATGTGTGGATTTCAACTCCCCAGCATTTTGGCTGCAAAATTTGGGGAGTTGAAATGCAAATACCTTAAAGTTGCTGAAATTGAGAAACACTGTCCTAATATGTAGCTTTGTTGACAGTAACACGTTCTTCTAACTTGAAGTGCTCCTCTCTAAATCTAGTAGGCTTTAATCAACCAAAACCCACAATCTCTTCTTGGGCCTGGCATTTATCTCATAGACCTGGAGTCACATAGTGAATACATACCATAGATTCCTGTAAACATTTCCATTATGGTAGCCATTATGCATAATACAAGACACTTATTTTATGAGGGGGTAAAACAAACTTTTCTGGGGGATAATTTGATTTTTTTTCATATAACCTCTGACCTGCAAGAACATTTAAGACCATAGCCAGTGACATTTTGAGGTCACTGAAATGGATGGGACAAATAAATGCAGACTTGGGTAGAGTTGAGAAATTCGGGGTGGTGGTGGAAACAAATCTTAGTGCATCCATTTTGTCCCTTATTGGGACAAAAAAGGGGAATCACATCACCAAAAATCCACTGTTTAAGCCACAAATGTTAAGTGATGGAAACTGTGTTTCTATTAAGAAATTGCATAATGGTATGGGGGCTGGGGGCAAAAGCTACATGTGCTCTAAGGGTTAGGGTCATCACCCCAACATAACAACAACCCTGCAAAGGACCTGGATTGATTTGTTACAAGTTTACTAGAAGCTCTCAGTCAATCATTGAGCAAGCAGCATATCACATAAGTGTCTTCAGAAGCCTCCATTTACACACATCCACACAATGCACATACATACATGTTTGTGGTCCTGTACCTTCCCATCTACCTACCATGGACAGTCTGAAAATGAAGAAAAGTACCATTCCAGGAGCAGCATAAGAATATCAACACTCTCCAGTTTATTTTCTGGCCAAGGAAGGTAGATTTTCTTGGGGCATCTTTGATACTTTGGTGGTACAATGGCATTGGCAGTGGAGAGGGTTTCTTTCACTGGGATATTTTTTCCTTCATGTTGCAAGGCTTATGGTAAATTCTGCTTCCTCTCATTTTAATTCTCTTCAACCTGCATCTTTTCTTTTTTTTTTATCCTACCAAGCATCTAATCCCCAATCCAGTGCATCTATACACAATAACACGATTTGAAAAGTGTTGCCTAATACCAGACTGGAGTCCACTGAAAATACCCTGAGGAAAACAACAATTGAATTGGTCACAATGTGAACCATGTAAACCAACTGTTCAACACATCTGAATATCAAGTCTGGACTGAATTTTCGAATTTCAAGATTGAGCAAAAATAATTATAAGAAGGAAATTCCACATTACTTGGATACAGTCTAGATCAGTGATGGCGAACCTATGGCACGTGGGCACAAAGTGGCATTTGGTGCCATGTTGCCTGGCACGCGTGGCATCACCCGTTCCTCTTCCGGGTTTCTGGCGTGCATGCGCATGTGATGATCAGCTAGCCTTCATGCGTGTGGCAGTGCCAGAAACTGGAAGAGCTGGTCTTCCATTTTCCTGCGTGATCATGTGCGCTGGCCAGCTGATTGTTGTGCGCGCATATGCGGCAAAACCCTGGAAAACTAGCTGGCTGGTGGGTGCATGTGTGCGTGCTGGAAACCAGAAGTTCCTTTTCGGGGGCACACACGTACCCTGGGCAGCTCCTCTTCCGGGTTTCGACCCAGACCAGTGCATGAAAAGGTGCTGAAAGGGTTTGCCATCACTAGTCTAGATAGTAGGTTTATCCTCATGTTCCCCTTCCCCCAATTGATTCCAGTGGCCTGATCATACCAAATGATAAAGCTCAGCTTGCAAATGTACAGCTACATCAGGAGATGGTAAGAAGACAAAGTCAAACAAGAATCAAAATTCATACATTTACATAGATCAGTCATTTTTGTATACACAATAATTATATATACATATATGTATGCATATATATATATATACACACACACATGCACATTTACACAGATACTTCTTTACTGTGTGTATGCATACGTACATATATGTATATATATCTATATAACTCTTTTTTCAAATTACACTATCAATGTACGCAAAGCAGGTGTACTGCTGAAAGAACAGCATTCATCAAAAATATCTTAATTTAACAAAATAAAACAAAACAGTTGGAGGTCATTAATATCTTGTTTACATTATCCAGTATGCCACATTCAGGAGCAACACTGGTCATTGGGTCCAGTAATTCAGAAAATAAACCAACTTTAGAGGAAGCAGGACAATAGATGTTTATAAAGAAGCAGAGGCTGACAAATAGTATCCAAGGAAAGGCCTAGGGATGGGATACATGAAAAAGGGAACATAAACTAAATACTGTAACATACATTAATCATAGTCTTGTGTATTCTAACAAGGATGAATCTAATCTAAAAGTATTATAGCCTGTAACCAGTCATTGAAAAGGTTTCCTGGAAAATAGAAATATGGAGTGAGGATGTAGATAAGTGAAAGGAAAGATTATACAAAGCAATTAATGTAATAATAAAAAAATATATAAATTTCATTAACCAATGATTGGATAAACCCATCCAGTGCAGGACACAGGTGATATGCACCATTTATATAAGGGGCTGGAGAAAAAGAATGTCTATTTCTCCAATCATTTAAATAAAAAATACTAAAACCTGACAAGTTTAGATGCATAAATGCAGTTCAGAATAAATAGCTTTTAAGGAATGCTTTCACATATGATTTTCTAGGATACATAAATATTTTCAAAGCTTACTTCATCAAAGTCAAAATTTGGAATCTTATCAGACCTAACCAGGAGATCAAATGGTAAAATTTTAACTCAATATTAGAAGACCCACCTAGGTTTTAAATTACTGTTTCTTAATCCACAAATAGCACCACTCAACAACTCTTTTGTTTCTCTTTGGATGAAATGATTTTTAATAGAATTGATATTCTGTTTATTTTATACCCAAAATAATCACTATGTGAACAAAAGGATTTAATTGATGGCAAAACCCTTTTTGTATGTATTTTCTTTGAACAGAAATTTTCCCATTCTTAGATTGATACTGCTAACGGTAGATGCAAATTCAGTAAGTTTTGGTTCCCCATTTTGTGGGACTAGTTAACTTAGATTAGCATTCATTATGTAATGTTGTCCTTAAAAAGAAGAATTTATCATCATCATCTAGAATATGATGAAATTAATTACTTCAAATTAGAGTCATCTACAACATTCCTTAGTCCATAACTTCCCATAGTAGCTGACTTGGAATTGAGAACAATTTTTTTTAAGCAAGGCATTGGCCCTTCTGCAATAGAAAGTCCATTTACAAATATTATTGCAGTAGTGTTAGAATTCCTCATCACAATGTTTTGGCAATTGTATGTTGCTCAACAGAAGGATGAAGTTTACTTTCTGTTCTATACAAATTTTATTTACTCTTTACTGTACAGTTATAGATTGTCCTGTGATTAAAATTTGAGGTATTGGAAAGGAAGTCTCAGTCTCAGTCTCAGTCTCTCTCTCTCTCTCTTCATATAAGGAATAATTTTGAATTTAAGAGAAATTTAAGCACTTCCACCTTTATCACAGATTGTTTAGGGCTGAGTTTTTGCATTTAATTATATAATCGATAGCTATCCACTGATATCTCTACAATCCAAAATTTAGGAATAGGATAATTTAGCATGTGTCTACTATTCTCAAGCATATTTCCTGAATTACTGAGTGATGCTAGGTAACATTCTAAATCATATTTTAAAAATAGGATATTATTCAAGACCCCACTGGAAAATTCTTCCAAGGGAGCTTGCCAATATTGCTGGGAATGGGATGTAGAACCTCATTTTAAAAACATTTTTTTACTAAATTCTACACTTTTCTGCTATTTCTTAGTTTTGGGGTAGCATTCCTTGTTCTGGAACTTTGTTCAAAAGTTATGTACATTTTTAGCTTATAGCATATGTGCACCAAAATCTAACTGGCTTCTTCTTCCCATTACTTTTGAGGCACCTTTGTCTGATACTAATACTGCTATTACTAGCCCATGCCAGCTTGTGAATATCTTCAATGCTTCCATACCTCATTATCAGCTATACTCTTCTTCTATCATGCCTTATACAAGACAGGGGTTGTCCTGCTCCAGATGATGTAAGATATACATTCTCCCATCTCAGTTTAGGGCACTCAGCACTGCTTCTTTCTCCACTGTACTATATTATATGCTTAGCCAATTTCGGTTGCACTGATTCTCACTACGTTACAACCTGCCTAGTAGATAATTAGGGATTTCCACCCCCCCTCTGTTCCCAGTTTATCCTCTTACTCTATTCTTTACCTGTGAGGTTGCTTATCTCAGGTTCCTCCCTTCCTGTCTTTATTTTAAACAATTCTTCTTTTGATTCTTGATTAAAAGTAGCTGCTTCTCTAGACTTATTCACCCCATTCTCCAGGATTAAATAAATCACTTCTGTCTATCAGGTTTATGGGCCCAGAGCAGTGAGCAAAAAATACAATGAAAGACAGAAGTGTGAGTCATCGTGAGCACCCATAACAAAGACTAGAAAGAAAAGCAGATGACTTCCAGAGTAAGGATAGGGATGCTTCAAGCTATGAAAAAGCCTGATGAAAATACTTCTCTAGTAGCAAGTGACTGCTTTTATCCTGGACCCTAACCCATGAATGCAGAGTACAATCAAAGACTGCAGGAGGCTGTAAAATGGCAGAGCAGCTGGAATAATCCAATTATCAATGAGTGATCCTACTGTTGTTTATCTACAAGATTTAGCTAGAAAACTGATTCAAATATTGAGTTTTATTCATAAATGATAAAAGATCTGCAATTTCAAATGAAGATCTTTTTGCAAGACTCTGCAATAAGCAGCTCAGAGAAGGGTGAGCTATAAATCTGCATGTGGATGAGATGTCAGAAATGACCAGACAAGTTTAGAGACAAAAACTGTGTAGCAAGCTGGAAATGTCAATTATTCTGATCTTAATCTTTCTTCCAGGAAGTGGGAGACTATAGTCTGTGTGAGAGTCATGGCTGATGAGAGGACAGACAGGGCAAATTTTAACTTTATAATTTATCACTTGCAAGACTCTGAGTGTAGGAAGTAAAGGAAAATAAACTAGTGTTACAATTCAAAGTGTGTTGTATGGCCTGCATTTATTTATTTAGTTAATTATAAGATTTGCATGCTTTTCCGTACAGCTGGTTTTGGAGTCTAGTCTGCTCTCATTAAAGTCTATGACACAGGAACAGTGTGAAGTAAAATTTAAAGGCAACTTTTGTGCATGTGTATATGTGTCTCAAAATGGAGAATGATGAAAGGCACCCTCCCAGAAAATGCACTGTTTGAAATAAGTAGTGCTGTGGCTAAGGCAAAAGCAGCCAAATGATGCAGTGTTTAAGCCTATGGCACAGAAGAAAGAGATATAAGAATCCAGACGTTTTTCAGAAACTTCAGTATTTAGCAAAAGGATTGAGAATGCAACCACATGTAGCTCAGTTGAAATGCCCCTGAAAGTAAAATTGATGAGGCAGTTCTTGGAACTGACCCAGACAATATTTGTAGGTCAATAAAGTAATGACAATAGGCAGAAACAAATACCTATTCATCAGTGATGGGTTCCTCCCGGTTTGGCCCGGTTCTCCCGAGCCGGTAGCAGTGACGATATGATGTCACCAAACTGGTTCTGCCCCCCCCCCCAATGCAATGCAGAATGGATGCCCAGCTTTATAAAGCCAGAAGGCAAAGGGATATATTTAAAAATATGGTGTGAAAAAAAATATAGATCTGCTGTTGGGAAGAGAGCAGGGAACTGCTGCAGGGGGAGAAAGGTTTACTCAATTCTGAGAAAATAAATCAAAATAACCTCATCTTGATTTTGTCTGGCATAAAATATGGTGGAGAGAGATTTTGACAGGATTGCAAAATACTGCTATTTTACTTTACTGCAATAAACAAATCTCAGCTGCTTCTGTTTCTTGACTTTGGTCATTTCAAAAGACTAACAGATGAAGACTATGATAAGACTTTTGCCATAACACTGCATATAAACACTGCTCAGTATAGCAACAGCTGGGGATATGCAGGTGCATCACCTTGGTGTAAAGTTTGTACTTCTGCATGGAGAAATCAAGGAAGACATCTATGTTGAGCAGTCATCTGGTTTTGAGGGACCAGGAAAGGAAGACTTGGCAGAACACAAAACAGGTTGTAAATCCTTAAATGGGCGGCTGGTCTTCAAATGCGATGGGCAGTTGTTATTCTGTTGTCCCCAGAAGCAGATATGTATCAGAAGCACAATCATGCCAAGAGACGGAACTGTTAAAGGACTTTGAGATTATGAGTCAAAGACAATAACAACAACTATAAGTACTGTCAGTTCTTCCTAATGGGGAAGACTGCATTAGAATGAAGCACATAAACATAGAGTATATTATATACAAGATACACAGTAAAAGGGACTAATTGAAATACTGCCCATTAAAAGAGATGTGGCTGATGACCTACAAAGCCCTTGCCCAAAGATTGATACAGGTAGATGGAAGTTGTGGCTTGGTGAATGAATTGGTGAAAAGGGTGTTGGAACAGTGACTTCAGCTGCACTGGCTCTGTAAATCTCATGACCTACAATTGCAAGGGACAATAAAATAGGTAGGAATTTTCTGTGTGCTCCCTGGTAATTCCTTCAACTCTTAGTTTGTGAAACTGTTAATCTCAACTTGCTTTTTGCCTGCTTTTGTCCTGGCACACATCTGTTCTTTTGATTCTCATTTGATAGGATGTTACCTTGATATCATTTGCATATTTCTCTAATAAAGCCTCTTTGTGTTTAAATTTAAAAAGGTGCCTACTTAGACTCATTTTCCACTGCTCAAAAACATACAGGTGTTTCCTTCAACAGTTTTTTTTAAAATACCAATTCACAATCAGTGCATTTCTTTTCTTGGTGCAATTATCTGTTTAAGTGTATAAATGGCAATAAGTTTTCATAATTTTGCATCTCCTTTTAAGTCCTGTTCTCAGGCTGGAAATAACAGAATTTTCTGATTAATCTTTGCATTTCAAAAGAGATACATCCACTCATGTCCCTAGGTATGCAGTTCAATTCCTCAAAAGAAGGTGAGAGAAAGAAGCCAGTTCTCTTGAGTTTTACTGGGTGTTCCTCTAGTTCAACAACCCTGTCTAAACTCAGAAGAAGAACAAGCTACATATTTTAGTGGCATTGAGGAAATTGGTATGGAACAAATCTTTTAATTCATAACATACCAGACATGCCATATCTTTCAGTTACTGCAATTGTTCTGGGTGATTTCTGGATGATCAATGTAGACTATTACAGCAAAAAATGCTGATTGGGACTTCTTGGAAAGAACAAATATATCTTGCCTTTTGTTCTTAGAATAGAAATAGGTAAGAAATATACTGTCGAGGGGTGAGAAAAAAACAAGAAACAAGAAACTATATTTTCTGTCTCCTTATTTTTGTTTGTTTCGGTTTTTTCAATGAGAGTGAATTGTATTTTCCCCAGAGCTTAAATGTTAGACAGAATAAGCCATTTGGAATGTTTCTTAGCCTCATTTTATAATTAAAATCCAACTAATCAGAAGCCTTATTGGTTAGGCTTTAAAGCAGGGGTGTCTAACTTGCGGCATCATGTGATGTATCAGATGTATCCCCTCTTTGCTAAACTGGGCGGGGGCAGGACCAGCACATGACGCATCTGGCCCATGGGCCGCGAGTTCAACACCCCTGCTATAAAGCCTTGAAGTGTTGGCTTTCACTTACAAGACAAGCCCTCCAGTGACAGTGTTGACTTTTCATATCTCATTTCTTTAAGAAACTAAAATAGTAAAGCTACCACAAAATACTTTTTAGAGATGTAATTAAAAAAATAAAAGATTGATTGGAAAATATGTTTGGAACTCTAACTGTGCTGAGTGAATGACTGTAGAGCAAGATGGCTACTTGGCTGGTATAGACAGATGGTGAACTGGAGAGGGTTGAATTCTGGCAGCACAAGGAGAACATGACAGAATTAGATAAACTCCACGTAGTTAGCTGGATAAAGACCAAGTTGCCCGTTGTCCAGACGTCCTTTGCACCACCCTTGTTCATCTTCTTCACCTAATTTGGTTAATTCATCACCTAGGAAAATAATGATAAAATTACAAATTGGGAGCACACTATCAATCTGATATCCCCTCTCTAACTGATTTCATCCTATCTCCCAACAGTGTTTCCCTATACCCATGATGGCGAACCTATGGCACGGGTGCCACAGGTGGCACGTGGAGCCATATCAGTGGGCACGTGAGAGTTCAGCTCCAGCACGCATGCGTGCACCAGCCAGCTGATTTTCGGGCCTTCTGGGCCCACCAGAAGTCAGGAAACACACTGTTTCTGGCCTCCGGAAGGCCTCTGGGTGGGGGGAGGTCGTTTTTGCCCTCCCCAGGCTCCTAGAAAGGCTCTGGAGCCTGGGGAGAGCAAAAAATGGGCCTACCGGGCCCACAGTGCCATCACGTTCCAAAAGCGGGGGTAGCACAGGGGGGCGCATATAATTATGGATGTGGGCACGCGTGCATGTGACCCCACCACGCTCCCCCCGCTTTTGGCACGCGATGGCAAAAAGGTTAGCTATCACTGCACTATACTGTTTTGTTGTGTATTTGATGTTAAGTCACATATACGTAAAACCTATGTGGGAAAAAGCAAGAGGGTGTGTGATTTTGTATGAGAAAATGATCAGTGGGAAAAGAATATAGTGTACCTTCATACTGTGACTTCAAAAGACTTCCTTTTTATTAAAAACAAAATATAAAGTTTTCTTAGGGCTGCAAAGTGCTCTGGATTATACTGCTGCATTTTATTTTGTTTTTTTTAAAACAAGTTTTATTGGTGTTCCCCCCCACCCCACATTCACCCACATCTTTTTTGAACAGAGAATTGGCCATATCTTATCTTATACAATTAATTAAATTCAAATACATTTTACTCAATTACAGTTTTTGCCAAAATCTTTTCCTCCCCCTTTTTTTATCATGTCTCAATATTTCTATGCTTACTTACATAAACAACATCTTCATTTGCCCTTAAATTCTAATTATTGCTATTTATTCATATTTGTTCTCTTTTATTCTTTAAACAATTCATTCTTTATCTTAATACCTTTATATTTGTTCGGGGGTTGCCTTTCTTTTATTTCATCTTTTTTATTGTACAGCAATCTTTCTCCTCAAACCTACCACCTCTCTCTTTTCTTTCCTTCTTACTTTCTCTTCCCTTCCTCTTCTTCTGCTGCATTTTGCAGAGGTCAGATGATCCCCCAAAATGACACGGCTATTTCAAAAAGTTGCAAATGCATACCTGCTTTGAAACTTAGCTCATCCTGCTCTTGTCCATCGTAATCATACAGAGCTCGTACACGGACACTTTTCCCAGTTGTTTCTTCTTCAAAGGAATTGGCACCGCCATTGGCTTCATTGGAGTTGTAAGTGTTGCCACCCTCATCATCTGACCACTCTGTGGTGTAGGCTTGGCCACGTTCATAACTGCTGACACTGGTAATGGAACAGAGCATCATAAGAAATGATATTACTGCATAAATATCTGATATATCTAACTCTGTGGGACAACTGGAGATAGTGAGACCGTGGTGCATGATACCCAAGACTATTCTAAACATTCTATGGTGTTTCCCTGAAAATAAGACCCTGTCTAATATTTTTTTGAATCCCGAAATAAGTGCTCGGCCTTATTTTTGGGGAGGTCTTACTATTTTGGGGCTCCTCTTGCTGTCTTACCTGATTTCCAGCTCTGTCTCCCAAACCCTAACCAGAGAAAATGGTGGTGACTGACTGCGCACGGTTTTAATATTTTCGGGGAGGGCTTTTGGGGGGGGGCTTATTTTAGCAGATGCATTCAAAAGCCCGATTTGGTTTATAATCCAGGGGGGGTCTTATTTTGTGGGAAACAGGGTATTTTGACAGGCTCATACAGGAAACATTTCATATGTTTACCTGCCACGATCTCCTCCCTGTGCTGTTGTTTCCCCACCTCCACTGGCATTGGGTGTGTTACCTCCCTCATTCTTTTTTGGTTTTTCTCTTCGGTTTATTGTTTGTGTTGCATCTGGATTCCATTCCTGCAGATGAAAAAAAAACCTAATCTCAAAGCCTCCGTTTCCAATGCTTCAACTGTACCATGACTCAGCTCCAGTCTTAAGAACACAATAAAGACATTCTACTTCTTGCAGTGGTTTACCATGTGGTTCTGGTAAAACCAGAAGTAGGACATAGAAGCTATTCTGAAGTCATTTCAGTGTTCAGAGAGGCACAATTCCATTGCAGGGAGCAGCATCAGGAGAGGCTAAGGTCTTTATGTCCTAGTTTTTCTAGGCACATGGACCATGGCTCTCTCAACCCTGAAGCTCCATATAGCCATCATGACTAATAGCCACGGATCTATAACCTACAGCTTGGCAGTGCAGCCATCCTTGGAGGCATCATCCTGCAACAGCTTCTTACTTCTAATTGAGGCCAGTTCATAGGCATCCCAGGGCCACAGGTGTTGCGGAACCACCGAAGGTCTTCTTGTGCATCGGCCATACGAATGGTCTGCTCCAGCTCACGGTAGACTTTAGAATAGCTGCATATTACAAATAGATAAGGTAATAAATACAGGATTGAAGTAAGAAACCATCATTCGACACATTAGACAAAGAAGCGTGATGGCAGAGCAAGTAGACAACCTTTAAATGAGAATATTATGGCATAATCACCTTGCCATATTCATAAGATTTTAGTGAATTATATTTTTATTTTTTGCCATTCATTCTACCACATTTAAATCCCATTTACTTTCTATGAACAAATTTTATATGGATTACAGAAGATATCACCCTTCTATCTTCTTCCATTATTTCTCCCAGCACTTTTTTTCCAAGAGAAATGAGGAAAGGGCAGAAAATGTTGATGGTTCTGCAAATGGTTTGGCATGGAAAAAGTTCTACTTAAGATTAGAAAATATTTCTGGAATATTTAAAAGCTTTATGCTGCATGGCAGACAATAACAAGATTGTGAGACAAATAGTCTGTATGTATCTAATTTATGACAGTACCCCTTACATTTTGTTGGATTCCAGAGTGTATCACAAAAGCATCTCAGATGATAGAAGACAGAGTCCAAAAATCTCTGTAGAATCTTCATTAAAAAAAGGAAAACTGATCACTCAACTTGTTTTAATAAAGCTCAAGGGGGTGCTAGCAACACACTGAATGTGCCCAGCATTGCAGTTTCTTATTTTAAAGATGCCTCCAGACCAGACTTTGAATGGGGAATAACTTTGTTTCATTCATGAAGTTTTACAGAGCTGCTAACAAAATCAACTTCCACTTCTGTGGTGCCCATATTTTATTATGGGAGACTATTATTCCCTTCTCCCCTCACATAGACATTAGATGATACAGAAGATGGAGTAGCTGTTCAAAGCTGGCTTGGTTGTATCAGCCACAATCCAAACAAAAGTAGTTCAGGGAAAGAACTTTGTTAAAAGTCCCTGAATTAGATGACTCAGTTTCTTCCCGAATGGGGCGGGTGAGATCTTGATTAGGAAATAAGGTTTGGAGTGGGGTGTTGCAAAATGCAGCAAAACTACTGCAGTAAAGAATGAATAGCTGGTGAGTAGACCAGCTCTTCAAACCTCTCCAGAAAAGGAAAAGATTTGAGATCACCCACAAATATTCCAGACGGTTGCTCTTCAGGAGGAGACCGTAAAATAGTAGTGGTGGTTTAGAGGTCTGGGAATATCCATCAGCTCTTAAGTCATTTTCCATGAGGTGAGCAGCCATCTAAATTTGATTAATAAATAAATCTTGCTCAAATCTTGCTCATAGTTGGCATCTTTAAAAGGATACTAATTTAGCACACTTCCTTTTCTAAACACTTTCAAAAATTGCTTGTTAACTACTTTTCAGCTATTAGAAATCTTTGAACTGACAAGTTTGACAGCACTAGGTGAGTTTCTTTCAATTCTTAGTGAAAGAAAAAATTAACTACGAGTTTAAAAAGAATTATTAAGGAGAAATTTCCTGACAGTTAGAACTATTAATCAATGGAATGAGTTGCCTTAGACATTAGGGATGCTCCAACACTGGAGATTTTTAAGAAGAGTTTGGACAACCATTTGTCTGAAATGGTACAGGGCTTCCTGCTTGAGTAGCAGGTTGGACTAGAACAGGCCTGTCAAACTGGCGGCCCGCGGGCTGGATCAGGGGTGAAATCTAAAATTTGTTACTACCAGTTCTGTGGGTGTGGCTTGGTGGGAGGAGGAATGTGACTGGGTGGGCTTTTTAAAAGCATTTTTTCTACAATCTCTTCGGCTGAAGAGGTTGCAGAAAAAAATGCTTTTAAAAGCCTCTGACGATCAGGCAACTCAGCTGGGATTGTCAGAGGCTTTTAAAAGCATTTTTTTCCCCCTACAACCTCTTTGGCCGAAGAGGTTGCAGAAAAAATGCTTTTAAAAGCTTCTGACGATCTCAGTTGAGCTGCAAGAACATCAGAGGTTTTTTAAAAAAATTTTAAAAGCATTTTTTCGGCTGAAGAGGTTGTAGAAAAAATGCTTTTAAAAGTAAAAAAAACAGCCTCTGATGATCGCGCGGCTCAGCTGGGCATGGGGGACACACAGGGATTTTTGCTACCAGTTCTCCGAACTACCCGCCGCCATCGCTATCAGATCGGGCGATCCGGTCCAAACCGGGAGCATTTCACCCCTGGGCTGGATACATCACGTGCAGGCCATACCCACACCAGTTCAACAAAGGCAAAAAACATCGCAATACATCACAATCCGGCCCATGACGCAACTGAGTTTGCCACCCATGGACTAGAAGATCTCAAAGGTCCCTTCCAACTCTGTTATTCTGTTATTAAATTAATTGGGGAAGTGAAAAAACATCAAAAAGGTTATTAAGGTTTTGATTTTAGAAAGTTACGAATGAATTAAGGGTCAAGATAAGTTTTAAATAAAATTTTGGAATTAATGATAAAGAACCCTTCCCATGGGAAAATGTTTTTGTTTTGAATTAAAGGACATATTAAGGAAAGATTTTAAAAATTAGACACTAGAGCAAACTAAAAATTACAGTTAAAGGAGAAGAACACAAAATATAATTACAGAATGGAGCAAAATATTCTAACATTGGACATACTGAAGGATATTTTTGTAAAATGGACTCTGAAGTTAATATTAATAGTGTCAACAAAGACATCTGCCTCTATGGATAGATTGTGTATGAAAGATGTCACGGTCAAGTTTTGCCTGACAAGACTGAGTTGAAAGTATAACAGGCTACAAGAAACAAGGAAAAAGATCTTACACTAGATATACAAAAGAAACCAGTTTTAATAACTCAAAGGCAAACAATAAACCAAGAGAGTGACCTGAATAATTTTCCTATCTTGTATTTACAAAAGAAGATTATTAAAATTTTGAAGGATCTTATGAGAAGGGACAAGGTTTAAATAAAATCAAGGTTTACAAAACTATTTGAATGCAATAAAGATTAAGACTGTTAGAAGTAAAAGGGTGGACTATAAAGTTAATTTATTGATTAAGGTTAAAATAGATATGTTATTATTTCTGGCCTTTAATAAATCTTTGCTAACACCAGGACTGAAATTATAATGCTTTATGGATTTGTTTATAGATATGGGATATGGGAAGAAAATATATTTGTTGTATTTTAAGTGGAAGTGATAAATTACTAAAATCGCTTATACTTGTGATGACGGTGGAAAGTCACTTCTGTATATATTTCTTTTTTCTTTTCTATATTACTTTTTCATTTTCTATTTTTCTTTTTTTGCACCTTTTAATGTTTTTATTTTTTTTAGTTGCTACTATTATAATTATAATCTTTTACAAAATTACTATAAAAACAAACAAAAAAGTGGTTTATGTTAAGCTCTTCATGTAAAAAATGACTATGCTAGATTTCTACTAGAAGTGGTATTTTCTTCTCAGTATGAAGCTTTACATATTCCACATCCAGTCTGAACTGATATAATCTTCATTTTTTAATTCTTTTGCAACTCTTGGGACTGCTTAAAACCAATATTGTAATCTAGGTTTCATTTGCTGGGTCCTAGTATTCGAGAATATGGTTAATCTAAGCTAAGAGAGATATTTTCATGGGCCACTTCATTTTTAGCAGAAAGATGCAAAGTAAAGATAATCTAGTTTATAACACTAGTCATTTTTCCTACCTGTGTCTATCACAGAATTCTAGTTGGAGTAGAATCTTAATCTAATTTTCTGTCAATGCAGAAAATCCAGAGTTAAAATATTTCTAATGGTTGGCATTCTATCTCCTTCTTGAAGTCCTCCAACACAAGAAAACCTTGATTTCTTTATCAAATTATATTGTAAACTGATATGGAAGCCAAACCTATGCACACTATCTTATTTAGAGGATCCAAGATAAATCGGATTGTCTTGCATCGCTTTGAGGACAATTTCCCCCATATTTAGCAAGTGATGTTGAAGTGTATACAAACAGCTCTCATATAGCATTACTAAATTGAAGGGAAAACAAACAGAACTTCAGAATGGCACCAAGTGCCCAGAAAAGGAACATCTGTATTACACAAATCACCAGAGAGATTTCCTACTTGGCTGCTTCAGTTTTTATGTTTTTGTAAAAAGCAGAATAACAATAACAACAACAACAATAATAATACAAAGACTTGCAAATAGAAATAGAATGACTGTGCAAAAGGAAGCAAAGGTAGTACCAATAGTAATAGGCACCTTGGGTGCAATCCCAAAACAACTGGAGCACCACTTGAACATCATTGGCATTGACAAATTCGCCATCAGTCAATTGCAAAAAGCAGCTTTGCTTGGAACAGCTTCCATCCTGCGACAAGACTTTTAACACCATGAAACATCCACATCTCCCTATCCCAGCTCCTTGGGAAGGACTCGAGAGGTGGATAAAAATTCCAAATCCAGTCTGAAAATCTGGCTGACTGTGCGACAAACCATAATAATAATAATAATAATAATAATAATAATAATAATAATAATAATAATAATAATAATAATATTTTTTTAAAAAACCAATCTACCTGCTGTTCTCTGCCAGGTTCAGGTGTCGCTTGATATCTAACAGCACCTCTTTCAGGAAATTAAGCCTCTTCTCTTCAAACTGCTGGCATTGGTCAAAGACCTGTTCCATGCTCTCCATGTACTGTGGAGTGCCCTTATTCACCTCCTCCACAACCTTCTCATATTTCTCCAGAGCCTGTTCAGGAAACAAAGGGATACAGTTAGGTTTCCCGGACTAAGGCCACTGCTCAATCCTAGCCATGTAAGATTTTCTGGGTAGGTAGGCATGTATAATTTTGCTCTTTTAAATATAACATTGATTGACATTATTTATAGATTATCCATAGAAGTAATAAATAAAATAGGGCATAATCCCAAATAAACTTGCATAAGGATTTCAATTCTGAGTTTATTCCATATCAGCACTGAAATAAGATTAATCTCAGATGCAATTAATGTCAACTGCAGCCACCTCTATTGGAAGCATGTTTTAATATTGTTCCTGGAACTTGTTATACAAATAAGAAACAAAGTTCCAAGTTAATTCTGAATTTAGAAAATACAGTCACCATGTGTGAACTTGTGACAGTGTCATTGAATAGACTTCGGATAGGTTTTCTGTTTCAGATTCAAAAATGAAGGAATAGCAGCGGATACGGAAAGTAATTATTGGACCTTACATAATACACAAAAATAAACAATTGCAACAATTTTAAAGTATGAATTGTACTTTCTGAGGTGATCAATATATCTTGTCTACCGACAGAAATGTATACATTTGATATATATTCTTACATTTCCATCTATATCTAAACACGAAGATGATTCTTTTTCCTCTGTGCAGTTATATATTTCTTCATGTGACAATGATTGTGTACATAGAAGACTGGGCTGGACTGCCGCTTGTTCGTATAAAAGGATGTGCATTCACTTTCAGAGTTATTTCGGTGGATGTCCTTCCTACCTTTTGTACATCTTGCTTGCATTTTTCCACTTTGTCTTGAAGCTTCTTCTGCTGGTCTGGAGTAATAGATTGCTCAGCTTTGCTATTAGCTTCCCGGGTCATAGCGAGTTTCTCCTCTTTGCATGCCAAGTGATATACTTTCTTGGCTGTTTCCAGCTGGTTTGAGAGACAAGAGAAAGAACCCAAACAAATTATTTCAGAGGGTCATCATAAGTTATCAAATCCTTGCCACTCATGAATCTTCTGCATAGAGATAATAACTAATGTTCTGGCATCCAACAGGCAACCCCTTCCCAATAGAAACCCCCAAATTTCCTTAATTAAATCTATGACCTGAGGTGATCTTCGCTGGAGATTATGGGAATTGCAGACCAAATCATCTGGAGGGTACCAAATAAATAAAATATTTTAAGAATAACTGTATTATGAAATGAGGAATCCTAACTTGCTATCACCATAAACTGAATAAAATACATGACCTAGTTTGTCTGCTTTAATTTATTGACATACTATATTTCAAAGTTTTCTTAGCAACTATGAAAGTTCTGGATTTAAAAATTTGTAGAAGTTGAGAAGTTAAAACATGTAGCTTATAACCATGAGCTTAACCATGCAGTTCATAGATAGTGATAAATATTACTTCTGTAGGGATATCACCTCACCAAGAGACAGCAGCCAGTCACCACTGGCTGATCTCAGAAGCTAATTAAGGTTGGCCTTAATTTATACTTGGATGGGAGAATCACTGGGAATTCCAGAGCTATAAATTAGTTTTTTAAAAAAACCCTTTTACTTTACTTTTTAAGTACTGAGCTCAACTTGAGAGAGCTTTTATCAGTTTTCATTTGCATATAGAGCACTGGTATTACTTCATATAGTATCTAAGGGTGTAATCTAACACACAGTTTTCATGGATGTGTTCCATGAGGTCCTATGGTTGTACAAGAGGCTGATGGGGCTCTATGAAAGACTGGATGGTAGGGAATAAGGTTCAATTGAATGCAGCCAATTTTCTATAAACTATAAACTGCATGGACTTCAATGACCAAGGATGAGAATAACTGAACTAGAACTTTGCCTCTTGGCCAGAAATTCCAGGAATTCCTGGTTTTTTACTGTTAGGTTCTGCAAACTGGAAAATTTTGAAAGCTAATCTAAACCACAAAGAAAGGGGTTCTATAGATCATGGCCCAACACTGATGTTTCCTTTCCATGTGTCATCTAGTGTTGTCATATTATCCTGCCTTGGTTATCTTAAGAATCAACAGACATGTTTTGGTCCTGTGTTAATTTGCCCCCCGCCCAAATGCATAGGGTTCTGCAAACAAATTGGCATTGCAGCTCCCAAAATCCCAGTCAGTCTGGCAATGGGAAGTTTTCATCTCAATATAACTGGAAAATATCAGGATGGGAAAGTTGTCCACTCCTTCCTACCTCCTTCATCTTCTTGGCCCAGGGTTTCTGTGCTTTCCGAAAACCGTCTTCTGCTTCCTTGACCTCCTTGAAGCCTCCTATGATCTGTTTGTGGAAAGCATCCTTCTGCCAGTTCTTCACCTTTTCAAAATCATCATTCAGTAGGCTATTCTTAACTTCTTGGTGTAGCTCACTGACTTTATCTGCCTCTGTCATTATAGCCATCCATGCCTTTTCCAAACTGCCATACTGGGGACCTGTGCAAAAATATCACCAGTAAAGGTGGGATATTGGCTCAGCATCCTGAAATAACAGCCCATTTTTTCTGTACAGACTGAATGCTCCTATAATATACTCAAAAGTTGAGAGACGGTTCTATTTTATTAACAAATGAATTGTTCAGAGACCTAAGAAGCCTGCAGTGATGAGGCCTCAGGGAGAGCCTCTCAGACACCCTAGCTGCAGACTTTGTGATTATTGTTTGTGATTGTAAAAGATCCAGTCAGAATAGAATAGAATAGAATAGAATAGAATAGAATAGAATAGAATAGAATAGAATAGAATAGAATAGAATAGAATAGAATAGAATAGAATAGAATAGAATTCTTTATTGGCCAAGTGTGATTGGACACACAAGGAATTTGTCTTGGTGCATACGTTCTCAGTGTACATAAAAGAAAAGATACATTTGTCAACAATCATAAGGTACAACACTTAATGATAGTCATAGGGAAACAGTTAATATAAATCTTAAGGATACCAGCAACAAGATTACAGTCATACGTGGGAGGAGATGGGTGATAGGAATGATGAGAAGATTAATAGTAATGCAGACTTAGTAACTAGTTTGACAGTGTTGAGGGAATGATTTTTTTAGCAGAGTGATGGCGTTTCAGAAAAAAACTGTTCTTGTGTCTAGTTGTTCTCGTGTGCAGTGCTCTATAGCGTCGTTTTGAGGGTAGGAGTTGAAACAGTTTATGTCCAGGATGCGAGGGGTCTGTAAATATTTTCAAAGCTCCCTTTTTGACTCGTGCAGTATACAGATCCTCAATGGAAGGCAGGTTAGTAGTAATTGTTTTTTCTGCAGTTCTAATTATCCTTGACTTTACATGACTTTACATGACTCCTATCTACTCATACTGATATTTAAATCAGTAATCATGGGAGCCACTCTAAAAGTCATGAAGTGGAAGATCAAATCTTCAGGGAGTTTATTTTTTTTAATGAACGACATCATTTGAAAACTGAAGCAGTGGTAATGGCAGATGGTTAAATACTCACTCCTCCCAAGACTCAGTTCCTCAGTCCTCAAAGCAATTGCAAGAGCCTGTTGTTTATGAAGCTAAACATTGGCAACCTGCTGCCCTCCAGATGTTTTGGATTACAAATACATAGCCCCTTGCCATCGATCATGCTGTCAAATCTGATCAGTGTTCAAGGTGCAAAAGCTTGGAAGACACCAGTTTGCTCATACTAATATTCAACTACCCGAACAAAATAAATGCCTATAACCCTGCTCCCTTTCGTTATGCTTCCATCATGTAGAACAGGATACCACACTGGTATTGGATATGTACTACAATATATTTACAAGAAGATTATAATTATATATACAATTTAGTGCAAGGAAGTTCCACTGAACTGGATTAGCTTCTTAATAAGCATGCATTTCATTAAATGGCAATATTTATGAAACTTGTGAACTTTTAATGGTGCTCTGGCTCATTCTGATTGAATGGCTTAATAAATACATTACATACTATTCTTAAATTTAAATGGTTTTTACTGCAATAATCTTGGATATACTTTTATCTGGAAGTAATACCTGTCAAAATTAAGAAGTAATTGTCTAGAAAGGCCCACAAAACTGCCTTTAAGGAAACTTCAAATATAGGATAACAGCAGTTTATGAACAGCCACGTTTTCCTTTTAAATAAATGAAAACAACTGAAGAAAAAACTCCTTGGGGTCTCTCTCTCCCCCATATTGTCCAGATTAAACCAAAAGAGGAAAAAAACTGATATAGTGCAGATTGCAATTCCCTCCCCCTTTTGCCTTGGAAAAAGTTCCCTCCCAGCCTACTCTTCTACGCTATTACAAGGAAAGACTTAGAAATACCTTTTTCTATCAGTTGCCTCCACCTCTTGGCCCAATCAACCAGCTGCTGAGCATACGCCTTCTCAATCTTGGCCCGTTCATGGACACAGTTCATCAGATCATTGCAAAGCCGATATCCATCATCAATCCGCTTCACTGTCCGCTTATAATTCCCCACCTGCCAGACACATGAATAGTTGCCTGGAATAAGTGACTGGCTGTAGTTCCAGGAATCATCCTGGAGGCCAGGTTGGCTCAGGACATCAGGGGAGGGGGAAACACACCCTGCAGGAAGCATATGCACCAGAGGGTGGGGAACAGGAAAGGTGGGGGAGATGAGGGGGGACTTGATTTCAAAAGAGGAAAAACTCTTGAAAATGTGATTGCCATGGATATACTTCTGCCTCTTTACAGAAAATTCTGAGTGACTCTTCCTTTCAAACAACAGATACTTGATAGATTAAATTTGCTGCATTTGCACAAATACTGGGAAGGAATCAGACGGCTTAGTAAGGAAGAGCCTCAGAATCTGCCAGCTGACATAGCTCTGGGACATTTTGCAATTATTGTAATGTCTTAGAGCTCTGCCATAGTGCGGTGCTAAAATTTAACCATTCCCTTTTCAGCGTGAAAGGTATATTTTGAAGATAAAGAGTACATTTCCTGATTCCTCTCCTGCAAAATTGGGGGGGGGGGGGGAAATGTATGTGCTCACAATGATTGTGCAATCTGTCACTGTGCCATTCTCATCTAATTAGCCTGAACTTTTTGCTCTTTCATCACAATGATTCCACTTTATCAGAAATCATTCCATTGTTGTATTTTAAACCAGCCAAATAGGCTTGGCTACTTGGCAAATTAGGATGACTAAGAATGAGAGCAAAATCAATGCACTTATTTTTTAGCAACTACAACATAACTTTTACTAAGCCTAAATTTACAACATCCCTCTCTCTCGAAATGGTGAATTTGGTCTCCTTTTTGACCAGCAAAACTATTTATTTACTAATTATAGTAAATTAAATTATACTAATTTATTATAATTATTTAAGTATATTTTATCTTTTAAGATAGAAATCCTACCAAAGTATTTCATAAATTAATCGTCATAAGTAAAAATTGTTATTGTTGTCATAATACAATTTCTAAAATCCTGCTCAATAATAATGTTTGTCATTTTGACATGTATTTCAGTGGACTGAATGTGTAGTTTTGGAACATCTGTTTAAAAAAAAACTATTGTATGCCAACACCTGGACGCTGATAGTGCAAGTCAACTTTCATTTGAGAAATACTCTGTTATCAAAGGCTTTGGTATATCTAAAGCACTTTAAACCCGAGCAGGGCAGAGAAATGTTGTGGCCCATCCTTTCTTTCTGAATCATTTTAAAGTATCTGTTTATGAGATCTCTTTCTCACTGCAAAGAAAAGGAATTTATTCATGCCAGGTTCATGAACACCATGAAGAGTCTAAGGACAGTCTAAGGGGGACTGTTCAGGAGGTCAGAAAGGCCTCCTGAAAAATCTGATAGAACACAGCTTTTTTCTTTGCATCTCCTCTAGTTCTGATATCAGCAAGGACTTCTCTAGAAAGCTTCTGGAGGAAACAGGCAAGGACTTTAATTTTTAAAATTAAATGTGTGGAGGTTACACCTCTCTGATATCAGGGAAAGAAATATGAAAAATCTCATAGAACCTTAGAACTTTCTCATGGAAGCTTTCTAAACATATTTACTTTTTGAAGTGAATGTGTTCCCTAGTTCCTTGGGATTTCAGCATCCTCAGGAAGAAAAGCTGTTGTACATTTGGCTGGCTCTTACTAAGTTAAGTCACTCCTTAGTCAGCCAATCATGAACATTTCTGTCATGCCAAGGGGAAGTTGTTACCTCCCAGAAGCTGTCAGTTACTTCTTCAACAGATGCCACAGACTCATCACAGGAAGTTGACATTGTTTGCGGCCCTGGTTATTTATCGCCAAGGGGTCAGCCGCTCTGCCAACAGGACCAGACCTCATGCGCTGCAAGGAAACAACACAAATATGTAGGGGAAACAATCACCTGAACATTACCTGAAAACAAGGAGGGTCCTTCTGGGAGACAAAATGCATGGTTTTCTGTTATCTTCCCATTTATGTGAACCTTCCACGTTTTGTCTGACGGTAAACAGCACCATGTTCTGATTTTTTTTATTATTATTATTTATCCAACACACCCTCTTTTCAAACATTCTCTCTCAGCAGGAAACAAATCTAGGGACATAAGGTCTTTCTGCATTTTTACAGTTTCTAGGCATAATTACTTAAATGCCACCATGTCAGATTGTAAAGCTTAAAAGTAAAACCTGAAGAACTTGTTCTGATTTTCTGAAAACATCTGCTAAATAAGAAGCACTTCATAAAGAGAATGTAGAAATATTTCAGCAGTTACAAAAAATAATTGTACATGACAGAAATATACACAGTGTAAGCAAGGTTCCCAAAAAGAACTGTTGTGCACTTTTATTGGCTTTCAATACTCTATAAATATTTTGTGATATCTTCAGTAGCAGGTCACATGACACAAACAAAAAAAATGCTGGGAAAACTTACTAGAATTGGCCCCTTATCAGGCTTTTGAGCTATTTCAATTTAATTGCAAATTATTTTTCAGGGAAATCATTTCCTTAACATTAAAATTCCTACAGAATGTTCTGAAATTGTCTTAAATCCAAAATGACAAAATCAACTTGTAATTAGAGTTTGCTAATTGGAGAAGATGAGAATATTTCTTATAGTTCAAGACAAATAGGAATGCTGGATTTGGGATGCAAACAAATCATTCCACATTTTCAGCACAGTAGGAACACAGTATCGCTGTCTTCAAGCGGTGGCATGCTCCGGCCCCCAATGCTCTGCTCGTTCCCCAGGTTGCACAGACCCTCAGGCCCTGGACCTTCGGCTGATGCTATGCAACGCCAGGTCTGTGGTAAACAAAGCCCCCCTCATTTGTGATCTTGTTCAAGAGGGGGGAGCGGACCTGGCAGGTATTACGGAGACCTGGCTGGGCCAGGAGGGAGGGGTTTCTCTCATAGAGATGTGCCCACCTGGTTTCCGAGCATTTCATCAGCCAAGGTCACAGGGGAGGGGTGGGGGGGTGGCAGTTATCATTAGAGAAGGTCTTGGCCCGAAGGAGGCCACTGTTCCTCAGACGGTCGGATGTGAGTCCCTCCTTGTGAAGTGGGGTCATGGGGTACAGATGGGCTTGCTAGTTACATACCTGGCTCCCTGCTACGTGGCAGCAGCCCTGCCTGAGCTACTCAACGTTATAGCCGCGGTGGCGGTTGATATCCCTAGACTTATAGTCATGGGAGATTTCAACCTGCCATCCGTCGGTGAGGCGTCTGAGGTGGCTCAGGAGTTCATGGCTTCCATGATGGCCATGGACCTGACCCAGTTAGTTCATGGCCCTACTCACACTGAGGGAAACACGCTGGACCTGGTTTTTGTCTCTGGTCAGTGGTTGAGTGATCTTGAGATAGGGGATATAGTGATTGAGCCCTTGTCATGGTCGGATCACTCCCTCCTTCACTTTGACCTTCGAACCACCACACCCCGCCGCAGGGAGGCGGAACCGATAAGGTGGTTCCGCCCCAAGCGCCTGATGGACCCAGATAGGTTCCAGAAGGAGCTTGGGCCATTTCCTGAGGCTCTGGCACATGGCTCGATCGAAGACCTGGTGGCCACCTGGGATAGGGAGGCTGCCGGGGCCTTGAATCGAGTCGTGCCTTTGCGGCCTCTGACTCGACGCCGATCTCGCCTGGCTCCTTGGTACACTGAGGAGCTGAGGGAGATGAAGCGTCGGAAAAGACGCCTGGAGAGCAGTTGGAGAGCCAGCCGATCTGAATCTGACCGAACACTGGTAAGATCTCATATTAAGACTTACCTAGTGGCGATAAAAGCGGCAAAACATAACTATTTTTCCGCTCTTATTGCATCATCAGATAACCGCCCGGCCGCCTTGTTTAGGGTGACCCGCTCCCTGCTCCTTCAGGAAGCGCAGGAAGACCCCTTGGAGGGTAGAGCCGAGGATTTTGTTCAATATCTGTATGATAAAATCGCTCAGATTCGGGAACACCTGGACTCTGACATAGTAGATTCAGAGGAAAGGATGGAGGCAGGTCTTGAGAATACCACCTGGAAAGAGTTTGATTCTGTGACTCCCGAATATGTGGACAGGATACTGGGGAGGCTGAATGCTACCACATGTTTATTGGACCCGTGTCCCTCCTGGTTGGTGCTGGCCTCTCGGGAGGTTACACGAGGCTGGCTCCAGGGGATTATAAATGCTTCTCTGAGTGAGGGTGTCTTTCCTGCTGCCTTGAAAGAGGCAGTGGTGAGACCTCTCCTCAAGAGGCCTTCCCTGGACCCGGCAATATTGGCTAATTACCGTCCAGTCTCCAACCTTCGCTTCGTTGCGAAGGTTGTTGAGAGTGTGGTAGCACAACAGCTTCCTCAGTACCTGGATGAATCATCTTATCTGGATCCGTTCCAGTCGGGCTTCAGGCCTGGACACAGCACGGAAACGGCATTGGTTGCATTGGTTGATGATCTCTGGAGGGCTCGGGACAAGGGTTGTTCCTCTGCCCTGGTCCTATTAGATCTCTCAGCGGCTTTTGATACCATCGACCATGGTATCATGCTGCACCGGCTGGAAGAGTTGGGAGTGAGGGGCACCGTGTTGCGATGGTTCTCCTCCTTTCTCTCTGACCGGTGGCAGTCTGTGTTGGCAGGGGGGCAGAGATCGACCCCGAGGCCCCTTATATGTGGGGTACCACAGGGATCGGTTCTCTCGCCCCTTCTGTTCAACATTTATGTGAAGCCACTGGGTGAGATCATCCGTGGTTTCGGGGTGAAGTACCACCAGTACGCTGATGACACCCAGCTGTACATCTCCACCCCAGACCACCCCAATGATGCCCTTGAAGTGATGTCCCGGTGCCTGGAGGCTGTACGGATCTGGATGGGGAGGAACAGACTCAGGCTCAACCCATCCAAGACCGAGTGGCTGTGGTTTCCGACATCCCGATATAGTCAGTTGGTGCCAACGCTGACTATTGGGGGCGAGTCATTAGCCCCCACGGAGAGGGCTCGAAACTTAGGCGTCCTTCTGGACTCACAGCTATCTTTAGAAGAACACCTGACGGCTGTGGCCAGAAGGGCTTTTTATCAGGTTCGCCTGATACGCCAGTTGCGCCCCTTTCTAAATCGGGACTCATTAAACACGGTCACTCATGCCCTCGTCACTTCCCGCCTGGACTACTGCAATGCTCTCTACATGGGGCTCCCCTTGAAGAGCACCCGGAGGCTCCAGTTGGTCCAGAATGCAGCCGCGCGGGTAGTTATGGGAGCGATGTGGCGCTCCCATGTGACACCCCTCCTGCGCGAGCTGCACTGGCTTCCTGTGTTCTTCCGGGTGCACTTCAAGGTTTTGGTTACCACCTTTAGAACGCTCCATGGCTTAGGACCGGGCTATCTTCGAGACCGCCTTCTGCCACCAGTACCCTCTCACCGACCAGTACGCTCCCATAGAGAGGGGCTTCTCAGGGTGCCGTCGGTCAAACAGTGTCGACTGACGGCCCCCAGGGGGAGAGCCTTCTCTGTGGGGGCACCCACCATGTGGAACAAGCTCCCCCCGGAGATACGGACAATCCCAGATCTCCGCGCTTTCCGCCGTGCCCTCAAGACGTTTCTATTCCAGCAGGCTGGCCTGGACTAACCTCTTCTAAAATTGCTCTTATATTTTTAAATCTTAATCTCATAAATTTAGAGTTTTAATTTTAGGTTTAAGACCAAATTATTTAATTGTATTTTAATCAATTCTTTAAAATATTTGTATTATATGTATTTTATCATTTGTCTGTACACCGCCCTGAGTCCCCCGGGAGTAGAGCGGTATATAAATATAATATAATAATAATAATAATAATAATAATAATAATAATAATAATAATAAT
>WNWU01000004.1:12523490-12611617 GCA_012654045.1 Ptyas mucosa
ATAATAATAATAATAATAATAATAATAATAATAATAATAATAATAATAATGAACAATTTTAAACTCAACTGAATGCAACAGATTTGATTAGGCTGGTATTGAAAGATTTTGCCTGCAGTATAGTGTGTGTGTGTGTGTGTGTGTGTGTGTGTGTGTGTGTAGCTGAATTCTCCCATTGCATTAATTATTAATTGTTTCACAGTGGCTTGATAAATAAGGTAATTAGCTTTTTTTGGGGGGCAGCCAGAGACTAAGGCTGATTATATCATGTCATTGGAGTGATATGTCCAAAATGTTTTGGGAGGATTTAGGTGGATTTATTTTGCTTCTAAGAAGAATAGACCCAACTTGAGCAATTTCTTTGATTTTTTGTTTATTTTGTTGGATTGATATTGTTACTTTCAGTCTCTTAAAGCAAACTATCAGTGTCAAATTTGTTGAAATTTGATCCTGATCACTTTGGAGGAACTCTGGATAATGAGAGCTTCAAGATCAGAATCAGAATTGAGCTGGAAGAGACCTTGGAGGTCTTCTAGTCCAGCCCCCTGCTCAAGCAGGAGATCCTATACCAGTGATGGCTAACCTTTTTGCCATCGCGTGCCAAAAGCGGGGGAAGCGCGGTGGGGTCACACGCACACGTGCCCACATCCATAATTCTATGAGTCCTGCCCCCCCCCGCTTTTGGCACACGATGGCATGGTGGGCCCGTTTTTTGCTCTCCTCAGGCTCCAGAGCCTTTCTAGGAGCCTGGGGAGGGCAAAAACGGCCTTCCCCACCCCACCAGAGGCCCTCCAGAGGCCGGTAACAGTGTGTTTTCTGACTTCTGGTGGGCCCAGAAGGCCTGAAAATCATCTGGCTGGTATACGCATGTGTGCCAGAGCTGAGCTCGCGTGCCCATCGATATGGCTCCGTGTGCCACCTGTGGCACCCGTGCCATAGGTTCGCCATCACGGTCCTATACTATTTCAGACAAGTGACTGTCCAGCCTCTTCTTAAAAACTTCCAGTGATGAAGCACCCACAACTTCTGAGGGCAAACTGTTCCATTGGCTAATTGTCTTCACTGTTGGGAAGTTTCTCCTCAATTCCAGATTGCGTCTCTTCTTGATTAGTTTCCAGAGGGATGTTTGACTCTGGAGATGCAAATGGCCCATTCTCATAAATATGAACTGCGTCACATAAGGCCTAAGTTGCTAAATATGCCATATGCAACCTCAGCCAATGATGGTGTGCAGGAGAATCTATTTCAGTTGGCTAACCTAGTAGATTATTGAACCACACCATGCATGGAGGAAAAAGAGAGAATTTCTTTTCTTTCGGGAAGCATCAGTTGCTTCAGCACCTTCTCCAAGATAAAAATCACACATAGCAGAGAAGCAAAGAAACAGACCAAGTTTATTGTTTACACTGTTTGTTTTTAACCTTGAATTTACATGAGTAAAGGCCAACATATGTTCAGTTAAACCCTTGTTATTCAGGTGAGATCAGAGATTCTGTAAAAACAAGCTTTTTTGAAGTAGCTGTCATGTAACACTGCCACTTCCAAATCATCCTCACTTGGATGATAATCATAGCAGAAGCCAGTCTTCCCTTAACATCATCCCTATCCAGCATATTTAACAGATGTTTTAGCTGAGAATAAGGGTTGCAACTGAATGACAAAGCTTAAGAAGTTTATGGTTGTAGATGATAGATGGAAGAGGAGAAAAATGAACCAGATAGGGAAAAGCAACATTACTATCTCTCTTTTAGATAACCAAATCCTGCCCTCTTTTCTGTTGTGCCTGAACTATCTGCCTTTTTCTCTGCAGTCCCAGAATGCTTGTCTATCTGCAGCAAATTAAACTCAGGCAGCAAATCAATTTGGAATTTAAAAAATGCTCTCAATAAAAAGAGACAATGGTAGATTTAACCCTCTTCATCCTCTCATCTTTACATAAACAATATGCATTTCTTTTCACCATGCTCTTAATCCTTTAAAACCCGTTCTGATTTATATATGGGTGTTCAGATATGGAAAATTATGCTAAAAATTCATCTAGAATCCAGCCCTGTTACTGTATAAACAGCTTTCCCAGATGACGCTGAGCTGAGCAAACATTGTGCCTGATCAATATTTATTTAGATCAACACATATATTTCCTGTCATCCTCAAAGAAAGGTGGACTTAACCTGGCTCTAGGCTCTGCATAATTCATCTCAATACGTTGGATTACAAGTGCCCTAGGTTTGACATTTTTGTACGAGTAGTAATTGCAACTTGATCTTATGGGAAGACTATGCTCCCATCCATGCATAGGATAAGGCAATGAAAGGAAAGGCTGATTAAGAGAAAGCACAGATCCTTCTATTAGGCAGAAGAAAACTGTGGGAAAGTGTATTTGTTCTTCTTCTGAACACCAGCTACTATATTAAAAACACAAGATTTCTTGCCTCTACTGAATCTTAGTTTCTATTTGTATACAAATGTTAAATCAGATGACTTCTACCATAACCACAATATTATGTGAGGAAATATAAAGAGAATCTCAATTTGCAATTGGAATGGAATAGAATGGATATAATAAATGCCACTGATGCCAGATCAGTACATTGTATCAATATAAAAACCCTCAGCTGGGAAAATATTTCGTGTTAAGAAATGACATATGATCTATTGGTGGCAACATGGATTTTGCATGTATGAATCAATTCCATGCCTCATGCCTTTTCATGTCCTCACTGGTGAAAGATATTGTTTCAACATCATGTGAAATCTGATTCAGTTTTATATTGTTGTATGATCCATGTTACAAAATGTTCTTGATCCCAAAATCAGCCGTTTGTCAGAATGCAAAATGACACAAGCACAAATCCTAGGAAGTGAACAGAGATGGGATGAATTGCTTAACTGCAGCCCTTGAAAAGTGACACTGACACATCCAAATCCTAGAGCCTTGGCAATGTGCCTATGGCACTGATTGCTATCTGCAGTGTTAGAAGACCCTTAAGGTTATTATGCAATTTAGCTTGGAGTTGACAAGAATCCATTTACCGGTATACTGACCTAACAATTTAGAAATGAAGACTAGACAGAATATATCTTGGTCAGCCAAGAATTGCTGCTTTAAGAAAGAGGTTACTGATTAACCCAAATACTTCTGCTCTCCTTGCTTTGGATCAGGAGTTCTATGAGTTTAATCATGGGCAGAAGGGGAATGGATTTTTTCTTTGGTAGGCTCAACTGATACAGGATTCTGTGCTGAAATGGTTACAAGAGCTTCTGACATCGTCACAAAAGCTCACTGCAGAGGAACTAATTGCACCTCCAGGGGATTTGCTGTTATCAGAAACCTACAGTCCAGGCCACCCTTGAAAATAAATGTCTGACTGCATTCCTCATATGTTGTCACAGCCATGTGCAGATACATAAATGGATTGAGAAAGCAACACACCTGGCAGTACACATGTGCATAGTCAGACATAGCAATAGCCATTATAGGTAGCTACAGAGCAGAAAGCATGTAGCTCTCAGGAATATAAATGAAGAAACATGCATGCCTAAAATATATACTTAATCATGATGGCAAGGGTAGCAGCTCACTTACAGTATAATCCGTGTCCACAATTATGCATTAACCATGCAGAAAAATACACCCACTGGCTAATAAAACAGTGAAGGCATGATAGTGATATTCCTGTGAAAAAAAGGTCAAGAAGCTGTTCGCCTAAGTAGCAATATACCAGCCTTCCTGAATCTATGCACTTCCTTATTAGTACCACCAAAAGCAAAATCCAGATAGTATGACAGGCATTAAAGCTGCAATATTACCTTGCTATGGTTTTGGCAACAGAGCAAAAGTAAATGGCCTGATTTTTAATTATAGGCCCACTGTTCTTGGCCTTTGATCATGTTCACTGTGGATAATAATAGATCATGGTCAAAAATATCTAGAGGGCATGAGGAATTCCTCATACTCTTCAACTAGAATGAATGAACTGATTTATTGCCAGTTCTTAAATGTTATTACCCATCTATTACAATTGTCATCTAACGGTGGAAGATGAGACTTAATTCAAGTATCATTCTCCCATATGAGGAACACCTGCTATAGCCTGCCTCAATAAAGAATTCTCAATAGAGAAAATACACTGTCACTTTTCATATAAACAATATCCTCCATAATTGTTCCTATCAATCTCTGCTTGCCTAGGTAGGTATGAAATGGCAGCAATATCAGAGCTGTGAACAGACACAGAAAAGCAATGAGACCACAATGTGTTTGTGTCTGTTTATGTCACCAAGTAAGCTAGCTCCTAATTACTGAGTAAACTAATTATCCAAACTAAGTAAACAAGGCATATCTACTAGAAGTACAGCACCAGATTATTCTTCCTATTGAAATAACAGAATGTAGAATGACATCTGCACTAGAATGATGATGGTGAGCTATCATATCGAACAAAAGAATTCTGTGGAAGTAAGAACACAAGAGAAACCAGAGCTGAAGGAGGAGTAATAGAGCAACAGAAAGGTTGGAGATAAAATAGATATAAAACTGAAGTAAAGATTCCTATTGGAACAATGCGATCAAACTAAAAACACCATAACATTTCTTCAAGACTTCATGGACCCCCTGTGATGACATCATGTGGCCCCAGGAGACTGTGGACCACAAGTTGGGAACTATTGGGCTATTGATTGGTACATAGCAGCTGGAGATGGAATGGGTAGAATCTGCTGTAATCATAACTATTAATACTGGTAACCACATACAGCACATGAACAGCCTGTTAGTGGTTAGGGCCTGTAATTTCAGTGAGTTATAATGCAGATTGGATGAGGTCATGTCCTTCATCTAGGTAAGCCAAAATTGTGTGCTTCTCTTGGCTTGGGAGGTGATTTCTAAGTCTTTTCCGTTCATCTGTAAAATATATTTGATTTACTGTATTTATTTGACCATTTTCATGTGTTTACTCTCAAAATGGCAAGAAATCGCAACACCAACTTTTCAGGATTTTAATCAGAGGTTTTATTTTAGCAGTAAAAAAACAAAGTTGATACCATGTGCAATCCAGTGCCTCAGATTATACACATCACAGGATGAATGCACCTGCAAATATGTAAAAGTATGTATGAGACAGAATAAATGAGCATTAGGATAAGAATAAAAGGAAAAAATAATGCACCTTCACTCACTTGCCAAAACATAATTAATCTGAACCCAGAATAGGGCTGGCCATGAACTTATTAGAAATGTAGAGCGCTGTGAATCATGAAATCATGTTTTCTATTTTAATTCTGGCACATTAAAAATAGACACTATCACAGGTTGCCTCGTTCCTTCCTTCAGTTCTTTAATTAGTGCTGTGCCTGAGCCAAACTAGAGAAAGAATCCCAAGTTCCAACCAAGTTCCAGGGAGAATTAAGCACACTGCTATCTGATGGGGTCCCTCCACCAACAGCATAATCAGGGATGAAATCGAGCAGGTTCTGACAGGTTCTGGACAACAGTTAGCAGAAATTTTGAGCAGTTTGGAGAACCAGCAAATACCACCACTGGCTGGCCCCAGTGTGGGGTGGGAATGGAGATTTTGCAATATCCTTCCCCTGGAGTGGGGTGGGAATGGGGATTTTGCAGTATCCTTCCCCTGCCAGGCCCACCAAGCCACGCCCACAGAACCGGTAGTAAAAAAAAAATGAATTTCACCACTGGGCGTAATGGAGGGTGCTAGTGCCTGGCAGGTGTATTTGCTGATTAGCAACAATGTCCTCAACAGCACCATTTTTTTGATTCTAGTGGCCATTGTTTAACTACACACAGAATGCAACTCAGAGACATCATAATCTGAAATGAAAATGTCAGGAAGACCCAAGTGTTTGACATTAATTAGAGTAGCAGGAAATGTTTAATAGGGGCATTAGAGGTGGCCCTTGATGAGGAGCTGCAGCAGCTGCTCTTGACTATATTATTTTATTTCATTATTTTTTAGCTGCCCAATTTGCATTTAAACTACGTGGCAGTGTAGCATGTGTATTTTTAAAATATGCACAAATGATAAGAGCCTTTAGACATGGGCTGAGAAAACAAATTCAGATTCAATGACCATTGATGCTTTACTGGGAATTGTAAATCATCTCATCAGCATTGAGCCATGGTGGTGCAGTGGTTAGAGTGCAGGCTATTTCTGCTGACTGCCTGCAATTTGGCAGTTCAAATCTCACCAGGCTCAAGGTTGATTCAGCCTTCCATCCTTCTGAGGTGGGTAAAATGAGGAGCCAATTTGTTGGGGGCAATATGCTGACTCTGTAAACAGCTTAGAGACTGCTGTAAAGCACGGTAAAGTGATATATAATTCTAAGTGCTAAGTGCTATTGGCTCATGTAAATCTCCAAGAACTGGTATCTTAGATGGTTGGGGCTTCTGTCCCTCTCTCTTTTTTGTTGTTGAATTGTCGCACTTCCTTCCTTCATACAACACACTAAAATAAAATGTGGCTAATTTGTGTTTGGTTCAGTCTATTCTATTGATTCATTTCACTTCATTTGTAAACCAAGATTTATAGTTTAGTGCATTTGCCGATCAAATCAATTATATTTTATAAAATGTATGAATGCTGTTTTGTTTAAATCTTCTGAAAGCATATAAAGTTTCTTTCCATTGCCCCCCCCTTCCAATTATGAAACCAAGAATTATGTTCTTGGGCATATATACTTTCCTTCCATTAGTAGCTCCCAGAGCCAATATTCACTGTTCAAAACGTGGTTGAAGCAAATATACCAATTCTGGACACTCTAAACAGAGAAAAATATAAACTTTCCTTGGTATATTTTATCAGGAGGTGGACCTCTGTTATCCCTCAACACTGTTAAGCTCTATTTTTCATTAATATGAAACAACTGTAATTGTCAAAGATGTTGGTTGTTATAGTCTATCCAAATCTGAAGGATAACAGATACTTCATCTTAATCTATACATGTCTCAAAGGTACAAGCTTTAGGACAACCATGACCTGGGTGACTGAGAATCTCCATAGACATTAATATCTCTCTCTCCCTCTCCTCTTCCCTCTCTCTCTATCCTCTCTCTCTCTCTCTCTATCTCACCATAGGTCAAAGAGTTTAAGCCTGATTCTTGCATTCCAGGGCCCAGTTTATTGGCATTTCTGCATTACCATTGTTTTTACTCTCTGATATCTATCAAGCAGTTTGAAAAAAAAATGACTTTATTTCTGGCAATTCAGAAACACTGAGGATAAAAACATTGAGCTACCCCAGGTCTTGCAGTAATAAAAACAAATTAAAAACTGTAAATCCAATCCACGCTAAAGAAAAATAAAATAAACTACTTAGCATTCCCTATCCCCATCCATGTCCTTACTTTGTACTGAGTATCTAGTTAATGGAAAATCTCATCAGTTCTTCTGAAGGGGTGTGTGTCAAACCCCAGGGTACGATAAAATCTTATCTATTGTCACGTCTAGTCATGTTTTCCTAAAAGCTATGCTGTTGTTATTGTATCAGCTATTATAGAAGGTTTATAGAAGGTTCTTTCTGAAGGTGCTTCCCAGGCTAAATGTTTTCAACCAACTTATGCAATTTGTGGTTAGGAAACTACAGAAACAAAGTCTGGCTTCTGTTCTGCCCATTCCCTCTCCCAATTACTATATAATTAGTTCCTCTTTCTGGCAAACCATAGTTTGTTATTTGCCATTAAATTTGAATGTTTGTTTTATTTCAGTTTTCGTATACTTGTTTCCTAAATTTTTTATTTATTTATTTAAATTTTCTTTTATTAATGGAGTCAAACAGAGAATGAGATGTTCTAACCAAAGGCTTAAAATGAAAAATTATGATTTCAGCTTTCTGACCAATATTGATTATAAAACTTGATGAAGAAATATAGGTTGCTGGTGCAGAAAAAATATTTTTTATAATAGCTTTATTATACTTGATGCTATTCAAATATGTTGGAATTTCTAAACACCTAAAAATCCCATGTTGGAGAAGTGTCATTTATGCCAGTTTTTCTCAACTTTGGCATGTTGAAGATGTGTGGATTTCAAATCCTAGAATTTCCCAGTCAGCAGCTGGCTGGGGAATTCTGGGAGATGAAATCCACACATCTTCAACTTGCCAAGGTTGAGAAATACTGATTTATGCTATAAGTGATGGTGGTCACTGAACTCTGCCTTTATCCTGGTTCAGATTCCAAATCATATGGTTTTTGTCCTATAGCTGCAAATGAATGAGTCTTGCCTAGAATGTTAAAATTGTTAGAATTCTTGCTTGGCACCTGCTTTTCAAGGTCAAGCTGATCCTGGAATTATTTAAAAAATCAGGAAATAGTATATATTTAAAAATATAACACTTATTATATGTTTAAAATTATAAAACTGAATTCACATTCCTAGCTCTTATTTCTTTCTCTTTTTTCAACAAAGAAGACAGTATTATTAGCTACATACTTTCCCTCCCTCCCTCCCCCTCTCTCTCCCTCCCTCCCTCCATCTCTCTCTCTCTCTCTCTCTCTCTCTCTCTCTCTCTCTCTCACACACACACACACACACACACACACAAAACCTTTATTGCCAGTCACTGGAATTAGTATTGTCATTCTTGCTGAATTTTAATATTTAACTGATTATCAGTTTTGATTCACAAAATGTGTGAGAAAGATATGCATGTATATACTCAAAGTGCGACTCAGTACTTTAATTGCTGGTATAAATTAATATGCATTTGGCAACCACAGATAGCTTTTTTCCTTGTGTAACACCTATAAAAATGCTGAAGCAAGGGTTAGGCTGGCTTGGTTTATAGACACTGCAGCTTTAGTTCATGATGCATTTTAACAGTTACATTTTTTTTTGCTTTTGCTGTAATAAAGCATGCATTAAAAAAGTACTTTTGCTGGACAGTAGCAAATGGAACTAATCTTACCTGGCAGGCAGACAAGGGAAGCCAGTTCTGGCAAAGATGTGCTGAAGCACTTTTCTAATCAATAAACATTTGCTGAAAGTGTCAACTGCTTGCAGAGAATAGGTGGCATTTTAGAAAGTCATGGAATACGTGCCTTTATCATCAGCAGGACGGGAGAAAGGAAGAAAAGCTATGCTGCTAAAAAAATGACACTACTGCAGGATAGAAAGAAACAATAAGACCTTCCCAAAGAGGAAAAGTGGAGCTGTCCTCACCTTGCATCCCGAGCTAGCATGGTCATAGAACAACACTGATCTTATTCAATACATTCGCATCTTATGTACCTTTTGTCTGTTTTTGATCAAAAACACATCGCAAAAGACACAACAAAATAATGAAATCAACTGTTTGAACAAAAATATTTAAAGAGTAATAAATTATTTATTACTATGCTCTCCTTATCTTGTAGAAATGGCTGCTAGAAAAGTAGTGTTATAGGAAGCAGAAATAATTCTATTTCATGAATACTAATAATACCTACAAGTGACAGTACTGTATGCTTCAACACAAATTTTCTTTGTTTCTCACTCACCCCCATGGGAATTTAAATGTGGGTGATCTACTGCCCAGCATATTTTACTTTACCAGAAATCCCTTGGCTTAATGCCAGGGAAAATGCCACATACTTTTTTGCACAGAAAGCTAAGACTGAATCACTGTTCCCTTACTGCCTGAAATGCTTGGAACTGGCTCTCAGAATAATTGTAACATAGCTGTCCCTCCTCAAAACCACATTTCAAGAAACCTTTGGCCAAAACCTGAGTTCTTGGTCTCACTCAGTGAAGCCTAATCCAACTACAAGTACATGCTACTGAAATACCAACACATTTTTGCCCCTGCCTCCATTCTCTTCCTTTCTTGTCTTTCCTGTCTCCATATTTAAATAGAAAACCCTATGCACATATATAGAAATGGTGCAGATGGATAATTTTAATCTTGGACATGAGTTGTAATCTCTTTTTTAGAAAGCCTTTACTTTACTTCCTTCCAACCAACCAGCCCTATTGCATTTACAGAGACCCATGCTCCTTTTCCTGTCCTGATGTAACCCCACTGCAGGATTTGTCCTGCTGTACAAGGTTATACTCATTGATTGCTGTGTTAATCAATAATCAATAAATCATGTCCTAATGTGGAAGGACACACTATAAATACAGCTGTAAACCTTTTCTAGGAGCCAAACACCGCATATCTTAAAAGTTGCCAAGTTTGAAAAACACTGTGTTAAGGTCTCCCTTAACTCCTGCTAAACTCCTGTATAGAAGTGATTTTCTATTGCTTTCTTTTATGGATCTTTCAACTTCCCAGCCTACTTTATAATCCTGAGATTTCCTGGGATCTTCCATCCTATTTAGACTTGGGAGACCAAAGTCACTTCTGATCTGTGGGGCACCAGAGATATTCAATATTCTCTAACATTTTTTTTTAGTAGAGAGGTGGTAGAGGATTTCCCCAAATTTTTCAAGGAGAAGGAGAAATTTACTCTCCAACAAGTTTTCAAGATCAGTGCTTTTTTTTTTTTAGCAATGATAGCAGAATAGGTCAATGGGGAGTTCTCTTACACACAAAAAGCCAGGAAAGCTTTAAACATGGTGCTCTCTTAAGCTTTCTTTTGATGAAAACGCCTTGATTTCACATGGATAGATTCAACCATAGTTTCAACTGAGAAATTGTGAACATCCTATGTGAAGTCAAGTTCAAAAAACACCAGAGAATTCCTGGGAGCCCGGCACTCAGAGAAATCAGCATCAATAGGCATATAGAGATAACAACATCTGCATACCACTCAGAAAAGACAAAAAGTAGAAAGGGCAACAAAAAATACAAAACATGTCCCCACCAGCAATCAACATCAAAAGGAGCAGAGATTAACACTAATTAACACTAAACCAACAATCAAGAAGTAAGAGAGTATCCCAAGCAAGAAACAACCAATGCAGACAAGCAAGCTAACAGGAAACAACAGCCTAATCAAGGAATCACCAAGACTATTCCCACTAACACTGACAGGGCAAGCCACAAGAAATTTAAAGAATAAGAAAAAGAAAAGAAAAGCAAATCTCGCTCCCTTCTAGTACTGAGGATGTTACCAAGTTTGGTAATGAAACATCTGCCAGAGGACCACCAAGTTCAGAGAGTATCAAAGACCCCACAGTTCAACCCTGACCTACAAATATTATCTTCTATAAGCTTCACACTCCTGCAGAGTTAATTATACAATATTAGTCAAAATGTTTGGACATCACCAGATTACCTGTCCCATTATCCATCTCTGTACAGGATGGAATGTAATCAATATGTCAACCTACATTTACTTAAACATCTGTTTGAGGGCCAATCTATCTATCCACCAAATTTACACCAGTTGCAATTGCCCACTGAGTTTTCCAGAATGGTTGATATACACCAACAGCTACCTTGTTCTCTCTAGTTTACAATCTAAAAAAATAGGTTGTGAAACATGCTTTGTGACAGTGACATCTCCCGAGTAGTGTTACAAGAGGAAAGCAATGCAATCCAGGCCAGATTGGCCTCTCAAGTGATGACCTCCTACAATTTTGTTTATGCTTCTGGACCCAGCTCCTGACCTCAGCTGCCTATATGCTTTGTCAAGGTTCTTTTGAAACAATTGCTGTTACTGCCTCCCTGCAGAGGAACCCAGCAGTTCTCTTCCAGCGGTAACTGCTGCCCTGCTGTGATTTGATAGAGCTTGGGCCATGTTCCCCTCAAGGATAAGCTGGCAAGGAACACTGCCTACAATGTCTCATCCGCCTCAGCAACATAGGCCATCAATTCAAATAAAAATCAGCTGCATATGTGCTTTTAACCATCTGTGCATAAATGGTACAGAGGAATGGGAAAGAGAGAATTTGTACCAAAAGAAATAGGATGACTTTAAGCACAGGGGACTGAACTATATATGTAGACCTATGAATGTTTAGGTAGCCATCTTAGAAGGCACACCTATGTATGCCCCTGCACAGTTCATCTTATTACAGAAAATGTTCAGTGTTCTTCCAGGAAACCTTTGCATTTGTTTTTGATGAACTAACAAATTGTGTACTGGCTTTGTTTAAACTTTACAAGACTCCCCACCCCCCACTTCCAAAATCTGTCATCCTATAATGTTGCCTGTTTAGATACAAAGCCAAAAAAGAAACAGTAGCAAAATAATCATCTAAATAGGCATATAAGAGTTTGCACTGAACATATTGATCCACAGCCTCAACTTGTGTTCTTTTATCAGAAGAATATCAAAGAAGAGAATTAGAATGAAATGATTGTGGGTGGAATGTGATTTTCTTTTTATCTGCATATTTGCAAGAAATGTTTGTCTTTGCCTATATAGATGGATCATTTCAATGTAGGCATCAACTAGGACAAGCTATCCTTTCTTTATAGAAAGATAAAAGGTATGTAGAAGATACAAGGTAGACAATAGTAGTGCCAACATTGAATTACATCAACTTGCTATTGTACATATGGCAGTACATATAGATACCGGTATATACATAGGGTCTAATCCATGTATAGTAATGCTGGAGCAATTCTAAAGAGCTAGTTAAGCTCAGGGACTCTATATCACTAATCATTTCACTCACTAAATCCACAAAAACCATCTGAAAGTGACTTGCATTTATTCTCATTGCAGCTGACCTTGAAGCATTAAGAAGCCTCAGGGCTCTCTCCAGCTGACCAATTAGAAAAAATGGACTGAAGCAGACAAGTCAACACTGTTGTTGCCCATATGAGAATCAATGCAGTTGCTGTGATGATAAAAGCTGACAATCTTCTGCATCATCATCCCCCTGCTCAACGAAAGATGCCAGTCCTCAAAATAGAACAACAATGCTAAAAGTTTGTGTGTGTGTGTGTGTATGTGTGTGTGTGTGTGTGTGTGTAGGGGGGGAGAGAGACAACCCAGGAAGTAGGATTGGGATATTCCTGCCAATAGGAAAATGGGTCATCTCACCACTCTACAGAGCTCAAGCTGGGAAATGAAACATTTCCAATTTATGTTGGGTCACAGCAAAGCTGGAAATAAATCATCTTTGCTGCCCAAGAAGAACAATAATGGGGAATCAAAGGGACAAGATACCAATGTAAGTAGAGACAACAAAGTTCCATGTGGAAATGGCCCCAGGCATATAGCTAAGTGACTCTTCTCTTTTTAAATACCAAATAGGTTCCTATCAGGATTAATTTTGCTTTACGTAGAATCTTCACCGCTTGAAAAGTTGCATTTAATATTTGTAACAAAACAGTCCTTGTTTTTAATTTTGTAAAGTATAGATCAACAGCAAATGTGACTTTCCAGATTTCTATCTCAGTGGCTACATTATCAAGTGATACAATGGCAAGAAAATTGCATCACAAATCGGAAACTAGCATTTGTTATTTTGTACTACCTGGGATCAACATAAGTGCACTAATTTGCAACTGAATGTTCACACATTCATCTGAGTCATCAAGTAAAAAGTCAAAGGCTGTTTTATAACAGGCAAGGGATGTTTTATAAAACTGGAAGCAATATTGTAGAACTTATAAGTGCCCACATATTTATTTAGCACGTCAAACTATACATAAGAAGATGGATTAAATTACTCTATTTGAACTTAAGTAATACACATACAGTAAAGATATGAGGGTATGCAAAACTACTTTTAAGAATATGGAAGGATGGTAATGTATTCATAAATGTAGCCGTTTACGAAAATTACAATATTGCCAACTCCCCCCCTCCCTCTAAGGCAGCATTAGTTTTCCTTTGAAGATCTTTTAAAATTTAGCATACCAATGACATGGGCTATCCTTTGTACAATTGCATATGCTCAGTCCTCTTCAGTTATCATGTCATATAGCTACATGCATGTGTAAATCACTCTATAGTAATATTTTCAAAAGTATCTTTGAAAACACATGTTGAAACTGTTCATTTAATTATAAATTTTATAGGCCGCCCTTCTTTCCTAAATAACTAGCTACTAGCTGTTGCTAGCAATCTTGTTTTTTTCCTCATATATATTCTGCAATAGATGCATATAGAGGAATACAGGTCCCTCATTTTATTGTCTGATGTGTAGAACTCTGTGTCAGAATACGCTCAGCATTGTTCATATTTCTCTAACAGAAAAAGAAATGTTTAGTGCTCTCAAATCAATCAAATTAAATAAAGTTGATTGGCCTAATAGGAAACAGCAGTCTGAAGATGGACAGCAGAGATTGAAAAAGGTTCTTGCATTGCTGTGAAGGATATGATGGTAGATTCCATAAGATTTTAAACCTCTAACTTGGAAATAGTGGTAGATATGGAAAATCCTTAGCTTCTAGAGAGATATTATAAGGAATGAAAGTCTGTTCCCATGCTGACTCATTCTTTCCAAAATGGGTTACATTTCACTTTCTCCTTTTTGCTATGCATAATATAACAGCTTGATCATCAAGTCCATTAATTACCCTCCTCGACAGGAAAAGGCTATTGATGGAGTGTCCATTGCTGACTGAGAACTTCAGAATTGCTCTATTTGGATATAGAGCTGACAGAGCAGGCATGAGCTGAAAGCAGAAGTCTGTCCTATTGCAGGAAATATTGTATCACCCAAACAATATCCTATAGAATGGATGCACAGTACTTTGAGAAGATACATGTCCTTTCCTCATCCAAAATAGGCTTGCATGCACAAAAGAAACATCAGAATCACATCCAGAAGTTCCTAGCATGCTCACTGGGGGCATGAAGAGATATATTTGATTTGTTTTCTATATTAGGCACCCTTCAGTGTGTTGTATTTAAAATGCTTAGAATTGCTAGCCAGTATGGCTTCACACCTTCCATCCTCCTTCATATATGGAATATGGTGTTGTTGTTGTTGTTGTTTTATCAGAAAACCTCTTCTATCTCTAGAGTCGTAACTGAGGACTTTGGAAAATCCAAAGTCAGTTCACAGAATGAAGGTGAAGTGTTGGTTTAGTAGTAACCTGCAATGGTTCAACTATTATCATGTACTAAAAATTTCAAGACCAGTGTCTTCCTTTCTGGAAGCAGGGATGAAGCATAATCAGAAAGCCCTGCAAACCCGACAAAAAACAACTAAACCCCAAAGCACAGCAGCAACAGACAAAAAACTTAGCTTTCATTTTGAACTTAATGGAGTCATGAATTTTATAACTTGGGGTGGCAGACTTTCCCCTTCTCTCAACAGAAATGCAACTTGCACCTTGTTGTTTCCACCTTCACCTATATGCAATCTTAAACTGAATTTTGCATTCTTCAAATGCTTTGAGTGTACAGCTTTGAGTAGGATGCTAGACGGCATCTCTTCAAGAAAGCTCACAGGGGAGATAGAAGGCTCCATGCTCTCTCTATGAATTCCTTCTTCACTCTCAAATGATGGAAAGGCAGCTGGGAGGAATGATTATGCAGCTGTGTTGGAATGATGCAACCTTTCCCCCTGCCTTGCCTTCTCTCGCAGGTCAAAAATATTTATGACCCCCAGGGCTTTAGTTAAATATAGGGTAGGATTCCCATATAGGGTAGGATTCCCTTACCACTCAATATCCTGAGGGGGTTGATGAAACCAGAGATGTTGAAGTATAGGCAAGCTCAGCTGCACTAAAGTCACAGGGCCTTTTCTTGTTAGCTACTAAAGGACCTCCAGCATCAAGAAAAAAAAAGACTATTTAGGAAATACAATGATATCAGTGTAATCTCCGTGTAAGTACTTAGGTTGAGCTAATTTGAACAAAGATGGCATCTTTTACATTTAGAATGTTTGTACTGTAGTTGTGTTTAACTGAAGTATAAAAAGTGCAATTTTCTCATTTCTATTCAACTTTCTTATCAATATAATTTATTTAATCTAGAACCAACATTCCTATGATCCATAGTTTTTTTAACATGTGGAACTCATACTCAATATATAGACTAAAATAGGGAAAGAATATCTATTTTCCATAATTCACTGTTGATAGCAGCCAAAACCAGCCATTATTTTGCGATAGAAAAAAAACTTCTAACAGTTATGTTTTTTTTCTCTTGTTTGTGATATCTGCTCCATTTTCCTAATGGTACAGCCAAACCTACCTCACACATATAATGGTAGCTTAGTACATGGATTCACTCTCCACACTGATCTTAAGCCTGGTGCCAAGTCCCATTTGACACAAAGTCAAATGGTCCCAACTAAAGTTGCACTCTCTGTGGCTTTCTGTAATGACTGTATGGACTGAGGAGTTCTGGAAAAAAAAAATCTTATTCTCGCTATTAGAACAAATTGTCCTAAAGTATCAACACCATTCAAAAGTGAAGTAGGTAACCGATATGAAGAATCCTGAATGAAGGTAGAGCTCATATCATACCAATGCCATTTATTTGTACTCATTTCATGTGCTCGTGTCCATATTTATACTTGTACCTGTTATCTCGTACATGTTTGACAAATAAAATAAAATAAAATAAAATAAATAAAATGCAGAGGGAAAGAGAAGGACTCTGCTTCCCTAAATGGCTGCACCAGCAATTTGAAGTACAGGAAGAGGAAAGGACTGGTTAATACATAACCGAGGGATATTTGCACCCCCTGATCACCTTTTGAATAAAATGCAAAAGTGACACATTTCATCCCAGAAAATGTCACTGCATTTTTCTTCCCCCTTGAAAGAAAATTGAAAACCAGCTCTCTTTCAACAAATTAAATCTGATTTATCAACAGGAAATGCTTCTTAAAGGAATTGTGGTTGAGGATTAAGAAGTGCCTGCTTGGGGATGCTGCTCTTTTAGCTCCCCATGATTTAAAAGCCCATCTTACATTCTTGCCCAAAGATATGATTGTGTCTCTAAGTTCAGTTTCAACAGAAAGAAAGCAAAATCTCCATCACAATAAAACCTCTAATTTGCCGTTTTTGCATATAGTATGAGTCATCCATTCTGGGGGTGTCAGGGTGTATGAGAGGGACAGACAAGAGATGCTTTGCAAGCGGGAAGCAATGGAGGATGAAAATTCTAGCACTTAGTCATTCCAGTTCTGTGCTTGATGTCCTTAAGGCAGTTGCAAGAATTGCACCAGGAGACATCATTTTGGCATTTCATTTTGAAATGAAATGTTTGTTTTCATTCATCTAAACTCTGATCTCAAATGAGCTGAATTTAACAGTTACTGACATTCTAGTAGACTTGGGGCTTTGCTAAGGGCAAAGTGCAAATTGCTGCAGCAAAACAAACGGAGAACTAGTTTCTTGATTTAAGGAACAGTAAGAAATCATTCTGCTGGTTGGAAGGAAAATATATTCCCAAACTGGATTTAAGAAATCGTTGAATGGAAAAAGGGAACCATTTTTTGATGAAAATTAAAATTTGGAATAGGAAAAGTTGTCTCTCTTACCATTGCTTAAACATGAACAAAGATGTTTCAGAAACAAGATAACTCTGCCTTAAAGGCACATAATAACCATGTCCTTTTTAAAAATCTAGTGCTTTGATTAAGGGATGCATTTTACTTAGGTTAAAGGTACGCATTGACATAAAGTACCTATTTTACATACATGACAGCCTCATGACAATGGTTTTGCTTCAAATTATGTCACTCGTGGGAAAGGTAAATGAACAAAGGAATGCTCAATATGTCTCAATGTCAAATAGTATTTCAGAGCTAGGGTCAGAGTCTATAGGGTCTATTTTTCTAAAATAGAAAAATATGGAATGTTGAGTACCGTTCATTATATAGAATTTTTCAAGATCTGATTTGTCCAAGATCAGAATCTACAATATTCCACTTGGTTGAGAACACAGTGGCAGCTTCTTCAGATGCTGTTTTCCAGTTTTTTGTAGCTAATAACTGATGTAACTGTAACATGCACTGACAGCTACGGTAATTGCTAGTAAATTCTACAAAGAGTTTTGTTCTTTCATTTCAGTGGAATTCAGTGGCCGTTGATCTCTGCCCAGCCACCTACTGGGGTGCTGAACTCACCTGGATCTCACCACTGCAGAGCTGGAGAACTTGGTGTGCTGGTTGTCTTGCACCCCTCACTTGCCAGGTGTACTTCAAAGGGTTTGCTGCTCCAACAAGTGGCGGGGCAGAGCCATGCCCACTTGTGAGAAAGGCTGGGGCTTGGCAGGGAAGAGAAGAGGCCGGGCCAATGCTTCTCTGCCTAGCTGGACAAAGGCTCTGGCATCCAAAGCAGCGCAGAGGCAAACGTGGGGCTTGTAGCTGTGGTGCCTGGCAGCTGCACGGATCTAGCCCACTCTGAGGGCTCAGGTGTCCCCGGCAACAGCGCTGCTGCTTTGGCTGTTTGGGAACTTTTGCTAAAAATATGCAGGTGGCACATGTGGGGCCACCCAGACTGAGAAGAAACAATGCCTGTAAGAACACGTTAGATCTCGCATTCTACCATACGCTTCCATCCTTCCTGCAAAAACACTTTTCCAAAGCAGACAGAAGTGTATGTAAGAACATGAGATCTAAGGAAAGCAGCTTTGCACTGACATCATGAGCTCTGGAGATCTTCCAACAGTAAGTGAGTGATCTTTGCCTGCAGAGACCTGGCAGGGCAGGATGGGGGGAAAATAGGCAGGGAACATGTTGTAGCATCTCTGTGTGGTCAGTCGTAAGGGTGAACGACTGCTGATGTGGCAACATATGTAACTTTGGGACCGGTTGTAAGTACTTTTGGTAGGGATGTCATAACTTTGAACTGTTGCTAAGTGAACTGTCGTACCTTGAGAACTACCTGTACTGTATTACAACATGGCTCAAAAGAATGCAGTAAGGGATCTCTGTTCTATGGAAATTTGTTAGCTTTAATTGTTTTTAAACTGAGAAATTTGTATTTAACTTTTGCCAAAATGTCCAAAATTTTTAAACCTTTTATTCTTTGGCAAGTAATATGGATCAACATTCCATGTGAATTTTGTACCGGAGTTTAGAAACTAATCTTCAGTTAATCATTTCTATTGAATAAAAAACTCTATATTTGCATATGGTCATTGATTTCAAATTGATATTCTCTATACTATAAACTCCCAGGGTCTTGGAAAATTGCCATGGACACAGAATAGTAGAAAGAATCAGGTGCTCAGTTGACCAAATAGCAAGAAAATCAAATGCACTTTTTAAAGCCAGCTCTGTTCTCATTAGTGGCTGTTCAGGCATTACATTAAAACATTGTCTGAATTTTCAAATATATGTAGGAAAGCTATGATTTAGACTTTGCCTTTCATCTTTAGTTACCTTTACATTTAAGTCACTTGATGTAGTGCTCCCTGGATGAAGAAACAATTACAGTATACTTTGTTAAAAGTTATTGTCATCTAACCTGCAAATTGCAATTTTGATTTTATGAGTAACTACAAACCAAAGTGTGCCGTCTGAGATATACCAGACCATTATTAAGCTTATAGCAGGATACAATGTTTAAATTGAGAGATGTTTAAGAGCTATGTTAATTGTATTGAGTTTTTACACAGATTTAATATAGCTCATAAACATTCATAGTTCTGAGGAAGCGGATTGAGTGATCCACGATAGGAGCTCCACCATTTGCAGGCTTGATTCAGGCCCCACCTGGTTCCTTAACTCCTACAAGGGCCTCTCCAGGGGGACACCTTTACAGAATGGGGCAGTCCCCCTCCAGAAGAGTCCCTTCTTGTTGAAATAATTAAGACACAATAAATGTCTACCGTAGCCTTCAATCTTCTCTTTCTTTGATTGATTGATTTGATTCACTTTAGGTGCTGGCTGGCTTCAGATTGATTCTGAGTGGCTCATTAAATGATCAAGATAAAATGCAATGCAAAACAGAAAAAGATGGAGAACAAGATGACAAATCTGGCTGATAACATCAATATATGCAATACATCCAACAAGAATCCCTAATCATCATAGCTCAGGGTCTGGGAGAACAGCCAGGTTTTGAAAGCCGTCTGGAACAACATCAGGATGAGCACATAGATCTCAAGAGAACCTCATTCCAGAAGCTACAGTGAAGGCACTGTGTGGGTTCTGATAGATGTCATTGTTTAGTCAAAGGAACTGGGAACAAGCAAACCTTGGCAGATGGTACCTGCCAGGCAGACACCACAGGAGACAGACAATCCCTCAGATAACCAATTCCCATGCCATGGATGGCTTTATAGGTCATAGCCAGCACCTTGAATCACAATTGGAAGCATAAGGATAACCAATGGAACGTGCAAAACAGTGGTATCACATAGACATACTGAGGCATGCTTATCTTTGCTCATTCTGCTGCATTCTTGATCACCTAAAGCTTCTGAATGGTCCTCAAAGGCAGCATTTCTTTTTAGGGAAGGGTTGTTGAAAAAGGGTTGTTGGTATCTGAAACTACAGAGCATCCTTAATGAAGTAGATTATCTGGATAATTTTGGGGTATAGCTCTGAGCATGAGATCAAAATGTAAGACATAATGAGTCTTCAATACCATTCTTCTGGGCTGCTTAGAAGAATTAAGAGTGGAAGATACTGTTTTACAGTTATTCTGCTCTTTCCTGAATGGGAAGTTCCAGTTGGAGGAGTGTAATGCCATGTGGAAATGACCTTAAGGGAGGAGGGGAAGAGTTGCTGCCTAGAAAACTATAAGATAAAAGGAGGAGGAGCCTGCAACTGCTTAGCGGGTGAAGAAACTTTTAAAAAGACACATCCTATGTATAAAACTGTTAAAAGTGACAGTGGAAGATTTGTGGTTTCTGTCCAGACTTGCAAGATTCTGCCAATGTAGCCTGACAATAAAGTAGAATTAGCTCATGTGGTCGTATTTCCTGTTTGGTTTACCTGGGAAGCTAACAAGGACGGAGGAGAAGACAATGAAAAGGTCACTCCCCTTTGGTGTGCCACAAGGTTTGTCTCCCTGCCCCTCTTTAATATCTATATAAAGCCACAGGGAAAGATTATCCATCAATTTGAAGTGAGGTATCATCAGTATGTTTTTCCAAAACATAAGTTTCAAGGAAAGTGAGGGTGAGATTGCCAGACTATTAATTAATCCAGGAATGAGCCTGGATTCAAGCAAGATGTGGCTTTGGCATTGATATGAACAGATTTTACAGCCATACGGGTTTTGTTGACTTCCACAATTCTGAAGTAGTGGATATCTAAATAGCTGAATTGTTATTGAAATGGCAGCACAAAGAAACTAATTTACCTTAACAAATACATGAAGAGGTTCATCCTACTTTATCCTGAACTTCAACTGCAAAGTAAAGCAAAGAAAATACACCGGACCTTCTCCAAACCACTGAATAATACAGTCATTGAAATTATTATATGGTCAGGAAACTGCAATTGAGCAATTGCAGATTATAGGAAAAGCCATTCTGAGTCAAATTAAAGATGTATCATATCTAGCAATGGGAATACCACTTACTGTATATAGTATGAGACTATACACATCCAAACTGGTTGGGTGACTTTGGGTCAGTCCCTCTCTCTCAGCCCAACCCACCTCACAGAGTTGTGCCAAAATTAGAAAGAGGAAGGAGTATTACATATGTTTGCTGCATTGAGCTATTTATAAAAGTGATAAAAGGATAAAAATAAATAAGTAAATCCCCAAATATTTTTTATCCACTGGTGTTGAGGGCTCTAACAGCCTTTAATCCTAGAAATAACATCCAAGAGATTCCTCACTATCCACTGATTTCAAGATTTGTTAATTAGATTATATAGATCATATCCTCCAAAGTACAGCAGCTACATTAAACATAAATTTGCTAAAAAAAACACTCTAAAGAGTTCTAAATTATTATTGTGCATACTTGCTTGATGCAGTTTGATTGCGTTACAAATGCCCAACTTGAACCGACAAAATATTAATGAGGAAAGGAGTGGGTAATTTATTCTGCAGAAGCAACTGTCTTTCAATCATGACTAAATTCAGATTTCAGTATAATCTGGAAAAAGCTTCTTGCCAAATTCAGAGTAAAATTATAGTTATTGTCATAGAACTTTAATATTATATCAGGGCTGATCCAACAAGAAAGAGGTTGGGGATTCTTCAAAATATCTAGGGACCGAGGAATTCACTTTTTAAAAAAAAATAATACAAATATTCTGATTCTGATGCTTGGATTTGAAGAAGGGCTTGTTCATTGGTTTACATTTTCATGTTGATTCTTTGAATATCTACTTTCAATCCCTGTTTGATTCTTCTCCACTGTCTGGAAAATTGAAGTATTTTTCTTCTCTGACTTCAGCACAAGCACTTTAAGTTAGTACTTATTAATGTATTTTAATATTACATTGCACCCCAGGGCCTCTAAGGATTCATTTTAAAATAAAATAACTCTTGCTGATGAGCTCTGTTTGGTTAATTGCTTAGACCATATTTTCATGCAAATGCTTTTAAGCTGTAGCCTCTTTCTATGTGGCTTCCTTGTTCTGTGACATAGCTTTTATATTTATAAGACAACATTTTATATTTTTTTGTTTAAATGTCAAAAGCCAAAGCATCTATATTATTTAAAAATCTACAAAAAGTGATAAACAAGTATTTAGTTAGCAGACAAATCTGAAAAACAAATTATGGCCACACCAGTGAAACATGGGATGCAGATTTTATTACCGGTATAAATAGCATTTTCGGATAGGATGGAAAAATAGTTTTATATTCTGCTAAGAATCCTTTACGTTTGTAGAATTCAATTTACTTCTGAAAATGCTGCTGGTCCAAGCAATGCAGTTAGCAAATGTAATTGTAAATGCTGCCATTGGGTTAGATCTAGTAGATGATATTTGTCTCTTACCATCCTCATCATTTAACAGTTGATTTAAGGTTAATATCCCCATTTCCTCTTATTTTTTTTTCATATCATCTTTTTCTCAATTGTTAAAGTTGGGTTTCCTTATTTGTTTATGTATTTGCATCCCACCTTTATTAATTTAACAAATAACTCAAGGTGGCAAACATATCAAACATATCCTCCATTCTATAAAGTCAGTTTAGCATGGGAAAACTTTTTTCATTAGAAATTCCATTCCATAGTTGCCTAACTGAAGTAATTGTTTCCAAACATATAGAGTTGTAGTATATTTTGATCCTACTGCTCTGCATCCATCTGAAAGTTGCCCAAATCAGAACATTAACACAATTGCTGGCTACCAATATTTAAAAATTGACAATAGGTAAACATGATGTTATAAGTCCAGATTTGGAAAGCTGAATCTTCCTTTATTAATTGGTAATTGCATTTCTGTAAAGAAATTCTTGAAATTAAAGAATCCCATAGAAATTTTTTTCTATGGGATTCTTCTATGGGATTAAACATTCAGAACACGTATGTTTTGAAAATCTTTGCCAGACATATAAACTGGAATTCCTCACGGAATATTAATTAAACTGGGAATAATATTCATTTTGCAAGCATTCATCTTTCCCCAAAGTATAAGGTTTAATGACTCCCATCTTATCAATATCTGAAGAAATCTCACTATACATTTCATGTTGCTAACTGAGTTAGATCATTTAGTATACACATACTTGGATTCAATAGAAATCAGAATTGATATTCCTTAAATGAATGGGTAACAAAAATTTCCCCTATAGGCATCAGTTCTGATTTGGATCAGTTAATACAGTAACCTGCTATATTGCTAAAGGCATTTATCTCTTGATCAACATTGGACGGTAGTGTGAGGCTTAAAAATAAACAGAAGAATGTCATCTGCAAATAAGACCAATTTGTGTTCATCTGAATTATGTATCCCTCTCTGTATCTTTATTCAGCCTACTAGCCTTACTACAATGAACAAAATGGCCAGGATACATTATATTCTGTCTCCCTGTCAGAATAAGATTGCTGATTTCAGAAGCAGATTCCGATGGTTTATTATATAGATTAAGATTAAGGACCTAACTGAAAATTCAAAGCAGTGGGAGAAAACGAAGAGAAAAATATGAATCCTTCATTTTGTAGCTAACCTTCCAACTACTAATACACAAAGAGATTCTCTCTCTCCCCCACCCACCGCAGATCAAAGTAGATCAACACAGATAAAAAAACCCTCCAGTTTAGATCAATCAACAATACTGACTTTTATAAAAGAACTCCATTCACATCTAGCTCCATATTTTTTTAGATAGTTAACTTCTTTTGATTCTCCCGCCTTCTTCTAGGGTAATAAGTTATTCTTACCTGGCTGGGAGTCAAACTGAGATGCTGTATTTCCATGATAGAAAGGAAACAACAAAAAGAAAAGGCAAAATAGAGCTGGCCCCATCCCTTTTTAAAATTCATCAGAGAAAAATGGAAATCTTCCTACTGAATCTGAGTCTCACTAGACTTTGCTGGTTCTGCCCACTATCTAGATTGACAGGGTTAGATTTGATTAACTCTTCTGCATCTGAATTTCTTGAGATGTTTTCTTTCCCTTCATTGCATTAGACCTTATTTATATGAAGTCCCGCGGAATTTGACATGGAACCGATCTAATCAACCTTTTTTTTAACTTTGCATGTGTTAGCATGAAGCATGAAGCCCAAAGCTGCCTTCTGTGGTGTTTTGCCCCCTTGATCATGGGTATGTGGAGGTATGTAAGATATAGGTTACATTTGTTGCTCACGATTCATGGCCACTAGATGATTTTAAATTGATGTCACTTTTTAAAATCATGCAGTCTCTACTCAAAAGCAACGCTCCGTTTTTTTAGTTTGACTACAATCCTTTGAGATAAATTAGACTGAGACATAGTGATCAACTCAAAATCAACTAATTTTGATCTTTTTTGAGCAAAAAGTGGAGCCAAATTCTTTTTGATCAAAATATTTACAACACGTATTAAATGTTTCAGTTTAAATATCATCCACATATCAAGAATCACATTCTGGAAGTGCATTTTTCAGAAATCATTCTGAAACATTCTAAGAATATATCTGCACTTATGGCTTAAAATGTCCAGGCTGAAATGCTGTGTCAACAATTTGCAGGTATCAGCCCAGATAGCAGGTTGACTCAGCCTTCCATCCTTCCGAGGTCGGTAAAATGGGGACCCAGATTGTTAGGGGCAATATGCTGACACTTGTAAACTATCCAGAGAGTGCTGTAAGGCACTATGGAGCGGTATGTAAGTCTAAATGCTATTGCTATTGCTATAGCAGGCCACTATGCCCTCCCATTGGACAATTCACCTGATGTGTCCTCCCATTTCTCTTTCCAGGAAAGCAATTGCCAATATATTAATTGGCACACTAAACATAGCAACATAACACAAGAACATAATGCAACATAACAACATTTTAATTAGATTTATGTACACAACGTTAACCTATTAAATGCACCTTCATGCAGACATAGCAAGCACTTTAAAAACACCTTACTACTACCCTTATAGTTTTTAATGTATTTTAGAGCTTTATTATGAATACTAAATAACAGAATAAATGATAATAGTATTTGCCTTGTAAATTGTACCCTGTTGGTTTAAAAACAGGCAGTTTTTTTAAAAAAAATCCTAGATTTCTTTTCCTGGATTTCCTACTTTTTCCTGTGTTTGTTCGCTTATTGTAAATTAAGTGGTATATTGGACGTTGCTCACCTGAACGTCCTTTTTCGTAGCGCTGCATGTCAATTCATCTCCTGGGCTTTCGCTGTCTGCTCGTGCTTGACTGAGCGTAGTGTTCCTTTAAGAGTTTAGGCCACGCCTCCCTTGTCCTTCAGGCTCCCAGTTTGTTTCGCGAAGAAGACCGCTGTGATCCCGGGTACCTAGTGAGAAAACACAACAGTCCCCCTGGCCAAGCCAGGCAGCCAGAAGGGCGGGATGAATTGACATGCAGCGCTACGAAAAAGGACGTTCAGGTGAGCAACGTCCATTTTCCATAGCGCTGCCCAGTCAATTCATCTCCTGGGATATACCCAAGCTGTACATCAAGGGGTGGGAGGCTGACTGGCCCCTCCAAGCGTATCAGAACACACCCTCTGCAACACTCGCCGTCCAAAGGACGCTTCAGCTGACGCAAAACTGTCCAGCCTATAATGCCTGACAAATGGTGTCAAGGAGGTCCATGTGGCTGCTCTGCAGATGTCCATCACCGACGCTTGGGTGGACCAAGCTGCTGATGTTGCCGCACTCCTTGTGGAGTGAGCCCACACTGTACCTGGTACTGAACGTCCCCTGGAGCTGTACGCCAGTGAGATGCAGGCCCTGATCCAACCAGCCACCGTCCTGGATGAAACCTTAGTTCCCAGAGATGAAGGAAGAAATGACACAAGAAGTGCTTCTGTCTTGCGGAAGGAAGCCGTCCTCGCGATGTATCGACGTAAGGCCCTCCGCACGTCTAAAGTGTGCCAGTGAATCTCCAACCTGTGCTTAGGGGAGGGACAAAAATCTGGTAACACAATTTCTTGTTCCCTATGAAACCTGGAATTAATTTTAGGGATAAATGAAGGGTCTAATCGAAGGGTAACTGTGTTGGGTCTAAAGATACACAGGTCCTTGCGAACGGACAGTGCCGCCAGCTCGGAAACCCTCCTAGCCGATGTAATGGCCAGGAGGAAAGCCACTTTAAAGGAGAGGAACCTAAGACTGACTGACGCCAATGGCTCAAACGGTGGCATCGTAAGTGCTTGAAGCACAAGCGAAAGATCCCATGAGGGATATCTGTGAATCCTGGGAGGTCTCAGGTTAGTGGCACCCCTCAGGAACTCTTTAATCGATACATCATGTGTGAGTGGCGCTGAAGCCTCTCTAGACAAAACAGTCGATAACGACGCCACCTGTCTCCTCAAGGTGGCTGGAGCCAATCCTTTATCGAAACCATCCTGCAAAAAAATGAGAATGTCAGTGACAGAGGCAGATGTAGGGTCTACATGGTGCAGACGGCACCAGGAACAAAAAGCTCGCCAGGACGCCTCATAGATCCTCGTGGTAGAGGGCCGCCGGGCGGCCTGTATGGTAGGAATGACCCTCCCTGGGACCTGTCTTTTCTTCAGGATGACCCTCTCAAGTGCCACACGGTTAGGTGTAGCCAAAGAGGGTCTGGATGCTGTATGTCCCCCTGGAGAAGCACGATCCGATGTTGAGGGATCTCCCAGGGAGGAGACACGGAGAGATCTACGAGGTCGGTGAACCAGGATCGTCTTGGCCAGTGGGGGGCCACCAATAGGAGATCCGCCCCTTCCGCCATCAACTTCCGAACTACCCTCGGGATGAGTGGGAGAGGGGGGAAGGTGTAAAGAAGGCCCCGCGGCCAGCGGCAGCGCAAGGCGTTGCAGTCCACTGCCCCCTGGCACGGGAACCTGGAAATGAACCTTGGGAGCTGGGCATTCTCTGGCCGGGCGAAAAGGTCGACCACCGGTTGTCCGAACCTCCCCACAATGTCCTTGAACAAGTCTCTGTGGAGCATCCACTCCGACGGGTCTAATTGAGTCCGGCTGAGCCAGTCGGCTCGTGAGTTCGTGTCCCCCGAGATATGCTCCGCTCTCAGCGAGAGGAGGTGAGTTTCTGCCCAAGTCATTAGGATGTTGGTCTCTAACATCAGAGGATGAGAGCGGGTGCCCCCTTCCCTGTTTATATGGGCCTTTGTGGCCATGTTGTCGGTTAGAACTAAGACATGTTGGTTTGTCAACCTGTCCCGGAAGTGGGCAAGAGCCAGTCTGACCGCCCGAAGTTCGAGCAAGTTTATACTGGTCGCGGCCTCTGCCGCCGTCCACCGACCCTGAACCACGAGTTGATCTAAGTGAGCGCCCCATCCTACCAGGCTCGCGTCCGACGTTACCACAATCCTGTCCATTTCCTGAAACCAGCAACCCTTGTCGATGGCCGGAGTCCTCCACCATCGCAGGGATCTCCTCACCTGGACGGGTAGCAATGTTTTGGCGCTGGACGCACTGCGGCCGGACCTCTGAGCCGGTAGGAGGAACCACTGTAACTCCCGTGCGTGCCTGCGTGCCCACGGGATTACTGCAATACAAGATATAAATTTGCCTAGCAATTGCGATAGAGCGGCAAAGGTTACCTGTCGTTGTAGCAGGATCTTGCGTGTCAATTGTCGGATGTCTTGCTTCCTTTCGGGCGACAGGAATACCTGACCTCTCACCGAGTCGATTAGAACGCCAAGATGAGCGATGCAGGTGGTCGGCTGAAGATGACTCTTCGCCCGATTGACGGAAAAGCCATGGAGAGCCAGGATGTCGCTCACCCTTTGGAGGTCGCGAAGAGCCTGTTGTTGTGACAGGGAAAGAAGCAAGACATCGTCCAAATAACAAAGAATGCGAACCGGAATTCGCCTGACCGAGGCGGCCACTACAGCCAAAAGTTTTGTAAATGTGCGTGGGGCCGACGACAGGCCAAACGGCATCGCCCGATATTGGTAGTGTCTGCCCGCATATGCAAATCTGAGGAACCTGCGGTGGTATGGATGCACAGGTACATGTAAGTACGCCTCCTGCAGGTCTAAAGACGTCATCCAGTCGCCTTTCCTGACGCATTGTAAGATAGTCTTGAGGGACTGCATCTTGAACTTCCGAAAGAGAAGAAATCTGTTGACAAATCTGAGGTTCAAGATGCCCCTCCAGCCCCCCGATGATTTTGGCACAAGAAAGAGGATTGAATAAACCCCCGTCTTTTCTTGTCCTGCAGGAACCGGCTCTATTGCCCCAATGTCCAGTAGATGTTGAATTTCTTTTGACATATGGAGACGTTTGTCCCGCTGAGAGGGAACGGGGCAAGAAACAAACCGGTTGGGGGGTCTGGCCCTGAACTCTAGGGAAAGACCCTCCCGCACAGTTTGAATGATCCAGTTCTCGTCCGTTGAGATCTCCCATTGATGCGCAAAGTGGTTGAGGCGGCCGCCAATGGGAGGATGAGATATCGAGTCATTTGCCTCGCTTGATCTGTCTGGGACCTGCTCCTCGGAAAGGTCTCCTAGGGGGGTTTTGGTATCTGCCCCTGTCCCTGAATGACTGTCGATCAGAATACCTGTCTGAGGCCTGGTATTGAAACCTGTTGAAATATGACCCACTGGGTCCATTGTCAGCCCGAAAGGGCTGCCTTTGAGAATATGGAGAGAACCTACGGTCTGGCCTACGAAAGGACACCGGCAGCACCTTCCTTTTATCGCGGCCCTCCACTAAGATGGGGTCCAAGGCTGCCCCAAATAAGTCCTTGCCCTGATAAGGAACCGTGGACAGCTTCCACTTGGATTTTAAATCGGCTCGCCACGACTTGAGCCACAGCAGGCGCCGGGATGAAATTGACGAATCCATGGCCCTAGCAGCAAATCGGGCGGCATCTAAGGATGCATCCGCCGAGAACTCGGCCGCCGCGATCATCTTGTTGAGGTCCTGTTGGAGCCTCAAGTCCTCTGGGGGAATCCGCTCCCTAAGCTGCTTTAACCAAATTAAATTGGCTCTATCAAAAAAGGATGCTGAAGTGGCTGCCCTGACTGCCCAAGCTGCTGCCTGATGTGTCCTGTGGAAAGCCACCTCAGCTTTCCTGTCGTCCTGCTTAAGGACCTCTACTACATCACTGGACAAGACCGCTGAGGAAGTTAAGTTAACTACCGGGGGATCCACTGTGGGTAGGACCAAGAGCCCCTCTAGCTTTGGGTCTACAGGGTAAGTCTTTTTGTCATGGCTAGAAGGGGCAGATGAAGCTGCTGGATGCTCCCACTGCTTCTTGACCAGCTCGGAAAATAACTCCGGACATGGAATAAAGTCATTATCTGGGGCTGGGACATCAAACAACTCATTGTGCAGAGCTTTAGAAGGTTGGTCCTGGGGAGGGGGGGCGGAACACATGTTCGTAGCCAACTTAGCTTTGCGTAGTAGCGTCTTGAAGACCGCAGGTCTGAAGAGTCTGGCAAAGGCTGGTTTCTCAGGTGGCAGCTCCTCATCATCCGAAAATTCTGGCTCCTCCAGGTCCCCCTCAGGCTGCCAGGACTCCTCACTTCCGACAGGTTCCTGATGTAGGATTGGAGCATGTCGGGAAGAATGTTGGCTAGGATGCATCTGACAGGAAGGTGCAGCAGGAGGAGGCTGGATCTGTTGGGAGAAACCTGAGGCCAAGACCTGAGCTAAGGCATTAGTTAAAATCATTTGGAAGTTAACATTTTGAGCCATTTCCTGCCCCTCTCCCCCTCTGAGACCAGCAGCAGTCGGGGTGAATGTGGCTTCTGGCATAGATCTACCCTTGGACTGGGCAGAGTGCACCACCCTCACAGAATCCTGGTGAGGTAAGGCAGAGTTGGCCTGATCCAGATCCTGGTCTTGATGAGCCAAAACCTCCTCCTCTTCCGAGGTAGGAGAAGCAGGTGGTACAGCAGCTAGCATCTTCTTGGCCGCCCTGTCACATTGCTTTTCCAAAGCGAGATGCCTCCTCTGAGCATCTTTGTCAAGTGGCCCAGATTTGAGGCTTGCCACCCCCTGATCTTTGTGTGCTGCCTTAGATTTAGACTTTGAGCCTTTTTTGTATCTGGGAGGAGTCTGAGGTTGCTCAGGATCAGAAGAAAATTCCTGATCAGCCATAACAATTAGCCAGTCCTGGTCCAAGTATATTATAATAACAGGCAGATTAGCACCAATAACAGTATTTACAGTCAATCAGAAAATGAGAGAACTGGGAGAAGGCAATGGAAACAGTCACAGATAGATAAGAAAAAAGGGGAAAAAACCCCTTTATCAGTTCCACTGATCAATGTCAGAAAAGGAAACAGTAAAGGCTTGTGAATTTAGCCACACAACAAAAGGGAGAATCAAATTAACCTCCCAATAGTCCTCCAACCTTTGGTTGTCCAGGCAGCAAGTCCAGAAGGCACAGGAGGGAAAGCGGCCAGGATAGAATTTCCCCTCACACCGCCACAGGCCGTTGGAACCGTTGCAGAAAAGGCGGGAAAAAATGGCGCCAAACTCTTCGCGCTCCCTCGCTCACTGTAGGCGAGATCGCAGCGCTGCCAGAAGCCCCCAAACACCAATTTGGCTGGGAAAGCTTTCTAAATGCTGGAATATGCCAGCCAGCAAGACAAACCTTCGGAGTTTGACTCCTGAATGGAGCAGGCACTCCGGAGCCGCCCTGACTAAATGGAGCCTCAAAATGGCGCCCGGAGCTCTCTCGGCAATTCGGAGGCCCTTGGTGCGCCGGCGGCTAAGTTTTGCCCCCCCCTTGGGGTTGGGAGAGCTGCCCAGCCGGGTCAGCTCAGAATTAAAGACAGGTGAGTCTGGAGCCCCAGAGCACTCACCTATCCCAAACGGCAGGAAGCAGCTGCAGCCGCAACTGCTCCTCCAAGTTCTTCAGCTCCCCTAATGACTCACACACACACAGAGCTAAGAAAATAAGAAAACCTATGAACTAACTACCAAACACCTAACTAACCACTAAAAGGCTAGCTAAAGCAAGTAACTGCAGCGCAGAGGGAATCAGTCCTCACAGCAAGACTGAGCGAAATAAACTGGGAGCCTGAAGGACAAGGGAGGCGTGGCCTAAACTCTTAAAGGAACACTACGCTCAGTCAAGCACGAGCAGACAGCGAAAGCCCAGGAGATGAATTGACTGGGCAGCGCTATGGAAAATGGTTTATTCCTTTTTCAGCCACAGACTGGGAAATAATATTTCTGACAGGTTTCAGATATACAACCTTCTTTTTCAAAGTATTATATAGGTAGTCCTCACAACAGTTTATTTAGTGACCATTCAAAGTTACAATGGCACTGAAAAAAGTGACGACAATTTTCACGCTTACGAGCTTTGTAGCACACACCCCCCATGATCATGTGATCAAAATTCAGATGGTTGGCAACTGGTTCATACTTATGACCATTGCTGTGTCCCAAGATGATGTGATCATCTTTTGCAACCTTTTGACAAGCAAAATTAATGGGAAAGCCAGATTCACTTAATAACCGTGTTATTAACTTATCAACTGCAGTGATTCACTTAACAACTGTGGCAAGAAAGGTCGTAAAATGAGACAAAACTCACTTAACAAATGTCTCACTTAAGAACAGAAATTTTGGGCTCAATTGCGGTTGTAAGTCAAGGACTACCTGTAGTACAGTAAGTGTTATAACCATTGTGCTATTAGAGCTTGGTAACTCTTCCTGGTAAGAGTAGATCCAAAAGGTAGTAGAGTCTATTGTAAGCAGTGACTCAATTGAAGGGACTTCTTGCCTTTGCCTCTGAGAAGTCACCAGTGAACTGTTTAGGTTAGCCTGCAACAAAATGAGGTAAGGTATCCAAAGCAGACAGGAGTATTTGAGATTAGAAAGGTGTGCCACAAATACAAAACATTGACATGGGGGGGATTAATAAAGGATGGTGCCACCTAATTCTCTTTAGAAATGGTTGGCAGCCTGTTCTGACAAGAGGACAACCAGGCAGTGTGCATAAGCTCCTAAGCTTGTATTTACAGTGCCATACAACACCAAATTTCCTGCTTCAGCCCCCATTCAGTTAGTGAGTGAAATAAGATATTGGAGCCAATTTGCTATTAAGCATCAGCAACTGCTATGCTTGGTCCTGTATATGTATTTCTGTGTACTACAGTTCTGAACAAAGGTAATTCAAATCCTGTGCCAAGAAAAGTCTAATGCTATTACCACTATTTGTAATAAGCAGCAAGCATAACACATATTTCTACATACCGGTCCATCTTTGCCTCAATAATTCATGAGCAAAAATGTTATATAGATACAAACAGCAAAATCCTATAGATGACCAAATGTCCTACTGAACTTCTGTAAGCTTTTGTATCAAAATGTATTTTTTAAAAGTTATATGAGATGCTGAAGTGGAGAGTTTGAGAATTCACACAACCAGCTTAGTCGTTATTATTCAAATTCTCTTGAACCTAACTTTATTAGTGAAGGTTTATTTTGTCTACTATGCATTCTCACTGACATTTGGGGAGGGTATTATTTGCTCTTTTACCTTACACACCAAAATGTTTGTCCTCGAATCAGTTATGATTCTTCTTAGGAGAAGACACACCACCATAGTTAAAGATTGTGGAATGATTCAGGTAGTTCACGGTTGATTTCTGTAATCTTAAAGCAGGTTGCTCTTTTTCAGCCTTGGTCCTAAGATCTTTATTATGTAGGAAAATAATTGTCATGAAATCATAACCTGATTTCTATAATAACAGACATAGTTTATGCTTTGAATAAACATAGAATTTGTAGCTTAGTCAACAAACTATAGTTAAAACAAATCTAGCATAACACAACCTAATCCCGACCTCTTTAACAGAATTGTTGAAAGGATTACAACCAAACTATGTGTGTGAATGAATTCAGTTGATATATACAATGGAAGTTTAATTTGTAATTAATGATAATGGTACAATAAATTAAATACCCTTATTCAAATAAATAAATATATATATATATATATATATATATATATATATATATATATATATATATCTCCGTAAAGATGGGTTAACCAGTCATCACAGTAGAAAAATTTGTTGATTGTTTGTGCAATTGGCCATTAAAATCACCATAGGTTAAGGAAGTTATCCATTCAAAATGGCTGATCATAATTTAATATCTTAAGTTCTCTTGTATTACTTGGCAGTCATTGGACCTTTGGCATGTACATCATAAAAGAGAAAATATAAGCAACATTACCAATACCATATTATTTTTTGATAAGGGTTTTTATTTATGAGATTTATAGGCACCCCAAAATTTTATAATTCTGGGCAATACTATGCATTACACAGTATTATATAATCATAGTTTCTGCTTTTCAGATGATCTAACTTTCTGTGATTTCTTATTTCTTGACCATCATTTTTATTTATCCTTCCATATAGAGGAAAAGATAGAATTTGGGGGAAATGCTGATTGCTTAAAGTTAATCTTTTTTTTTCTTTTTCTTTTCAGCATTCTGGATGCAAAATAACTCCAATAAAATCTCCATATATTTCCTGCTATCTTCTATTTCCTTTATCGACGCATTCTCATTCCTTCTGGGGTATGGCGTGAAGATGAAAACTTGCAAAAACCAGTACTGTTTACCAATTTTGAGTCACAGACTGTAGATGATTATATTGCCTAAAGTAAACAACAAAACAATTGCCAGATTGAGAGATTTTCTCAGTCAGTGAAACCTGATGGATATAGGAAAATGTAATGATTTAAGAAGCATATGTACTGTAGCTATTACATTTGTGTTTTTCCATGACAAGACCTCAGGCACACACTTATCCTCACAACACATAACTTGTTATCAATCCTCCTTTAGCCACATTATGGCAGAGATAAAACATTGCAATCGCCCTAGAACCTGCATTTGGACATGCCCTAATGCAGCATTTGGAAAGGAAAACACCTGCATTTTCCTCATTATTTGCATTATGGCATATACAGTATTATTTCTCTCCACTTTGAGGATTGGGAGAGTAATAACTAAAAAGGAGAAAACTAGAATGACATACTAAATATTTATCATCTCTCCAGATAGATCCCTAAAATATTTTCATTACTGAACTTCATTCTATTTTATGTATAGCAAATCCCTGCCTGGGGGTGCTTACAGTAATGGCAGAGTTGAATTTCAGAAATATCTTGATATCTTCAGCTGATCTCATTAACAACTGATGAAGCAGAATGCTGCATCTGTTGGCATTTATTCATATACGGGATTGCTGAAAAGAGCTGTTTCAGGGTGCCACTTGTGCCAAAGAAATCCTATTGACAAGTCCTAATTGTACCGACGTCACTTAGTTTTCTCTGTTGTGTAAGGACTTGTAAAATGATGGAAGGAAGGAAGACAATTGTTAAGGGGGGGGGGAGGAAGCAAGTTAATATTAAATAAATGTATTTATGAGAGTATGAAGACAAGAAGCCCAAGAAGAGAACTGGTTACTGGATAGAATGTAGTCAGGGCTGCAGGCAAAGTCAGACAACATTAAGTTCAAAATGGAGTGTGTGCAATGTATTAAGGACAACACATCAGTTCAAATAATCGTGATTTCTAATTTTTTAAAAAGTTTTTATAAAGGAGCAAAGGAATAAGATTCTCTGACTGCATTAGGTGCATCAGTGATATCTAGAAAACGGTGTTTCAAGATTATAGCTCACAAATCCAGAAAAATGATGCAACTGAAAAAACACTGGGGTTCAATGGGGTCCATTTATATGGCCATTTGGGCACACAATCATATCAACATATTGCTGCTTGAATGAGCTCTCTGCTTATGGTTGTCATGTCAAGCCCTAATCCACCCAAGTAAATAATGGTCACATTTTGATTATCATTACTATAAAACTTATATAATGTTATAATTTCAGAAACACGATGACAATATGATTTCAAGACATTCCTAATGGCCTTGGTTAAATCAAACTCCAAGAAAGCATAAGGAAAGACGAGTGATCTTGGTTTCAGATTATGTATCTAAGAATGCTATATAATCCGAGACATAGTTCATCTTTTTACTTTGGCTTGTTCCTTTAAATCAAACGTATATTTTAAAGTCTCTTTTTAATCACAGGGCACATTTAATCACAATCCTAGATTGTTGTTTATGACAAAAAGAATAGCTCTGATGTTTACCCATAGGTTTTTCTCTAACAGAACCATTCATTTTAAAGTAGACATTCCCAACCTGGTGCCCACCAGATGTGATAGGATTGCAGTGGGCAAAATTCCTAGCCAGCATGGAAATTTTAGGAGCTGCAATTCTAAAACACCTGGAGGGCATCTTGCCGGATAATAAGGTTCAGTACTCTGTGAAGCAAGAAACATAGCTTAGCTGAAAAGAATGTGGCATACCCTGTGCCCTAGGCCTCCACCGATCTTACTTGGTTCTATGTCCACACTGACTTCCAAATTCCTAGATTAATAATGGAAGAATTGCAGATCCCTCAAATAACACTCAAATGATAGATAGAAGCCTTGATTTCCCCTGCTGCTAATTTTAATTGACTGCTCGGGTAATAGCAATTTCAAAAGGGAGGTTGAAAGGCGGATGAAAAGAAGCAAGATGACTGTTCTGCCCCCTCCCAAATAGTTATTTGAAGAACAAAAAAGAAAAGAAAAGAAAGAAAGAAAGAAGAAGAAGAAGCACTAAACAGAATGCCCTCCCTTTCTGGAGACTCTTTGGGCATCATGGTGATGAGACACATCAAACAGCCCGACCTCACTTAAAAGAAAACCAACCAACCAACCATTTTTTTAAAAAACAAAAAACCCCAAAGCACCACCACTACCACCCTAAAAAAGCAATGCAATTTCTCCTTAAGAGAGAATGGTGCAGACACCAAAAGCCTGAAAGGTCAGTCTCACTGCGTCACCACAGTTGCAAAACACCCGGGGATGGGGGTGGGGGGGAGAAGTGATATTGTTTGCCTGTTTGCCCCACAGGCCGGTCAATCCTGCAGCAATCGAATCAATCCCTCCAAGTCTACATGTGGGGTGGAAAGAAACAACCGTTCGGCCACACACTCGCCTCCCCTTCCTCATCAGCTGACAGCTGTGTAGCCCGAACTCATTTCAGTCCAGGAAGGGCAACGCACCTGCCCATTGCGGGATGCAGCCCAGGCCAAGTGCAATGCCGGGAGGAACGGGGTAGTAATAATAATATTAGCAGTACTACTAGTAGCATGAACAGCAATAACGATGCGACGGTGGGAAAGAAAGAAAGAAGGGCAAAAGCACTTGTGAAGCACAACAAGTTCCCCACTAGTGCCAGCTCCAGGAGCCCCCGACTGCCTCTCAGACGTGCCCGTAATACCTACACGGCATCCAGAAACAGCCAGATTTTGGCTCCCTCTTTTCCAGCCTCAATCCACCGGGAGCGGGGACGGTGGGAGGAAACGGGGGACGCGAGGGAAGATGCCGAAGGTCCGCCCCAGGCACGTCCTTTGCTGCGTTTCTTTTTTTTTCGCCGGGGAGGGAGGGAGGGAAGGAGGGCTTACCTGCGTGGCTCTGCCCGGCCGGTCCTTAAGAGTGGGAGGCACAGCGAGACCTTCCCCCCCGCTCCTCCTCGAGAGAGAGAGAGAGCCCGAGAAGCCAGACCTCAGGCGGTGTTGGTTTCCTTCCCCCCCCCCCCCCCTCTCTCTCCACTCCCCGCTTTCAAAGCCAGTCAAGCGCTCTAGCGGGCCCGTCGGTTTCTTCCGGCGAAGCTGCGGCGAAAGCTGCTGCTTCGCAAAGACTGCGGGCGAATCGTTCCCCTCTCCCACCCTCCTTCTCGCCACCGGCCGGCCGCCAACCTCTTTTTTTTTTTTGGCTGGTTTCTATGGCAACTGGATAATGCTCAGCGCATCCTGCCTGCGGGGACCGTCGCCCCCGCCCGCTAGCCCAGCGCGCGTGCACGCGGACGCCCGAGCCCCCGTCTAGGCCCGGGAGGGGGCTCGCCTAAGCGAAGGCTTACCGGCTCGCGGGTGGCGGCGGCGGCAGCAGCGGCAGCAGCAGGCAGCCCGCTCGAATCCTCTCCAGATTTTCCCCTCCTCCCCCCCCCACCACCGCGATCTCGTGACACGCGCGTGGGCGCGTGACTACAGAGAAGCCTGGGACACGTGTACGATGCTTCCTCCGAATGACCTGTAAGGACACCGGCCCGGTTCCGCCAACCTAGAGCACCTGCTTTTATTCCACGGGGACTAAGCGTCTTACCTGTCCCGGCCTACCCCTTTCCCCACGTTTCCGTTTCAGATTGGTACCAACGCGTCCAAGCTCCAAATTGCCGGCGACGCTTCCTCTGCAAGAGTGTAAAAGGAGGTCGACCTCCCTCCCCAGCCCCACAAGCAGGTTGGTTCCTAGGGGACGCTAACGATGCTCTTAAGAAAAGTGAAGATCGTGGGGTCTCTTAGCAGTGGTCCAGCCACGCTTAAGGCACCTACAAGATTCTAGGCCACAAAAATAATTTCTCGCAAAATAAGAAGGCATTAAATAAGAGTCTAGTTGACAGCCCCGGGGGAAAAAAAGGAATGATATGAAAAATCTCGCTGCTGCTCAAAGTGAGTTGGGCACAATAGGAACACAGCAGAAGAGACGGAGATACTTGTGCGATTGGAATTGGGAAAATATTGATCTCCCAAAGAAGAGTGTGACAGGCAGGGAACGTGTTATGGATCAGAACCATGAGACTCAGAGATCCAAAATTGTACCCTAAAGCATTTCCAACACTGCTCTTTAAGTTTTTTTTTTATTTTTCTGTAGAACTGTTGTCTTTTCTCAGATACTCCTGCAGAAACTCACAATCCAAGATTTTTTGGATAAACCAGTCAGAAATGTAGTCTTCCAAGCTTTCAGACTCATGCTGGAGCCCATCCCCAGCACACGTCTGAAAGCTCAGAAGACTAAACCTCTGGTTCCGGTGACCAAACCAGATTGGATCCTGGGACACATATATTTGCTTTCATTCATGAAACCAGTCAGAGGGATTGCCTGATTGAGGTAGAATTGGAAGCTGGACCACAGAACCTTCCAAATATCTTCTGCAAATGCAGAACATGTGCAAAAATTCCTCTGAAAGTTGTTTCTGAAGGGAAAACAGATAAAACAATTTGCCTGATGGATGTACTATAGGTTTGTGTCAATTTGTTGCTATTTCTGTACAGTATGCTAACTATTTCAAATTTCTTTTCTGGAGCAGAATTCTGTATGTGGGAGGATAATAGCTGCTGACCTTGGAGAATGATGTGTGGAATGGATGCTAATACAGTAGATTATTGAAGATATAGCCTCTGCCTTTTCAGTTACAGGAATCAGTAACCAGATAATGGTGATATAGCTACGTGATCTTTGTGGTGAATTTGTATTATTTGATGTAACCTAACCCCAAAAGAAGTATCCAGGGGGATTTAAGCAAATGTTCTTGGAGATATTAGGAAACTTCATGGAATTATTTTCTTCCAATTACATAGATATGAATCAAGATTTCAGGCCTTGGCCTTTAAAACTTGTTTTCACAGGTCCACTTAATCATTTGTTTTATAAGATACTTATGCTTTTGTTTTTAAATTAAGTTGCTACAAAGCTAAATGTGCGTACTTAAAAGTACATTTAATTGCACCCAATTGAGATTTCTTCTTAAAAATATAGTACAGGTAAATCTTGACTTATGACCATTCATTTCAAAGTTATGATGGCCTTAGAAAAAGTTATTTACAACCCATTTTCTAAATTACAACTATCTTATCACCCCTATCATCATGTGATTGCAATTTAGGCACCTTGCAACTGGCCCATATTTATGACGGTTGCAGCATTTTTAGTTGTGATTTGCAGGTGAGTCTGACAGGCAAAGTCAATTGGAGAAGCTGTATTTGCTTAACAACTGGGGTAAAAATAGTTTGAAATTGGGTTTGGTCATGACTGCATTGTTTAGAGACCAAAATTCCTGTCCCAACTGTGGTCATAAGTCAAGGACTATCTATAGAATTATTAAAGGCTAAGTACTCTTCAGCTGTACAAATGAACTCATTTATTTAAAGCAACCAGCAGAAATAAAATATGATAAAACTATCTGCCCAGTTCCTTTCCCAACAAGGATGTTCTAGAACAGGGGTATCAAACTCATGTCATCATGCTGTCGTCACGTGTACTCGCTAAAATGTGGGTGGGAGTGGCCAGCGAATGACACATCTGGCCTGCAAGTTTGACAACCCTGCTCTAGGACATCATCAGATGTTTGATTTGAGTTAATGTTTTGTAACAGGTACAAAGAAGTTCCTTTGTACCAGTGACATAGATAATATTGTGAAGAACTACTTTATCTAGTTTTTCGAAATCCTGCTTTGAATTTGATTATTTATTTTATTAATTTATTTACTACTTTTCTCCCTTTCATCACTTTCAGCTGTCAGTGTGCTTTGTACCACCACAGCTTATGTTTTCTTTATTTTGGAGTGATTGTGGTGGTACAGACTAATCATCATGTTTATTTTATAATAATTATTGCCACCAGTTGTGGAACTACCCTTCTTTGTATTCCTTTATTTCCAGTGCTAACTATGGCTATCTATTCCTGTCCATTGTTTTTTTACTCACCTTATCACACAATTTGCCTATCATTGTTCTCCTTGTCCCTTTGAAACAAACCACAAAGCATTATAAGAAGTGCTGGCATGGAATTCCGCCAATAATGCATAAATGAAGATTTGAATTTGAGTTCCTACATCCAAGCCAAAGTTATCATCAATTGTTACTTGAATCTGTTCACTGATCACATACTCTTCTCTTTGTATAAAAGAGCAAATACAATGAGTTAAAAATTATTTAAGATAACAAGAAGACATCTTGGAAACAATTTATTCAAGCTTTAAAAACTCTGTGCTATAAAAGCTGTTTCAATGCATTCTATAATCCCTGAGCTAGCTATCCCTTCTCCATTGCACTATGAAGGCACAAAAATGGGAAGGTCAGCCTAGAATTTGACAACTATGATGGAATCTTCTCTAAAGGTTACAGCTTTTCTACAAATTAGAAAGCGAGCAAAAGCATTTTTTTGTTCTAAGGGAACATCTGACAAATATTCTCACCCTTTTCTTTCAGTTAGCTAAGTGGAGGTTACAGATCTTCTAATGTCATTATCAGGCGGAGCAATAAAACTTGCCCTTAGACTCAGCTGCAGTAATGATGCAGTTCTCTTAAGGAGGGGTATTTTCACAAGCACTAAGATCAAGTTGCTTTAAGAACATACACCATATCCCTTGTGGTTTTCTCTCTCCCCCCCCCCTCTCTCTCTCAGGTAAAGTCTCGTCTTTCTTCTAAAGAGTTCATTTGTCTTCCTAATGAAGCACAATGGGGTATTCAGTCTTCCTCTGTGTCCTTGTTTTCCAGATTCCTAGTTTAGCAAGAGAGGCTGTGAAATTACTACACACACACACACACACTCACATACATATTACACACACACACACACAGGAATTTGAGAAATTTGTCATCATCTGCCTTCCATTGCTTTGTACCTTTGCTAATTAAAAACTACTACTGTAATTTCTTACATCTGGCGTCCTCTTCCTTTATTCTTGTGGCACATCTTGCCTACCTATTATTTTAATCAAAAACCTTTCTAAAAAATCTCAGAGGTTTTCCTCGGATTTTTCATTTCAGAGAAGCCACTGTGCTATTGCCTTTAAGCAGGAAGTTTTAAAAAAAGCATGGAGGGGAGGAGAAGGGACGTTAACAGAATGTGCTATTTCTCAGGTAACTGGGAAAGAGGGAAAGAACTGCTTTGGTAATGTAATTGTATAATACAGGCACTGCATAAGTGCTGTGTGTGCATTTGCTACATAGTCTCTGGTGCCAGTTTAATTTATTGATGAATTAATAGATATAAGTAAGTGATGCTTTCTTATGCTCAAAGGTCATAAATAATGAGGGCCTTCTGTTGTGATTGCAACTGCTGAATTTCTTAGATAAACTGTTCATTTGAATGTGTTGGTTTTGGTTTCCAATGTGGACTATTTTTCTAGGTCTATAAAATTAGTAATTTTGAAGCAGATCTGAGTGGAGGTTTTGATATTACAATCCTGGGGAACAGAACATCTGTAAATACCTAGTGGATAAGTGCCCCATTATTTAGGTGTCATATAGATGTGTTAATGAAAACAGTCTTTCCTGTTAAAAGTCATAACTGAGAGAAAGTTCTTTAAATTTAACAGCATGTGGTTTCATTCTCATTTACACTTAGCACTCTCAGGTCCAAGTCAAAATGCTGTTGCATATGAAAATGCAAAAAATAGCTTTGTTGTGCACCGCAGATAATTCTTCTGTATCATCACATTGACTTTGCAATTGTAATATTTCTGTCCATTTGTATTATTTCCACCCATTTCCATCCAGTTTTGTATGCCTTGAATATAAGTAGAAGGCCTTAGGTTACAACAAGAATGGGAGAGGGATCCATATTTTTAGTCATGTATATGATTTATAAAATTATATATGAACCTTTTCTTAGCCCTGAAAAGATCCATACTTTCAGTTTGTCAGTTTAAAGATATTTCCAGTAAAATTAATGGAATTTTCTTCTAAGGTAGGACACCTAGAATTACAGTTTCAGCTATAAACTACAAGCCACATTAATATTACTTACTTATGAGCCTTACTTGTATCTGTCAGATATATTTATTTAAGGACAAAATTTATTGATCACCCATTTGGGCTGATTCTGGATAGTGCAGATGACCAAATGAATACAGAATATCTCGACAACTAAAAGCAACAAAAAAAGGTCATCTTATTTCTCCCTATTCAGACCCTAAGAGTATCATCAGCATATTGATGACATCTCATCCCTAACTAATTGATGACTTTTCCCAGAAGCTCCATCTAGGTGTTGAATAACAAGAGGGAAAGGACTGAGTCTTGTGATATCCCATTTTGGAGCACCCAAGGATTTGACCACTATTCCCTCATGATCATTGACATAATATGGTGCCCTTTACTCCCAAACCTTGCTGGTAACCAAGGAGTATCATGACCAGCATTAACAAAAGCTGCCAAGAGATTAATGGACTGCCCCATCCAAATTGAGACAAAGATTATTGACTAGAGTGGCTAAAGTTCAATGTCCTATGACTGGAGCTGAACCCTATTTGAAAGAAATCTATATAATTTGTTCCCTTCAAACTTGTTTCTAATTGAATCTCCTTCCCTTTTCTCAACAGATTTCCCCAAAAAGCAAATGTTATCAAAAATACCAGAACTGAAATAGTTTTTTCAAGAGAGAACATATTACAATTTCCTTCAAGGAAGGAAACATAAGAGGCATTTATTACTTCCTAAATAAATTCTTCCTCAATTGAGTGGGCCATACATGCCCCATTCAATTGTGGAAGAAACCAGGAAGGGGTGGGTCTATCCATCATGTGGAAAACTCAAACTACCACTCAAGTTCCACAAGTATCCCAAGATGAAATGCAAGACATGGCCTTGTTCACTTTACTTGGATAAGCCATACTTGCTGACCAAACTGAGACACAAGCAAACAAGGGAAATACCACAGATTGAGAAAGGTCTCCCTCGGAAATATTTTTTAAATAAAAATCTGTCTACAGACACTGAATTTAAGCCAAAAAGTATCCACATGGCTATCAAATTCTCTGAGCCAGTTTGTTTTCTGCCCAGAATCACTAACCAAGCCTTGTTTCTCTTCATGGAAAAACATATTAAAGGGATTTTTCTGAATGGAAAAATTGTTACAGAGGAAAAGACTTTCTCTGCCATTCTTACATTTGGATTCACGGCCTTTCTAGACTGCTATTATTTTTCTTTGTGCTTCAGATTACCCTACTTTGGATACATTATGTGAAAAGGGAAATTTTCTCTGAAAAAAGGGTCTAATCCCGGGAAAGGTGGGAGGAAAGAGGATGATCAACAGCAAGGTTGATGCACTCAGTGACAGTGGTGATGAGTAGACCATTGGAAAACCTGAAAAACCAAGTTAGGATTGTCTGCCTTCCCAGGTATACCAGGTAGGAAACTGACCAGATGAGCTACTTCTATTGTATTGTAAGGCTACATTAACCTTCTTGCAAATCTAAAGGTACAAATCTCCCGCTGTTTCCTTTACAGCCTGAGAAAGTAGAGAGGATCTCTACTCAGCCTCTTTCACTGCCCATTATGTCGCTGTGCCTGTGAGCCGTACTGTCTTATCTAATTGCTCCCCATGAAGCTTCTCTTTACCCCATTTCTGAAACCTTTCTCAGATACTATTACGGGGATAGATCATCATGGAGAAAATATTTCTATGTGGTCGCTTGAAGTAGAAAACAATCGATGGCACATTTTCAGGGTGAAATCTAGCAGGTTCTGACAGGTTCTGGAGAACCAGTAGTGGAAATTTTGAATAGTTCGGAGAACCGGCAAATACCACCTCTGGCTGGCTCCAGAGTGGGGTGGGAATGGAGATTTTGCAGTATCCTTCCCCTGCCACGCCCACCAAGCCACACCACGCCCACAGAATCGGTAGTAAAAAAATTTGAATTTCACCACTGCACATTTTGTTTGTGTGTGTGTGTGTGTAAAATCTCACACATATATGTATCCATAAAGGTATGTTTGCATAATTGGGAACCATGGTTTCTTTCCACAAAAATCCTCTTTCTACACAGACGCCCCGTTCTCCCAAATAGTATTGGTATGATGCGCTTTAATAACTACAATATATTAAAATGCATTATTCCCTTGATGCTTCCTGCCTACTTCTATTTCTTCTGGTCTCCCTGGACCCGAAGCATTCACTTTAGCTTGGCTGTGTCACATAAGACACTTCCTCACCTATTTGCTTACCTACAACCTTGCTTCATCTTTAATGCTAGCAGATCTTGACTGCTGATTCTAGACATCCTATTGCTACTTTCACTTGAATAAGGATGTGACTCAAGAAGCTGCTGATCCCAAAACCCTTTTCCACTTCCTGGAGAATACAAATACTTGGCTATCTGTGCCCTGAATTAGAAGCACAGAATAATTGGACCCTCTGCAGTTGCTTGCTCAGAAAGGGAATAATTGTGAAAGGCTATGGCATTGTGCAGGTGCCGACAAAACCCCAGTTCAGTTCCACAAAAAACAATCTGCCTTTTGTTTGCTAATTTCCAACCCTTCAGGCTTCTTCCGGAACCTTTTACTGGGTAGGGGCATGGACCCTGACATGAAGGGTTCAGTTTGCTGGCAAGCTGCATGAGACTTTGTGAGAAGATACTGTTTGTGAGGCCAGGAAAAGGGTCTTGTTATTTTCCCAGGATCTCAGCCTTGTTAATTTTGTGGGGGTCCAATTCAAGAGACCTCCCAGAATCATTTATGTCATGGTGCATAACTCTCTGCTGAAGAGATCACACTTGCATTTTGCATCTGTTTGGCATTTGTGAGAAAGGGAGGAGAAAGTCCAGACAGTATTGCGAAGGCCTCTATTCTGCAAATCTTCAGTTTAAAAATTCCTTAGGGTGGACTTTGATGTGCTGATAAGCATTTCCCCTCCCCCCACATTATGTCTGTCTAGTAAAAATAACAACTATCTCCTCATTTAACTGGTATAACTGCTAAGCTATGGTCACATATTGTATACATAATTCATAATTACTGTATGTTTGTAATTTTAATTGTTCATTCTTTAAAGTGCTGTAATTCTTAAATGGAAAAAGTCTGGACATACATTTATGTATCATAAAAATATGTCAGGCATATAATTCAGCATTAGACTGAAAAAGATCAAAAAAAGATAGGCAATTCTTCCTTTGAATGCTTTGTAATAGAAAGCATTCTGGAAGATGCTTTTGCTGGTCTTCTTTGCCAAGCAGAGATGAGGAAATGTACTTTCTTAATTCCACTTACTTTTATACATTCAAATTTTCTTTGTATAACTTTGAAACTCTTAACTGCCTGAGTTTATTTTTCTGTTCCTTCTTTAGCCCTTTTCCCTTTGCAGTTACACCTTTCAGATTGTAACCCTACTAGCGGGGGTAATAAACCTTGTATTTATTGACCTCATATAAGCTGCTCAGGGAACCTTTCATCTGAAGATAGATGTTCATTTCAAGATAGAAATGCTTGAAACAAGCATTTAACAATTTAAAAAACATCAGTGTTGTTTCCTATGCTCTTTTCATCCTGAGCACAATCTATAATGTCACAGAGATTCAACCCTGTTTTCACCATACAATATTCTCCACAGATTATTCAATTAATTAGAATTATTTCCAACTTTGTTCTTAAGAGCAGAATTACAGCTTTCTGACAATCTATTACAATTCATGAAAACTGTAGATTAGATGTTTCTGTCCCAAATGCTTTCTTTGATTGCCTTTAGTTAGGAATCTCTCTTTGTTCTTGGGAATGATTATTTTAGTTTGGCATTAGTTTGGCATGAGGACCCAGTTGTGGGGGCAATAAGCTGATTTTGTATAAAAATATACAAAAGTATGAAGGCTATTGCTTAACGCATTGTAAGCCGCCCTGAGTCTCCAGAGAAGGGAGGCATATAAATCAAATTAAAAAAAAATGATTGAACCAGTAATACCACAAGCCTGAGCATTATCATTTTAAAATTCAAGAAGAAAAACAATATAGGAAGCAAGTAATTTCTCAGAAATATAATGAATCATTTCCTCTTATTGGGGCTGCATGATATCATCCACAGAAAGGCTAAGAGGTCCAAAGACAAAATATTTAATTGAGACCCTTCCCACCTTCTCTGTCCTTGTCCCTTCTCCCTGCATTCATTGCCAGTTTTTGCTTTGTAAACACAAGTACATGAGAAACCTAACACACTCTGACTTAAGAATTAGGACAGTAAGAATGAAAATGATGACCTTATCATTTATCTGAAACTGAACTTTGAACTATTTATATGTATTACATAAATAACTATGATGTAATCTTTGTTTTATTCTAGCAATTTGGTAGTTTAATGAAAACTTTGTATTTTAGTTTGCTAGCAATGCTGTTTTAGGATTGTGTATGTAGTGGCTAGCCTTATTGGAGGCCAGGTTATAAAATCGCATACACAAGACTGGGAGAGGTAGGCTATGCCCAAGACTGGAAGAGCAGTGCTCTGGAATTGCCCTGCTGGCACCTATGTCATCATAACCAGTGGGAATGAGTGAGTATTTGGCAGAGGAGATTACTCTCTACTTTCCAAGACAACTAATAAAATGTACAACATCCCTTGGCCCTCTTTGAAATAAATCTTGTTTTTCTTGGGGGTGGGGATAAATAAATCTTGGTGTGTTTACACACAGGGTGTGTCTCATGCTAGATCTAAAATCTGAATGGAAGACTTTTTGTGCTGCAAATTTTGCACAAACTTGATCAGAGCTTCCTTTAAAAATTAGTGTTAAACTAGAATCATCCCCACCCCATCCCCAACTCTTTATTTTGCTCATCTTGTCTCATAGATATTTAAAAAGTTGTTGCTGTGCACATAGGTTTGTAGAGTCTGACACAGCCATTCCCTTCTCCATACTATATTTTCAACATTTCCTCTAGACCAGCAGAAACGGTCGAGCCTCAGGTTATTGAGCTTAGTTGCAGAAGTGTTGTCAAAGATTTATAGCAACAGATTAGTCAAATATTTATGTAGAAGTGGCTGAAGTATTTATATTGGTGTCTTTTCTTCAAAGATGTGGCTACAAGATGTTTGGCACATGGCCACATTGACATAAAAGGTTGATATATGGGTGGCTATTCTCAGTAATTGTGAGAATAGTGGCATCATGAATATCTCAATTGTGGTCGTAAGTTGAGGACTACCTGTATTTATATTTATAAAATAAGGGAAATCATTTCCTTATTTATTCCAGGCAAACTTTGATAGAATTCTTGCTACAACATAATACCATTTCTGTATCTTTCTGTATAAATGATAATATTCTATTCAAATACTGTACAGGTACTGCTCAGCTTACAACAATTAGTTTAGTGACCATTTAAAGTTACAATGGCAATGAAAAAAATGATTTAAGACTGTTTTTCACACATTTGCAGTATCCCCATGGTCATGTGATCAAAATTCAGTCACTTGGCAGCTGACTCATATTCATGACAATTGTAATGCTAGTCAGATGAATACCTGGTAGGCAGATCCCCCCCCCCATTTTCCTCCCCCAAAACTAAGCAGCATCTTGTACTCCGAAAAATACGGTATACTGCTTCTTTTCATCCTAGACTTGATTTATATTCTTACCTGAAAAGATATTAATGGAAACCTAAAAGCTTACAATTATTTTGTAAATGTTCAGTTGGCTGTCTAAAGATACATAGATGTATTTAGGAATTTTTCCCCTGTGGTTCATATGCCTGATTTTGCTATTTCATATATTTTAGAAATCAAGTTGCAAGCTGTCATTGAGTTGTATAGAATAGCTTTTTTAAAAAAGAAAAAGTTAGGAAGATGCATTCTTAGACATTACGCTGCAGTGATTTTAATAGGCAGAATAAACTTTATGATTTTGGCCAAAATACCGAATTGTTAGTCATCAAATTTATGACTATTGTATTTTATTCTAAAAAAGAAGTAGTATGTACTTTGATTTGAAAGAATAACAATGCCCCACTTCATCCAGTTTTCTATTCTGCTTTAGTTAACATGATTTTTGGACAATCCGTTGAGTAACAATCTTCTTTACAAGCCTGAAAACAATCCTGAATGTTGGGCTGCTGAATCCAAGCCAGCATTTGTTTGTTTGTTTGTTTTTCATATTTCTCAACTACCCATCTCTTTTAGCCTATACAAGTATAACTCCCCCCACCAAGCCAAATGTATCCCATCCGGGTTCTAGTTCTGTGAAATCCCTGCTTTTATGATCCCAGGCACACAAAATTAGATATTTAATGTTGAAATTGTTGAAATTAGGTAACAACCATACAGTTATTCATTAACTTACAATCATTCTTTTAGTGACCATTCAAAGTTACAATGGCACTGAAAAAAGTGACTTACTGTACAACCAATCCTCACATAATCATCGCAGCATTCCCAAAATTCAGGTGCTTGGCAACTGGCATGTTGCTAAGCACCTGAATCTAGAGGTCATGTGATTGTCGTATGTGACTTTCGCAGCCGACTTACTTCCAACAAACAAAGTCAATGGGGTAAGATGGATTCTCTTAATGGCTATATGTTTCACTTAACTACAGTAATTCACTTAACCATAGCAAAATGGTAAAACCTTTTAGGCAACTCACTGTCAGGAGCAAAAGACCAACTTCGCCCTTGGAGATCAGATTAAACTGATTTATTGCTAAACAGCCAATGCGCAGGAATCTTCTCAACTACAGTTAGGATATGCTTGGATAAGGGTCCATGGAATTCAAGGGGGTTGGACATGGTCCACTTGGGGTACTCTAGAATGATCCTCTTTTAATTCCTCCCTAGGTTTTGTCATTCCTTCTCCTACTATCACTGAACAACTGCCTTACTTAACAACGGAAATTCTGATCCCAACTGTGATCATATGAGACTGATAGATTAAGATCGTATCAGGGGTCACAGAATAATGCCAATAAGATTGTTTGGATCACTCCCTGCTTAGGTGTTGCAAACATCGTTCCAGCCAACTTCAGTGGGCAATGTCAGTTTGGCAAAACACCTCCTAAATTTCCTCTCTATTTCTGAAGATACAAGAGAGGAATATGGATGTATCATAGTATTTTATTACGTGGTATTTTAAAATATCATTCTTCTATTGTTGAAGGGGAGAAGAAGAAAGAGTGAAAAAGGGCAAGATAACCTTGCTATCTGTTTTCTGTCAGATTTCAGAATGCTGGCTATACTTAGCATTTTTCTCAAAGGGCAATAGTTAGCATTGTTTGCAGAAGCAGAAAAACAGCTCAAAGAAGAGGAATAAGAAGACTCAATATACGCAGATAAAAGCTTAATGTGGCTATTAATGTATTTGCAATACTTTATAAGGAAAATATAATCAGAGTAAAATAATTAAATCTATGCTGGTGCAGAATGAAAGCATAATTTGGGAAATCTTTGCCATTCTGTCTGATGGGACTAAGTAAGCAACATGGGAGATGAGTCCAATCTACAGAGTTGGGTAGTACTTTAATAGTTTCATGTATATATGAAAGATAACCACAGAAAAATAAAACAAATATTCAGCTGGATGGCGCATAAAATGCTGCAGTGGGAACAACAGAAATTCTGGTCATTCATCAGAATAAGTAGATTTCTCAAATATAACAGGGTTGATGTACAACATTTTGAAATAAATGAAGTAATATCCATTTAAAATGTGGCATCCTTGAAAGACCAGGATTATAATAGATATTAACAATAACTATAACTTCTACAATGATTGACAGTATAAATTTAAGATCATCCAGAAGTGGGCAAACTAAACAGGGTTGTTTATTTTTTTTGCTGCATGTTTGTTGCTGTGGTGTAGCAGTTTTTTACTCTTTGGGATCCAAAAGACATTACTGGGATTATCTGCCAGTAGCTGATTCTCAGAGTTCTTGAGTAATTCATGAAAAAATTAATCACCCTGTCTTCTGTTGACCTCTTTTTCTGTTGCCTTTGATTTTTCAAAGTACCAGAGTTGTCTCCGATGACTTGCCTTCTCATTATGCATCCAGAATTCTTAACCTTTAGTTTAATTGGAGAATTCTGGTTTTACTTCAACTCCTGTACTATTGAATGATATGTCTTCAATATATTCTCAATCATTTTTTTCAGCATCGTAGTTCTAATTTTTTTCTCATACAAGCAAAAAATAAATCATAGTGTTGACAGTATATGCCTTTCTTGTCAGTATGGTGACTCTGCATATTTGTCTAGACTTGTCCTTGTCTTTCTCCAAGTAGCAGGTGTTTCTTCACTTCATGACTATGGTCCCTATCCCTCTGGATGTTTGAATCTTGGAAAATAAAGGTTGTCACTACTCTACCATCTTCCATGTCTATTTGCATTGGTTTGGCATTCTTTGTTGATATAATAATCAAATAAAGACCTGCCTTTGATTAATTCCAGATTCTCAGATTATTCTCGGTCTATGCTGTCCTAACAATAGACTAATTTGCATTCTCACAGACTTTTCCCCATTACTATATGTATTACAGTATAAGTAGAAATAAGTAGCTAAATAAGTTAAATTGACTTTATTGATTGTAATTTAGAATTCTCCGTGTGTGATTGTTGCTTATTTTGGTTTTCTCCTTTCCCCAGATAATGAAATTTCCCCTTTCCACAAATAATCTTTGTATCTCTGAATTTTTAATTTTGTTGTTTCAAGAAAAGTTTTAACTGAAGCCTTAATCACAGGCAAAATTGCTTGACATTAAAAAAAACAACAACCACCCAAATCCTAAGAATGACAAGTTTTTTTAAAAGATAAGAACAATCACACTTCTATTTTCTTCCCGTCTATTTCCAATCCTGTACTAGAGGCCTGGGAGTTTGAGGGTTCTGCACAGTATCTTAACTTGTTTCTAACACTATACAGATAGCCCTCCACTTACAACTACAATTGAGGCCAAAATTTCTGTTGCTAAGTGAGAAATTTGTTAAGCAAGTTATGCTCCATTTTATGACTTTTCTTGCCACATTTCTTAAGCAAATCACTGCAGTTGTTAAATTAATAACCTGGTTGCAAAGTGAATCTGGCTCCCCCATTGACTTTGCTTGTCAGAAGGTTGCAAAAGGGGATGAGATGACCCCAGGACATTGCAACCGTCATAAATATGAGCCAGTTGCCAAGCATCTAAATGTAAATCATATGACTATGGGGATGCTACAACAGTCATAAGTGTGAAAAATGTTTTACATGTAAAACAAATATAATGAAATATAAAATAATGGATAAAGAAGTAAGATAAGATAAAATTTGGTCCATCTTTGAGAAAAATTGACACTAAAGAAATAATTGTAAAAAATTAAATGTTTGAATGACTGTGCTTAAAGTAAAGGGTTTCAACAGATTAAAAAATTGTGATAGGTGAAAATCAGGAGGCGAGGGCGGATGGTAATATTGATTATCAATTATATATAATTGGCAGGAATTGGAGTATATATAGTATATAGTAAATATGGAGAAAATAAGCTGTATGAAGTTTGACTTGGTCAATACTCTGTTCAGAAATTATGTATTTTATGTTTGTATGTCTGAAAAAAAATAAAAAATTGTTTTTAAAAAAATAAGTGTGAAAAATGGTCATAAGTCACTTTTTTTCAGTGTCATTGTTAACTTTGGACAGGTCACTAAATGAACTGTTGTAAATTGAGGACTACTTGTACATTTATGGACCTGGAGCTCTTGACGTTGTTCCTGGGATGTGTTGCAGATACTCTGCCAGCTTAGGAGTCACAATCACAGTCCCAAGTTCCTATCTCCACTGAGACAATTTTGGCTTCTACTTTCCACATCTCCCTCAGGCCCTGGTATTTCTCCTCTCATACTCATCCATCCATCCATACTTATCTTAATAGATAATAAACAAAATAAAATTTAAGATAAAGTTAAAATACATTTATAAAACAACCTAACTAGCATCTGAGTGAGTTCCAGGGTGCAGTCTAAATATAAATTATGAAGTAGACATTAAAATTATATAAAGTGTAACAACATCCAAATTTATAAAAAGGTGATTAATAAGACACTTAATATGGATGATCGTTTCACTCCACTAAGTTTTCATGTGGCTTCAGCTACTCATTTTAATTTTAAAAGATTGGTATTAGCTAATTGAAACAAAGCACACAATGTGAATGTCTGTTGCTTGAAAAATAAAAGCAGAATTAAGGGTCTAATTAAAATGGGAGGCAGAGCCGTTATTAAGTGCTAGATGGAGTAAAAAGAAGAAAATATTTTTATGGCACCTTAACATACTTATTTGAAAAAAGTAATCTCTAATTCCCTAAAATGGGTTGGACTGTATTTCATGCAGGTTGATATCACAAGAAATCTGTTAGTTTTTAAGATGTTGGAACTCATTGACTCACTCTCTTCCCCCCCCTCTCTCCCTCCCTCCCCTCTCTCTCACATATACAGCTGGCTACTTCTCTGAAAAATGCTTGCAATCCCTCACCAAAATATGGTGGTTTTAAGGAGATAGTAGACATTCCCCTTTTCTTCTTTTTACCACTGTTCACTGACTTCTAAAACATTTTCAGAGAATGCATTAAACATCAATGGTTTTATCTATTCTTTTATGTCTGGATATGTGTGCACATTTTCAACCATTAAATTAGATTGGCAATCATCATATGGGACTACAGAATTAATGCCAAGCTAATCCATGAGAAAATAGAGAAAACAAAGCTATCAGTTGCACAGACACCAATTCACACATTTGTGCTTTTAGCTGGAGCATCAGAAGTTGTCCAGCTGTCTTCATGAAGAGAGATGGACAACTTTAAGGTATGGTTGATCAAAACGTTTCCCTTGTCTGGAAAGATGATTTCTGCTATATGTCTCTTGATACCAGAAGAAAAGCAACATATTATGAGATACATAGCTTAGGCACTATAATAAAAATTAGAATTCCGTGTGGTTGTAGCAGTTCCTAGAAAAGTTAAGGTTTAGATATGAAGGAAAGCATAAATAGAAGAGAACAGAGTGAAATGTATTCTAGGTATGTGCCAGGCAACTTTATTTGGATTTGATTTACTAATGAAAAATACACTTTTTTTCTAAAAAAAGGTGTATAATTGTCACAGATTAGCATGGTGCTTTGCAGATGAGATAAGATTGTAGTTTCCAGAATTTACAGCCAGATGCATCCCCAAACCATCTAGGGCAGAAGATTGAAGATGGCTGCCTGGATTAAAATAAGGATACACTTTGTACCATGAATATTAACTCATTTTCTCTAGACCTGTCCTATAATTGCCACTTTGGATTGAAATCAGTAGGATACTTATTAAGATTCAGTCACTATATGTTAAACATGTATATGTTACCCTTGGCTATTTTCCATATATTTGGAGTCTATCAAGAAATCAAGAACTCTATTTCAGACATGGGATTAATTTAAAAAATATAACATTGGAGGAGAAGTCTGTGATTTGTAACAATAGATTTTTGTTAGTTCTTGTCTGAACATTTGAATTATGTGTATATTTTTTGATGAAGAAGACTTCTAAGCAATATACAGTAATGCACTTTTGGAGTTGTACTGTTTAATAACATGTTTTGATCTCCCTGCTTTTTTATCATGATTATTAACTTCAAGGATAATTAGTTAGTTAATACTTTGTCACACGCGTAGAGTTTTTCTTCTTTTATTTAATTTGTTTTAATAATATAAAATATGTTTCATAGAATACTAGCAGGTGAAGCAAACTGAATGAAAACAAATTCAATAACATTGTAGAATTTAACATTTAATGAATAGTTCTGTTGAACACTAAAACGATTTTACTTTTCTTTACCTTTCTGGATTACAGCATATTATAGTTAAAGGTTCTCTATATGTTTTCAAAAAACTGATATTCAGGATGGAAGAGCTGTTATTATACTGTAGCAAGACTGAGCAGCCTTATTATGTAAAGAACTCCTGGGAAGATTGTCCTGAGGGAGATGGGGGCAAACAATCTAGCAGCTGACCATTTCTCTCTACAGTAATCTGTTTTCAATCCTTTGGGCTTCCACTTCAGAAATAGTTGGCCATATAAAAAGGTATAAAGCTAAATCCAAGAGGATTCAGACTGATAGTGTTGAAGTACTATAAATGGGCCAGAGCTTTAAAGCTATGGAACAGCTGATCTTAGGATAGTGCCAGTAGTCTATTTCCAGAGAGACCGTGAGCAAACCAGAGTGACAGTCAAAATAGTTCTCTAAAGATTGTATCCAAGTATTATACCGATGGAGCTGCAACTCAATAATTATAATGGATTTCTATAAAACATTAAATATATATGCTATATATCCACATACATACATATTCATCTATAATGCCATCAATGGACTATTGCCACTTTGCGGTCCACACACAGCATATTATAACAACTTTGGCTGATGATTACTTCCCAACATGCTACAAAACACGATTCATCCATTAACATTATTCTTAGTCCACAAGTCTCAATATACGTGATGCTGCTCTGTTCACCTGATAGCACCTAATGAATTACCTACACTTTGATCGTGCTAGGAGGGCAGCACAGAAACTGAAATAGTGAAATTAGAGCCATTTCAAGTAATCTGAACTGCTGAGAGTGGAACTGTTCAAAAACAAAAGACTACTTTATGCTACGGAAACCAAAGCGAGATCCTTGTGTGAAGTGGCGCTTGCCTCCATACAATATATTTTCCATGAAGCATGAATAAAATAGAGTAATGCAGCATAGTAATAAGAAACAGAATCTTAAAAGTGTAATGATGTTTAGCAATTATCCTGATAGATGACGACAGGCCTAATGTTCCTAAAAAAGCATAGCAGATTGACTTAAAGCATACGAAGCATAAACTACATACAAATGTCCTCTGGACCACCTAGCAAAGCATGAGTACAATTCCAAGATGACATAAAATGGAGATGTCCCTAGAAGGATAAGAGGATTGCTCATAACGTACCTCTCTAGAGGGGCTGCAGTGACCATTGGATGTTGGCAGAAAAGCAGTATCCCACGGCTGGTCAAGTTGGCAGCAATTTACCTTGCCTGGCTCACTTGTAATCTAGGATGCCAGTTGCCTGGCAAGATTCTTCCTTTTCTTTCTCAGCCTATACACGTTGAAAGGAAGGTCACAGCAGATGGGGTGGGGGTGGGGTGGATAAAGATCAACCCAGAGATTAGGGAGGCATTTTTAGCCAGCCAATCCCTGGCCATGCTCTGAGTAATGACTTGCTGACAGCACAAGGTGAACACATTACTGCAGGGAAAGCAGAAAATAAGCTAAAGCATCAGGGGTGTTCTCCTTTTCTTGGGATTTCCTTCATGTTTCATTCCTTTTCCATTGCTACCCTGACCTTTTCTCCGATCTTGGACATGGCCTCCTCACATCTTCTAGCTTGCTCTCTCCTTTTCTCAACTATTTTTACTTTCCTATGTCAGTCTGACCCACCATCATCCTTTCCTAATCCTAAATCTTTAAGACAAACTGGAAATCATGACTTTTACTTCAGTTTTTGCCTATGGCAGGCTGCTTCATATTAATATTGTGAATTCCAGATCATACCAGGCAGAGAATGGAAGGTTCTCTATCTGCACACCTTGATCCCAATTTTCCTTATCTTCTATGTCCTAGCCTTATTATCATTATTTAAATCTACCAGGCAAAGGCTAAATCTGTCACTAGTTTAGATTATTTGCTTGTGTTCATCTTGCTCAGTATTCACTGATTTATTGCTGTTTCTGGTTCATTCTTGTTGATGTAGCATCCTGAGATCTAATAATAATAGGAAGGTTATCATTGTTTTATATACATAATGTTATTATATATTATTACTATATATATTTTATTAAACAAATGATTAAAATTAAATTAAAACCATTAGATCTTGCCCTAACTATTACATTTTTACCTTACCTGACAAGCTAAACAAAACAAATTAATGCTTGAATTTCTCCGTAAAAGGATAATTAGGAGCTCAATGGGATAAATTTGGTTCAATAGATTCCTAATGGCAATTTGGACGTTTATTATCTTTCCTCATTCCTAGAAGTATCATGTTTAGCCTGGTGTTATAAAGGAGTGGGCCTTGGTAAGCAGTAAAGGGCAGCCAGACACAATGATACCACCAAGGAAGGATTTTATTGCTTGCTTTAAATTTTAGATGTACACTGGTCAACTTTTTCATCTTTTTTTCAGTTCTGTAAAAATAGAACAGTTGCATTCTATTGCTAGAAAAGGTAGCTAAAATATAAATTCTACTGTTTAAAATTATGGGGAGAATTTTTTTTCGAAACCAGGACAAATTGACTGAATATTTCTTGGGTTAAGGATTTTTTTGGACAGGGGTGAGACTGGAGAAGAAGAAAGGTAGGTTTCTATTTAATGAAAGGTAGGAAAAGAATGCACAGGCTGCAAATTCCTCACTCACATTCATTATAGCCATCTGATGTTTGAATTTTAATGCACGTTTAAGAAGATAGTTTTTTATTATTTTATTAGTCATATTTGTATGCCCCTCACTCTCCGAGGACTCTGGGCGGCTTACACCAAAGACAGTATATTAAACAGCATATTGCCCCCAACAATCTGGGTCCTCATTTTACCCACCTCGGAAAGATGGAAGGCTGAGTCAACCTTGAGCTGGTGAGATTTGATCCGCTGATCTGCTGAACTAGCAGTCAGCTGAAGTAGCTGCAGTACTGCACTCTAACCACTGCGCCACCTCGGCTCTTTTCCATTGCAAAAATGTCCATTCCAGATAGGTAGAAGAGATGTCTTTGGCCCATAGCCACAGTTAGATATCTTCCCCCTTTGTCTTGGATAGGAAAACGTCTTGTTCTTTTAAAAACCAATGGTAGAACTCCAGGAAAACATAACAAGAAGTTTTATTTTGTTTGTTTTTTGCAAGACTTGTTTCCCAAAAAAGAAAGGAAGGGCTGAGAACTCTAATAATATGACATTAAACTACGGGGCTATAGCAAAAAAATCTGCTTAAATTTTTTTTTTATATGCCAGAATTACAATATAAATTATACGAGCTCTACTTCTCTCACTGATCAGATTTATGAGAAGGATGCTGGATGAGGTACCTTCTGTCAGTTTACTAGATTTGAAATTGTATTTTTCTGCTTGTGGTTTGACTTGGATGCAAGAATGTTGCTGAGAAATAAGAAATTTTTAGAAATAGAGGTCACAACCTGAGGTTTGGTTGGCATGAATATTTATGGTATGAAAAAGTTAAAATTAATTTGAATTTCAAAAAATATTTTCATTAGAAATGTCATATCGGTATGACAGATATAAAACCAAATTGTGCCCAAAACGTCTTTATGGATATCAGCTCAAGAAAAAATTAATAGAAGAGAGATTAGCAGACAAAAACAACGTGGCTGAGGTTCTGGGATTATTGGAAAACTAGCAAGGGGAATTTAAAATTAAATCAAAAGAGCAATTAATAGCAGAAGGATATTGTTTTCAGTGGTTTTCTCATTTACAGTTATTAAAAAGGTTCAAAATGGACACAGACTTATGGTATGGAGCAAAGTAAGATAATATGTGAATTATAATTGTGTGTACTGATGATGAACATGTAATTGCTAAAATGTATAAATTTTATTGAAATTTAAAACAAAGGAAGAACAGGTTAAAGAATACAGGAGAAACTGGACTAAGAATTTTAGTTAGCCTTTTAAAATTTGTAATACTGTTGGAAGAAATATCCATCTGGTTTAGTTCCAAGATGGAAGAAAGACACTGGAAACATGGAGGCTGATTGGGAAGATGGTTTAATAATGAACAGAAGCATTTATGGTTCTGGTGCAGCTGACAAAATGGAATTGAGAGGGGAGGGGGATATACCTTCTTTGGGCTTTGAATTTGAGCTTCCTGTTCCTGTGCAAGAACATGTCCTTTAATATTCTATTGGCTGTTGCCAGATTCCTATGAGGGTCATATAGGAGTTATAGCTGGCTCTATAGGCAAAAGAAGAAATGCAAATCCTAGGTGTTTGTCTGAGCTAAGCTGATCAATTGTTTATCAGTTGCAAGTTTTCTGTGACTTTAAAGTTTGGACTGCTCTGAGATGGTGCAATGAAGGGGCTTGTGTTCTGAAAGGCTGTTGGGCAATCCCTATTGTGGCTAATGACTTTCATCCTTGGGTTGGATCTTGGGTGAGCGGCTGCTTCTAATCCTATCACTCTGCTTTTGTTAGCTGTCAAAATTGCTGCAAGCAGTTTTGAAATATCCTGTCTTGAATGGATTTCTGCCTGCAGTATTTGCTTTGCTTATGAATAGAGCCATCTAGATAGTTGGTTTCTTCTTTCAATAAGCTCTTTATCTCTTAAGTGCTAGCATCTGCTGTGGGCTATTAAGAAAGACTTGGGGGCTGCTTCCTACCTCTAAAAAACATGTTTCTCCATTTCTCATTTAGGAAAATATAATATTCTACCTTTTTAATTTTCCTCAAAATATTTCATTCTTCTAGGAGGGGGAGCTTCCTACAATACTTTAGTTTTAATTTTATCTTGTTCTTAACTCTGTTTTATCTTTGTTTTTATTTATGCTTTTATACCACTTTTGATGTCTTTATTCTAAACCACCCAGAGTCACTTAGGTGAGATAGGCAGTATAGAAATGTGATAAATAATAGTATACAATGTAACATTTATGTTGTAGTTCTTGAGCAAGAAGGCCACTTAACAAGTAAGCAGAAATACTCACTATTATTTTATTTTATTTTATTTTATTTATTTTTAATTTTATTTATATGCCGCCCTTCTCTGGAGACTCAGGGCGGCTTACAATGCGTTAAGCAATAGCCTTCATACTTTTGTATATTTTATACAAAGTCAGCTTATTGGCCCCACAAACTGGGTCCTCATTTTACCCATCTTAGAAAGGATGGAAGGCTGAGTCAACCTTGAGCCTGGTGAGAATTGAACTTGCAGTAATTGCAGGCAGCTACATTAACTCTGTAATCAAAATATAAAGATCCAGAATGTTTATTTTCTAAAAAACAAGAATGTTCTTAATTCGGACTCTATTCAGTGATCAGTATCCACAAGATGTCATATGTTTCAGCAGCGAAAGCAAGGAAATGTGGGAGCTGAGGCTCCTAATAGGCAGAAGATCTAATATTGCAGAATGACTCTCCCACAAAAGTCAGAATGCCTAGTCAATCAGGAAAGTAAGCTAGAGTTGTTATCAGAGATGGGACCCACCAAATCATTTTCAAAGAACGCACCATCCTTCCAATCACCTTTGCCCAGTGAAACTAGCAAGGCACAAAACTGTGTAGGATAACTGAAAGAGATCATATATTTTGTTTCAGAATTGCCTTTCAAGAATTTTCAGGCCATTCCTAGTGAGAAGCGCTAGCATCTAAAATATTATTTTAGGAAGCATGCTGCCTCCCAGTGGTCTTCTTAATGTATGATATTTTATAAAAGCTTGCTGCAGAAGGAAGAAATAAAAATATGGGTAGACCTTGCTTAATGACTGGTTGCTTAGTGTCCTGTGAAATCTCCCCAGAGCTACTTATGACCTGTTTTCAAAGTTCTAACGGCCTCACAAATCCATGATCAGTCACTGCATTTTGAGCACTTGGCAGCTGGCTTGCATTTACAGCCATTTACAGCGTTCCACGGTCACATAATTCTGATTTTTGGCATTTTTGCCAGTTTCTGGCATGCATTTCCAATTTCCAGCAAAAAAAAAAAAATCCCTATTGGGGAAATGGATTCATTTAAAAACTGGGATGTTTGCTTAACAATCACAGCATTTGCTTTACAACTTTACAAAAAAAAAGGTTGTAAAATCACCAAATCAATTCTCTTCAGGAAGGGTTTCCACTTTTAGTATAATAGCATAACTTGTTTTTTCAGGAACTATTGTTTGTTCTGCTTTTTCCTTCTCCAAATTAAGTTATCTATTTCTGTTTGTGTTGGGTCTTCAAGCCAGAGAGAACTGTCTTATTATTGGTGCAGGTTGTCTCCTTAGGGTTTTTAACTTCTGTAGATTCGTCCAACATTGGGCTTCTCCTCAAATTTAATTAACCATGGCATGAAGATTACTCAGAGTTTTTACATGATACATCTTCATGATATTGGCTTCCACACATACCCACTCTACTGTTGTGCTTAAGGTAGCTATCTAGTTTTAAAGTTGGGGTTTCCGTCTTTTTCTGAAATAAACCATGCTTTCTGAACAATCTGTGATGATGCCTCATTCAGTGGCAACATGATTAAGGACTGGGGATCTCTTATGCTACTGGATTTTTAGGCTGTTGCATGCAAACCCCTTGGATCCAATCACTGGACACTGCCCTCCATGATCATGTTGGCTTGGACTGCTGCTAAGATCAAACATCTGGTTTCCATAACTATTCACATAATACTTGACCAGGCATTATGCAGGGTTCTTATATATTTGGATTTAGTAATCTTTTGAAAGGGGTGCTAGCCTGGTGTTAAATTGGGAATGAGAGGTGGCTTCTGTTGCTAGCTCTGCTCCAAATAAGCGGAGAACAGAGTTTTCACTATTTCTGATGACAAGGGATTTGTACACAGCTGAACTGTATACTGATTCTATTATGGGATAGGCTAGGTATATTGGATCTGGGTTGCCAAAATATGAATAGATAGCAGTGAGGATTATAATTTATATAATCTTAGGTTTTGCAGCCCAAACCTGGTAACCTTGTATAAGATGAGGAGAATTTCCTCTCCCTCCTTCAGTGTGTGTGTGTGTGTGTGTGTGTGTGTGTGTGTGCGCTCGTGCGCATGTGTGTCAAAAAAGTCAAGACAATGAATGCAAAGATTAAATCAAAGGCCCACCCTTTTGTCTAGCATATACAGATATGCTGGGTGATGCTTTAATTGCACCATTAGCCGTGGTGGCATAGGGGTTAGAATGCAGTATTGTAGGCTAATTCTGCTGAGTGCCAGCTGTCAGCAGTTTGGCAGTTCGATTCTCATGGGTTCAAGGTTGAACCGGTGAGAATTCACCAGTTCAGCCTTCCATCCTTTTGAGATCGGTAAAATGAGGACCCAGATTGTTGGGGGCAATATGCCAACTCTGTAAACCACTTAGAGAGGGCTGTAAAACGGTATAGAAGTTAGTGCTATTGCTATTACAATTGTCATCTTGATTTCCTGACCACCCATTCCTCCCACTGTGGATATTGCTATAAGATATTATAATTTGCATGTGAGGAAAGGCTGAATTTTTAAAAAAATGTTCTAATTTAGTATAATGATTCTGGTCTACAAATATCCAAAAATAGCAGAGTTAAATTTTTTGTACATTTTTTGCTGCAATTTGTCATCTTGAGGTTTTTAGCCCAGATCTGGTATCCCTGTTTAAATATAGTTTAAAGAACAATCTCTGATACAAAGTGAGAGGGCCCCCTCTTTAACTGTAATAGGCTTTAAGTGTCAAGTTTAACCCAAACCACAAACTTATGCAAGTGTTATTTCTTCCCTCAGCTGTCAAAACTCAGCTTGTATTTAGTCCATTGCTGCTCTCAGTTGACATTCATAAGTGTCCATGTATTGCACACTTATGTCAGGGCTGTCAAATTCGTAGTCTGCGGGCCAGATGTGTCATGTGCTGGCCCTGCCCCTGCCCAGTTTAGCGAAGGGAAAAAAAGTCCTGATACATCATGTGACGCCATGAGTTTGACACCCCTGATTTATAGTATTAGATAAAAATTCATGTTGGACATGGGTATGGCATTAATTATGTACAATCAAATTGTTCACTTCTTCTCTTTCCTTTCTTCTTTCCCAGCATTATGGATTTCACAAGGGATCAGGTCTTTGCATAATGTATCCAAAATTTGATTATTTGAGTCTGGTCATTTATGTCTCAAGGGAGAACTTTGAATCAATTTATTCTGTGACCCTTTGTTTTTCTTGATCTATTATACATGCTCAAACACAAACTAGCCAACCTTATTTTAACCTGAAATATTATGCAGATGCAGATAATATGGTTTTATTCTAAATAGAACAGTTGATGAGGACCATGACACAGAGCTCATCCATTGGACCAAAGCCAATACTATTAAATTTGTTTATGGTCTTCTCAAACCCGTCATGTTTTGAGTTAAGCCCAGGAAATCAAAGTGTGTTAACTTAATTTATCAATTATGGCTATATATTTCCTCCAATTGTCAGAAACAATATGTGTCTCGCTACCATTGAGTAAGAAATATGGGTAGTCCTACACAAAGCAACAGTGTACAAAGAAAGAGAAACGTGTAATGTAGCAAAATGTACCACTTATGTAAAGCTGCCTATACACAACATCTGTAGCAAATTCATCCCTCATTGTATAAATTACAAGTATTTAGGTAACAAAACAAAGTAAAATAAAATGAGTTTAAACAATTAATCAAAATGAAAGAAAAGATTCTGAAGGATAGCTAATTTCGACGCTCTTGCTAGATAGACGATTGCAGTACTAGAGGCTTTGCTGAAAGGCAGTAAACTAGCCGACTCCTTAACTCCAAGGGTCCTTCCGAGGCAGGAAGAGATCGCATTGCGCATGCTCTTTCTTTTCCAGCTTTCGTCCTGAGAGTGCCGCCACGGTAAGGCCTGGCTCTTATTAGTCTATCCTCCGTGCATCGTCCGCATCCTACGTTTGCACTGTCCGGTACCCCTCCTTGGCGCCCTTAGGCACTCTGTTGTTTATGTTCATTGAACTCGATTTGGCCGGGGAGAATCGAGGCTCAAGAAAGGAAGGTGGAATTAGGATGCGCCGTTTGGAAGGCGGGCAGTTTAGTAATCCAGGCCGTGTCTTCTAAAGAGAAAACGTGGGAACGTTTGTGGGGCTCTAGCAATACACTTCGTCCCCTGCATTGCAACTCTTTTTTCCTTTTTTTTTTTTACGTACTGTTCGGTAGTGTAGGCCTATCTGTAGTTTGTGTGGTACTATTTGCATGGAGGGTTTTTTGCCCCCAGAACGGTTTAAAGTTATGAATAAAGATGAAGACTTCACTAGAGGCCAACTATAAAGAGAATTGATCCCTATGCAAGTGTATGCTAGAATTTATAAAAGATGCATGTGAATAGAAACTGCCAAGCATTTCTAGTTTCATTGAAACTTTCATCCACATCCCATCCTCCAGTTATTGCTATTTTTGAGAAATAAATATTATGTTGGTGATTTGAGATTAATTATATCTGCTTCCGGTTAAAACATGGGACATGATAAGTGGGGGAGGTCTTCCTGAGACCACTCTAGTCACAGCAGATTATACTGGCCAGTGGACAAATAATCATGAGCTAACGTGGGGGGTCTTTCTCTGAAGTTTCTTTAACTTTGTAGTGGTTGGGATACACGTGTGTATTTTACCTTTTAGGTTTTTGGCACAGCAATAAACTAATGTATTAACCTGTGTAGTGTTTCTTGACAACTAGTGCTACTTTGAACTGGAAGAGAGACTGCAGTTGACAACAAAATCTATATTTCCCACAGATGTTGATGCCTAAAAAAAATCGCATTGCAATCTATGAACTCCTTTTTAAGGAGGGTGTAATGGTAGCCAAGAAGGATGTCCACATGCCTAAGCATCCAGAACTAGCAGACAAAAATGTGCCCAACCTCCACGTCATGAAAGCAATGCAGGTAAATGCATTATACCCAGCAAATTAAACTGATCTTTGAATTGCCTTAGCGGCACAATTGGTTAGTTTACACTTAACACTTTTCAATATACTTCTCCAAATCTTTCTGTCCTTGCAAACCCCATGGCCATACAGTGCTACATATATTCTCTTTTGCTCTTTAAACTGTTTTGGAGTAGCTCATAAGTTTCATAAACCCCCCACTTTATTGGCCTTTCCATTGCTATCAATTATAATCACTCTGTCTTAATATTTGTTTTGCTGTTTTCATTCTCTTTATGGCCAAACCAATGCAATATATTTATTTTGCACTGGTAATTCACTTTTGTATTGATCATATTCACATTCATTCAGCACTCATTCATTCTTGATCCTATCTTATCTTGTTTTACCACACATACATCTTAATTCAATTTATTTATATTTTTTCTGACATACCTACCTAGTTCTTCCTTCTATATAGCAAAGTGGGCACAATTATACTCTTACATGTAGCCATTTTCATTTTTGTTGGACAAACATTCCTTGCTGCAGACTATTGCCAACCATTTTTCTGCCAATACTAGTTCCTTGAAATTTCTCCTATTTTCCTGCTTAAAACATTCTACTAAGTATATAGATTTATCTTTTTGCTCTACATATTGCCATTTATGTATAATTTGAACTTGTTTAATTTTCCAGGTCAGACACATTTATTGTGTTCTTCAATATATTTAGGCCTTCTTGCATTGTATAGTCTACCTTGGCTGGGTTCTCAGCCACCAGCATAGCATTGTTTGCGTACAAAAGTATGCATAAGTTCATGTCCTCAACCATCCTCCAATAAATACCTGTGGATACCTATCATTGCCACCGGAATTTAGTCTAAATCTTTCATTTTAAGAAAGAAAAGTTAATAATAGGGCATTGCTTTTATATTTAAGTAGCGTTGTAGAAATAATTCCAGGCGGTACAGTGCTGTGTTAATCTTCCATGGCAAGCTGATCCTGAGAAAACTTTTGAAGTGGGATTTTAAAAATGCAAACATTATACTCTTTTTCTGGTGTTAGCTCTGGTTGGGATTAAGAGCAGACCTTAGGTTTGAAAAAGTTGCACTTCGTGAAGTAGCAGTATTTTTCTAATTCTTAAATATAAAGAGAAGAAAGAACAGTATTACCTGTCTATAATTTTACAGGGTGTATAGAAGCATGGTTGAACAGTTCAGGACAGAAATCTTGTTGGCTTTAATTATGTCTTTATAACATCGTTCTTTTCTGTAACAAATAATTGGTGTGTTTCCCTAGTCTCTGAAATCTCGTGGCTATGTGAAGGAACAGTTTGCCTGGAGGCATTTTTATTGGTATTTGACCAATGAGGGCATCCAGTACCTGCGGGATTATCTCCACCTTCCACCTGAAATTGTGCCTGCCACTTTGCGCCGCAGCCGTCCTGAAACAGGCAGGCCCAGGCCCAAAGGTGAGTTTTGCTTTGGAAATTTAGAATTTCACTTCGATAAGTTTTGATTTATTAGTGAAATTTTGATTGCTTCTCTGGATTTGGTATTTATTGACATGAAAAGAAATATATATATATATATATATATATATATATATATTTAATTTGATTTATATGCTGCCCTTCTCCGGAGACTCAGGGCAGCTTACAGTGCGTTAAGCAATAGCCTTCATACTTTTGTATATTTATACAAAGTCAGCTTATTGCCCGCACAATCTGGGTCCTCATTTCACCTACCTTAGAAAGGATGGAAGGCTGAGTCAACCTTGAGCCTGGTGGGATTTGAACTTGCAGTAATTGCAAGCAGCTGATCTTAATAACAGTGAATTAGTCCACTGCACCACCAGGACTACCCTTTTGGAAGGGTTCTTTAATTTTACTTAACTATGCATGTTCAAAGCATATAATAACAAATCATTAATTTAAAATATTCTTTAATGCATTGTTTAAGTTGTAAAATAGTTGACAAAAATTTAAATGATCCTTGGGATCTATTTCTAAAACAAAATACTAAGTGCTTACACTACACATTCAGTAAAGAGGGTATGCTACCATAAGACAGCAGGGAGGTTATAAGTGTATTGGATTTAACCTACATACATTTTTGTACAATTTCATACAATGTTGTCCCCCCCTTTACCACCACCCCCACAGTTTTTTTAATGAACATTTTGCAGGAACCAATTGCAGTTGCTACATGAGAACTACCTGTAGTCCCAAACTTTTTGATGCTGATCATAGTGCTAATCTTCACTTTAGAAAGAAAGTAGCACTGTTTATTGCACTAGTATAATGCTCTCTTGTCTAGATTGTTTCTGGTTTTGATTATGTTCACATACATTGACAACTAAGATTTGTATTTGGTGGCTCTTAATTTCTTTGAAATTAGTTCATTAGGGAAATATACTAAAATTCACTTTCTCAGAGAACTGTCCTTCATCATTAATTCTAGCAACATACATGAACAGTATTTTTTAAAATGTAAAATATTTTTATATCAGTGATACTTAGTATTCAATTGAAGTTTTAGGGCAGGTAGCTAAGTGTTTGTCTATCCTATTTCAGTTGTGTACTGCTTCAGTTTCAAAAGACTCATGAACTATTAACAATTGTGAACAGAGCACAGTGCCTATAATTTTTTTCCAGGTTTTTGTATTATAGCCACTTGTTTTAAGTAATCTCACTTTCAACTGAATTATAGCTCTAAAATGGGTTAGGTTGCCAGGTGAAATGAAAGTAGTTCTATCTCTTGTTGTAAACAAATAATTTAAATTGAAAAGGGGATTTTGTTACTGTGTCTGTGACAGTAAAAATACATGATTATGAAATGGGCAGTAGTTTTCATTGACCTGTTAAAAGTTAATAGTAGTTATAAAAAGTGACAAATTTGAAATCATTCACTTTTCAGTAAAAATATATTCTGGCTCACCAGTTAGAAACTAGAGATGTGCTATACTTCAAATCTGAAACCCCAAAAAATGTCTTGGAATGACATTTGCCCTCTGCATCTATGGCACCTCTTGAAGGAAGCTGTATCTTCCAAGGTTTATGATTAGCCTATCCCAGGAAGATATACTACTGAATTAAGAAGATACTGATAGTGGGTGCCGTGCATGCCTATTCCCACTCTGAAGCATTTTTGGACTTTGTGTTTGAAGTATAGATAGTCCTCCACTTATGACCCTAACATTACTGTTGCTAAGTAAGAAATTCGTTAAGTGAGTTTTGCCCCTTTTTACAATCTTTCTTGCCACAATTGTTAAGTGAATCACTGTAGTTGTTAAGTTAGTAATACAGTTGTTAAGTGAATCTGACTTCCCCAGTGACTTTGCTTGTCAGAAATTTGCAAAAGGTGATCACATGACCCTGGGACACTACAACCATCATAAATATGAATCACTCCAAAGTTTGGTCATATGGCCATGGGATTGCTGCAATGGTCAATAAGTATGAAAAATGGGCATGTGACCTTTTTTTGGTGCCGTTGTAACTTTTAATGGTCACTAAATGAACAGTTGTAATTTGAGGTCTACCTGTACACCACTTCCCTATTGAAGATAGAATTTTGATCCTGATGGGACATGGTGACTAATTCAGTTAATCCTGTTTGCAATGTTTAGGTACCGGCATATGATTGTATAAATTAGATTTTGATGTATTTCTCATTTAATTCAGACTGAAGTAGCTACAGTTTGAATTCATTATTATAGGTGGCATTATGATGGATAGTTTATCCAATTAGATTGACAGGATTGGCTTTTAGAATGCTGAATCACAGTGGATGGGCAGTATGGGAGAAAGCTGAAATGAATAGGTTTTGGCAACTTAAAATAATGATCAACAAGGTTGATGTGAGGAGAAAATAACTACCCAGAATCATTATATTTGCACTTGGTTCCAGTGAATCATAAACATATCTTTTCTATGGAAGATGTAGATAAAATATTTGCATCCAACTCTGATTAATTTAGCTTTTACCAAACAATTGATATTATCAAACCTTTTTAAATTATTTATTTTCAAAAGTAATGAATCTGGTGTCATTGTAAATACTAGATGAATCCTAATTCAACCAACCCCCCACCCAAGCAGGAAGACCCTACACCATTTCTGGACTGCCATTTGTCAGAAATGGTGTAGGGTCTCCTGCTTGGGCAGGGGGTTGGACTAGATGACCTACAAGATCCCTTCCAACTCTATTAATCTGATTCTGATAATTTTGCACCTTCAGACTAAATTGTGAGGTTTTTCATTTTTATTTTTTTAGGTTTAGAGGGTGAACGTCCTGCTCGTCTTACAAGAGGAGAAGCTGATAGGGATACCTATAGAAGAAGCGCAGCTCCTCGTAAGTATTAACTGTATTGCTGAACTGAAGAGTTAACTAGCTTTTGCCATTGTTCTCATGTTCTGTAGCACTGGCCATGAACTTTTGCAAAAGGAAGAATTGTCCTTTCAATTTTGTGGTGCTTTGGAAATACTTTGAGCTTAGAAGGACAGTGTTATTGTGTAAAACAGTTTTCATCCAAGCTTTGTTGTTCTTAACAAACAGGGAAAGGAATGCTTGCTAGGGTAAGAACATACATTGACTTCAGCAATAAAATTCCATAACTGACTAAGTTGTACCTGGACTTCTAGTATCCTAATAAATTTTAGGCACATCTACATGCAATAGAAATCTTTATATATGGGATTCTTACCTTAATATTTTTTTGCTATCAGCTGGTGCAGACAAAAAGGCAGAAGCTGGTGCCGGATCAGCTACTGAATTTCAATTTGTAAGTATGACGTATTTTACTGTGTTTAATGCATGCTAAAAATATGCTGCAGGTTAAATATAAAAGTGAAAGAACAGCATGCCACGATGACTAGGTAATGCAAAATCCCATCAAGCATTAATCATGAGAATGTAGTTGTGTTCACCTTCGTAGAGGAAACATCTCATAGTATGAAAAATGTTACTGTTTGGTTTAATAGAATTTAGATTATCATCTGTAAAAGTAGAAATGTATAGATCCAAATATTAATTGCCAGTAAGTGTAAAATACTGTGTATTTATTTATTTGTTCAACTTGTATGCCGCCTTTCTCTGAAGACTCAAGGCGGCTTACAATGCATGTAAAAACCATATATAAAAACATTAAAAATTAAAACATTAAAAACAATTAAAACCCCTTCACACCATTCATGGCCGGATCGCAACAGCGAGATCAACAGCCCCAGGCCTGCCAGAAAAGCCAGGTCTTCACCGCTTTTCAGAAGGCCAATAGGGTGGGGATGGTCCGGATCTCAGGAGGTAACTGGTTCCAGAGAGCTGGGGCGGCCACAGAGAAGACTCTCCCCTGCGGGCCCGCCAGCCGGCACTGTTTAGCTGACGGGACCCGGAGGAGACCAACTCTGTGGGATCTTACCGGTCGCTGGGAGCTATGCGGTAGAAGGCGGTCTCAAAGATAACCTGGCCCTGAGCCATGTAGGGTTTTAAAGGTAATAACCAACACCTTGAATTGTGACTGGAGACCAATAGGGAGCCAGTGTAGCTCGTGGAGAATTGGTGTAATGTGGGTGTACCTAGGTGCACCCACGACAGCTTGCACGGCTGCGTTCTGGACCAACACTTTTCAAGGGTAGCCCGATGTAGAGTGCGTTGCAATAATCTAACCATGAGGTGACAAGGGCATGAGTGACTGTGAGGAGAGCCTCCTGATCCAAGTAGGGTCGCAATTGGTGCACCAGGCGAACCTGTGCAAAGGTCCCCCTAGCCCAGTGCTTCTCAATTATTTTCTGTCATGCCCCCCTAGGAAGAAGAAAACATTTTTCGCGCCCCCCGCGCGACTGTAAATAGTATCATTATTAGAAAAAGGTCTGTTCTCCTTGAAAGGGAGGAGCATGCGCAGTCACATGTACTGGCTTAATGCTCACTATCGATGCAAATGTCAGCAGCGGTAGCCCGATTTCTTTAGCAAGTTTGATTAATTGGGGCAGCGTTATGTTTCACAGGAGAAGGTCATTGTCAGTCATTTGAGCATCAATTGGGCGCACATCCGTCGGGCAACAAAGTAAGTGTGGACGGACGTCCCACACTAAAGATGGCTCCGACAGGCTCGTGTCACAAGGGTTTTGGACAGCCAATCAGATGCCGAGGTCAAACGTGCCCCCTTTTACGGAGCCTCGCCCCCCCCCCCCGGCAGAACCAAGGATGGACAATCAACATAGTCTTTAGGAGGCAATACCCACAGTCACTTGGTCTTGTCTGGGTTAAGTCTGAGCCTGTTGACTCCCATCCAGACCCTCACAGCCTCCAGACTCTCACAGCCTTTATGAGTGTTTTGCTTGTTTCAGCAGTAATAATGTGGTACACCTAGGGAGCTTCATTCATCATACAAATAATGGCAATAGAGAAAATATTTACTAATAAAGAATTGCTTCTTTTTTATTTTTGAGCTTTGATTCTCTTTAATTGCCTTCTTTTCCCAAGTATAATATGAGGGCTACATGGAGGAGTTTTAGTAAGTTTAATTTAGCCAGTTATTGACCAGGTTGCACCATGACTTCTTATCTTTTGCTCCTGTCCTTTAGTTTTTCTACTTGGGGTATTAACTTAAGAGTCTTTTTGTCCAAATGCCCTATATGGGGAACCTTTTCGGCACAAAGTGCCGAAATGGGAGCGTGCACACGCTGGAAATCGGAAGAGCAGCTCCCTGGCGCACACGTGTGTGCTGGAAACCGGAAGCTCCGCTTCCTGGTGCGCGCATGCATGCCAGGGAGCTGCTATTCCAGTTTCCAGCACTCCTGCATGCATGAAGATCAGATGGCCGGCTTGCATGTATGCACCAGAACGTGGAAGAGCAACGGGTGACAGCTGGCATGCCCAGAAAGATGGCTCTGCATGCCACTTCCAGCACACATGCCATAGATTCGCCATCACTGCCCTATAGCTTGAATGATGGCATCACTACCCTACTTTATGTTCTTACTTTATATTTAAGTTCTGTCTTTTTCTTTGACTCATGAGGTAATTGTGGAACAAACTTGTAATGTTTTCTTTTTAATTTACAGAGAGGTGGATTTGGACGTGGTCGTGGTCAACCCCCTCAGTAGAAAACTGTTGCTGTTATTTGCATCTTGTGTATAATAAAAAGGTGAAAAAAAATCACTGTATACTTGAATCATTTCATGAACATGCTGAAATGGTGATGCATTTGTAAGCTGCAAGGTTCTAATTTTGGATTTCATATGTGGGAGTTATATCCCAAAAGTGGATTTACAGGGAATCTTGGCTGTTTTAAAGGTACATTCCAAATTTTCATGGGTTCAAAGGTCTATTAGATTTAAGACTTTGTAGGAGCCACTATTTCTCGATCTTACTAGCCTAGCCATATAGCACCAGTCTCATGTCCTGATATTGTCATTCTCTTCGTTGAGATATATGGTGTATAAATTAACAAATTCTGTGTATAGGTTATTCTGATCCTGAATGTGGGTTTCCGTGGCTCATATCATTGGGGTTTTGGTTTATGTTATTGTTACAGTCTGTTGCAAAATCTTTCATCCCGTGAGCCCAAGATGGCTCACATGAAGTTTGCTCTCACCTAGGTTTATTCTCAGAACAGCAACCAGGGTGACGTGAGATGGGCTTAAAAAAATGTGTGATTAGTCTAAAGTCATCCAGTTAGCTCTATAGTTAAGTGAGGGTTCAAACCCTGAAGCCCGGGGTTTGCCGTACCGGGGCAGGACAGAGTACTGGTGATGGGGGTGTCAGAGAGCTGGAAACTGCAGTGATGGAGCACCGGTGATGGGTGCAGGAGAGGCTGCAGTGGCGGCATGCAAACGACTGCCGGGGACCAGCTGGTTGATGGAGGGCTAGCTGGGGATCAGCTGTGCAGTGGGTAGGCATGGTGACACGAGGCAAGCAGCCTGCCAGGATTCGGAGCTCTCGGCGATGACCAGCTGTTCCGGGTCAAGGAACATCCGGGCAGCATCCCGCCGGCCAGGCCAATGTACAGCTGACAATGGGGCGAGGCCAGCACCGGCAGAAGGGCATGGCTCGCCTAAATAAAACACACCGGGAGTCGGAAGCTCATAGCCCTGACTTTGCATTTTGCTGTTTTGCTGCTACTAGAACTCATTGTGTGCCAGAGTCCAGCTAAATAAAGCTAGTTAGCCTCCAAGTGAGTGGTGTCTTAATACTGGCATAGGACCTTTAAGAGAGGGTTTAAACCTGGTCCCAGTCCCAAAATTGAATAACTACACATTTTCCTGGTTCTAGCATGGAACATTGGGGAACTATCTCTGACATGCAGTTCTAGCCATTAAACATTATAACTGGGTCATAGCTCACTATTCGTTTTACCAGTAGACAGTTGAAAAATTTCTGCCTAGTGTTCAATAATGTTAATATTGGAATTTATATATATGTTGTGCTTAATGGCTTCTTATGTCCAGATGAAGCATGTGGCTGGACTTAGTCTCTTGGAAATGATCTGGAGATTTAGGAAACCCTAATCTTAAATTTATTTTTAATAACTTGATAGGATCTTAACGAAAATCCCACTCTCAACATTATTGTGTTGCATATGGTGATTTGGCCTTAGCTTGTGGAATGTGTAGGTTGAAAACCAAAAATTTGTTTATTAGCTATCAAGTGACTTATTGTGGAGAACCAAATACCTCAATATGCAAAATACTGCTGATACTAAAAAGGCCCTGAAATACTCAGTAATCTCTTCAAATGACAACATTCAAATGCAGTCAATTTTGAATTCAATTTCACCAGTCTATTTTGACTTTAAAAATTATAGATTATAGATCCATAATAGAGCTAATAATTTACAGATATTTAAAGGACATTCTTGTATAATTTTAGATAAAATTATTTTAGATAAAGATACAGCCTATTAAATACATTATTGGAGTTCAGGTGAAGATGATAAGGTTTTTCAAATATCCCATGTAGATTATTCATTATTTTTTTTACAGAAGAATAGTAGTGATGTCCTTTGGTAATTAATGCACTTATTCTTATTATATATTTCAGTCAACACTAGAATAAGATAAATGCAATTTATTTATTTTTAGTTGAAAAATGAAAATATAGGTTCCAGGCTTGATACAAAATGAACAATAAAAGTAAACAAGACATAATCAGAAATATATGTTAAATGGGTTTTGTGTGTATTGAAGCAAATTTGAATTTGTCTTTTTCAGAGCTTGGTGTTAATTGTTTGGCCTAATAATTTTTACTTTTCTATGTATATAGGTAGTCCTCAACTTAGAACAGTTCATTTAGTAACCGTTCAAAGTTAAAACATTGCTGAAAAAAGTGACATGACCGTTTTTCACACTTACAACCATTGCAGCATCCCCATGGTCACATGATCAAAATTCAGATGCTCGGCAATTGACTCATATTTATGATGGTTGCAGTGTCTAGGGGTCATATGATCACCTTTTGCGACCTTACCAGCAAAGTCAATGGGGAAACTAGATTCACTTAACAACTGAGTTACTAACCTACCAACTGCAGTGAATGACTTAACAACTGTTGTTGAGAAAAGTCGTACAATGGGGCAAAACACACTTAACAAATGTTTCACTTAGCAACAGAAATTTTGGGTCCAATTGTGGTCGTAAGTTGAAGACTACCTGTATTACTGGGAAATAGAGATGGGAACCAACCTAAAGTTCCTTTGTGAAATATTTGTGGGTATTTTTTCCCCCAATTTCTTCAAAATCATTCAGTCAAAAGCACTAAATCGGGGGTTGTTATCAAAAATAGTAATAAGCTCCATTTGGTTTCTATTAGTTGTTAATAGAGTTCTGACTCAAGGAATTCCCAGATATTCCAAACAATTAGCAAATCCAATCTCAGCTTCAGTTTCATAATTTTATCAGTCAGTACATTAACTAATTATTCATGTGAGATAGGCTGAGCTGAGTGAGTTTGGTGTGGTTAAGATATTAGGCGAAAAACTGGGAAACTTCTAGTTCTGTCTTGGACATGAAGCCAGCTGGGTGACCTTGGGACACACTGCAGGGACTAGCTACGTAGGCAGTTGCCAAGAATCAACACTGACTAATGGCACAGCAAAAAAAAAAGCTGAGCTGAGTGCAACTCAGAGTCATCCAATGAATTTCAGTGGTTGACGAGGAAGCTTAAACTTGAATCTCCTCATTGCTGTACCTTTACTTTTAAGCGGCACTGCATGGGCTCTTAGTTTACAAGTTATTTTATAAATCTGAGTCACTGGAGAGATCATTATAGGATTTCCTTGGCTTCTGGAGAAATGTCATGTCAGGAGCATACACATCAAAAAGCTGGATGCTGAAATAAGTTCCTGGAATTGATCTTAACCTAAAAATAACTGCTGAATGCTTATAATCTATATGCTACCAAAACTCATCATGACCTTTGAGTGAAACAGTGCATCATAGGGCAACAACCTTTGAACCAAGGTACCCCAAATAAGCTAAATTACAGTATAGTATGCTTCTAAATCTGGGACCCATGATTCCCAAGAGAATGAAATTTGGGGAAGTTATGACTGCTTTAGTACTACTGACTGCTACTGCAGTCACATTTTATTTATTTATTTGTTTGTTTGTTGATTGATTGATTGATTGGTTCGATTTATATGCCACCCTTCTCCAGAGACTCAGAGCGGCTTACAATATGTTAAGAATAGCCTTCATACTTTTGTATATATCTGCTTAGTAGGGCTTTTGGCCCTCCCCTAAGCGGTGTTCTTTTTTATACAAAGTCAGCTTACTGCCCCCACAATCTGGGTCCTCATTTTACCTGCCTTGGAAGGATGGAAGGCTGAGTCAACCTTGAGCCTGGTGAGATTTGAACTAGCAGTAATTGCAGGCAGCTGGCAGCTAAGTGCTACTTAACAGCACTTTAGTCTGCTGCACCACCAAGGCTCTATGATCTTCATTTTCAATTTTCCAGCAGTCTTGCAATCCATCGTTCCCTCCCCCATCCAACAGCAACCACTTAACCTGTTTGCTGGGAAGGGATATTTCTGATGCTCCCTGCCAGATTCCCACAAGGAAACGAGATGGGGAAGCTGGCAGGAAGTCAAAAGTTGCTCTTGCTCCCACTCCTTTGTCCTCCCTCCCATTCTGGTTGTGTGTCTAGGTAAAGAAATACAGGTGGTCCTCAAGTTACAACAGTTCATTTAGTGACAGTTCGAAGTTACAACAGCACTGAAAAAAATGACTTATGGTAATTTTTCATACTTATGGCCATAGCAGCATCCCCATGGTCATGTGATTTACACTGGATACTTAACAATTGACTCACATGACAATTGCAGTGCCCTGAGGTCATGTGATCTCCTTTTGCGGCCTTCTGACGACCGCAGTCAACAGGCGAGCCAGATTCACTTAACAATTGTGTTACTAATTTAAGAACAGTGATTCACTTAACAACTGTGGTGAGAAAAGTCATAAAATGGGGTAAAACTCAACAAATTTCTTACTAAATAACATAAATTTTGGGCCCAATTGTGGTTGCAAGTTAAGGACTACCTGTATCTCTATGACTCAACAGGGCATGGGTTGTCTAATGTCTTTTGCAACTTAAGCACTTTTTGTTCTAATCATTATATGATTATGGATAGCTAAATAATAAGCTTGCATGTTATATCAGAATATGGTATCACATAAAGCATGCATTGCCTAGTGACAAAACATGATGTTGTCTGAGTGGGAGTTACAAGTATTGCAAAACCTGACAGCATTCTTCTAACAAGTTTAATTTAGTACAGGTAGTCCTCAACTTACAACCATAATTGGGGCCAGAATTTTTGTTCCAAAACAAGGTGGTTAAGTAAGTCACACCCGATTTTGCAACCTTTTTTTGCTGTTTTTGTTGTTAAGTGAATTACTGTAGCTGTTAAGTGAATCATATGGTTAAGTGAATCCAGCTTTCTTCATCAACTTTGTTTGTTGAGCAAGTTTTAGACAATTATTCAATTACAGCTAGTCCTAATTTAATGACTACAATTGAGATTTTCAACATAGTTGTTAGAGGAAGTAGCCACCAAATGAAACTTATGTTCTTGTTTCAGCTTTCTTTTGCTTTACAGACCTGCAAAGATAGTAAATGCAAGGATTGGTTGTTAAGTGACTTTTTCATCATTTACATGACTGAATGGTGGCTAAATGCAGTGCTAAAGGAGAGCTACCTGTATATATTAACTACCTGAATACTACCCATATTCAGATACAGTATCAGCATTTGTCTGTTTTCTAATATAATTGCTAACATGTCAGTTTTGGACAGATGGAGTTATCCTTCGATGATGTATTGATTTCATTGGGGTATTTAAGTATATCAATGAAACTTTTTAATGTTAAAACAACAGTTCTATTTTTAATAGTATTAGTGAATACTGTTATTCATTTATTTAGTGATTCCAATAAAAAATGTTTTTATTTCCTATTCAAAAGGAATATGCTTAGTCACAAGGAATTGGCTTATCAATTCTGTATCTTCAAGTAAAGCTCCATTATTATAGTTTTGCCTGTATGTGGTTATCTCTGTTTCCTCCTAAATAATATATAGCACTGGAAATATCCTGTTAATTTTGGAAGAGAATCTCAATCTGTAATCCATTTAGCAAACAATGATCCTTCAGTCTTGTCTGGACATTAGGTAGAAATCAGCTAGAGATGCAATTCACAGCTGGCAATCATGGGTAACAAGCAATATCCTGATCATATTGCTAGCAGTTCCCAGAACAATTCATTTCCAGCAGCACATTTTTCTCAGTTGAAGATTTTTCTCAATTGAAGATGTAATTGGAAGTCAGAGGCCACCGAGAGACAAACTGAATTTTTACCCTTCCATGCTCCATTTTAAATAATTTATACACTTTTGAGGTTGAATTTTTGCATTTTGGATAGATTACGGTATTTTCAAGAATGAAAGTGGAAGTTTTAAATTTCAGAAATTTCCTATTCCTATCCCACTTTAAAACCTTGAAAGAGATAACTTCCCATATTATTTGTAATCAAAGAAAGGGGGCGAATTACTTACCCCTATATTAATGAAATATAACCTGAGTATACTTTTACCTATCCAAACAAGGGATATTTTAGTGTTATTTCTTCGATGCTAGGGCTGTTAAAAATATTTAAAAGGCAAATTATGAAAAAAAATTGGATTCAAAATAAATACCAGATTTATGAATCCATACTTAGCTTAGTTGGAATTCTCTCCCCAAATTCTTCGCACTTTCTTTGTCACTCCCAGCAAGCAGAATCCTTTCAATCTTTAAAATTTTTCTTTCATGAATTTCAAGCACACATCTCTTGTTTTTTCCCCTTTTATAATTTTCCTAATTTGTCCCATGTTTTTTTGTTTTTTTTTTTAAATTTGATTTATATGCTGCCCTTCTCCGGAGACTCAGGGCGGCTTACAATGCGCTAAGCAATAGCCTTCATACTTTTGTATATTTATACAAAGTCAGCTTATTGCCCCCACAAACTGGGTCCTCAATTTACCTACCTTAGAAAGGATGGAAGGCTGAGTCAACCTTGAGCCGTGGTGAGATTCGAACCTGCAATAATTGCAGGCAGCTGATGTTAATAACAGGGCTTTAGACCACTGTACTATCCAAGGCTCTTGGCAGCATTGATTTTTTTTGATAGAAAATAAAATGTTGTCCATGGAAGCACAATAAAGATGATGAGCAACTTGGAAGCTAAATTATGTGAAGAATAGTTTTAAGTACTGGGTACATTTATGCTAAAGATAAAAAGTTAAGTGGAGACACAGTAACAGTTGTATACTGGTTGTGGATTTATTCTCTGTAGTGTCCCTGGATGAGACAGCAGCCATTGAGTGGAAGACTTTTCAGAGGGAGATCCAAACTTGAAAATTTTCCATCTTTGAGAGAGCTAGTCAAGAGCAGAATATCCTGCCTCCTGAGTTCTGGATGCTCCATAAATTAGATTTTCAAATGTGTGACAACCATTTATATGGGATGGTATGAGAATTCCTGCCATGAACAGGTGTAAGGACTAAACTTGAAGGTCTCTTCAGAGACAGGGTTTGTTTAAAAACAATAAATGCAGCATGGTTAGTTCAGGACCCTTAACAGTGATTCACTGCCGATATAGTTTAGTACATGGGTGTCAAATTAGATCACATCATGAGCCAGATCGTGATGTATCATGTTTTTTGCGTTTGCGGAGCTGGGGTGGGCATAGCCTGCACGTGACGTATCCGGCCCATGGGCCGCCAGTTTAACAGGCCTGGTCTAGTACAATGTAGGCCCATAATGGGAAACAACTTTACATTATGGAAATTCCTCTGTGATAGGACTGTATTTTGGATATATTTTCTTATACAGAACAAAAAAGAGAAAGTGGATGTGTATTTTGAGGAAAAAATAATTAAGTACAACACTGCATTTATATGTAAAGTTTTGGAGATTCTTTTTCTATTTTCTCCCATTAAACATCCTCCTCCATTGAGCATCTGTTTGTACATGTAGTCAGCATTGTGCACATGGCAACAGCATAAACCCTGTAGAATTCTAATGTGATTCTATTGTTACTACAAAAGCAATTGCTCAAAACTGTTCTGTAATTCACTCACATTTATTTTCAAATAAATAGAGGTATGCAGGCAATTAAAATTAAATGCCAATTCAGCAATTTCTCATGTCATGTCATACATGTTTGAAGCCAATACATTTCATGTTTGAAATTGAAACTCAAATACTAACCCTAACCTTAGACTTTGATTCTTGAACTCAGCTCAGCTGACAATGTATTGTATTTGACAATTTTTAAAACTTAAATACCAACAAGTCTTCATGCAACTGTTTCACAGCATACCCACCATATACTTTAAAAAACATATAACTATGGCAATACTTCTTCACTCTTATTATGTCTGCAGATATCCACCTGGCTATCTGTTTAGCTAACCCTGTTTAGGGTGACCCGAGCCCTTTTAGATGAACTTGGAAGTTCATATACAAGGTCATGCAGCTGAATTTGCAGAGCATCTATTGGATAAAATTGCTTGAATGTATTCACCAGTCTTGATACCGGTCAAGTTGAGATGCACAGGGCAGAATCTTTCCCTATTATCTGGGAATGGTTTGAATGGAGTCCTCCTGAATGTGAATTCAACCATCTGCTCATTAAATCCATGTTCTTCCCGGCTAGCTAAGGCTGTCTGCAGATGACACGGAGTTAGATTCTAGCACTGGTGAACTCTCCCTTGAGAGGGAATTGTTCTGCCCCTTAAGGAGGCATTGGTTTGCCCTCTCTTCAAAAAGCCATTGCTGAACCCCAACATATTGGATAGTTTTCATCCAATATCCAGTCTCTCTTTTGGAACAGTTGTGAATAAGGTGGTCACACAACACCTTCAATAGGTAAATTGGATTAACTGGACTCTTTTAGGTCAGGATTCAAGCCTGAGCATTAGATGGAAATGACATTGGTTGGACATTTGGATGATTTCTGGCATGAGCAGGATAGGGATAGTGTAGCCATCCAGGCTCTTCTTGATGTCTCACTGCATTCAATACCATCAACCATGGTATCTTTCTAGATTAGCTGCATGGGAGGAGGAGTGAGCAGTATTAATGTTCTTGTTCTCTTCCTTTCTATGGGACTAATATCAGTCAGTGTTAATTGAGTGTGAGAGTTCTCACTCTTGATCCCTATTATGTGGAGTTCTGTAGGGTCTGGTACTGTCTCCACTCCTGTTTAACATCTATATAAAGCTGTTGGGTGAACAGGTGGCAGTCTTTGCTAGAAAGGCCTATGTACAGCTCCGTCTTGTGCTCCAACTGCACCCATTCTTGGATCATGATGCTCTACTCACATTTATTTATGCCTTGGTCACCTCCTGAATGGACTATTGTAATGTGATCTACATGGAACTCGCCAGTTAAGCTTCCAGATATTTGAGTATCTAGAAGCTTAACTGGTGCAAAATGTGGTGGCATGGACAATTATGCATGCCCCTAGGGTTGCACATATTATACCTCTGCTCCATAAATTGCATTGGTTATGAATTTGCTTCCAGGTTCAATTCAAGATGCAGTATTCCACCTTTAAAACCCTACGTGTTATGGTACAGGTTAAGTGAGGGACTACATCTTCCTAGTTACATCTACCCAGTGGTGGGATTCAGCCAGTTTGCACCACTTTGTGAGAACCGGTTGTTAACTTTCTGAGCAGTTTGGCAAACTGATTGTTGGAAGAAATCATTAGGGCAGAGAACCGGTTGTTAAATTACTTGAATCCCACCACTGCATCTACCCATCCTATGAGGTCCAGCAGCAGAAGCATGTTATGAGTTACATCTGACAGGATCCGGAATATCATCTTTCCTCTGGAACATTTTTGAGATAAGATTAGCTCCAACCCTATTGGCCTTCTATGAATCTCTTAAAACATGGTTTTTCCAACAGTCTTGGAGACCCCACGAAAAAAGGGAGCTTACAAACGGTTATATTGTATACAGGGGGTTGGTCTAAATGACCAGTCAGACCAATCAGAACTGAAGAAGCTTCGGGAATGGGAAGCCAAACATTTTCAAAGTCTAGATTCTTTATTGTCTCAACATTTAATGAGAGCGCTAGTATTTTACTTAGTGAGAAAGGAGCCTTATCTGACCAAAAGACAAGTCTAGTTGTCTTTTGGTCAGATAAGGCTCCTTTCTCACTAAGCAAAATACTGGCTCTCTCATTAAATTTTGAGACAATAAACTATCACAGATTATAGGTTAATAAAACAACAGGTATGGATGTTATTCATAGTGCTAGTCAGGAGGCAAGTTACACTGCTGTCACCCCACTCCTTTACAGGGCAGAGGTTAACTTTGCTTCTGAGGAAACAGCCTTTTTTTTTTCTTTTTCTTTCGGCAGACATCTTGTATTTAGAGCCCATTCCTGTCAACTCTGAAGGAAGTTTGCTTTCTCTTATTGTTATTCATCTGAGAAAGAAAAGCCAGCTTATGTCAAGGAAGGAGAAAGACGATATGGTGGGAGGAGCGGGGGGGGGGGGGGGGGGGGCCAGTCGAGGCAACTTTTTAAATAAAGGAACTAATTCCCCTTATGCAGACATGCCACCCTATCAGTGACATTCATCACGATCGATCCACCTGCTTCAGGTTATCCTTACGGTAAAAGATACGAAAGCCGAACACGGTGGGGCATTGTACATTGTGAGGGACAAAATTTCACAGCTTTAATACTCGGAAAATATGATTTTCCACGAAAGCTAACAGATTAAGTCACTCGCCGAAATACGAAATGTCCATTTCTTTGAGAGTAACTGCAAATGCGCCATTCTCGTTTTTTTCTTGCCATCCCAGGGGAGACACCCTTTATTCTGCCCATCTGAAGCCGTCTTACCCCTCCCTTCTCTTTATCGAAGCTTGCAACAAGACTTCTTTCTTTCTACGCTTTTGGCGTGCCGCTGCTCTTCACAAGATGGGCATTGTTTCCTCTCACTGTACGCGATTTGCGCAGCCCCGCGATTAAGCCCGAGGCCGTGAGCAAAACGCTACGCCAGACGTCTCGCTTACAGTACTGTGGCTTTCGTGTACGTCGATAGCGTAAGAGTGCGACGGCAGCGGAGCACATACGGTACCCCTCCCCGTGTTCTCGACACTCTTTGACTTACAGTAGTGCGGCTGGGCTCAAGCCTCGCGTTGGGAGACGCTCTCTGCAACGGGTGTCCGAAGCGGAAAGGGGCGAGTGATTCCCAATCCTCGGTTACGCTGCTTGCGTAGTATGCGCCGAAGAAGAAATCCCGGGCAGCGCTTTTCTCCACCCGCTGCCTCTGCGCCGTTGACGTAGTATGCCCCAAGATGGCGCCGCGGTCGTCGTCGTTGGCGGCGGTGGCCGAAACGCTGGCAGAAGCTGCGGTCCTAGTCCTGGAGCAGCAGAGAGAGGGAACAAGGCGGCGGGTGGACGGCGACAGTATTTGTAGCAAGTAGCGGTGCAGAGGGGGCTCCCCCTCCTTTTCGGCTGTTGTGTGAGGAGGCAGAGACTCTCTGGGATAGCGGGTCCCCCGCCCCCTTCAGGCAGGGAGACCCCAACCTACCCGCGTGCGGAGCCGACACCCTTTTCTACGGCTCATCTCGCTGCTGCCTCCCTGGTGGGCCTTCCCACCCCTTTCCCCGACCGGAGATGATGAAGCTCAAGTCCAACCAGACTCGAACCTACGACGGGGACGGATACAAGAAACGGGCGGCTTGCCTCTGCTTCCGCAACGAGAGCGAGGAGGAGGTCGGTGAGCCGCGCTCTGTAGGCTGGGTTGGAAAAAGGGGAGAGCCGGAGGAAAGAAACGGCCAGGGTGCTGCCAAACCGGGCTGGGGTGGGGGTGGGGGGCGGAGAAGAGGCGGGGAGCGCTGGTTTCGGGCAGGAACGGGACGCCCGACATGAGAGAAAGGGAGAGAGGGGAGGGAGGGAGAGGGAGAGGGGAGGTGTGACGAATTGGAGGGCTCTGAAGGGGGAGAAATGGGGGGCGGAGACGCTGGGTGGTACTCGCCGAAGGACGGAGGATGGGGAGAGGGGCGGAGCTTGGGAGGTGGCTGCTCCCGAAGAATTAGCCGGCCCGAACGGGAAGCGAGGCTGGGAATGGTCCCCCGGTGCCCCTTCGGCCCGAGCTCATTATAACAGCTCCTATTTCCCAGTCCGGCTCTTTGCAGATGCACGCCTGCGGTTAGTTAGTGAGAGAGCGTGACGGACGGAGTTCCCGAGTGGCTAATAGTACGAGAACACGCGGCTGTTACTAGGCGAGAAGTGACTCACAACAGTCCTTTGGCGCTCTCTCCCCTTTGTGAATCGCTTGGTGGGAGGTGCAAAATACTTTTTGGGCTAAACGACCGCTCTGTGTAAAAAGACCGTGTATATTCCGTTTGAGCCCCCTCTCCCCCCCCTTATTTTTTCTCATCGCGGGAATGCGTTGCATTGTAGACGGTATTGATTTCCCTTATAGTACAGTAAGATAACTGGGTTAATGTTAAAACGCTGTAATGGCTTTGAGAGCCTTTCTTCTGGAAGCAGGACTTCTTTATAAGTGCACACCCTTCTTTAGAAATGTCACAGGTCTGCCCAGGACAAATAAGGGAGGAGGTGCATTGATCAGGGAATTATATTATATTCGTTATATTCTTTAACATTTAATTACATTCTTTAACACCAGTAAGAAATAGGCGGTTGGATTCTTTATATGTGGTATGATTCTTTATAAGTTGATTGCAGTAAGCCATATGTTTCAGCTGGGCTTTCTACCAAATACTTGCATAATTGGTTCTAGTCTGAAAGAGGGTGATGCATAGAAAAAACTAGCATTAGAAGTTGCTGAAGAGGAAAATGTTTTAATTTGTTACTGTAATTGTTAAATATTACTGGTTGTTACACACATGTCACAGGTAAATTGCAGGATGGTGAAGATTACTTGAATGAGGAGTAGGAATACTTCTTTTAAAATTATATAAAACATCAAAGGAATTGATCCCATCAGCTGCACAATATTTTATAGTACAGTTTGTTTAGTGACTGTTCGAAGTTACAACAGCACTGAAAAAAGTGACTTATGACCGTTTTTCACACTTAACGACCATTGCAGCATCCCCATGGTCAACTGATCAAAATTCAGATGCTTTAGATGACTCATGACAGTTGCAGTGTCCTGGGGGTCGTGTGATCACCTTTTGCAACTTTCTGACAAGCAGAATCAATGGGGAAGCCAGATTCACTTAACAACCGTGTTTCTAACTTAACTGCAAGAAAAATCATAAAATCAGGCAAAAGTTAACAGCTGTCTCATTTAAGAGCACAAAGTTTGGGTTCAATTGTGGTTGTAAGCTGAGGACTACTTATATAGCAATGGAAGCTGATATAAACAGATGTATATGGTACAGTATCTGAAATTTAGCACAGCTTCTGCTTCCATGGTCATTTGAGCATATTACATAAGATGGCAAGAAAGAAACTTATTTCTGGATTTAATAGGTCAAAAAAGACTGGTCAGAAATGGCCAATAGAAAAATTTGAAAGGAACATGATCTTGACCAATTTTCTTTATGATCATTGAAAGGAATACATCCATACATTTGATTAGTACTTGAATTCAACATGTTGCAATTGCACCATACAATATTTCACTAAAAAAAACCTGTTTCTGATAATATGTTTGGAAAAGTGATACTATTTAATTATAAAGTATTCTGGGGTATATATAAATAATCCAACTAGCGTGTTATTGTTTGTAAAGCACTGTGTCTTATTAATTTATAGCCATGGGTATCAAACCTGCCGCATCACGTTGCCATCACGTAATGTTTCGCAATGTTTTTTCCATTCACGGAGCTGGGGTGGGCGTGGCTTGCGTGAGAAGCATCCGGCCCGCAGGCCGCTAGTTTGACACCCCTGCTCTATAGAATAACTTTATAAAATAGGTCACGTATGTTATGTCCACATTGTACTTTGGGATATGAGAATGAGAGAGCACCTTGGCATTGACCATATAATGACTTTGTCATATATTAGAGGGGAGAATAAAACTTGCCTCTTCCTGAAAGTTCTGTGTAAAAGCTCTATAGCAGTGATGGCAAACCTTTTTGGCACCGAGTGTCCAAACCAGAACATGTGCAGCTTGTGATGGTGCGTGTGCCCACAGAGAGGGCTCTGCATGCCACCTCTGGCACACGTGCCATAAGTTCGCCATCATGGCTCTATAGCTTCTTATTCATCTACTGTACCATTTGCAGAAGTAAATATATGTTGTGTTGAAAAATGGAGCAGAAAGTACAGTACAGGTAGTCCTCAGTTTACGACCACAATTGAGCACAAAATGTTTGAGTCAGTTTTCAAGCATCTGAATTTTGGTCACATAACCATGGAGATGCTGCAACAATCATAAGTGTGAAAAATAAATGGCCATAAGTCACATTTTTCAATGACATAACTTTGAATGGTCACTAAATACGAACTGTTGTAAGTCCAGGATTACCTGTAGCCTCTTGAAGGTTTGTAGGCAATCTGTAGCAACTTTGCTTGTGTCAACAGGTTGAACTTAGAAGCTTGAAGTTGATTGTCCACTTGGAGGTTATCTGCAGGATGGCACTGCAGAATAGTGGAGAACAAAGCAGCTTTCTGTTCCTGCATATAGCACGTGCAATATGGTGCATAGGCTCTTAATAGATTACAGGTTGCAAGTGTTGTTCTTTTTGTTGTAAAAATTACTATTGTTTAAGTTCATTATTTTATATTTACAACTGAAAAGGAAAGAGAATAAATTAATTAATAGCTAGAGAATGAAGTGGAAAATAGTGTTTGAGGACATGAAGAACCAATGTTATTTATTGTCTTATTATTTATTTCAAGTCATAAATAGAACTTAATAGGATTTAATTTTAATGTTCGATTTATGTCACTGACAAGAATTTATTATAATCATATATGATCCAGAACAGTTTTTTAGATGTACATAAACTAAAAATTCCAGCATTACTTTGAAATGTTTTAATATAACTTTTTAAATACCACTTATCAATTAACTAGGAATATATTATTTCTTCACCATAATTACTAAACTACAAAACTGCGATAATGATTGACAAACACCAGAAGATCTATAATAGTAAATCTATAATAGGAAAATATAGCTCTGATGCTATCAGATAAATAAAATAGTATTGTGATTGGTAGTAAAGAAATAACTCTGATTTCATCAAAAAAAAAATCAGTAATTCCAAAAACTTTTAATCCCATAGTTTGTGGGAAGGACATGTTTAATATTGCTATTTCTACCAAAAAAAAGCCTTACTCCTACCAGGCATCTGTTGCACTTCAGTTGGCATGAGTAGGTAGTGAATACTGAATGTTGTGCAGAGGCAGGCATTTACAGAAAGAAATGATCTTAAGTGTTATGTGATAATTTATAACTGTGCAAAGAAACATGTGACTGAGCAAATTTGGCATTTTAAAAATAAGGGTCAGTGTATCAATTAATTTTAATTGAAAGTCTTTTAGCTACAAATCTGTTTAAAGAAAGAACTTGCAAATGAACACGATAATAAATTTGAGTTTTTCTCAAGTGGGGTGCGTTTGTTGGGGTGAGGCATTTAGGTATTTGATACTGTGGATTTTTAATATTGTAAGCCACCTGGAGTCACAGTGTGTGGATTGAGAAACCAAATATGTTTGTTTAATAAATAATCTAGTAATAATGCCTAGTAAGTGACAATAAGTCACGTACAATTTAGCACAGTGATGGCTAACCTTTTCCGGACTGAGTGCCCAAAGCACATGCATGCACATGTGCATGTGCCCCCCATGCATGTGCCCCGCCCCATGTATGCGTGGCAGACACCTGAAGTCCATCTGGCTGGCGGGAGGTACGCGCGCATGCACAGCAGAACTGAATTGGGGTGACGGATCGTGTACCATCAGAGAGGGCACTGCGTGCCACAAGTTCACCATCACGGATTCAGCATAATAAATAATGAAATTCTACATATGAGCTTCTGGAACATTGAAGGTGTTGGATTTATTTCATTGTTTTAAAACATGGTAGTGAAATCATGAAGATAATACCGTAGGTTCTGGGAATCTTTAGGACTTCTTAATAATACCTCTCTAGAAGGACAGAGATGGGTCGGAATAGAGGACTTGATAATCTTTCAAACTAATGCCCAAATAGCTGTCCCATAGCATTGGCAGATTGAAAGATTGTTTTTTCTAGAATCATTTTTTCCCAGGTCCCCCGCTAGATATTTTCAGATTCAGCCTATCTTTTGCTGGCTTTTTTTCATTCACTAAATTTGATCCTATTTCTTCAGTTTAGGAGATTAATCTATTGACAGAAAAATGGACAAGGACTTGAGCCTCTTTCCTTAATTTTTTCAACATGTTAAGTTAGAAAGTAGTTTTGTTAGAAAACCTAAGTATTATATGTAGCACACAAGTACAGAAGTACATAGTAGTACAGAAATACCAGAAATGATATTCATTATGGCATTTAACAAACACTTAATATTTGTGTTACCATAGTATTATGCATTTAAATATAAACTTTAGCATTATCAGGCTCTCCATATTAGCTTTGTGAAGTTAATAAATGTTCACCATTTACAGAGATGTGCTCTTTGTATTTTGCACTTGGATAAAGCTGCATAAGGTAGCATTTCAGGAATGTTAATGCTTTGGAAAAGTTTCTAGGCCTAGATTGTATGCTAGGAAACCTCAAACACATGCAGAATGATTCTTTTTTCATTTCCTTTTAAGACACTCTTAGCAGCACATACTTTTTTCAAAGAGTTTCTTCTATTGAGCAATATTTCCCATTCATACAATGAGAAACTTAGTCATGCAAGAGAATAAAATTTCTGTGTGTGTCTTAGAAGCTTGCCTTTAATAGTTCATTTCAAATATTAAAAATGCATGCTGAGGATTGGGAGGATTTGGGAGCAAACAGTTGCTCTTATGGTACAAGTGTATCAGGATACTTCTGAATCATCAGAGTTTTTCTGCAGTCTTCGGTAATTGTTCAGAATCAAAAGTCAGATAGTTGTGCTCCCACTTTTCCACATTAAATATGTCACTCTTCCACATTAAAACAGTTAATGTTAATTTTGGTATCATACTGTAGTTTCATAACATAGGAAAACTAAGATTTTCATTCTATTTTTGACCCTTGGCAGTGAATTTACAAATACCATTATTCAATAAATATTACTATCCTTACTAAACTACATATATAGAGTAACTGTTGCAGCATATGAAAAAAAATTGAAAGAAAAGCAAAACGATGATAATGCTTGAAGTATTATTGATTTGTTAGGCTTTATTTGGCCAGGAAAAAACAATTCTGCAGGTAAAAAGTATTCTTTTAAACTCTTAGTCTTAGAAGAGCCCATAACCATCTCCAACCTAAATGGCTGTCTGAGCATATCAAAATACAATTAATTCACTGTTAAATAGCCCAGGAATGGTATTAAAAATCTTACATTTCCAGTTAGCAATTTTTATTGTTAAGAAATGGAAATTACCTGAACAGTTGAAATCAAGACAACATCTGGAAGATTTAAAAAAATTCTGTTAGAACTGGCCACATACTGATCAGATCTGCAAAATATAAAACCCAAATCAATGCAAAGGATGTGTCAAAAGGTTTAGTTGATGCTGGACTATCTCCAGGTCACAGTACAGCTTTGCTTATGTAGCAGTGGTGTTTGCATGAGAGAATTGCCAGAAAGAAAGCTTTTCTCCAGTCTCATCACAGAAGTCATTGTCTAAACTATGCAAAACAAACCCTTGATAAGCCTGAAACATTCTGGAATGAAGTGCTTTGGATTGATGAAACTAAAGTTCAGTTGTTTGGCAACAGCCACAAAGAATAGATTTGGAAAGGAAAAGTGAAGCATTTAAAACTTGCCAACAGCTTGTTATGTGCAGGGTGGCTTTATTATGGGGTTTGTGTGGCAGCTGCTGGAATAAGAAATACTGTGTGTAATGAATTTGGCTAAATATCTCTGTATCTATCTATTTATCTATCTATCTATCTATCTATCTATCTATCTATCTATCTATCTAT
>WNWU01000004.1:12611627-12658836 GCA_012654045.1 Ptyas mucosa
TATCTATCTATCTATCTATCTATCTATCTATCTATCTATCTATCTATCTATCTATCGTTAATGTGAGGTGAGTGAAGACATAATGATCTAAAACGTATCTCCAAATCAACCTTGAAATATTTATTGGAAAGAAAGATAAAGGTTTTAGAATGGATTTCACATTTCCCAGACTTGAATATTATTGAAAATAACTTATTCCCATTAAGATTGGGTGGTTTCCGAGAAGAAAGCAACAATGGGAACATCTTGCTTTGCAGTGAATTCTGTTGCTTAACTATCACTTGATGGTGAGCACTGACATCCCAACTGCTCCCCCCTCCCTTTCGTAAAATAGACTCCCTTTCTTACTTTGCCTACAAAGAACTATTTGCAAACTAGTTTTAAACTTTCTCATTCTATGGGAAAGTCTCTCAAACTCCTAAAATTCTTTAACACTTGATAATGAAATTAAATATTTCCATAAAATGCTTTATGTAATGTAATGATCTTCTAATGCTACCCAGGGTCAACATCTAAAATTTAAGGTATTACTTTAAAAATCAAACATATCTATGTGACACATATACAGTTGCATGACAAATTGAGGCATCCTGGTCAAATGTTTCAATGAATTATTGACAGCAACTCTCACCCAGCAGATTTTCTCTTTTTAATTCTGTTGCTGACAATTGTATTTCATAGTATCTGAATTTGAATTTCCCAGCAGATTTCACAGAAAGGAAGCAAAAAGAGTAGTTAAAGAGTTAAAGTGTGTAGCGAAAAGCTTCATGAATAAATTAAATTCATTATCTTCTCTCATGATGATGGATAAAACTGTTGGGAAGAATGCAGCAGATTTTCATCTTTAGCCAAGAAAGGCTTCTTTATTATTTTAGTAAATAGAAGAACCTTAGATCTATGAACCTTTTTTCCCCTGTTATACTATGCCATTTGCTGCTGGGCTTTTATAGAGGTTTTAATCCATATTTTCACTCTGACATTTGATCTGTTTGTTGACAGATCATGAAAATGCACTTAGTCTTAGAATATAAATCCTGACTGTGCTCTCCAAAAGTCATTTGAGCAGTTTAATCAGGTTATATAAATAATAGGAGAAAACTGTCTCTTCTACCTGAAAGTTTGAAAAAATACTGCCTCAATGTTCCTCAATAGAACTTTTCAGTATAGTTCAATCACCCAGAACATTATTTCTCTGAAATTAAATTTAATATTTTAGTTTAAACATTTAGCTTTAACTTCAATGTGCACTTGACAGATCCATTTAAATTTTTCTAGTTCAAAGAAACTAGAGGAAAGAAACAGTGGGATGTAATTCTGGGTTTTTTTTACTTGACTTGTCCTGAATAACTACCATACTTAATTAGAATAGTGACTTCAGGATTTAATTTTGAATAGTGTCTTTGAAAAACTTTGAAAAAAGTTGCATTGATTTTATCTGTCCAGAGCAGAACCCAGTGCATTTCTAAATATTGGAAAAACTATGAAAAACTGATTTTTCTCAAAAATTCTTGTTTGTTTTCTGTTCTTTAAAGATTAAAAATGTTAGTTACAATACTGGAGGGAAAAAATGAAAGAGTTTCAGAAAGCTTAGTTTTAATGTCACTTAATAGCTGATTAGATGAGGGGAGCCTTGCGTACCTGAACATTGTACACTATTGCACATTTTTGTATTTTAAAGTATTATGTCATCTAACTTCAGCTTTTATTAGGAAAATCTTTTAATTAGTTGCTTCATCACTGATTTCTTTCTCTTTCTCTCATTCTTTTTTTCCTGAGAAATCCAGCCTTTTTAAAGCCTACCTTCCTCTCTCTTCTTCTTCTTCTTCTTCTTCTTTTTTGTAAAAAAGAATAAATGTACAAAAGGATAAAAAGAGATGCAAAGATAAATATGTGAGTCTATGGCCACTTAGAATGTGAGAGTTGATATGGGAAGGGGACAGGAAGGAAAAGGAATATTCCAAGTTTTTAGGTAGGTAATTTGACTTAGCATGTTCTGTGAAATCTGCTATTGTGGTTTGCAAAGTATGATAGTGTAAAGTTTGAAGTAGGGGTTGACTTTGGGGTTAAAAAACGTGCCACAAAGTCAATTGAATTTAAAATAAAAGATATGAAATGATGTGGGATGGTATTGAACTGAAGACATATAGAAGACAGTATTTTAGAGATTGAATGGGAACGATACTGAAATATTGAAAAGTGGAATTAAAATGAATGCTACGTTTAAAATGGTAATGTTACACCTGGAGAAATGTTAAAATACAGATGCTGTTTGCTGATGGAATGGTTGTATGACATTTTAAGTATATATGCCTGGAGGAATACTGTTTACCTTCACAAAGGGAAAGATAGTGAATGCAAAAATTACAAGGGGAAGGAATTTGAAACTATTCTAAGTGAAAAGTCAGAAGATGCGAGCACTATAGTGGGGACTTATGGTGGCAGAAGATCTGTCTAGGCCATCTTTTTGCTCTTCAGCATTTTATTGAAAATATTTATTGTATCTGTTTACTTAAAGCTTCTGATAAAGTGAATGAACTTGAATTATGAAATATTTTGTGTGAATATGAAATTGAAGATTGATTGCTAATATGATAAGAGCACATTTGAATAAGTGAAACACTTAGCAAATGGTTTAGCACTGAGCAGAGAGAGTAAGACATAAATGTGTAATGATCCCTTGGTTGTTTTGTATTAATGATACATTTCATAAGAGATACTTATTAGTGGCATGCTGTTTGGGAATGTGAACATTCATACAGTTTTGTTTGTAGATGGTGCTGTGTTGTTTGAGAACCTGAATATTTACATCAAAGATTAATCTGAAAATTAATGTGTCATTGGTTAAGATAATTGTGTCTATCAAGTAAATGAAGCGTGCAATGGAAACCTTTTTTTTTTTTACAAATGATGAAAAACTGGAACATGTAAATGAATTTAGGTACTTTACAGGAGGTAGGAAAATGAAAGGAGAAATAATTTTAAGACATAAAGTGTAGAAAGGTGGTGGTTAACATGTAGTTTGTTGCAAAAAAGAGGAATGTTTGCTTTTTAAAAAGTTAAAAATCGCTGTACATGAGATCATGTTTCTGCATCATTTTATATATGGAAGTGAGAGCTGGGTATTCAGAAGAAATATAAAAATAAACTGAATTCAGTAAAGAATAGGATATTTAGGTGTTTAGGTAAAACAAGAAAAACAGAACTGACAATGAATGGTTGCTGAATTACTATGTACTGAATACAAAAGTGAATGGCCAATATGAAAGAAGTAGGTTGAGGTAGTTTGGTTATGTAGAGAGAGAGAATGAAGATTAAATGACAGAGTAAGTACATAAAGATACTTTAGATGTATAGAAATCACTCATAAAAATTTCCTTATTGTATTTATTAATATAAAAATATAAAAATAATATAACATTATTTAGTTGTAAAATTTCATGACATCTTTACCAAAGAAAATATTGCTTCATTTTTATATTGATTATTATATGACATTGAGTCACTGCCAACTCCTAATGACCATGTAGGATTTTTTTTTTAAAATTACAATCTGTCCCTAACCTGGTCTTTCAAGTTTTTTAATAGTATCGCATTTGAGTGTCTTTTCCAAGACTTGTGATTGCTTTACCAAGTGCTTGTCTGTGACATACAGGTAGTCCCCTAGTTTGTCTAGTGACAGTTGAAAGTTACAATGGCACTGAAAAATGTGACTTATGACCGTTTTTCACAGTTATGACCTTTCCCAATAAGGGAGGTAGTTTCAATGCTACTGTTACAGGGTTTATTAGTTTCTCTATAGTGAAAGGGCCAATATATTTTGGACCCAGTTTCTTCCTGGGTATGCGCAATTTCAAATATTTTGTGGAGAGATATACTCTGTCCCCTACTTGAAATGGTGGGTGATCAGTCCGTCTTTTGTTTGCTTGTTGTTTGTATTCAATGGATGCCTTATTTAATGCTTCTTTGAAATGTGGCCAGACTCTATTTATTTTCTCTGTCCATTCACTTGGTGTTTTTGGTTCTCAGGCTTGTATATCCAATTCCGGGATTGCAAGAAACTTTTCCTGATACCTGATTCCTGAAAGATGTATAGCTCGTACTGCGGTGTATAGCATTATTATAGGCCATTTCTGTGAACGGTAATAGTTCATACCAATCGTTTTGTTGATAGGAAACATAGCGTTGGCTCATTCAGCTGCCCCATTGGTACTCGGATGGAAGGCAGAGCTGAGACTCTGTTCGGATCCAATACGATGTATAAATTCTACTAGAGCATGGTGCCAGCAGTCAGGAATAGGTTAACTCTGTCATCTGTCCTGGACTGAGTCTGCAATTTGTGAAGCTCCTCCTCTTCCTCTTGCTTCCCAGATTTCAGACTCAGTCAATCTGAAAGGACAGACTTTGCTGAGCTGCTCATTTTTGACTACTTTGGCAGGTTTATTAGCTCCAAGGACATCTGTGGAGCTCTTCTAGCTAGTCAGTTTCCCCTGCTGCTGGTTTCTTCCCTCGACTAACTGCTTGCAGGGCTCCCAGGGATCTGGTAGAGCCTTGCCTTTCCAGCGTGAAGGACTCACGCCCGATACCACTGAGGACCGCATTGTGGTTTATGCAGGCTCTCCCAAGTCATCCGGTCAAGAGCCTGCTTTTCCAGCATGAATGGCTTCGGTCGGAAACCACTGAAGGCTATGTTGGTGGCTGATTCTGCAGGCGGACAGCCCTCTGCACGACGTCCCTGGGTTCGCCCATATGCCAGAACAAAGTGGCAGCTTGTGAGTGTCCTGCCGGCACCATTTTGAAGAGCGCAGGAGGGATTGCAGCGGGGACCGGCAATGTTGCCAGCAGCCGCTTCTCCCTCTTTGGCCTGATCCAACGCGGGTAAGCTCGTTCCGATTGTCAACGGGATTCGGATCTTTGTGGCGACCCTTCCCTTCTGATTTCGGCGGCCCCTGCCTGGGTTTTTCTCGTGACTGCCAATTTGGATCAGCTGCCATTTTGTTTTGGCCACCATTTTGTTTCAGCCTTGTGGGTCTTGCAGGCCTATAGCCTTTTGGAATTAAGATGGCTTCCACCTCAGCCCGACACTTCAAAAGGGGCCCGGCTTGCCTCACTTTATCAGAGCCTGCTGGCTCATGGGCCTTCCAAACGGAGCAAGGCTCCTTCCTCTAAGGCCCCTAAACCCCACAAGGCTACTAAAGCCAGTGAAAGGGAGGAAAGCAAGAGGCATAAGGCCCTGGAACGGGTCATTGAAAAGGCTATTATGGAGGCCTCCAGGAGGCAGGCAATCTCTCCTCCAGCCCAGACAAATATTACAGAGCCTGGGGCTAACCAGGAAATCCCCACTACCCCAACTACCCAGACTCCCCCTTCTGCCTGGTCCCAATGGGGATCCAGTCTCTTCCTGATCTGGTCAAGTTAAGGACAGTGCTAGACTCTTTGGGATCCCGCAGCCTTCACCAGCTCCACCCATCCAGGGTTCCCAGGCTGCCCAGGTGTTTCTACTACTACAGGTCACCTCCCCAGCCCAGGATCTGCCTGAGCCACAGCCTCCTCCCGAAGAGTCAGTTTCTCACAGAGGTACCCCAGCCTGCAGAAGGGATGCAAACTTCCTTTATTTCTGGCCTAGCGGCCATTATCCAAGAAGCTGTGCAGCGGGGCATCGCCTCTGAAATGCAGCACAGAACAAGTTCTTGGATCTCAGATCAGGCCAGGTCTCTGGAGTCTCTTCATCATTCCCATGGGTCTGCAGACCTGGAGCACTCCCAGGACCAGGTTTATGCCAGGACCTCTACTAGCCAGGACTCGACAGCAGGAGATGACCAAGGAGAGTCAGGTTGTCAGACGATGAGGATCTGTCCCCAGATCAACCATCCTTTGTGAGTCTGTTCAAACCTCAGGTTTTCCGGTCTCTTCTCCACAAGGCTAAGCTTACTACCCGGCTGGGTCTTTCTCCCCTCAGGGCAGTCCCGTTTGGGGATGGGGCAGACCCTTTGGCCTCCTTGTTTGAGGAACCTACCTTCGAGGCAAAGGAAATTCCTGGTCCTAAAATGTTCAAGGATGTGGTCACGTGACAGTGGTCAGCTCCAGTTTCAGGCCCTAATCCTAACGCATTGGACAGACGTCTGTATAACTTGGCCTCTGACATTTCTTCCATTTTATAGGTGCCCGTAGTCGATTCACCCGTGATCGCTCTCTCTACACCTTTGGTCCTCCCAGGCCTGCTGGAGGAAAGTCTTCGGCCTGAGGACAAGAGGCTGGAGCGCTCCCTAACCAAGGCCCATCAGGCAGTGGCTTGGGCCATCAGGTCAGATTTAGCCGCTTCCTTCTTTAATAGGCTACCCTCATGTGGGTTAAACAGCTATAGGATCGCTTGCCAGCTTCTGATACAAGGGCCCATCAGGATATGAATAAGATTGTGGCCACTCTCGAGTACTCGGCGGACGCCACGCTGAACGCCTCCAGGTTCACCACTAAGACTATTGGATCCAATATCACATCCCGCCGCCTTCTCTGGCTTCGCCAGTGGCAGGCGGATGCCAAGAATAAATGGCGGATGATGTCCTCCCCATACTATGGGGACAAACTCTTCGGAGCTCCCCTTGAGCCCCTGCTCATTGAATCCAAGGACAAGTGTAAAATCCTTCCCAACTTGTCCCGATGGGGTGATTCCCGCCCTTCTTCTTCTTCTTCCTTTTGTTCCTTTCGGGGGTCGGGCTCCGGCTATTCCTCCTCTAGGGCCCAGAGGTACTTCTCCCCTAGACAGGATAGATCCCAGGACAGGCAGTCCGGCCCAGGTCAGAGGGGCCAGGCCCGGTGAACCTTTCGAGGGGGGTGGGGTTGTCCCATCTGTAGGTTCCGTTGACAGCTCGCCGGACCCTCCCATCCGAGGCCACCTGGCTGTATCTGCCAGCCAGTGGGAGGCGTCCTTCTCAGATGCTTGGGTCAGGGAGATGGTCGCCTGCGGCCTCTCCCTGGAATTTCTCTCCAACCCCCGACTCGATTTCTCCGATGCTCCCTATCACAGGATTGGTCTCAGAGGCTCCTGGTGGAATCAGCAATCAAACACCTTCTTCAAATTCAGGCCTTGGAACTGGTTCCACCAGAGCAACACGGACAAGGCTTTTATTCTCTCCTGTTCATCATCCAGAAATTCTCGGGGGGATGGAGAGCCATTCTCGATTTAAAGTCCTTGAACCGTCAAATAGTGTATCGACGATTCAAGATGCAATCTCTTCAGACTATTCTGGAGACCATCAGGGATGGGGATGTCCTCACGCTGATCGACCTGACGGAGGCCTACCTCCACATTCCCATTCATTCAGCCTACCGAAAATTCCTCCGATTCTGCCAAGCAGCTCGTCACTACCAGTGCAGGGCTCTCCCTTTCAGCCTCTTGGCTCCCTGAGTGTTTACCAAATTGATGGCAGTGCTGGTTGGCCACCTCCGGACACTGCCGATAAGGATCCAGTTCTGCCTGGACGATCTCCTGATCCAGTCCAGTTCGGAGCGGTCAGTGCAATAGGACCTGAAGACCACCATTCGGGTCCTGCAGAGCCACGGTTTCTCCATCAACATGGCCAAGAGCCGTCTGGTTCCGATGATACACATTCAGCATCTCGGGGCAATGATAGATACAGTCCAGGGCAAGATCTATCTTTTCCAGGAGCGCCTGACCAGCTTGTGGTCACTGGTCAGGACGGTGGCATCGGGACGGCCTGTCATAGTCAGGCTGCTTTCCCAGCTCCTCAGAAAGATGGTGTCGTGCATCGGCATCGTACTGTGGGCACGTCTCCACTGCAGGGCTCTGCAGTGGCTCCTTCTTCTGTATCAACGAGCTCACAGGAGCTCCTCTGTTTGATTTGGCTTCCCCCCAAAGTATGCCTCTCTCTTCGTTGGTGGACTTTCCCAGCTCTACTCAAGGGTCTGAGTTTCAGAGACTCGCACTGTTTGATTCTCACGCCAGACGCCAGACTACGGCTGGGGAGCCCATCTGGACTCCCACTTCACCCAGGGCCATTGGACTCCAGCCGACTTGGCCACTGGCATAAACTGGCTGGAACTTCGGGCCATTCACCTAGCTTTGAGGGCCTTCCAGGACATCGTGCAGGACTGTTATGTCCTAGGTCCTATGGTCCATAGGACATTATCCGTCCTATGTCAGGACGGATAATGTGGCTGCAAAGGCTCACGTGAACCGCCTGGGGGGAAGACACTCCCACTGCCTGATGCGGGAAGCCGATCGCCTGGGCCTCTGGGCAGAGAGGCACCTGAGATCCATCCGGGCCTGCCATATTTCCAGGACAGCAAATACATAGGCAGATCTTCTCAGCAGGGCCACGGTGGACCACGGAGAATGGCACCTCCATCCCTTCATCTTCAATGACATCGCCCTTTGGTTCGGCATCCCGGCAGTCGATCTCTTCACCTCCGGCACCAACTACCAGACAAGCAGATTCTTCTCCCACTTCCCTATGCCGGAGGCAGAAGGTGTAGATGCCCTGAGGAGCCCTTGGCCTGCTTTATGCCTTTCCACCTCTGGCAATAATCTCCAAGGTCATCCGGAAGATGCTGGATGAAGAGTCCTAGCTGATCTTGATCGCCCCCCCCCCATTGGCCTCATCGCCCCTGGTTTGCGGACCTGATGGCCCTGTAGGTGGCCCCTTCCTGGCATCTTCCCTGGAACCAGCTGACCCTCAGTCAGAGGTCCTTGGTCCACCCAGACATCGAATGGCTCAAGCTGACCGCATGGCGGTTGAGCGGCAGATCTTTCAGAAACGCAATGTTTCCTCCGGATTCATAGCCACTTTGCAGGCATCACGACAGGCCTTCACCAACCGTATCTACAACTCGACCTGGTCCTCCTTCTGTGGTTGGTGTGTCCGAAGGGACCTGGTACCTATGGTGGCGTCAACAGAAGAGATCTTGGGAGTTCCTGCAGACCGGTCTGATGTCAGGTTTGTCGCCCAACACACTGCGGAGACAGGTAGTTGCCCTCTCATCTGTTTTGTCGTGTGGGTCCTCTGACCCCTCTCCAGGATGTCTCTGATTAGGCAATTCCTCAGGGGGGGCCACTAACCTCCGCCCTCCACCCTGCATAAATACCCTACCTGGGATCTCCCTAAAGTTCTCATGGCACTCACTTGAGGCCCCTTTGAACCCCTGAGGGAGGTGGGCCTTCATTACCTTACCTATAAGGTGGTCTTCTTGGTCACCATCACTTCAGCTCGCCGGGTCTCTGAGCTGGCTGCCCTCTCTACTAGACCTGACCTCTGTATTTTTTATACTGACTGGGTGGTCCTGCATTTGGACCCTTCTTTTATCCTGAAGGTCAATACCCTTTTCCATAAGTCCCAAGAATTGGTCCTCCCTACCTTTTGTCCCAATCTGACCCATCGTTTGGAGTGTATCTGGCATACCTTGGACGTCCGTAGGACTCTCCGTATTTACCTTAAATGAACCACCTCTGTTCGGCGTTCGGAGAGTCTCTTCATGTCCTTCCAGCCGGTGACCTTGGGTCATAAGGTAACTTCCCCCTCCATTGGTTGCTGGTTTTGGGCAACTATTGCCATGGTTTACGAGGTTCAGTCTTTGCCAGTTCCACGCCGTATCACGGCCCACTCGACCCATAGCGCATCCACGTCAGTGGCTTGGTCCACTCAGGCCTCCTTGGAGGATATTTGCTGAGCGGCCACCTGGTCTTCACCTTCCCCATTCATCTGCCATTATAAGTTGGATGTCTACGCATCGGCGGAGGCGGCCTTTGGCCGTAGTGTTTTGCAACAGCTCCATACGGGGGTGGCGGCTCTGGCCCGGTCGGCTCCCGCCCTATAGGAGGTCTGCTTTGGCATGTCCCATTCCTGACTGCTGGCCCCACACTCTAGTAGAATGGGCGTTGTCTTACCTGAACGCCCATTCTGCGTAGCAGTGGGGCCAGCAGTCAGCCCCTCCCTTGTTCTCCCGGTTGTCACCGTGGGATGGGGTGGCTACTAATGTTTCTTGTCAGCTCAGCTCTCCAGTCTGCAGCGTCTCCTTTGTCGGAAATCTTGAAAGCAAGAGGAAGAGGAGGAGCTTCACAAATTGAAGGCTCAGTCCGGGACAGATGACAGAGTTAACCCATTCCTGACTGCTGGCCCCACTGCTACACAGAACCGGCGTTCAGGTAAGACAACGCCCAATCTCTCCAAAACCGGGCAGTGAATTTTACCCCCCTATCTGATATGATTCTTTTAGGTACTCCGTGTAGACGGTATATATGCTGTAGAAACAATTTGGCTAGACATTGTGCTAATGGCAATCCTTTACATGGGATGAAATGTGCCTGCTTCGAAAATAAATCAATTACAGTCCATATTACCATATGTCCCTTGCTATTCGGTAGTTCGACTATAAAGCCCATGGCAATTTCATCCTATGGTCTACTAGGTTCAGCCACTGACTAAGAGGCCAAGTGGTTTGCCAGGACGTGGTTTGGATGTTGCACAGACCGGACATCCTTTTATATATTCTTCAATGTTAGTCCGCATTTTAGGTCACCAGCACTGCCTCCTGACCAAGTGTAACGTTCTTATAAACCCAAAGTGTTCTGTTGTCTTTCCGTCATGACACTGCCTTAACACTATATTCCTCAGGGTTGTGGGGTTATATAGTTTGTCACCCTTCCAGGCTAGGTCATCCGGTGTGTGAGTAACGATTTATGGGTTATTAACCATGGATCATCTTTTAATGCCTTCGATAAGCTATGTACCCAGTTAGGATCCACCGGGTTCCTATCCATTACTCCAGTTCCGGGCTTTTTGGGGGGGTGGTATTAACGCTTGCACTGTTTCATCCCTTTTACTCTCCTATTGGGGCATACGCGATAAAAGTGTCAGCCAAAAAGTTTTTCCCCCCTGACACATATTTCAGGCTGAAGGTGAACCGACAAAAGTACAGTGCCTGACCTGTTTTGGGGACAACTTTCGAGGTATCTGGAGGGCTTCCAGGTTTTTATGGTCAGTCCATACCTCGAAGTTTATTTTAGTGCCCTCCAATAGATGCCGCCAGGTCTGGAGAGCCCATTTTACTGTGTAGGCCTCCTTCTCCCATACAGTTCAGTTCCTTTCTGTGGGAGTGAATTTCCGTGACGTATACGCACACGATTGAAGCCTACCTTGGGCATTCTTTTGCAAACGTACTGCTCCTACTGTGACATCACTTGCATTGGCCTGAACTATGAAAGGTTTTGAAGTATCAGGGTGTTTGAGTATTGGTTCTTTAGTGAACAGTGATTTCAGGTGTTCAAATGCTTGTTGACAGGATTGTTTCAATTCTAACACCTGACATGGTCTAGGTTTACCTACGATTATATGCCTAGTTCGCAACAAATCTGTGAGAGGTAAAGCTAATTGGGCGAAGGACGGTATAAACTGCCTGTAAAAGTTAGTAAACCCTAGAAAGCTCTGTAGGTGCTTTCGGGTTTTCGGGGCTTGCCACTTTAGCACCGTCTGCACTTTCTTGGGGTCCATTTCTATCCCCTCCCCTGTTATTCGAAATCCTAGGTAATTGATCTCCGAGCGGTGGAACTCACACTTTCACAATTTTATGAAAAGTTTGGCATCCAGAAGTTTAGCTAACACCTGCCTTACTAACTGGATATGTTCCTCCATGGTGGCTGAATAAATCAAAATGTCATTCAGGTACACCAGAACCCCCCGATACAGATATTCATGCAGGACCTTGTTTATGAGTTCCATAAAAACGGCAGGCACTCCCTGCAACCCAAACGGCATTACCTGGAATTTGTAGCTTCCTAGGGGACAATTGAAAGTAGTCTTCCATTCATACCCTGGACGGATTCGCACCCTATAATACGCCACATGTAAATCAAGTTTTGTGAAGATTTTCCCGGTTGCTAGAGTGGTTAACAAGTCAATCATAAGTGGTAACGAGTGTAAGCGCTCCACACAGACAGCGTTAAGACCTCTTAAATCGACACATTGACGCAATCCACCGTCCTCTCTGAAGAGTACTGGTGCCTCCAAAAGTGATCAACTGGGTTGAATGAACTCTCTTGTTAGGTTTTTATCAATATAACGCCTGAGTTCATCTAGTTCTCGGTGAATCATCGAATACATGAGGTTTTGGTAACTTGTCCCTGGGTATTAGTTCGATAGCACAATCGGTGCTATGGTGGGGAGATAGGGTTTCACATTCGTCCTCACTAAACACCTGCATCAAGTCTCTGTATGTATCTGGGACACCTCCCTGGGGTAATTGTTGTGGTTCCTTCCTTGTAACCCCTTTACTGTGATCGTTCTTTTGGTGTTCAGGACCCAATGCCACCCTTAATTTATGAAACCCCTCCTCCCACCAAATGGTGGGTTCCCATTTATCAAGCCAAGCAAGCCCCAAGATGACGGGCTCAATCATTTTGTCTATCACTACGAAACGGACAAGTTCCCAATGCTCCCCAATTTCGAGTCTCACCGGATCAGTGACATGTGTAGCTGGCTGTCCCCCCAGGGATGATCCATCCATTTGTTCAAAACACTATAGGTACCCGCAACCTAACTATGTGAATGCCTAAACTATCTGCTATTGAACGCCTTATTAAACTTTGTATGCACCCCAAATCTATCAAGGCCCCTTGAGGATCTGTATTCCCTGTGTGTGGATGTTTAAGAGTGACCGGTATTATGAAGGGGCGTATAGGGTCACATACCATAGGGTCATGTATCTCCTCCTCCTCTTCGTTGATCCCTGACTCCTCTGGTACCCGGGCTGTACCTGGGGGACATCCGGTATCATCACATAGGCTCGTGTCACTATTGGGCGACTGGGTCGCTATTCGGGATTGTTCAGGCATCATCTGGGAATGAGCCTTGGGTCTACTCAAGGGTGCTTGTGGAGTTGAAACGGGTGGTGGTACAATCCATCGCTCGGTGACCCTCTTGGTTACAGCGGTAACACCTAAAAGGTCATCTGGGTGGAACAACAGGTCGGACTCCGGTAAGGATGAAGGGTTTCCCTGTTCTCCTGTTTATTGACTGCTTATCCATGGTTCTATGGGGTTGGCCCAGTCCTTCATTTCAAGTACGGAATTCCCTCAGTCCAACATCCAAATCCACTACCGTTTTGTACCAATCAATTATAAGGGATCTGAGTCCTCTATACACACATGCCTGCCTCAGTTCCTGGTCTAGACCTTTATGGAACTGATGTACAAGCAGTCTATTGGGCCACCCTCTCAGTCTTCCTGCTATTTTGCGGAACTCCTGCACATTTTCCCTAGTGGGCCTCCCCCGTTGTCTCAACAATACCAGGTCTTCCTCAGCCGCTTGGATGCTTGCCTCATCCTCAAAACGAATGTGAAGGGTCTCCAGGAAAAGTCCTAGATCAGCCAGTTCCCGAGTGTGATCACTATGCAGGCTGGCTACCCAATCGGCAGCCTCACCTGTCAAAACCGTTGTGATGGCAACTACCATTGCCCATTGGGAGGGATAGAACCGACCATATAAGTCCATATGGACTTATGGACTTGGCTCAAAAACAGAGCCACATTTTCTGGGTTTCCGTTGAATGACGCCTGTAATGGAGAAGGCTCCCATGGTACCTGTTGTGGCCATGTGCCTGGGCCCCACCTGGGTAGTTGGTCCCTGGCCTGAGGAGGGGCCCCACCATTCCGATCCCCTCTATGGGTTCCAGGTTGTCGTCTAGTCGATGGACCTGCCTCATGTTCTCTTGGTACTCTTATATGGGTTTGGGCCACTCCACGCATCGCTTCTCTCAATGATGAGGATGCTTCGGGAATATTGTGTTCCTCTGCTCTGGGCCTAGGCCGAGCCTGTTCTGTCCTCAATTTGGGGCTGGCTAATCGAAACCTACTTTCAGAAGTTCCTCCTGACATTGACCCCATCCCACCTTGCCAATTGCCTGAGTGATCCAGTCCAGGTGCCCATGGCTGCCAAGAGGAAGCATCCCTGAAACTTGCTTTCCCAAATCCTTCTGTAATATATCCAACGTAGTCACTCTTTGGCCAGTGGAGTAACTCCATTCTCCCTCATCTTCAGCCTATTACCTCTCTCTCCAACCTTGAAACTGAGTGCCTGAAGGGGGAGGCACCCGGGGTCCCGGTTTCCCTAACAAAGCTGAACTGTGCCACCAATGTCCAGAGGAGGTTTGTGTACTCCCAACTCCCAGGGCCTCCTGGCTGTCCGGTTTCTCCTCTGCCCATGTTTCCCGTTGCTTAGGGCGGACCACTGGCTGTTCACATTCCACCTTTGCCTCCTCTTCCACCACATCCCTGTCAGTCTCTGCAGGCTCTGGCAATAACGCCCCATCCGCTGTACCCTCCGCCATCCTCTGCATTCCTCCACTCACCGTTGACTGTAATGAAATTGCGAAACAAGGAGCTCTGACTTTCTCTCGGCACTTCTTGACTGCTTATGCTGGCTCCAGGCAAATCAGACACACACACACATGAGTCGTGCATCAAACCCAGTTTAATTAAATCTACCGGACGGATCACAGTAAATGCCGGATCTGCTGGAACAGAATAAAGTCGGAGTTGAGCTATCGACCGCTCCGCTCAGCTTTATAGGTCTTCTGATTCTTATTGTGCTCAGCTGCTGTGCGGTTAGTTTGAATTAGCCGCCTGCTGATCCTGGCGAACGCGGTTCCATGATGTCATTGGTCTGCACCACTTGATTCAGGAGTGTTCCTGTTACCGCCGAGGTTTTGGCTGTGCAATGTTCGTCCACCCACTTTTTGTCTTACTGAGCCCCGCTACTCCCATCACCACCACTGTGCATCTTTGTCCTAATCGTATCAGCCCTGCCTGCCACCATCACATCTCCCGTGCCTTTTATTATCATTAGCAACGTGGCCCTTTTCTGGCCCCCATGTTCGGTGATGTGTCGAGAAATTCTTGATGCTCGACAGTGCTTCTTAATTTTATTACTAGAGATTGCAGATATTTTCAGTTTTCAGGATAGAGCTATTAGCATAACACAGGTTATTGATGTTTCTTCCTACAGTTTTAAGACTGTTCATCTTTTTGCAAGTTTCTCTTAATTATATATTGAGTTTAGGAGCTAAATAAATAAGGGTATGTGTATATATATTTGTGCTCCTTTGTCAATCTGGAATGCTTAACCATATTCTGTGGCTGCCTAAGTTTCTCATGAGGACAATGAGATGTTCAGGATTCCCCTTTCTTCTAAGCACATTCCATAGCTTGATGTGATTGAAATAATCAAAGGTCTTTCTGTAATAAATGAAACACATACCATATTTCCCCAAAAATAAGACCCTGTCATATATTTTTGAACCCCGAAATAAGGGCTTGGCCTTATTTTCAGGGAGGTCTTATTATTTTGGGGCATGTGGAGGAAACGGCGGGGACCGGCTGCCCATGCGTTTAAATATTTTTTGGGAGGGCTTATTTTCGGGGGGGGGGGGAGTGTATTTTAGTCCATGCGCTCAAAAGCCTGATTGGATTTATTATCGGGGGATGTCTTATTTTAGGGGAAACAGGGTAGTGACTTATTTTTGGTATCCTTTGGCTTTCTTAATTATTTAGCTTGCAGTAGCAATAATGTCTTGTGTTTCTTTCCCTTTTCTAAAGCCAGAACATGTGACAGTTTTCCCATGTAAAGCTCTAATCTGCATTGGATAATCTTAAACATTATTTTTTTAGTAAATTAAAGATATTGCACAATAGTTTGCACATTCCATTACATCTCATTTTTTAATATTGAAATGTAGATTGATCTCTTCCAAGCTGTTGACCACTGTATCATTTTCTAGGTTATCTTACATGTTGACTTTTCTGTTCTAGCGTATATGAGTATACTCTTTCCATTGTTGTTTGATCATCTTTGAACTAGTTCCTATCTGTCCTTGGTGCTTTGGCATACCAGTTTGAGGTTAGAGCTTCCTCTTGGGTTCAGAGATCTTTTCCTTGTTTTCCCTTGTCTGTTTCCATCTTGTACAGTATATTTTTACAGATGTTGAAATACTACTTGTCTCTTTTAACAGCTCTCTAAAACCTGTTGTTAAATTCTTTTCTGAGATTTTTGTCTCTCTTCTTGGCAATTTCCACAGTTTGTTTTGCATCTAGTTTGCATTCTTATGTCCTTCGTTTTTGGCACTCTCTTTTCCACAGTCAACATTGCCTGTGTCCTTGACGCTATAATTAAGTTCCTTTTTATCTTTTTCACAATACAGCTATTTATTTTCTCATTAATAGAAAAAAACCCCAATTTTTAGTTTTTAAAATGTTTTTAGTATTTTTAATTTAATTAAACACTCAGATTCACTGAGATATATGGCTATAGAGAATGAATGAATGAATTTCAGTAGTTTTAATGCTTTCTACTGGGATCTTTAGAACAGTGGCATATGTATGAGTTCAGTTTGGCTTTTATTTAATTTAAGAATATTATTGGATTAATGTAACCATGGTTGGCTACAAAATATTTACAAATGCTATTTTTTTTAAAAAAATTGATTTATATGCTGCCCTTCTCCGGAGACTCAGGGTGGCTTACAATGCGCTAAGCAATAGCCTTCAAACTTTTGTATATTTTATACAAAGTCAGCTTATTGCCCCCACAAACTGGGTCCTCAATACTTGTTTCAAAACTCCATCCTTTGCTATTGTTATAGTCCGTAGTATGTGTGCCTTTTGATGATTGGTAGATTCTGTGCTCCATTTTACATTGAGTCATTTGGGAGAAGCAGGGTATGCATATATGCAGAGAAAGGGAAGATATTTGTCATAGTTGGCAGACGTCTAAAACATTTTAATAAACTTTTTGTTAAAAACTTTTGTCTCATGCCTCAAAGCTAGTTCTTAAAGGGAATGTTTGCTTATTTCTGCTTTGAAATAATTTTGGTATTTTAACATATTTAATTAACAGAGTAGCTTGCCTGCTTCTTCTGTTCCTGAATTTTTGGTTGTATATTTCAATTAATCCACTTTAATCTTATTTCATAAATTATTATTGTGGGGAAAAGAGGAGGAAAGAGTACTGTGTATGTTTGCCACTTTGAGTTACTTATAAAGTAATGAAGGTGGGATAAAAAAAATCTGGTGATTTGGGGCCAGTTTCTCTCTCCCAATCTACTTACCTCACAGGGTTTTGTGGGGAATATAGGAGGAGGAAGGAGTATTAGGTATGTTTGCCATCTTGAATTATTTATAAATATAATAAAGGTGGATATAAGTAAGTAAATAAATATATGTTCCACTCTCTGTCTTTATCTAAGTATAGGTGGACTTAGCATACTCTCTGGAATTGAAAAAAATCTAATAATTTTACATAGCAGGATATCATCTTGTAATTGTAGAATTGTGTAAGGTGTAAACATGTACACAAGCTCTGTTGTTATTTATAGGTGCTGTTAGTTAGCAGTAGTCGTCATCCTGACAGATGGATTGTCCCTGGAGGTGGAATGGAGCCTGAAGAGGAGCCTAGTGTGGCTGCTGTGCGGGAAGTTTGCGAAGAGGTATGTTTTCAAATTCTGCTTGGATCAAAAATTGTCTATTCATTCCTTTCACTTTCAAAATTATCCAAATATTAATTGTATAGTACAGATAGTGCTCAAGTTACAAGTTCATATAATAATTGGTCAAAAATTTACAATGGCGCTTGAAAAAAGTGACTTATGACCATTTTTTATACTTATGACTATTGCAGCATCCCCTTGGTCACATGATCAAAATTCAGTTGTTTGGCATTGGTTAAGATTTATGATAGTTGCAGTGTTCTGGGGTCACATGGTCACCTTTTGCAACCTTCTGAGAAGCAAAGTCAATAGGAAAGCCAGATTCACTTAACAACCATGTTCCTAAGTTAATCACTGCAGCGATTCACTTAATTGTAGCAAGAAAGGTCATAACAACTGTCTTGTTTAACAACAGAAATTGTGGACTCAGTTGTCAGAAATCGAGGACTACCTATATTCTTTATATGCTTGTTAATGAGCAACAAAATTTGCCCAGTTTTCCTGTTTGCAATAGTAGTTAAGAATTGTGGCAAAAATTATAAAACTTTCCCATTGAGAAACTGTTGCCTAGTATATTGTTTTCATGACAATTGCCTATAGAGGAAGAGAAAAATCCATTTATGTTGAAAAATCTCAAAATAGTTTGCTTTTATGTACTTTTGTGATACTTTACAAATGTGATCCTTTTCAAATTTATCTCAAATTGTCATCCAGTCCTTTTAAGAAATAAAAATTGCCAGCAATTTTATATCTGAGAATAAGACTATAGGGCATGGGACCAGATTCTTTAAAAAAATTGCATCTCGCTTATTACATCTGCTTATCCCATCTGGTCCAGCAGGATGGGCATGTTACATGTGCTTTATGCTAAAAAGAAAAGAAGACTAATATTGTTACTAGATAGGCAGTTTAGACTGCTTAGTGAGCTTATCTGGAAACTGCTTTTGCCACCACTGCTGGCATGTCACTATATGAGTCTTAAGATAACTTGCCACGGACAGCTGACCCCTGCTAGCTTGCCACTGCCAACTCACTGCCAACTTACTGCAGAACAACACATGGCCAACTCACCACAGGGACATTGCCACACATAGCCGGAGGCAAAGCCGTTTGGCAAGCAAGCAGGTGGGCAAAGTACTGAGTGCATCAGAGTGGGTGGCAAAGAGGTGGCAGCAGCTGGGGGCTTCCCATTTTCACAACCCCCACCACTGCTGCTGTGGGCACAAGCCACTGACAATGCTGCCACTGCAATGGGCTTGGAGCTGCCTCCATGGCCATTGCCACACTAGCAGTGGCAGCATTGATGGCGGAAGCTCCATGCCTAATGTGGTGGTAGCAACATCAGCAACAGCGTTTCTGCCCTGGCATGGCAGTGTCAACATTGGCTGCAGTGGCTCCACACCCAGTATGAAGGTTGCAACATTAGCAACAGGGCTTTGTGCCCAGCATGGTGGCAGCAACATCAGCGGCTGTGCCAAGCCTGGCACAGTCACGGCGTCAGTGATGGCGCACCAGGCTCAGAGCTGCTGCAGCACCAAACTCAGAGCTTGGCGCATCAGCAGGGTATGTGTGAAAATGGGAAGTCTCTGGCTGCTGCCACCTCCCTGCTGCCCATCCCAACTGCTGCTACTGCAGTTCCCAGCCTCTTTTGCTCGGAGCCTGGTGTGAAAATGGGATGTCCCCAGCCACTATTGCCTCCCTGCTGTTCTGCACTCTGCCCACCCGTTCACTTGCTTGTGCTCCCGGCTCTCTGTCCACCTGTGGCGAGTTCTCCCTGCGGAGAGTTGGCTGTTTGGAGTTGTCCTGCAATGACTTGGCAGTGGTGAGTTGGCAGAGACGACCTGGCTCCAGTGAATTGTCCCATTCTGCACTATACAGCATCTGGCAAATGAAAGAGTTTTCATATACATTTTTGATGTCAGATCATGGAACCTGGCATGTAAGATTGATCATTCATTCATTCATTCATTTGATTGTAAGGCCACCCATCTTTAAACACACTTGGAGAAACTCAGAACAACAGTAAAGCCCCAAACCACTAAAACCATAAAATAAGGTTGGCAATCCCTATACTATTTACAGAAATACATTCAGCAAAGAGAGGTAATGGAGGAATCAAATTGAGGGCTCCCTGTTCTCCAAAATTGGAGGCGAGAACTGGCTTTAGAGTTCACTGAATGTTTAAGGAAGCACATTAATTTTTGAGAATAGACAGTACAAAATAGAAAAAAAGTTTTCTGAACTGAAAAAAAAAAGAACTGGGGAAATGCTGGAACTGGCATTACAGACGTCCACTTAATTGAGCGACAAGAGCCCTACCCCCACACCCAAATGATAATCTTAAACCTTATTCTTACCTAATGAGAGTGAAAGCAGGATATAAGGTGGACAGGAGTTAGAAGTTTAAGGGTTATATCTTGGAATTTGGCTAATGACATTAGATGCCAGGTATACCTGTGAGAAACCTGTAATTCATGGTTCGAACTTGGATGAGAAAATAGACCTGGCATATATTATAAAGTTCTGAACAGATGAAAAAAGGGCTGTTCGCCTTTCAGAAATGTGATGGATTTCTGAAAGGTGAATACTCCTCTTTTCATCTGTTCAGATCTTTATAATATATGCCAGGTCTATTTTCTCATCCAAGTATTTCAGGTGTAGCCTTAAGGTAGAGAGGGTTGGTGGGGTGAGATTGTTACTGTGACTTTGAAGATATCCAGAGGCATTGTTTCACCAATAACTGGATAAGAGGTGTTGTTTTGTGAGCTTGCACCTGAAAAACAAGCTAAGATGTTATAGATGGTGCTACTTTACTGACCTCTCAAACTCTACAGTTTCACCCCTGCCTGCTCAATCTTTTCACAAGTTGATATTAGATTTCTTTAGGTTTTCAGTCCAAGCAACATTTCAACTTAAATCCCTGGAGAGGGGAGAAACAGCTTGTGAGTTCATGGCCACCATGACTATTCAAAGTGATCACAGTCCATATTCACATAGATATCTTCATATTAGAGCTGTTTTTTGTCTCAGAGGAGATCATATTGTAGGTCATAATATTGATAAAGAAAATTTCTAAAAGTTCACAAACTTTCATTGTACACAAACTACAACAGCCATTGTACAGTGTAAATCATATCACAGAATTATATAGAATTCTTAAAGGTTTGTAAAATATATAATTTAAATTATAACTGACTTTTAAAATAATTTGTGCTATGACTTATATTAAATGCCTTTTTCTTTTCTTTGAATATATCATAGGCTGGAGTGAAAGGGACATTAGGAAGATTAGTAGGAATTTTTGAGGTAAGTACAACTATCAACAGAATTGATAAAATATTTTTATATGTGATTAAAGTTTGGAGACAGAGGTTCTGTTACGGTAGGTTAGAAGATAAATTTTCTCTGATTTGAACCCTCTTCAAAGTGTGGTAACACCTGCAAATGTAGGACAAAAATTCTTGAAGAAGTTTTATTTATGTTTTAACTTATTAATAGTATCTGAATCTCCTTTATTAAGAAATCAAGTCATAATTGAGCATTGCTGTTGATGAGACATATTGTAAGTATTGTTTCAACTCAGTGCTAAGATTAGCATTGTTGTAGTCATTATATTTCTTCAAATTAACTTTATTTATCATCCTTTCAGAACCAGGACAGGAAACACAGAACATATGTTTACGTACTTATTGTCACAGAAGTATTGGAAGATTGGGAGGATTCTGTGAATATCGGTAAGCAAACAAATTCATTTGTATCCCTGATTCTCTTTAGGAGGATAATAGTTGAATTCTCCCTATTTAGATTAAGGTTTATAAAATGTGAGTTAAAATCTTATTTGGCAGATTTTTGGCAGTTTTTACAAAGTTTATTATATTTTTGTTGCTTATATTTTCATAAAAATAGCACATAAATATTCACATCTTGAAAATATGTATTTTTCAAAGCTTGATAGTACATAATCAGATCCTTTTTTCAGACTCAGTTGTGCACTTCTAACCTAGAGTTAACCAAACACTTGCAGTATGCTGAGCAATATGCATGAAATGGCTACTTCCTAATACATGGACATTTTCCATGTTTATATAGCAATAGCAATAGCACTTAGACTTATATACCTCTTTACAGTGCTTTATATCCTTGAATAACAACCACACAATCTGCAATTTGCAGAAATATAACAAGTCCTCAGTGTGATTCAGGTTTTTATTTTCCATTTATTCCACACATCCTTTTAATCATATAGTAATTTAATTTTTTACGCCTGAAAAAAATTCATTAGAAAATAAACACTGGTTTTTTTTTTTTACTTGACTGAAAACTCATTAACCAAATTATTTCTTTTTCAGCTACTAATTATAGTAAATTACTTCAATGTATGTACAATAAACTTTACAGGTGATACACTAACACTCCGCTTTTTCCTGTAATTGATTTTTAAGGAGATTGATTAGTTAGGTTGCTTGTGCCAAAGTCTACTTTGAAAGTATGTTATGCCCTATATCCTTAATCTCATTTAGAATGAAGTTCATAAATGTTTAAGAACTTAGAGGTACTTAGTACCCTGAAGATATTTTGCTCTATACAGTAGTATACCTGTATTGTGAAAAATTGAATAGGTTTTTTTGCATTTTGAAAAGAAAAACCTACTTAATGAGTTCATTATTTCATAGTAACAATTGACATACAGTTTGCTGTTGTGAAACAATTGCACATGGAGAGGATTGTAAATACTTCAGTTGTTGTGATCTAACCTTTCCCCCTCTTTCTTTATCTGCAGGAAGGAAAAGGGAATGGTTTAAGATAGATGATGCCATAAAAGTTCTGCAGTATCACAAACCTGTACAGGCTTCATACTTTGAAACCTTGAGGCAAGGCTATTTGGCTAATAACGGCACTCCTGTTGTGACCACATCATTCTCGAAGGAGAGCACACTATCTGACATCAGATGACTGAAGATAACCCTATCAGAAAAGTTTGAAACATAGACTGAAACTTGGATTTCTTTTCTTCCCCTCTTCTCGCCGCTTTCACATGTGTTCTTTGGTAAACAAGACATGTGCAGCAGCCTTTGGCAGAGCAGATGTTTGAGTGTTGCATTATAGTGCAAAGTGGGTGGTTTGGGGTTTTTTGTTTTTGCTTATTCTTGGATATGTATTTTGTAATACACATTTTGTGCATGAAGTGCCCCTTCCCTATTAACAAAAATTTTGACAATGTGAACAGCAAGGCTATTACTTTCATCTATGCCTTGTCTTATGAAATGTTCTTGTATATACTATTCCAACCATAGCCAAATCTCTTATCTTTTCAGTAAAGAAGGCTACAAATGTGAGATCAATTCTTTATGTCTTAGATTTTGTACTGTAAGGTACTGTTGAGGTCTGTGTGGTGGCCACTTGCTCCACATCTGCACGTAACATTTTTTAGAGGGAGAAATCTAACACTGATTTTGCAAGATTTTTTTTAAAAAAACACAAGCTGCTTCTATAAAGAGGGCTTCATAAACTTGTCTGCCTTGTTCTTTAAAAAAATTCTTTACGACAGTGCTAGTGGCTGGGCCAGTTTCATTCCCTGCATCCTATTCCCTGACCCAAACTTAATATAATGAGACTTGAAGGAGACTTGCAAAGCATCCCTGGTGCTCAATTCTTTCTATAGTTTCAACCAGTATGTCATGTAACAATGGACAGAATCACAAATAATTGGTCACCATTCATTCAAAAGCATATGGGTTCAGAAGCCTAAAGAATTCCAACTTCAGTAAATAGGAATCAGGGATTCGAAATGAGTTTAAAAATGTGAACTGGAACATCAAGCACTAATGCTTTTAATAGTGTAAAATGATTTATCTTCCTGTTGCATACTGCTGGTGTCTTTTTTTGGTCCATATGCCTTACATCTTACTGAACTGGATATTGTAATTTGTGCTAAAGCATTGGATTGTACTTTGAGTGTCACCTCATGGTGGGACAGTCACTTTATGTCCCTGAAAAGAATTCCCAGGGAAAAATTCAAGTGTTCAGTCTCCTTTGTCTGTAATATTGTATCATGGAGCACACTCAGAATTGTAGACTTAATTTCTTAAGCAGCAAAGGTACAGCTAGTTCCCAAGTAGAATTGTTTATATGGGGATCTGTGTCATTTAATAGGATAGTTAACCTGATGCATTGGCACACATCACATTTTTGTTTCTGTTGATGTTTCATACTGTCTTGATTTGCCAATAGTGTTGTCTTGTTTTTGGAAAGGGCTGTGGGAGGGGGTGGATCTGGGTAGATTTGGGGAGGGGCATTAGTTCATCCCTGGCTTGAGACAGGACCTAGTTGCTATATTTGGTGACTACTTCTTTGTCACAGTATAGCCAAGATGTGAAATTAAACCTGCAGTACTCCAATTTAGTAGATAATTCTCCCTTCCCCTTATATGCTTAAAATACATTAAAAATATTCTGAAATAGTCATGCAGCCTGATGAAAAATAAATTAGCATAGTTTTTTCAATGGACAGTTGCTATAGAACCAATAATATTTATTATTTTTTAATTCCCTACTTTCTGTTAATAGGATAGCATTCCTTAAAATGGCATCACTGAAACCAAAAGCAATACACAGTACATGCTGAAAGGTGCAGTTGAAAAAAGTGGCTTAAACTTGATCTTGAACAAATGAAAAATTATGTTATGCCACTTTATTGCCCTTCATTTTAACAAATAATAAAATTTAGCTGAATGAGCTTGACTAATGTCTTGAAGCGTACAATACAATAATAATTTATTTTACTAAGTATACGTGTGACACTATCCAGGATAGCAAACTATTGCCTTTAACTAAAGGTTTTGTGTCTCATTGAACTGATTAGGACACAGACAACTGTTTGAAAAAGAACTCCTCCTGATGGAGTGACTGTAGTTTTAATATCTATAGCATGCACACTTTTTTAAAACTCTAAAATGTTTTTATAGGGCTGTTAAACTGACACTTTGGAATAGAATATTGTTAATGATATTCTAATAGTGATTTCTTGTTTGTTTGGGTCAGGAAAAATAAATTGTGCCAAGAAAGTAGTTTAATGTGGGATGAATTGATGCTGTTTATACAACTGCACTGAGTTGCTGATGTTTGCCTTCTGAACTGGAAATGGAAGATGTCTCTCCTGGGGTATAAACTGTCTGGATTATTGGTAAACTTCCTCCTGTTTACTAAAACTCACTATTACACCTCCTTTTAATGCACTATATTCATAGCTTTCCCAGCATCTCAGGGTACTCTATAATAAACAAGCCAAGAAACTGTAGTAATACAATGAAAATGCATTATATCAACTCACTTTTTCACATTTCTAATTACACTAGAAGTTCCCACATTGTCAGAACATGCATCAAGAAAGAGAATTTTCAAATACAGTTCATTCTAAGTAGGCAAATTGGTCACCATATTGGACTTTAAACATCTTAATCCTTAGTGATTGCTGGATTTGTTCATTAAAATACAGATTGTTCTGGGTCTTTATTTACAAAACTCTTAATTTTACATACTGAAATTAAGAATTGCTGCCAGGGACAATAAAATCATGTGAAAATCATTCTTTCCCTATAAAATGGTTTAGTAATTATGTTTGGCCATCTGATATTCAGGAGATCAGGTATTTTCTCCCAAAAAATGTATTACTTAGCCATGGATTTTATTTTTATATATACATTTCTGGTCCTTTCAGAAGACACTCAACATTTGCAAGAATTTGTTGAACTTGCACACTTTTTGATTTAGACATTTGCTGGAACAGTGCAAGCAGTATTCTGGATTTGTAGTTATATACTGACCAATAGTTAGCTATAAGTTCAAATGAGATACTAATACTCTCATTAGATGAATACTAGATGGGCTTTTGCATTATGTGTGCTATATGCCAGTCCTTAATAGAGTGGTGCACTGGTGTAGACATCATTTGGAAAAGGAACTTTGGAGCATGAATGTAGCATCTATCTGCAACTCTTTAAAGCAGTTGCATTTTTTCGTGGGATCACATGGCTGTCCTCTACCAGGATCCTGGGGAAAGATGGGGCTACTTTAAAGAGCTGCAGACAGCTGCTATGTTCCTGCACTTATGTGTTCTGAAGCGCTCTTTAAAGAGTCAAATCTAAAGCATTGTATAGCCTTACTTTCTAAGTCAGGTGACAGTGCTACTTAAAATTTGTTTGTGACAGTTAATTGGAACATAGTATCTAGTGAAGCATAATTAGTTGGAAACAGTAGCATAGTGAGTGAAAATGCACAACTTCTGTTACAATTTCCAGTATGGATTTTCTTTATTAGGAAGACAAAGGTTCAGGCTCTCTGCAGTCATCATATCTAATATCCCATGCCCTAAAATACATTAGTAATTACCTAATACATTCTTCTCTGTTTTGATGTCTGTTTAGATTAGAAAGTGTATGGGATGTAGTGGTAGAATATGCAGGAGTATTTTAATATGAATTATCCTTTGAGTTTAACCTTGAATCAGTTAGAATGTCTGAAAATGGAGTGGTAGATCAACTTTGAAGAGTTTAGCCTAAAAGTATTGCAATGATTTTAATAGCAGTTTTTCTTCCACTCAAAATATATTTGTTAACAGTATTCTTAATTTTTTCCTCACTCTCCAGCTGCCTCCTTTTTTTCCCATAAGCTTATTTTATTTGTTTTTAAATCTGCCAATAAAAAATAAAGTGCCGTATTATCCTAGCTAGTGCATATATAGGAATATGCGATTAGATATGTTAGCTATCTAATTTGCATTTGTGAAATTGTTTTGGCACTTGAATTTACATGATTCCCACAAATGCCAATATTTTTTTTTCTCTACACCTCTATGTTTTGCTGATATGATAGGCAGCAACAGTATGCTATGAAATGGATAAATGGATGGATCTCTTTTCCCCCCCATTCAGGTTTGTGCTAGATTCTTAGATATTAGTTCAGATGATGGGGAGTGAGACCTTCCATGCCTGCTTCCTTTGTGTAGCTTGCTACCTCTCAATATACAACATAAGAAGTATTGAAGAAAAGTGGTCTGGGGTATGCCTATATTTAGAAGAACATTGAGGAAGTGTTTAGAGAGAAAATTGGACTTAAAATCCAATTTTAAGGAGGGAGGATAATTCTTATAATTGAAATAATATTTTGAACCTCTTGAAGTTCATACTTGTAAGCTTAAAAATACAAGCCCAGCAACTACATGCAATTGCTCGTAAGCAGTGAAATTCGAATTAGAGCATGTGTTAGTGAAAATTCTGGGAGTGTTTATGTGGTGGTGATTCTTGATTTGCTTGTTTCCTAATGTTAAAAGTACAATTGCTCCTGAATAGAGATAATATCAAACATTGTGCATATTTCTAATGCTTGCTTGATTTTGTTTGTCATTATAGCTGTCCCCAGGTAGTGGGTATTGTTTTGGAAAGGGTGGGGAACTGAGAGTCAGTAGTGCTGTGGGACTATTTTGCACTGGAGGGGTATGTATGTATACTTCAAACCCTGTAATAAAGAAGCTGCTTTTGAGTACATTTTGCCACCTCTTGTGATAACAGATTTTATTAGAAGCTATTTTCAATGTGATTGCTTGGCATGAATGTTGAGTTCTTGTAAAATGATGACATTTAGTATTTCACACAAACATTTGAAAAGTAGGCTAATGGTTATTTGAAAACTTTTACAAAATGGTTATTTCACAATCTTTTACAAAAGCAGTTAGTCACTGGGCATGTATCTGAAATATTTGATATGACTTATGAACCTTATCATCAAAATAGTTTATCCCTATCAAAATTCTGGAGACATTTGCTTCTACTTATTGTTTATCTATGTCTGAATGTAGATATTACAAAAGCTGCTTTTCAGCTGAAGTACTGCATTACTGATCACATTTGTAACTTTGAGTTAATCCTATGTTTCTGAAAATGCCTAGGGTTGATGAAAGAACATTGATTTCACAATCTTACATGTTTTATTTACTCTTTTGAATTGCCTTTTGTCTTCAGTAAGATATACAGTAGCAATTACAGAAATTGACCCCAAGATAACCCCTTCACCCCCCAGATTCTATGTAGGCACTAGGCATCCTAGTGATACAAAATCAAAAAGATGTGTTTGAAAGACAATTATTTAAACTTACTTTAAAATACTGGATTACATATTCCAATGGTATGGTATGGCTCAGTTTTTATAGGGCATGTCAAATTTTTCATTTCAATTTATAAACATTAGGGGTGCTCAAAAGTTATGCCATGCCTTGGGGATTGTAAAGATATTTTGGTTACTTTAATATAATTTAGATGTGCTTGGTAAGTAACTATATAAATATCACAACTTTTTAACATTTTGTTTGTTTGTTGTAATGCAGTCTCATATACATTTACCTCAAAAAGTAAATAATATAGTTACTGTTATCAGCATACTTGTCGCTGATGTCTGTTCATGCTGAAAATGTCAAATATTTCGCCGGGATGTTGAATGCACATCCTTCCTTTTAGATCTATGTTATCTATGTATTTCTTCTCTCTTTCCTCAATTTAATGAAAAGGAAATATGAATGGAGGGAGGCATCTTTATAAATACATTCAATTAAAAATTATTTCGGATAAAGCAGGATTTATAATGGATACTAAACTGACCTTACTTGAACATTTTATCCTAGAAGCCTGGCACATTTGATTGGCTATTCTTAGACCTCAATGCAGTACTAAATTGAATGTCCAAGAATTGTACTGCTGCAAAGAATATAATTATTTGTATGTATTTCTCAAAATTTCTAAATTATAGACCGTGTATTTTATTACCATGATCAGTACCTTGATGAAAAAATATTCAAAATTGAGTATAGTTAACAGGTGAGCTCATAGGATATAACACAAGAAATTTCAGACATCATCTCCCAGAATCATTCTGGTTGTTTATACCAGAATGGTGTGCTTGTTCCTGTTTCCTCCTGCAGGATGTGCTTTACCTAACATCTTTCTCCTATCTGGTATGTGAAAGGGGCAAAGCTCTTAAACTTCTGTTGTTTAGTTGGTGATTAAAATTCAAAGGTTGCAATAAATTCTAAAATGCTACTACTGTACCTGGCTATATAAAATAGAGGTATGTCGATAGAGGATTCTACTCAGCCTCCCCTCCTTGGGAAATAGTCAAATATTAAAAGAAATAAACCTACTATTAAGATCTAAAATCCCATTTTGATTTCAAGATAAAGATTCACACATTCGGTTTTGTAAAATATATATAACATGGTGGTTAATTTGGATGAAACACACAGCTCGTACAACTAAACAAAGAATTCCCAAAGAAAATGCAGCTGCTTCAGGTAGAAGATGCAAATTGTAAATGAAGCAAACAGTCTTTGACCAGAATGTTTCAGGTAACAAGATGAGAGTACAGAATAAATATTAAGAATAGCCTAGAGCAAAATAAGATTTAACTTTTAACTTGTTTGAGGCATTTTCATAAATTACATTTTATCTTCAAGTCTCATTTCTCTAATTGTTGCCTAGGTAACAGACCTTCCCTTTGCCCTCTAAGGCCTTGCGCTATACTCACTACAGGAACTAACTCTAAAGAAGCTATTTTTTCACCACTCACCCTTGCACTTTAACTATCACAAAAAGGTAGAATGCCTGGAACTGAATCAGACTTTTGAAACTATGGCAGCCCTGTATAACATATGACCCAGGGGTACATGTGGCCTGCCAAGCAATCTTGGGTAGACTGCAAGTGTTTCTTGAAAACTCAGTAAATCCACTGCCTCCATGATTGGCAGTCATGAGGCCACTTAGTCCACATTCTGTCCATAATCTGTAGTTAGCAATTGTCTGTGCTATCATGAGCAATGGTTTTTAAAAATTTATTTCTGCATAAACTGTTCTCCATTCAGTTCTTTCAAATTTAACTTTAGCTAAATTAAACCATGCTGACTTATCTTGCCAATCATAGTCCAGCACTCTGATTACTGTGCTAAAGGAATCAAGCTACTGATACGTTATATAGAAAATGGTGGTTTGTTATGCCGTAATTGCACTGCCTACTAATTCATTTTTTGCAAAAATATACTGATAAAACAGAGCCCTTTTGCTTTCTAGTTGATTGATTGTACTTCAGTTTGAACTATAATGTAAAGGCACCTTACATGTAACAGCTGCAACTTGATGAGATAATAGGAAATTTCCAAACACATTTCCTTAAGATTATGCGTTGCGCATGCACACCCTAATGCTTGATTTTGAATTCTATGCATCTACATTATTAATGCACACAATGGAATCTGCACATATTACTCTGATGACTATATATATATATATATATGACAGAGTACTGCAACTTTTAAAACACACTGTTCAAGCAGTTTTTCAAACAGCACAATTTCCATATTTAAATAAATGAACAGAGGGGGGTTAAGGAGTCACCACTATTGGGGCATAGGGTTGATTATTTACTTACAGAATGGGAACATTCTTCTATGATTCATTCCAATAGTGTGAGACTAAATACAGATAATTGTGTTTTTGTGGTCCTGCCTGGCAAAAGCTACAATTTTACATGTAAAAATTAATATACAGTACCATCTCAGAGTTGGAAGTATAGTATCTTTACTGAGGAATGTGTCTGCTTCAGATGACTTTTTTAGTAGAAGTGTCAAGTAGTAATGTTAATCACCCAGTTACCTAGGTGAGTTAGGCAGTGTAGAAATTTAATAAATAAAAAAAATGTGTTTTAAAACGTTGTGATACTTCTAAAGCTGAATGTTCTGGGTTACATTCTGGGTTACATGTTTTGAGCTACATGAAATCTATAACAGCCAGGAAGAAAAAAATTGATACATTTCTTTTCCATGTATTATAAACTCACTGTCATATTTTAAGATAGGATTCCAAATTGACATACCCGCTATTTTATTATGATTTATATGCAGAGAAATTTTCTAAGGGCTTGTATTTTGGTGCAGCTTAATTTCTGACATCCGTTCCAACATATTTCAAATCAGTTCTCCATGCAGAGAACTGAAAGACAAAATGTGGACATCTTGCTTGGCATCAACTCCCTACTGCACAAACTGTGATTGGAAAGAAAACTGGAAACTATTCAAATCCCACTATTGATGTCCTATTTGAATACAAGAAATACATATTAGTCTTTAACACTTTGTAGGACAATTCGATGCACTTCAGAAATAGGCCTTATTGAACTGGATTAAATTTATTCTCAGGTAAGTGCATAACATTGCAGGCCTAGTGTAGTCTTTTGATTCCTAAATATGTTTTGTTATAGAATAGTAGCAAGCCATCAGTGTTGAAAATGTTCTGAACTATAGTGATTTTTTAAAAAATTCTGTCCTTGTCAGCAGCATGAGAGTTGGTAACTAAATTTGTTTCAATCACCATGAGTTCATATTTTAATGTAAATTTCAAAATGTCTATATTCACAGACAGGGAGCAAAACATTAAAACATAGTAGAAGGAAGTTCTCTACAATATTAAACAAAACTATCCGTTATTAACAAGTAAACACCAATTATCACAATGTAGTTTTCCTTTTTACAAAATAGCTACTACCTAGGTGAATCACATTTATTGTTGCTTTGGGAGAGATGGAAGGGGGATGGCAAGGAAGGTATGGTACTAGCCTTTGTATATTCATCCAGCTGTTGTTTTTTTCAGAGAGCAGCTGTGCCTGGACCACTAGCCTAGACTACCATAAAAAGAGAGATAATGTCTGTTATACAGAATTGAAATTAATTACTTCAGAAACAGCATGCTTAGATTTAGTCAAAAGTTACTATTAAACTTACCCATCTTTTTCTGTTTGGATTCCTAAGCAAATGGTAAGAATTTAATTTGAAGTAATAATGAAAGCATATTAATTGATTTTTAAATACTACTTTAAAGGCAAATATAGTTAAAATAATGCAGGGAGGTTATGGTCATTAAAGGGATTACAATAAAAAGCAGTGACTATATGTTATCCTTTATATTATGCAAAATGGACTATTAGTACTGCTGGGAGTGAAAAATTAATATAAATTTCATAAAAATACTTCAGACATTTCTTTAGAAAATACTGTAGGCATGTTTGCAATGTCTGATCCTCTAGAGCAGGGGTGTCAATTTTGCGGCCCGCGGGCCAGATGCGTCACGTGCTGGTTCCGCCCCCACCTGGTTTAGCAAACGGGAAAAAAGTTCCTATACTTCATGTAATGACACCGTGATGACGCGAGTTTGACACCCCTGCTCTAGAGAGATTATCTCAGCATGTGATCAGTTTTGTATCTCCTCTAATATTTGTAACTTAAACTAAAAGAAACTGTGAGAACTTAGAACTAGAAATGTAATTTCAAGAAAGGGACATTAATTCATTGCCAAAATACCATATTTAACTCTAGAGGTTCATGCGCTCAGAAACAATTGTTAGCTCCTTTCTCCAAAGGTACAGATCACTAGGAAGATTATAATGGTAGTTATACTTCCCATTTACCTGTAAGGCTGCTTGGGTATGAAGGACTATAATTGATAGCATTATCAGATACTAGTATTTACCATTGTTTTTTTCCCTCTTCATTTAATTTTTCCGTTTATATTTGTCATGATCTGTTGAACTGAAGAATGACATGGAGCTCTCTCAAGACACAGTGCTGACAAGGTAGATCTACAGCTAGGCAAGAGAGACAGCAAAGAATGAACAGTGAGTAGAAGGGATCATAAATGTTCTTATTGCCCTTTTAAATTCTGAGTTTTGATTTTTGTTCAAAAATGTCTCGAACACTGAGCAATGATTTAAATGAATTTTTAATATTTGCTTTTTATAATTTCTAATATATTCCATTCACATCATTGGTGTCATAATTACATTCTCTAGGAACAGAATGGCAGCCTTCAAAAATTCAGGCCTACTCTTCCCACAAGGAATGCAAGGTTCTCAATTATGTAGACTAACAGCTACTGCTTTGTTATGGGTCTTAACTAAAATATAACAATAAAAATTGTACAAGTTCAAGCAAGAAAGGAATGTTTGCCTGTTTAGAAATCCTTATACATCATAATATTGCCTCCATCCTACTGATGCATAATGGGCTTGACACACTTCCTGAGAGGTGCAAAGTTTAACTGCATAGCTTTTGATTTTCGATATTCAACAAGTCTAGAATGACACAGGTTTCTGAAAGAAAGTACGGAAAAGACCAGTAATCTTAGAATTGGAGAATGATAGATTAAAGAGATTGAATGATAAGATTAGATCTTACAACTGGGCCTAGCAATCAAGTGAAAGATCTGAACTAATTTTGATTAGTTTGATGGTTTCTGAATAAAAGAATTAAAAAGAAATACTTCTTTATATAATGTGTACCTAAAACCATGGAGCTTGATTGTCTGCAGATACCAATTTATAAGAATATATAAGAGGGCTACACCAAATAATGGAACAAGTTGTTTTTGGTGGGTACTAGTCTGGACACTTGTATATCAGCCTTGGAACTGAAGGCAATTAGCTCTACTCACTGCAGGGGAACCGTCACAGAAGGCTATTGTCTCACATCCTGTTTTGAGTTTTTCAGTCAGTCATAGTTGGCATGTTTTATGAAAACAGCCACTTATTTGTAATAGTATGGTCAGAAGAGCAGTTCTTTCATCTCTCTTATAACTATTGGTTCAGGATCCTAGATTTGAATAGACTACTACATTAGCACAGACTCATTTTTTCTCACTGATGTAAGCACCTACTTCAAAGAGGAAACAATAAAGAGTGTAGAAGATTAAGTCTCAGAAAGCAATTAGGAAATCCAAAGGGAAGCTCCATTTAAGTTAAACTAAAATAGAGAGAACCAAAATGATTTTATGTTCAAATTCTCCATCTCCCAAATGGTAGAACTCAGATCAGTTTTAGCATGCTTTCCCTTCATGAAATCTGGTCCTTATTGTTTATGATGTTTTTAAATATCCAGCTTTTATCCTTAACTTTTATAGGAAAATATAAATCATTGCTCTTGAGAATACAATTCATGCCATGAATTGTAGGCTTTGTATCCGCATGCAGACGCTGGGATGCTGCTCCTTTCTTTGCTTCCCATCCATAACAAATGGCTGTTCTGCACTCACTGGGACATTCACATGCCTGCTCACATCCTTTTGTTCATTTAAATTGGCTGTTGCCTAGCATGGTTCATAGGCAATATCAGGGGCAATCTGGCTTTGTTCCACACAGAGGGCTGACCTATACCAGGTTTACTGGTGATAAGTGCCTATTACACTGCTAGCCTATGCTGTGGAAGCCACAAAGTACAGAACTAGCTGTGTGACTTGGGACCACTTCTTTTGCAGCCCTGGACCAGAAAGTCAAAACATGTCTTGCCTGTCAACCCACATTGGACTAGTGTGGTGGTGAAGAAGAGACCTTCATCCTGTAGTGGATTGATTTAGGCTGATGATAATAATTCATAAATAAAACAAATAGTTTTAGGCAATAATACATTGCCTTCTCCAGAACTTTCTGAAAGTAATTGTTTTATATTGTGTGGTTATTAGAACCAAGTTAAAGCTATTAGGTAGGTTTTTCAATCCTTCCACATTTCATTCTAAGTATGTGAGTACATAAACAAGGAGTGTTGGAGTTAAATATATAATCCTCAATCTGATCATCAGAACTTTACCTATGAATGAGCTGACTTTACCATAGCAGAGATTCTTCATTGAGACTCTTGACTGGATAAAATGGGATTGATTCATACAAGTGATTGTTAAAGTATCATATTTTCCTCTTATTTAACAAAAACTGCCTCCATGCTGAGGACTATATTTTTTTGGAAAAAATAACATTCCTTCTTTCCAGAGGAGGTATTTTGACTTTCTGAGAGTTCTGTATGTTCCTCCCCCCAGTTCTGTGATACTTTTTCCTCTAAAAATTGGCTAGAACTGAAGGCAATGCTCATATGAGATTGAGTCACTGTTATATAAAGGGATCATAAAACAGGTCGCCTTATTTCCAATCCCTTTTCGGCTAATTCCTAGGATTTATTTTCCATAAATTACCTCTGACCATCACATTGGACGGTGGACAGTGTTACACAACTGTCGAATCCGCAAAATATTTACACCGATGAGTCACAGCCAGGCCAGAGTTCGATGCGCACCCACTTTATATTGGAACCTTGTATTTTGTTTGCTTGTCGACCGTTTCCAGGACCCAGTTTCAAAGTACAGTTTCGGAACTTTTCGCATTGCAGTTCAGAGAACATCTCCCCCGCAGACGAAGCATCAAAATGAGAACCGGGTACGGCGCAGAGAGGCGAACCTCTATATACCCCCCTCCCCCCAGAGGACACGGTTATTTTCCTTCGTCACTGCCTTTCACCGGGCGGAGACTGCTCTCTGCTGCCCCGGTGGCCAATCGCACGTTACCTGGAGGAACCTTGTTTGCGGATTGGCTGCTGCTCTTCCCCCTCTAATGTGCGGGCCCAGTCACGCGCCTTTCGGCTTTTCCTGCCGGTGTTTCAAAGGGCGTGAAGCTCGAGAGGTGCGCAGGGACCGGGAGGGCGCGCGCGTGTGTGCATGCGTTTGTTTGCAGCAACCAAACGGGGAGAAAGGAGGAGCTGAGAAGGGGAAGGGAGGTAAGAGCTGGGTCCGCCCCACTGAAAGCAAATGGAGAAGTGAACGAGTGAAATGGCTGGGAGGTGGAGACGCATTGATTTTTCTCGTGTGTTCTCTCCACCCCCAGTTCGAAGGCGAGACTTCCGGGAAGAAGATGAGCGTTGCGGAGGTGCTTTTATATACGGAGATGTTGTTGTAAACCTGGGAATGCCGAAGAGGTAAGCGCTGCCGTTGCTGGAAACAGGAGGAGGAGAGAGATTAAAGGCTTGGAGATTAGGTGAATAAAACGGGCCGGCCCTGAATTCTTAAGTTTGCCAGAGGACGCTGTTCTGTGGTTTGGATGGATATGGGCTTGAGTTGTGTTTACTCTGCTGAATTACATAGGCCTTTTCCCCAAATTATCTGTCGTCTCCTTGAAGGAAAGCCTTTTGGATCACTGGAGGATGCTTCTGTTTGTCGAGATCTGGTGGAGTGGAGCCTTTCTCCGCCTTGGCAACTTTTAAGACGTGTGGACTTCAACCCTCAGAATTCCTTGGGAATCCTGGCTGGGGAATTCTGGGAATTGAAGTCCACACGTCTTAAAAGTTGCCAAGGCTGAGAAACTATGGCTTTTCTAAGCCAAGTTGAGCACTGTGGTTAACTTTGATTTTAAAAAAAAAAGTTCTTTGGGAGCCTTTTGGCTACATAATTGCAAATAAGGTAGCCTTCTTTCTGATTTTCATAATTATGATTATACATACTTTTTAAAAAATAATCTGCATTGGGATAATTTTATGATTTCCTTTCATAGGGTTTTTCGGTTTTCTTATTTTACTTAATAGAAACCAGAGGAGCCTGTGGAATCATAGGGTATAATATAGGGTCCAGTTCTTGATAAATAATCACATATGAAAGGGTTATGTAAATGTAAAGAGTAGATGGGGCAAGTAAATCAATATTGTCAAAGGAATTTTTTGACTGTTAAAACGAAACACTGGTTTTGTTTATATAACTTTTCTTTCTGGGTAAACTATGTTATTTGAGGTGAGGAGAAGGTGAAGTAGTTAAAAGTCTGTTAATGCCAATGCCATGCATTATGCCTTTTGGAAACTTTTATCCTGTTCTTGCCTCCACAATGTCTATATACTGTTTCATATATTTATCTTTGTTCTCTAAACTTCCTCTTTTTCAAGATCTCATCAAATCCACCCAAAAATGACTTTCTCAATTTTCTCCTCCTATTATCTCAGTTGTTCATTCTTTCTGTATATCCAAACCACCTCAACATACATTTTTCATATTGAACATTCGCTGAATTTCCCAAAGCTGATGTCCATTGGGATGAAGCGTTTTCATGTCCTCCTCTAGTTTTACTTCTTTCAAAATTAACAATTGTTTGTACTTAGCACATACCATCTATCAGTCAGCATCCGTCTTAAAATTTTCTTCACTCCTCATTGCATCATATAGTAACATTCACTGGAGATCATTGTGTTCTGATCTAACCATACTGTATGGGAAACCATAAAAAACATATATTTGTGTGAACACGTGTATTGTTTATATATTCATCATAAATATGTTAATCAACCAACATAACATCGCCCAACCTTGTTTTATTATTATTATTATTTATTAAATTTCTATACCGTCCTTCTCCTTTCGGACTCAGGGTGGTGAACAGCCAACTAAAAACACAATATACAAAAGTTAAAAGCAATTTAAAATGATATAAATAAATTTGGCCCAATTTTAAGTTAAAAATCAATAACAAAGACTTTAAAACCGACATGGGGTCAGGCCAGCCCAGCTAACCGAAAAAGATGGGTTTTAAGGGCCCGATGAAAAGTCCGGAGGTCTGGGATCACTCGTATCTCTGGGGGGAGGTCGTTCCAGAGGGTAGGCGCCACCACAGAGAAGGCTCTCCCCCTGGGGGTCGCCAGCCGACATTGTCTGGCCGATGGCACCCTGAGGAGGCCCTTTCTGTGGGAGCGAACTGGCCGGTGGGAGGCAGTTGGTGGCAGAAGGCGGTCCCGTAAGTATCCTGGCCCTAAGCCATGGAGCACTTTAAAGGTGGTCACCAACACCTTGAAGCGCACCCGGAAGTCCACCGGAAGCCAATGCAGCTTGCGCAGGAGAGGCGTCACATGGGAGCGCCCCGTCGCTCCCAAAATCCCCCGTGCAGCCACATTCTGCACCAGTTGGAGCCTCCGGGTGCACCCCAAGGGGAGCCCCACGTAGAGAGGGTTACAATAGTCCAGAAAGTTTACTTAACTTTCATCAATACCACACCATAAGCTATCTATTTTCATATATGCTTTATTTTCATCATAATCAGTGGTGGGTTTCTACCAGTTCGCCCCAGTTTGGGCAAACTGGTAGCAGTGGCGGCGGGAGGCTCTGCCCATCCGCCCAGACGTCATCACGGACGCTCTGTACATGCACAGAAGCGCTGCGAGCGAAGCGAGCGCGCACACGCACGCACTCACAGTTTTGAACTGGTAGCGAAGTTAAGTTAAACCGACTACTGATTATAATGTATTGCTGTATTCAGTAACCAAGCTGCAGCTATATGTGCAAAATCTTCCAAAACCCAAATCTATTGACTTTTACAGAGGCCTGGGAGTTTGTGAGTTCTGCACAGTATTTTAGCTGTTTGTAGCACAGCACTCTTCTGGACAGAGTGTTTCAATGGTGTTCATAGGATTTGTTGGTGCTTTGAAGTCACAGCCCTGATACTGGGACCACTGCTGGGGCCACTTTGGTCTTTAATTTCTACATTCTCTCTAATTCGGCTTTCAGGCTCTGGCACTTCTCTAGCTTCTCATACACCTTCCTAATGTTGCTTTTACTTGCCATCACTACATCTATCATCATCTTGTACCTTCTGCTCCTTGTCTATTACCGTGATGTCTGTTGATTGATCAGTATCGTCTTGTCCGTCTGGATCTGGAAGTCCCACAGGATCTTAGCCCTGTTATTTTCCACAACCTTTTGTAGAATCTTCCATCTGAACTTGGGAGAGTCTAGCCCAGAGGTCTTCAAACTTGGCAGCTTTAAGACTTGTGGACTTCAACTCCCAGAATTCTCCACCCAGCATAACTGGCTGAAGAATTCTGAGAGTTGAAGTCCACAAGTCTTAAAGCTGCCAAGTTTGAAGACCTCTGGGCTAGCCTATACATTGCAGATGTTTCTGTACACAATGCCAGCTTCTTGGTTGTGCCGCTTAGTGCATACTGTTCCTGTCTGCATCTTACACCCTGCCACTATGTATTGGACTGTCTCTGAGGCCTCTGCACAGCATGCAGCTCGGATTCTGTCTACTGTGATAGACTCTTGCTCCTATGGATCTGGTGCTTACTGCTTGTTCTTGTGTTGCTACGCCTTTGTGCTGTTTTTTAGTCCAGCTTTTTGCAGCCACTGGTAGGATTTCCCAATGTCTGCCACCTCATCTATCTGTTAATGCTACATCCCATGCAGGGTTTTATATACATATATTCTGCCTTTATTATTTTATAAGTAACTCAAGCCTGTGAACATATCTGATTCTCTTTCTCCCCTCCTGTTTTCCCGACAACAACAGTCCTGTGAAATGAGTTGAGCTGAGAGAGAGTGATTGGCCCAAGATCACCCAGCCAGCTTTCATGCCTAAGATGGGAGTAGAACTCACAGTCTCCTGTTTCTAGCCTGGTGCCTTAATCACTGAATTAAACTGGCTCTCTGCATATTTATATGAAATACATTAGGCATTATATAATGTACATGAATGTATACATGAAATACATTATATGGAAGTTATAGTTAATGCATAAGTAATGACCATGGGTCTACTGTACAGGTAGTCCTCGACTTACAACCACTTGTTTAGTAATCGTTCAAAGTTACAACAGCTCTGAAAAAAATGACCTGTGACCATTTTTCACACTTACAACCGTTGCAGCATCCCTGTGGTCAGATGATCAAAATTGGATCTTGGCAATTGGCATGTATTTATGACTGTTACATTGTCCCGGGATCATGTGATACCATTTTGTGACCTTCTGACAAGCAAAGTCAATAGGAAAGCCAGACTTATTTAACAACTGTGTTACTAACTTAACTGCAGTGATTCACTTAACAACTGTGGTAAGAACGTATATAAAATGGGGCAATATTCACTTAACTGTCCTGTTTAGCAACAGAAATTTTGGGCTCAATTGTGGTCGTAAGGTGAGGGTGCCATGGAACTAATGGGGCACCGTGGAACTCTCCAAGCCAATTGTAGCCTTATCTAAGAAATTATTAGGCTGACTATAGCTTTTGCTGACTGGGTAGATTGGCAAATGTATAATACAGCTATCATTTAATAGGACTGCTACATCCAGACAGCAAAGGTTGAGGCATTAACTAGAAGGCAGTAAAAAGATAGAAGCTCCTGTATCTCTTTGCTTTCATCTAGTGATAATCTGGATGTTTGCAGCTGAGCCCTGCTAGCTGTTGTTTAATCAATGAATGTCGTTGCTGGAAATTTGTTTCTTGTGATCACAGAAAATCTGGGAAGGGCCAGGTTGCAAACAATGAACGGGACAAAAGGCCCCAATTCAAATTTCCACTCTGCCAGCAAATCTGAATTGTGGCTTTCAGAATAAGAAGGAATGTGTAAATCTATAAGCGCTCAGGATGTGGCATTTGCTATGTGTTTGGGCTTTTAAGAATTGACACAGAAAGTAAAGAGATGTCTTCTGTGCATTAGGTTGATTCTCTTCCACAAGTGTTTATCATAGATGGCATCCTTCCATTTAATTCCCAGCTTCTTTTTTTAAATATGTGAATGATTTTCCAGTATTGAATTATAGCTGTAAAACAATGTCTCGTAGGCATTGAGTTCATTTGTTTCTGTAGTTCTTCACATTCTGTTAGCTCAAGGTAAATTCAGCCTTATCTGGGGTTCAGTATTATCAGTGTGCTGCCAATACCAAATTATACACATCTACCTCATGCTGAGCAAGTGAAGCTGTTTCACTTCCTTCTCAGAGCCTGGAGGATATAAGGGCATAGATGGGGAAAAACCAGCTGCAACTCAGCCTTAGCGAGATGGAGTGGTTGTGGGATCTTGGCTCCCTGAGGTCAAGAGAACTGACATCTTTGATTCTGAATGGGGTAAGACTCTCCTGGACAGAACTGGTATGCAATTTGGTGGTCGTCCTATATTTGAAGCTCCTGTTGGAAGAGCAGGTGGCAGCCATAGGCCCTTTGCTGGTATGCCATTTCTGGCCTGGGAGGCCTTGCTCACAGTCATGCCTTAATCACTTTCTGATTAGATTACTGCACTGTGTACATGGGGCTACCCTTGAAGAACATCCAGAAGCTGCAGTTGGCTGAGACTACTGTGGCATATTAATTCTGGGTGCCCCATGGTTCATCAAGTTACATTACGGCTGCATTAGTTGCCTTAGGCCCTAGTTGTTTTCTAGGTGTGGTTAAAGATGCTGGTTATCATCTTTAAAGCTCTATATCAGTGATGGCTAACCTTTTTGCCATCGCGTTCCAAAAGTGTGGGGGGGGGACACATGCATGTGTGCCCACATCCATAATTCTATGCGCCCTGCCCCCCTCATGCTCCCCCCTGCTTTTGGCATGCAATGGCACGGTGGGTCCAGTAGGCCCATTTTTCGCTCTCCCCAGGCTCCAGAGCCTTTCTAGGAGCCCGGGGAAGGCAAAAACAGCGTCCTTCCCCCCCCGAGGCCCTCTGGAGGCCGGAAACAGCGTGTTTCCTGACTTCTGGTGGGCCCAGAAGGCCCAAAAATCAACTGGCCAGCGCACGCATGTGTGCCAGAGCTGAGCTCGCGTGCCCACCGATATGGCTCCACGTGCCACCTGTGGCACCCGTGCCATAGGTTCGCTGTCACGGCTCTATATGGTACAGTGTCAGATTTGTGTCAAATCTCTTACCTTTGTAGCTGCCCCAGTTCTTTGGATTGGCCTCCCATCTGAGATTTGAAGGACGTTACTCAAATGCTTAATAAGCAAAGAAAGACATTTACGAAGGATCCACCCTAATGTATTAGACTATAACAAGTTGATGACTAGGAGAGATTTGTATTTTGAGGCTTGCTTGCAAGATTGGTATCAGCCCTCCCAAGTAACCAGACCGAAAACATGACCAGATGAGCCAGTACTATGTTAACTGTCAGATTACATTAACAGAATCTTGCAAGTCTGAACGGAAGCCATAACTCTCCTGCTGTAACCTTTAACAGTGTAATAGGTTAGGATGGCTCCTTCTTAAATTTCTTTGTCCATTTAAGCATTTGAAGGCTCCTCTCTCTTTTATGTGATAGTTTCCTAGGCTGCATCTCTTCTCCTCTTCCCTCAAGATCATTCCCGTATACTACTGCAAGGGACCACAAGGAACTTGTCCATTCTGGCTTCTTACATCTCATAGTAATATAAATCTAGATTATATCTGTATCCTGTATCTCAGCTGCATTTACAAATGGTATTCAGTTCCATTTACAATGAAAACCTGTACTCCCAGTTCAGAATTTGAAAAAGAAAAATTGCTACCCAATATTCTTATAAGATTATTTATTTATTTACAAGTATCGTGATATGAAGATACTTGTGAAATATGAAGGTATGAACCATAGACTAATTCAGTATTGTTGGACCTGATTACCAAACAATTCTGTACCTGGAGATAATGGGGATTGTCTCTGGGATATTCTGCAAGCAAATTACGATTTTTATCATACAACTCTGGCCCATTTACTAAAATACAGGTTTCTATTTTCTTCTAACAGTCAGGATGGTTAGCATCAATGGCTAACCTGTCCCATATAGAAAAACAGATTGTATCTATTTGAATTAACCCAAAAATCTTTGCTTGATTCTAAATTTGCACAACTAAAGGAGTTGGAAATGTATAGTTTTCTCCAGTATTCTCCAGTATTGTTCCATTGGCCATTCAGGGCATGTCTGTTGAGAAGTCTTATCATCAACATCTGGAGGGCCACAGGTTTATTAACCTTAGACCAAAACAAGTTTTTGTACTTGATTTTGTAGGCAAGCCTAGCATGGAACAGATTTTGCTATTATATTAAATATTATTAATAGAATGTGCTGAGGGTGGGGTGGGGTAGGGGTTGTACAGTTTTGCTTTTCTCCATTATGGGAAATATTTAGAAAGCGAGATATTAGAGGTCAGCTATACTAGCTTAGACCAAGATTCCAGCATTATTTCTATTACTTTAACTTTCTGTCTTGTCACTCTCTTTTTGTCTTGGAATGGTTTATTTTTCTTTCCCATTCACCCCCTTTCTCAGTTTCATGTAGCTGTAATTCATGTCTCAGGGCTAAATATTTTAAAGGATTTCATTCATTGATTCTAGTGTGAGGAGTAGCATGTGATATGCTTGTGACTGTCTTATGTTCAGTTGTTTGAATGGCAGTGGGTTTGGGAGGAGGAGGAGGAGGAGGAGAATGTGGCTTATGGCAACATTAAGAATGTGTTTTAATCCTAAACTTTTTTTTTTATCGTTGTGAGGTGGACTTTCCAATGATGACAGGAGCTGCTTCTCCGATCCTGTCAAGCAAGTTTTCTATGCCATGAATAACACCACCATGCCCACTTCTGCTGGGCCAACCAATGACTCCCTGGTGGGTTATATTCTAGTGCCGTTTTTCCTTATCACCATTGTTGGAATCGTCATGGCAGTGGTGAGTGGACTCAAGACAGAAGCACTTGGTTTCTAGACCAGCATGCTGGGTGGGGAATTCTGGGAGTTGAAGATTACACATCTTAAAGTTGCTGAGGTAGAGAAAGGCTGCTCTAGTTTTTATGTCAACAATGGAATATGCTGGAAAGTTTTTCTTTGGAAAAAAACAAAGATGAGTCTCTCTATCAGTTCTTAGTCAATAGTTTCTGTTACAACAGTTGCAGTCTTTTCAGTTAGTGAGCACCATTATTTTAAAAATGCCCACGTGTGAACACTGCCTCTCAGGAAATCCCAGTGATCTAAGTCACAAAAATATATAATTAAGCCTTTTAAAAGTAATGTGAGAGTTCTGTCTGTGTCACTTGTGTATGTTATGCAATCACCCTCTGCATCAAGGTTTTTGGGGGAAACCGTTGTCCTTTACTTAGCTCGACAAATGTTTCTGCTTTTCACCAATAGCATTTTCGGATCATCCACAGACTGATTCCTATACAGATTAACAAAATATTCTCTAACATTGTTCTTTCCAGGTATGTTGGGACTATATCCCAGTGCATGGGATATCTGGGAGGAGTACAACTGGTTTGTTTGTTGCTGTTTGTGCCTTGTTTTTGTCAAAGTAGTAATACTTTATTGGATGTAGGAATGCAATAGGATGATACGCTTGTTTGATAGACTGACGTTTGGTATCATTAGTCAGTAATAGATTACAGAAATAAAAATAATTTGGCTTCCCTTATCTATAAGGATTATATTTTCCCCTTCAGGCTGAGCAAAAATGTTTCTTCTTTACCATTCCAATAGCCTTCAATGATGCTTAGTCTGGAGTTCCTGGACACACTAAGAAAACCTTAAATTATCAAGTTTGAAAAAAACTGAATGTTTTTGTTTAGTTGTATGCCTAAAATGTAAATCGATTAACGAAGTTTATAGCTTGGTGTAGGTATGTAAGTAGATTATATGAAAGCTGCTCTGCTTTTGACTTTTATGTTCAGTGAAAGCCACAGCTCAAACAAGCATTTTATTGCATAAAACCAAGGAGCAAATTGCCCCTGCAACTTGCAATTACCTCAAGATGCTCAGCAACTGAAAGTAGCTTCTTAAAGGGTCACAGCTTTCATAAAGAGGATGCCAGAATAGGACTGTTCCACTGAAAATATACAGTTATCTCTACTGTAGTATCTTACAGCTCTCATTGTCCTTGGTCATTATCAAAGGCTAGGCTAATTGTGGGAAGTAAAGTAGCTGTAATCTGATATTCCTGGAAGGTACCAGGTTGATCTCTGGACTTTGGTGAGATTTTATCTACCATCTTTCAGTATCTTTATCATTTGACACGCTCAAATGAATTGGGTACTCCATATGTTACCATTATGCCGCTTGTGAGAATTGCACCTAGGCTAATGACACAAATGCTGACCCAGATGTTCACATTCCTTGTATTCTTTTTCTTTTTTGTTTTATTTTTATTCCCAGTTAGAAGAAATAATGTCTGACGCATATTCACATCCCTCTCATCATTGTTTTCTCCTTCTCCTTTGTCATTGCAGATGTTGTATATCCAGAAAAAAAGGAGGTAAGAAATTCCAGTAGGAGATTGAGGCTCTTTGTCTTTTTAGGTCTATCTTCTTGCTAGAAGAGACTCTTTTTTTTAATACTGCAGTCAATTACATACTAACTCTACTGTAAACAGAGATAGATCAATTCATTAAATAATGTAAAGTAGAATAATGCACATTGCTCTTCGCATGTTGGTTGAATTATGACATGTTCCACTTTTTTCCTTCATTAAATGGTCCTGGAAAATGGCTTCTGGAATTACAGTTAAAAGTTAATAAGACGCATTTTGATATGAAGTTGACTAGTGACTCTTTTTAAAATCTTGTATTAAAAATAATATTCTTTCAATATCTGTTGTATTGTAGGATCCATTTTAGATACTTATAAATTATCATTTTGGAGAGTATTGTTTTCTGATATAGTGAATAATGATACCTGTTTTAAGCATACTAGGTAGCACCCAATCTTACGTATTGAGTTTTGGTGGGAAATGGGGAGTTCAGCTTTCTGGGGAAGATTTGAAATTTTGGAAAATCAGGTAATCCTGGCTTAATGAACACAAATGGGATCAGGAACTCTGGTGCTAAGTGACATGATTGTTAAGTGAAACATCACAAGACCACAACTTTCAATTTTACTGCTGGCTTCTCCATTGAGTCTATTAGTTGGAAGCTAGCTGTGAAGTGCACAAGTAGTGATCACATCCCTGGCGCACTGCAAAAGTTGTAAATAGTTGACCACAAGGATGCTACCATCTCCATAAAGTAAAGTTGCTTTGTCAGCACTACTGTAACTTCAGATGATCACTAAATAGAATAGTCATTAAGCAAGGTCTGTCTATGTCGCATTGATAGCAGCCATGGGCTAGCCACAAAAATTAATTTACTAGAAGGTGAATGAGATTGCTTACTGCTTTTCCTTCCAGTTTCACAAGGTACTATCACTGATTTTAGCTTTTTTTTTATTTTAAACAGCTAACCATTTTAATGTAGAATTAAAATAAACTACTGGAATGGACTAGCTACCATTTTTATTTTCCCATGTGAAATCCAGAAATATGCTTGGACATTGTTTTAGTTTCCCGAATCTGGAAGGAAAAGAATGTGCTTGCTGTAATAGTTCGTCCTTATTTAAAACCACAGGAATTGTTGCTGCAAGGATGCATTTTGTATGATGCTTCGTTAATCATGGGTTTAAGGTAGATGGTTGTAATTAGAAGAACCATCCAATGCTCTATGATTAGTTCATTATAATTCCTATATTAACATTTCACTAAAATTTAATTTATACATTCCAGATAAATATCAACATAATGTAAGTGTGATATAATTTTAGGTGGGTGCAAAATAAACATTTAATGTGCAGAGTGGTTTGTCAATAATGGTATGAACCGTTCTTTTATTTGCTAAATCATCTGTGTATCTTATTACTATATTCCTTACTTTGGAATATGGGTAAAACTTCCAAAGTTTTCCTCTGACAAATATAGACATGTATTTGATGCAAAGCTTACTTATAGTGCACCTAACCTTGTGCTGTATTGGACCTACAATTTCCTGAATTCCCAGCTCACTTGGCAAATGAGAACTATGTCTAGGAATTCTGGAATCTTGTTGTTCAGAACATCTGAAGAATATCAGGTTGCTGAACAGTGGCAACTGATGATTGGAGGTTCAGGTATATTATCGAAATATAAACCAGCTTTGTGACTGAAATTTGGTTTATAGTTACTTGGAATTAATTATTAATGCACGACACTAATAGAAACATTGATCTAGCACATTTGAACACTAAATTACTTAAAATTTCAAAATGTTTATTCTATTGAAATTATGATTGTTGTTCATCCCTGACATTGCTTTATGATGTAGCTCTATCTTGCCTGAGCCAGTGCCAGGGTCATGAGAAAAAAATTGTAGCAGCTTTTAATTGCTTGAGGACAATTTTAGGTTATACTCTGACAAATCTGCCTCATAGATATGATCGACTACGCCACCACCTGTTGCCAATGTACAGTTATGATCCTGCGGAGGAGCTACATGAGGCTGAACAAGAACTCCTAGTGGAGCCAGAGGACGCTAAAGTAAGCTTACATGGGGTATACTTTACACATTACATGCCTATTGCAGAGCCATGTTTCAGGATATTTATGGACAGTTGCATTGTCAGATGTGATTTGCCTATGAAACTATCACTTAGAGGGAAGGAAGCAGTTGCCCATCATATTTTCAAATTATCTGTGATTCAGTCTGACTGAATATGGTACCTAGAAGTACAGTATAATCAGAAGTACCTCCTTTTTGAACTCTCCATGCACTGCTTGACCTGTTACACTTAAAAATCATTAACAAAAGAGAAAATGTCTTATTTAAAAATAATGTACTATCATTCTTTTTAATAATAGCCCACATAGCCCCATTTACTTCCTTAGAGAACAAAATGGTGAGAATTATAGTCTAATCCTTTGTTGTGAAGGATACTCTTCCAAAAAGTGGGTGTATCAAGACGGTATTGAAGGCTAGGAGTGACAATATTCTGGTAATTTGCCAATTATTACATTGCTTTGACACACATTTTTTGAATAGGCAGATCCCTCCTTAAGTCATTTTGCAAGCACACTCACATGTTCTCAAAACATAATCCCTGAATATTGTTGTGTCAAGACACCATGAATTGTCCTATAGATGTAAGCAGTGAGTCCTGAATATTTTTATCTCTTTTTATTCAGAAAAGAGAGAAAATGGGCGTTGGTCCTACCTGATACGCCCTTTCTCGACCAGGCGCCCACGGCAGTCACGATTGGGTACAGGCACGTCTGGGATCCATGTGACCGAGCCTCCTAGAACTTTTGCGCCGCCCCCTCCTTCATCTGCCCAGTTTT
>WNWU01000004.1:12667429-12730423 GCA_012654045.1 Ptyas mucosa
GGAATGGTCCTCGCGCCTCTCAGCTGTTCAGCGGGGAAGCGCAGCAGCAACCTTCAACCGCAATCTGGGATTCGGGCGGGAAGGCAGGGCTCGGCGCGGCAGGGACAAGCCCGTGCGCGCGATCGAAGGGAAACTGTCAGCCGACAGTCCCTGCCGCTCGGCGGCCGTCAGCGGAGTCAGGCGAAAAGCCCTTCACGCTGGAAAGCGAAGATGGTAAACGCTTAACGAGGAAAGGACTGCTAAAGAGCAATTCGTGAGGGAGAAAACTACAGACACGTCTGACAGGATCAGACCGAGCCGAAAAACTGGGCAGATGAAGGAGGGGGCGGCGCAAAAGTTCTAGGAGGCTCGGTCACATGGATCCCAGACGTGCCTGTACCCAATCGTGACTGCCGTGGGCGCTAGAGTCGGAGAATAATTTTATTCGTTTATATAGGCAGTCCTTAACTTAAGACCATTTGTTAAATGATATTCAAAGTTATGACCGCCTCAGAAAATGACCTGTATTTGTACATATGACCATTGCACTACCGTCATGGTCATTTGATCACAATTTGGGCACTTGACATCCGACTTGCATTTACAGTTGCAGCATCCTGCGGTCACAACTGCTATCTTTTTTATGAATTTCCAGCAAGAAAGCAACTTTAGATCACAATGGCCACAAGTTCTGGTCCCAATTGTGGTCGTAAATTGAATACTACCTGTAGTTAGTTACCTGTAGGCTATGCTTTTTTTTCTTGAGCTGCATGGTTCAGATATACTGCTTCTAAGAACGTCATTTGAGTTAGCTGGAGCCCTTTTGTATACACTTTTATTTTTCTTGTTACTATTATTTTTCCCCATAAAAAAGAGCTAACAGCAGTGTGCATCTCTGGGATAAATGGTTCATTATAATGTAATACAGTAATTTTGGCATACATCACAAAGCTTTCTACCCAAAAGTTACCCTTGTGTTTTTCAAGAGCCAGCCTTCTACAGACAAAATAGGGAGGTTACTCTCAAGAAAAATACGTTTGTTGTTGTTGTCTGAATGAGGGAAGGATGAAGAGCTAAGTCTGACAAACAACATTAGAAAGTTGAAATGACAGATCTTGCTTGATTACCAAGGTTACAGAAAGATGTGAGCATAGCTAAAAGAAACCAAATATTATTAGGACATTTGACTGAAGACTATCACAAATAGAATATTTATATGGACCATGCTAGAAAATTAAGTGATGTGTAAGGAGTTATTTTTTTATTACTGTATGTGTAACCAGTATTTCTGCTGTATTTGTTAACAGTGTTGAAATGAGAAATGTAAGAAATGATCCCCGGCTGTCTATTTTCATGGCTGCATAAAAGAGGAAGTGAATTGCTCACAGAAGCATAAACATGCTTAAGCCTAGCAGTTTCATACAGCCAGTGCATGGGAGCTGGTTTTTTGCTTTCTGAAGTGGCTTCCAAAACGATGCCGTATTGGCACAGCAGGGGGAGCACCCATCTCCTTCCCATTAAAACTTTACTGGTGGATTTCTATTCAAGCAGCTTTGTTTGGGAAGCAACACAGGTAGTCCTCAATTTACGACCACAATTAAGCCCAAAATTTATGTTAAGTGAGATGTTTGTTAAGTGAGTTTGCTCCATTTTACAACCTTTCTTCCTATAGTTGTTAAGTGAATCCGGTTTCCCCATTGCTTGACTTTGCTTGTTGGAAGGTCGCAAAAGGGGATCACATGAGTCTGGGACACTGCAGCCATCATAAATGTGAGTCAGTTATCAATCGTCCAAATGTAAATCACGTTGACCATGGGGATGCTGCAAAGGTCATAAGTGTGAAAAATTGTCATTTTTTTCAGTACTGTTGTAACTTTGAACGGTCACAAAATGAACTTCTGTAAGTTGAGGACTACCTGTACTCTAATTGTAATGAAAAAGGACGTTGGTCTTACCTGACACATCTCTTCTCAGTGCGCTGCGGGACAACTGCCAGGTTATTATTCCCAGTCATAATAATAAGTTGTGGAAAATGTCCATTCTTTGAAAAGATGCTATTGTTGAAAGTCTGAGGGTGATATTAAACATGTGTGCTATGTATTACAGGTGATGCGAGGTTGGGGAGGATACCAGCCCTATCGTAATTCATTTATGGATGTGAAAGCTTGATGGTACTCATCTCGGACTGATCACAGAGTGTAGATGGATGACCTCTTCTACCTGGCATGTGTGCCAACTTGAATGCCGTTAATGTTGCTGCCTTTCTTTACACTTCAGTACTACAGCCTCTTGCCATGACTTCCAGTAACAGAAGGTGTAATGGATGCCAGCCGTGTCAAGGAGATTGGCACTGAGCACCTGGTACAAAGAGTAGCCTAGGGGGTTGGAGAATTGTGTTTGGAACTAGGACAGCTTGCTATGTGGCATCATTCTTCGTATCAACCATCTCCAGATTTGCATTTTATGTGGATGATGAGATACAGGAGTTTATGAAATTTCAAGTAAAATATTACTGAATAGCTCTTGCATTACAGGCATCAATCCTCAAAAGCTCGGCTTCATTTTAGAAAAAAGCAACGCAGTCGACCTCCATTTCCTTTTATGAACAAAGAGCATCAGAATGCAGCTGCTATGATATCTCAGCACATTGCTAGCTGCCTTCTCTCCTTACTTGCCTAAGTATGTAAAAGGGTGTATTATTTAAAGTTGTTGGATTCCTGTAATGTATTGCTGAACAGATGCGAGCAAAGTGAATAAAATTGCCAAATGCATAACTTGGTGCTTGAGGGGTGATGGTATTACTTCTTCAAATAGGGATAATGGGTACATGATATCAGCTTTGGAATTGTTTTGTGTGCTACATGCTGGGAGGATGCAGTTTAGCTAGGAAGTTCGTATAGATGCTTAACATGTCTATCAGAAAGGACCATTGTTATTTCTGACGACTATTTTCTTCGGTGACCTGTTTGAGCTCAACAGGGACAGACAGTGTTATTTGGTATTTGGGAAATCATCTGTTTTGTAAATAAAACTGAACCCGACTAGGAGTACCTGTGGCAAAACATCAAGCTTTTACAGTACTATAATCTGTTATATGCCTGTCTTTGTGAACACAGCTTGTTACCATTGATATACCTGTGATGGACTGATGTCTTGGTGCAGCAATGTCATTGCTGCTTTGCTGAAAAATTTGTGCTACTCATTGCTTGCTGAACTCAGCTAATGGACACAAATTATGCACCTAATGTAGAAAGCTGCACTGGTAACTTTGAGAAAGTGTCTTAATGCCTTTATGTATCCCCCCCCCTCCTCCAAAGTTTTGATTTTTAGCAAAGTTGGGGGGGTCTTCCACACATTTTAAGAACATTGGGATGCAACTTATATTTGCATACATCTGATGCCTTTTGAGGTTGACAATGTATTCCTAATGCAATGAGAAAAATGTGATGATTGTGGTTCTGGAAATAAAGTTAAATTTTCCATGACAAGACTGAATGCACATGGCAATGCACATTGAACCATTGCTTCTCTTCCTAAACACACAAGGTTTAATAAACTGGTGGTGGGGCTACATGGGCTGAATTAATGGTAGTTTGAAGCCACCATGAAGAAAAGCATTCTTCTGCCATTCCCTGCATCATCTTCCAATCAATATGTAGTGTGCACTGTAATTTGTCCCCATCTGTATGCCTTTGATTTATATCTCAGTTAACTCCTTGCTTTGTTATGGGTCTGCAGGCAAAAAAAACCTGCAATGTCATGATTTACATCCAGTCATGAATTTTGGTTCCTAAACGTACGGAATGCTTGTTCTTTCCTTTATGTACTGCATTTAGTTCCACACTGCTAGTTGTCTCAAAATAGAAATAAATTTCCCAAATACAGATTAATTATGTATTTCCATCCCCATAGCAGCTGAAGAATAGATTTAGGAGTAACCTTCATCTTGAGGCGTTCTGAGTGTTAGATTGCTACTTTCATTTGTCCTTTGGCTGGAGTTAATTTTCTGCTGGGCAAAATGAAAGTTCCTGTTTTGATCTTTCTAAAAAAATAAGTCAAATGCAGTACACTAGTTGGATTTAGATATATAATTGTCTGATATCAGCTAGCGCCAGGAGCATCAGGTCAGGATGTTTTTGCTTAAGCAAGCTTGTTTTAGACCCGTGATGGCGAACCTATGGCACGGGTGCCACAGGTGGCATGCAGAGCCATATTGGTGGGCACGCGAGCTCAGCTCCGACATGCATGTGTGCACCAGCCAGATGATTTTCGGGCCTTCTGGGCCCACCAGAAGTCAGGAAACACACTGTTTCCGGCCTCTGGAGGGCTTCTGGGGGGTGGGGAAGGCTGTTTTTGCCCTCCCCAGGCTCCAGAGCCTTTCTAGGAGCAAAAAATGGGCTACTGGGCCCACCGTGCCATCACGTGCCAAAAGTGGGAGAGCATGGGGGGCGCATAGAATTATGGATGTGGGCACACATAGGTGTGATCTCCCCTGTGCTTCCCCAGCTTTTGGCACACGATGGCAAAAAGGTTAGCCATCACTGTTCTAGACAGTTGAGGTCCCTCCAGAGCAGCATTTGAGAGGCAAATTGTTTTATTTTTGGAAACAAAAAATGCTTTTTTGGTAAACATATCCATTGGATGCAAAAATTAAAATTCTAGAATCGGCTGTACTAGTGGTCCATTATTTGATAACAGGAATTCAGAAACAAAAAGAACATCTGGGGATTCAGGTACTATTTCATGGGAAGGGGTCTCTGTTGAATAAAGGCTACATCTCTTAAAAGAAGTACCTTAAATTTGATTATTCTTACAATTATTAGGGGTTAGGAATCCACTAAATTCTTAAAAATGGAGATCATTTTTTTGTTTCTGTTCAGATTGGGATATAAAAGTCATGACACCCGACCTAATAAAGTTAGACTTTTCTATGTTAATATACTATCATATCATGATAAACTGCACCAGTGTACTTTTCTATGCAACTATTGAAAGTATCTATATTTCTCTACCCAAGACTTATGAACTTTATGCTCATGAACTTTCCTCACACAGTAGGAATTGTACTCAGGAACTGAATACAAACCTGTATTCAGACAGGTTTGGCTATTTCAATTTTTTTAATGGTGTTTTTCTGGTGATATATCTAAAAATTCTAAACACAGTGGAAAGCAGGGATTGTAAAGCTCTTTGATTAAATATTGTGGCCCAAATACTTGTGCAGCTTGTGGCTATTGGAAGGAATAAACAAATTGGATTTTTTTTTCCTCCCAGAAAACCATGTTTGAAGCAAAAGCATGGCAGGGGAGGGGGAAGAACTGATTTAGAAAACGGCAAGACTGACTAGCCCTTGGTTCAGTATTTAGAACTTTAATTCCAGTTATACCACCAAATGTCTTGAGATTTTGTACCATACAAGGCATGTACAAAAAGAGAAGGCCAAAGAGGCAGACCCAGAAGGAGAGACATCAAATACACACAATAGCATCAAATAATGACTGAAGCCGACATAAGTGCAAGAACCAGAATTTTGTATCTCCCCCGACACCCAAAGTGATGAAGTGAAGAGGAAAAAGATGCCATTGAAGTACAACATTAAATATATGCTAAATGTCATTTAGGCTTAAGCATACAGTATGTTATAAGTTAAATATTGCCTGCTGCATTAAAAATGGAGCAAGGGCAGATGTGGCAAGTTTGATGACAAGAATCCTCTTTGTGCCTTATGAGGTCCCTGTGAGTTCATGTTTTAATTTTTTTTTGGCCTACTGCTATAAAGGAAGTTTAAAACATCACTCGTTTTATTCAAGTAAACCACAATCTTTAGTAATAAATTTATATACTATAAGCTACTGATCATACTATCCTTTTGCATTGCAAATTAACAAAGTCATAGATCACTTTAAAGAGCTACGCTATTGATAATTAAAAGTATCAAGCAATGTTAAGGAAAGGACATTTCTTCTAATCCTTTGAGAAGGAAAGGTTCATATTCTCTGCTATAGTCCTGATAAAGTCTAAAAAAATGTGCCTATTTAATAAACAAGGTTTGCTTTATTTGCAAGCAAACAAAGTTAAATCCTTTTGCCTCTGGGTATATGACATGCAATGCATACAAAAAAACCCCAGTTTCAGTGTTTGGCATATCCAAATGACGCAGGAAAAATGGGCTGAAATCTTATTTCCAGTCATCCTTTGGCAATATTGGGCTAGATGGATCAATGTTAATACAGATTCCTATGGTGTTATTAATCACTGCCAAAAATAACCCTTAAATTGTAAACTAATTTGTTCAGGCATTGTGCAAATTTTGCTATCCAGGCTAGAAAGTTGAGTGTTTCAAAACAAGAGGGATCATTATTCTATATTTGTAAAAATATACAATATTTTTACCACAGAGTATACCACAAAGTGGTAATGGTCTCGGAAGATGAACAGATGTCAATCTGTTGGGCAATTGCTGAAGACTGATTGATGATTTTAATTTAGTGACCAATTCAGGAATTATTGCAATCATTACTTAAAATGTTCAGTAAAAACAATTACCTTCTACATAATATATTGGATATTCAATGAACCAGCTCAGTTTTGTTCCCTTTTAAGTGTGCGTTTTATGAAATCCATACAGATGTAGAAGAAGAATGTGAGTGGGCAGAAGGGTAGGCTATATAGTTTCCATGAGCACTGTGTGTGTGTAAATGTCTCCTTTGATGTCTTCTGCAAGCACCTCACATTTTTAAAAATTCAGAAATATTTCTAGAAATGTTTGTTGATCCCATATCAGCATTCTAACGTAAAGTAACAAAGGGTAACTGTAGTCCAATGCTTGATTTGGAAGTTTTCACTTTTCAGAGAAAAGAGAACACCTAAGCTAAAATGGTATAAAAGGAGTTGGTGAGAAGCATTCTGACCAGTTTGCTTTCTGCTAAATTGTAACTAGGGAGTACTTATCATGAGGTCTCAAAATTCTTAGTATAGCTAATATACAGCTTTTTTTAAAAAAATGCCCAATAGAAACAAATGGGTATGTTTTTAAAAAAGGCAGTATAAAGAAAATCATATTTATACTTTCAGAAATTATTCATCATTTGGGGTTTCCACAGTAGAGCTTAGTATTTATAGCTGACTCTTAAAATAGTGCCCATTTTCACAGAAACTCCCTCTCCCCAATCATTCATCAGTCTGACAAATAAGAGCTTTTATCCCTTTTTAATAGCACAATAGTTTTAAAAGTCAACTGAAATGAAATTATCTATAGTGTAAAATGTCAGTTCCAGAGAAAAACCAGACAGAACCTGTTGAAATAAAACTTTGTAATCAGTACAGCAGCAACAAACAGCAGCAATCTATGTTTTAAGAGAATGAAACTCAAAACGTATCCAGAGGTAGTTGTGAATGAAGAAGGAAAACCTTGACGGACAATATATATTGCAAAAACAACTGTCAACTGCTAACTGTGCTATTTCCAAAGGAGAAAAATCACAAAAACCCAAAGAGAGACCACAAAGGGAGAGAATTTTGCCATCCTGCTTTCCTTGGTCATGGCAAAGTCTTGTTCAATATAATTTCTGTGCAGAATGACTGAGCACCAAGTGAAAAACATTTCAGTTGTAAGCTCCATTTGTGCACTGGCAGCTGGGGACAGATGGAGATGGAAAAAAGGGGGTGGGGAGAGAAAAGGATCTCTGGTTATTGGGCAAAAGATGAGAATTTAGGTCAGATTCACCCCAAACACCTTAGCCTATGCATTTGTAACTGCTCTGGCCTTAAGGCAGCTGTTTGGGGCAGGGCAGCATGTTGTCAACAAGAATACACAGACCCATTGCAAAGCACTAGATTATTCTTGAACTACTGGAAATTGGGCGAAAAGGGCAGAATAACTTCCTCTCAATTATTCTTGCAAATACCTTACAGTAGGAAAAAATAATATATCCATCCTTTTAATGTTGTGGCCTTTATCCCATTATACTCATTTCCCAGAAAAAAATAAAATCATCCCAATGCTCTCAAATCTTCCTCCTTGGCAAACTTTCTGCCAGTGCCAAGTTATCCTTTTGGAGAGTATTATGGTCTCTCTGAAGTGGAAATTAGGATTGATAAGGAAGAACTAGGCTGTCCACTCTTTTCAACATGAATAAGTAAGTGGTCACTATAAAGATTTATAAACCCCTTTCTCGGTAAGGAGTGTTCTGGAGAAATAGATCAAAAAACAGATATAATACAGAACTACATGAATTGGTAGGCTAAACTCTTAACCCTGTCAAATGAGAGGGGAAAACAAAATATAAAGTTCTCCCATTAAACATTACACATCAAATATGATGGTTGATCTGTTTTACACTGTACCCTAGTGTTGCTGTTTTGACTGTGAGAACGTTGGAGAGATCAGGTCAGGAAAAGGGTGAGGATTCTTCGCTCTTTCCTCAGTCCCAGAACTTGACAAGAAATAGGAAAACTGAGCTGTGAGGTAGAATCAGTTGGCTATTCTCATTGTTCCTCTTCTGAAGATTCTTGGGAGATGTTGACCTCTTCTTCATCTTTCTCCTACACAGGAAGAAAATAGCATTGGCAAGATCTGCTGCTATATTGGTCTTGTTTTAAGACTAAACCTTATACTGTAGCAGGAGTGAGGAACACCTTTGCTCATTGCTGCACAGAGGCAACTGATCCTCCTTCCTTATAGAGGGAGGAAGGTGGAAATCAAAAGAACAACTTCAAGGAATGGCTTTGCTTTTCCAGTTGTAATGTAGACCAGTATGCCCAAGCAAAAACCTGTTCCTTTGTTAGCATTCATTTGTTGTATAATATCATCATCAAAGCACTTACAAAATGAGAAACATCCAAGTTCTAGAGTGTTTGCTTTTGAAGTTTATTCCTATTACAGATAATCCTTGATTTACGGTCACAATGGAGCCTGGAATTTCAATTGTAAATCATTGCAGTTGAAAGTCAAGGCATCACATGACTGGAATCAATTTGATGACTATTTCAACTTCAGTCTTAAAGCATGATGGCCATAAAACAATGTGATTAAGCAAACCACATTGTTAAATGAATCATGTGGTCATTAAACAAATCCATTCTTCCAAATGGGTGTTTTTTTGCCCAAAACTGGGAAAACATATTGCATTTGTGGTCAACCTGACCATGGGACACTGCAACTGATTGGAAATGGGAGCAAACTGCTATGCATCCAAAATGCTATCATGTGACTGGAGGGACATGCATGTAATGGCAATTTTAATTCTGAGGATGGGTCATAAAGAGAGCTTTTTAAGAGTTTGCTATAACTTTGAATGACTGTTAAATGACCAGTTGTTAAGTCGAGGACAGCTGTACTTCAGAACACAGGCAATTTATTTTGTAACTGATTGGGATCATACACTGAAATCATCAATTTCACAGAATGTAGGACTCTGAAGTCATCTTAAAGATCATTAAATTTAACCCTTTGTTCAGTGCCGGATTTCCCTAAACTACCTTAAGTGACCATCCAGTCTACATTTGAAAACCTCCAGCAAGGGGGAGTCCATCACTGTTCTAGACAAACAGTTCGACTGCATATAATTTGTTCCCTTTGGAAATTCCTCCTAATGTTCAGAGTGAATACCCTTTCATTTAATTTCAACCCACTGATTCTTATCTTACTAGGATATCTGAACTAGGTGTTTGATATATGTGTTCTGAAGTATGGTAATCCTCAACTTACAGCCATTCATTTAGTGATTGTTTGAAGTGAAATGTTACTTATGACTGTTTCACACTTACAACTGTTGCAGAAGCCCCATGATCATGTGATCAAAATTCATACGCTTTGCAACTGGCATAGATTTATGACACTTGCAGTATCCCAGGGTCATGTAATAACCTTTTGACAAAAACAATGGAGAAGCCAGATTCACATAGCAACAACAACTTAACAACTGCAGGTTCATTTAACAACGATGGCAAGAAAAGTGGTAAAATGGGGCAAAACTAACTTAACAACTATCTTGCTTGGCAATGTAAATTTTGGGCTCAATTGTGGTGGTAAGTTGAGGATTACCTGTATGCCTTTCCTCATAGAGCTTGTTTTCAGACTCTTTTATTCTGATAGGTCTTTTCTGAAGCTACTCCAGCTTTTTTGTGTCTCTGCCTAAGTGCAGGGCTTAGAACTGGACAAAAGTTATTCAAGAAAGACCTAACCAGTTTAACACACAATGGAACTAATGAAACAAACCTAATGAGCATATGGCTAGGAGGTCCGCATAAAATATTGTTCCCCTCAAACACCTAACAAAGGGAACTGCTTCAAGCACAGAATTCATCTTGGACTTTTGAGCTGTTATATATTCAAGCTGCCACAAGAGGGACAGAGCGGCATTAAAAACGAAACAAAAAATGGGTCCAATGTTTAAGCTCCCTCTGCGGTCTCCTTAAAGTTTATCCTACCCAGCAAGTAAATTCCTAATATCCACACTCTTCTAGGCCTAAATAAACAACTGTTTGTATATAAAGGGAAGCATTTCTTCCTGGAGGTCTCTCTGGCCTGCTCTTTTAAAAATAAAACAAATGCTATTGGAATGAGATGAGTCATGCTTGAGTGCATGTGTGACTCAGCAACCTTGACTTCCTTGTGTTTCATTCATAAAAACACACATTTAAACCACTGTGGAATGTGCCTGCCAAGTGTGTTCAGCAAGTTGTAGGGCAAGAGAGATCATTTAGTAAAGGAAGGAAATAATCAACTCTACTTAACCTCTCTCTTTGCTAAAAGAAGACACACAGTAAAGGCTTCAATTCCACTCAAGTCGGAAAAAGATTTAACAAGCTCAAAAGAGGACGAGTGGAATAGATCATGAAACATTTGAAAGTTTGCAATTTAAATGGAAATATTATTTCAGAGACATTTAATACATCCAGGTGATATTACAGAGAGAGGCAGAGCAGATTAAATCCTAAATTAGTTAATAGTTCTTGGAAGTAACCCAATGTCAGCGTTAGAGGAAATGACCATATTCTTTGGTTTACTATTTTAATTTTCATGAATTGCCCTGCTGCAGTGATCTTCAAAGAATACTTTATTATTGTCCTTTCCCACATACCCTACTTCTAAGGAAGGGGCTTGAAAAATAACAGCATAATCTGTATATTTTAACTCATGTATATTCTGGCTGAATATCAACGTTAGCAGAAAGGCAAGCATAATTAGCAAATGTGACATTTCAGCAATAGTAATTGCTGCAGATAACATAAGGTTTCTTATTGCCAAACATCCAAGTTTTAAGAAATTAAGGACAAAATATGCAATTTATTACAATTTTTAAAAATTGTCTATGTCATGATTTAAAAGAAATGGTTTTTTAAAGTGATCATTGCAAATCTGATTCCCCATTTTGGAAGGGTGCCTGTCTGCTTATTAAGAAAGCTTGCAATTAGCTGTTTCTGGCAAAGACTGCTCCTTATACTTTGACAGCTGGTGACAGATGTGAACTGCAAAGCCATCAGCCACTTCTGATATTCAGACCAATATGGAGTCAGCAGCATGTGCCACATTCTAAATTAATGGCACAACCTGTTTTGAATATTTTCAATTTGTTTGTAAAAATAAATGGGATTGTAACAAAAACATCTGTTATGTCACCAACTCCTTCCAATAAATGCTCCTTTCAAGGGCTCTACCCAGCCTGGAATCTTCCACAGATATAATTTAGCTTATTTTAAAGGGAATCTATTCTCTTTATAGCTGGGCTACAAATGTAATGCCAACATCCAACATTCCTGGGCAAGACCCAGTAATACCGATATCTGCCTATGTTTTCTCCACAACTCACCTCATCCATGAGGTCCCAGATAAATTTCCTACAGAGACCTCAAGAATGGAAGGCTAGTATTGGCAATGTCATTCTGAATGTGCCTGTGGATTTCTCTGACCTACATGTTGTTAAAATCGAGGAGGGAAATCCCCATCAAAATATATGGCAAGCACCGTATAAAGCAGATTATCAACTTCCAGTAGTATGTTTATTTCTATGAATAGCTTAACTGGACATTCCCAAAAATAAAATAGAAAAATATGAATACTGTATCTGAACTGAAGAGAAACCAGAATAGTTGGAATCTGCAGCTCAGACCTCTGCCTGGAAAAACGAAACCCTGCCTAGAAATAACATAATAAACTGACAGACCATATCCTATGGGCTTAAAAGTGTGATAAAAAGCTTTTGTCTCAGTTTGTCTTGTGATAAATGACTGTTTTGTGACAAGCCATATGCAATGAAGTGCTTTGTGATTGGGCAAACCTCTCCCTTGACAGCCATTTTGTGAATCCCACCCACCCAAACAGAATATAAAAAACGTCCATTCTTTTGGAAATGATTGATTTACAATTATTCCTGAGCACGAATTTGTGATATTTGACAAACGAATTTGATAATTAATCTGGTACGAAGTATATTTGGGTTTCCCATTTTAATTTAACACGATGCCCTCATTTCAATATAGAATTTTATCTGGGCCCCTATAGGAAATTTAAAATGGCCACCTGTAAGGTAAATCCCAACCTAGGTGAGTCACTGATTTAAAGGAACTTGCCAAATGTTTCTTCAAAGAACATCTAGCCTTTTGTGTTGTTGTAACTTTTATTATAAGATGTATAGAGATAAACGTTAAGAGGTAAGATATACTTCTGTCTGCATGAAGAGGTATAATGGAACATAATCATTATCAAAAAGAAAAAAATAATCAGCAATTATAGCAAAGTCATACAATCTTGCCTTGTGGTGTACAAAAGTAATGCTAAAGATGGAGCACATGATTTTATTAGGATCAACTGGAAAACCTTATTTTGGTGGGTAAATTCTTGAATGTAGACCAGAATCTCTTTAGGGATTATTAAAAAGAACAATTGCTTTAAGCAATCAAGGTCAGATGAAACAGACTGAAACTCACTCTGCAAGAATGCCGTAGTGGCAACACCAAATCTGTGTTAGTTAACAGAACAAGCCACTTCCTGTTACTCACTTCAGGGCAAGAAGGAATAATTATAAACTGAAACACAACATGTATAAAATGATGAAAAGATAGGATAAAAAAATAAACCTCAGAAAACCTAAGCAATCAGATTTAGCTTTGATAGGCAACATACTCTTGAAATTTCCAATAAAGAAGCATTAAGTTTCTTTATGCTGCATCAATCATTTCTAGAAGACAGTTTCAAAAACTCATCAGATCCATAAGAGAATTGCATCTCAATGGATACTATTATAGAAAGATTCAAAAATTAGCATAAACCCAACAAAATGTCTCAGACCTCTTATCTGTCTTTATATCATAGCATTTTTCACCTGACATAGTAAACCTGCCTCCTGTTGAACGTTTTGGTAAAGTGGCTATTGGAGAAGAGTCAAAAACACTGTCAACTCATATTGAGATGATGGTACTAAAAGTTGGTGTTAGGGAATGGCCTGGTCCCTATTCCTACATGCAGCATTTCCATCACCAGGTGCAAGCCCTACCAGAGTAGGCCAAAAAGCGTTACATCTTTTCTGCGTAGTAATGGTGAAAAAAAATCTATAGTTATATTACATTTTACTAGTGGAAAAGCTAAGACACAGTTTATAAAAGGCTTGGGTCAGAAAATTCCATTAGCAAAATTCCAGATTTGTGAACAGCAGCTATATAAACAATACATAAACTAATATGACAAAATTAATTACATTCACCATATTCATCTCTCTTAATCCAATAATTTCCCCCATCCAGTGTAACCCACTGGTTGCAAATAGATTGAAATTCAAGAGGATAAGAGACTAAAATAACCTCTCCCTTCCCCCCTTTATATAGATACCTCTTTTCAAAATCAACTTACTGTTTTTTTCGGTCGACCTCGAGGCTTCCTTCCAGGTGTTGTTACAGCAGCTTTCTGGAGAAGGAAGGCATAAAGATGATCTTTAAATGAAGACCAAAATTACAAGCTACTGCCATCCACAAGAAACCCTGATTGGTTTTAAGACTGGTTTGTATTCATTTATTAAATAAAAGGTTGTTGTAATATTGGAGTATTGTTGTTTAGGAGTCCCTGAAAACCAATACCAGTAGCAGGCAATGTTTCTTTTAAATAATACATTTTAAAGGAAACCATTCATTTTAAAATATATTGTCTCAATTTAGCATCTTCCAGATGTGTAGGATGAACCCCATTACCACAATCTGGGTGTGCAAGAATACCAGGACAAAGTTATAGAATCGGTGACCATTTGGTACAATTTTATATATGGTACTATACTATATAAATACTAGAGCTTCGGCTATTAAGCAATATAAGACTTTAAATAGATAACATATACCTGGAAGGTACCTGGTTGGGGAAGGCTATAGTAGACCAAAGCAAGCAATCTGTATTTCTGCTTGAGTTCAGGCACTCCATTTGGGGTTTTTTTCCCCTTACAAAGTGAGATGTTCAACTTTGGAAATTACATTAGCAAACCTCAAGAACTACCGCCTAATTCAACATCAAACATATTTTACTGTATTAGCTAGTAAACTACAATTTATAATGAACAAAGAATGATTTAATAGATGTTATGAAAATATCAGCATTCCTGTATGTTATTCTTGATTATCTGGATGGACATTACAAAAAACATATTCAATGTATGAAATCAAAGTTACTTATGTAAAGGGACTCTAATGCTACAAATAAACTGGAAAACAATCCTTAAAATATTCCTGCTTTTAATTATATTAAAAACAGCTTGCCATTAACACAAAGCAGCCAATAATGAAAGTGAAACAGAATAGTTTTGCTCAAGATAGTTCCTATCTATGATGTGAAATGTTTTTTCTTCATCTGAACACACATAATAATTTAATTTCTACAGCTGCTAAACTAAACAAACAAAACCTGAAATGTGGGAGATACCACAACTACCCAAGATGATCTCAAAAATTGTAAATTAACCTTATAATCTGAGGATGTGACTCATATACTTGAATACTTGGGTTGGCAAAAATCTTTTTCGGTTGGCCTTGGTCTTGTCTTTTGGCATCAGAGCCACTAGTCCCTCCCTTGTTATTCTTCACCATCACTGCCACATTCAACAGGAGCCATCTGGGTTCTAGTACCATGACTCAGAGTATGCAGGATATGAGTCGTATATTTTCAAGAGAGGTTTGAAACCAAATACAAATACACTGTGTTCATGAAACCTTCTACAAATCTCTTTCCTATCCTGTTTTCTCCCAAATAAGACATCCCTTGATAATAAGCCCAATCGGGCTTTTGAGCGCATGGCAATAAGGCCAAGCGCTTATTTCAGGGTTCAAAAAAATATAAAACAGGGTCTTATTTTTGGGGAAACACGGTACTAAAATTCTTCCCTAGCATTTTTATATGCTAAGCAGGGGTCAGGAAGGGGACCAACATCTGCCCTCTTACCATCATTTGACTGGCCTTTTAGATAGTTAGTAATCTGCCAGGTCTTTGCCTTTAGTTACAGCATCCCAAAACATTCTTACCCTGTATACAGCCCAGTCCCATTTTTCTACTTTAATTGCAGTAAGGCAAACTCTGGATGTATACTTCAAAGCAGAGTTATTCAAGTGTCAGATTATTCCACATGCCAAACATCTCGTCTGAAGTAGTTTTAAACACCAGATGAGGAACTAGCAGGATCACTTGGATACTGGAGTAGAAAAGTGCTTTGGGAAGTAGATCCATTATTTCTATGGCACCTCGCTGCAATCCCATTTAACTATACAGAGGCAGCTACAGGAGAAACTGTCAGACCAAGAGCAAAAGCTTGGTCATCACAATAACCTGTACTTACTGCAGAGCATGGTTAGTGTAAATTTGCCTTAACCTCTGTAATGGCTATTTTGGATTCAAAAGGCCCCAGGAACATACTTGCTCTGTATAGTAACAGCAACAGTGTTAAAGAGCTGACTGCTAGGAGGAGGTTGCCCATTAGCAAAGGCTAAAAAAATATTCCCATACGATGCTGAGTACTGTTGTATGTGAATATATCTAATGTTTTCTCCAAATCACAGAATAGGCTCGGTATGGTCACTTCAGAACCAAGAACAGAACATTTGTAATTCATTTATTGGTAGGAACTGAAAGTGCCTTTTTAATAAGGTCTTGCTCTTAGTCTTGAAAAATAAAACACAATAGCTGCAGGGAGCCAGATGCATAACAAACAGAAGCAAATGCCTCCAGAACTTGGTACATGTTCTTTGCTTGCTACATTTTATAATTTGAACAGATGGCGAGAGGCTTGGGCTAAGCTGAGGTGTCCACTGAAATAACCTTGGCAGCTTGGCTGCCAAATCAGGATCAAGCATCTGTTGCTCCAAAGCATCTGGAACAATGAAGATTCTTTTTGGTATCTAGTTGAAAGACTTGGAGAGAGAGCGGGTGAAGAAAGACCATGCCCTATATGGCTCGGGCCTAGTATTTCTGATTACATACTGCATATGTAAACAGCTGCCAAGTCATCAGCTCTGGGATCATTTATTCATTTCCTTGCTTTATTCCCAACCTTCACTCAGTTTCAGCCATACAGCACCTGATAGATACATCAAGCCTTCATTCCTCACCAGCATGCGAATGGCACAGTCAATGTGCCATTAAGGATTGGCAACTACGTAACAGAGGAAGCTAAGAGTTTTAAGGCCTCTATATTCAGAGAGATGGGAGAGAGAGAAACTACCCAATCCAGCAAACTATAATCTTCCTTCTCTGTGAGTGAGTGGAACATATCCCTTTCTATTCTTTACAGATTTACAAACTCCAGCTGCTCAGAGACAGACTTGCACACACATACACTCACAAGCAAATGTCACCAGCTGTCCAGCTAATTCAAGTATCTTTTACTCAAAATCCTAGATTTGGATGTCAATCGACATCCATTATTTGTTCTTCTTTCCCCATAAGCAAATAAATAAACATATGCATATTTACAAGCATAGCTTTTCTTTTGAAATAGTTGTAAAACGTGTTATACAGATTATAAAGATCACTTAGTGAAGCCCTTGCTTAATGCAGGAATCCACTACTATGATATCCCTCTGTTTACGTTCTTACCATTAAGAAACTTTTTGTGATATCTGCATTAAATCCACTTCCTTGTAATCTAAAAATCACTTTTTATATTATCTTCTGGTTCAACACTTAATAAGCCTACACAATTATTTTTTTTTTACAGTGACAGCTGTAGATTTATATTTTGCTTTTCCTCCAGGAGCAAAAAGGAACACACATAATGCTTCTTATTATTTTTCTCCCCAATAACAATCCTGTGAGATATGATGGACTGAGAATGCATGACAAGTCATTCAGTAAACTTCCACCGATGAGAGTGGACTAGGTCTCTCTATAGGTCTAGCACTGTATCTTTGATGGTTATTCAGGAGGTCCTCATTTAATAATCACTTGTTCAGTGACTGTTCAAACTTCAGCAGGCAACTCTTTTTTCCTGTCTGCTTCATGACTCAGGGGCCTAGGTTGACGGCCACCAACGGTAGTGCAATTGTTGTTCAAAGCAGTCATGTGGGCATCTTGCTTATTAACCGCTTTGGTCAATAACCAAATTCTGGCCTCAACTATTGTTGTTAAGTGAGGATTACCAGATTGATATAGCATTGAGACAACTGCTTTTTTTGCAGATTTCTCATGCTATTGGCTCCTTCTCAGTTAACGGTTAACAAGAGCGGTGAGGAAATTTGGAGATCCTCAATACTGTTGTTTCCTAACATATGTATTCATATAGGTTTAAAGCAGATGTTATTTCAGAAAATGGTGTATCTGTCTTCTGAATATTTCACAGGATACTAGTAAAATTGATAAGAGGAAAACATATATAAGGCAGAATTCAATATCAATAGAAGGGTGCTCCTTCCCACCCATATTTATAAATTCTACCTTTCAAAAACTTTCCAAATATTAGGAGACAAGACTCCATAGGTCCTATTTTATTACCAGATGGAAAAGCCAGACCTAAAATCGCTTCTGAGAATTTTGCTATACTCAAATGTCCTTCTGCTAGCTAAGATGCCTTTATCCAACTGCAGCTTTTTCCTCTCTCCCAAGGTCATTTCTACATATCATTCATAAGAGTCATAAGAGATGAGTTATGACTCTAAACTTATACCTTTTCTCTTATTTGTTTCTCAAATGGACTATTGTATCTTCCGTTTTGTTTTATTTTTCTTTTAAATATAACATTTTCCAATTCTTTATCTGTTTATGCATATCAGTTTGATATTTTTGAAGGTTCTAGGATAAAACTGGATAGCACAAGAAGAATATAAGAATTCTCCCTAGATTTTTGGGCTGTAAAGGTGACAGGGGAGAATGTACTTTCATACTTGCAAGATTCTGTTGATGTAACTTACAAATGGCAGAGCAAATATTTTTGGATGTGCTTCAACACTGGAGATTTTAAAAAAGAGATTGGACAACCATTTGTCTGAAATGCTATAGGGTTTTCAACTTGAACCAGGGGTTGGACTAAAAGACCTCCAAGATCTATTCCAATTCTTTTATTCCTGTTTGGATTACTTTGCAAGGCTGACTTCAATCTTGCTAGTCTGAAAGTACATCCCCCCTATTGCCTTTACAGCCTAAAAAACTAGGAAGGATCACTTCTGAGAAGTTTGCTACACCTACATTTTTATTGTGAGACTAAGCTGTCTCTTAACCAACCGTTGACCTGGCTGCAGCCCCCATGCTATTACAGTTCTTTACTGCAGATATTCCTTGACCTATAACCATTCATTGACTGACTGTTTGAAGTTACAGCACTGAAAAAAGTGACTGATGACCATTATTCACACTTACAACAGCATCCCCATGGTTACATGATCAAAATTCAGATGCTTGGCAACTACAGTAGCATGTATTTATGATGGTTGCAGGGTCCCAGGCCCATATGATCACCTTTTGTAACCCTCTGACAAGCAAAGTCAATAGGGAAGCCAGATTCACTTAACAACCATATTACTAACTTAACAACTGCAGTGATTCAAACTGCAAGATTCTCAGTCATCTAGGTCATGGTTGTCCCAAAAGTGTTTTTTCAAAAGGCAACTGTTTTTCCTTGAAGACGTGTTGCTGAAAAGCCAAGTTTTTTCAGTTCTGACTGTCAGCAACACATCTTCAAGGAAAACCCAAGGAAATTCAGTTGCCTTTTGAAAATGCAATGATTCACTTAACAACTGTGGCAAAAATGGGGCAAAACTCATTTAACATCTCTCTTGCTTAGCAATGGAAATTTTGGGCTCAATTGTGGTGGTAGGTTGAGCTTATCTGTATTGCTAGTTGGTCCTCGTAAAGGCATTTAAGAGTTTGTTCTAATACATTTAATGTTTGGAGAATGCCACTGACATTCCCTATGGTTAGTTCATTCTTCCATGGATGGCTATTTCTGTTGAAGCAATTCTCCAGATCAGTCTTAACAATCACTGTCAATTGGTACATGTGCATAAAAACAACAGGAAAGAGTTTACGTGATTGACTAGGATTTCCAATTCATTATCCAGCAGCCAGAATACCTACCCTTCCCTTTGAAGTGGCCTTGTTTTTGCTCCCCTTTGGTCTACCACGTGGTCTCTTGGGTATTGGTGCCTCACTGGGTTCTTGCTATAAACAAAGAGTATTACAATGAATGACAGAGAAATAAATGTAGTTAATGCTTGCACATTCTCTCAGGGCATTTTGCTCTGTACCCAGAAGCTACAATGAAAGAAATAAAAGAATACCACCAATACAGCCAATTTTAAAATTCGATATGCAGACACATTAATTTCTGATAGAGGTTCATAATACAGTCTATAGTGATTAAAGTATGAGTTTCAAAGATGTAACACCATGACATATGTTTAGTGGTACAATCTACATATTTTCCTTATACATATTTTATCATATAGTGGACAATGTTCAAGTGTTATATACTGTGGTTAGTGTTTCACATTTCCTGTAACATTCCACTTACAGCTGTAAACTAGACGACCCCGTGACCCATTAGATCATCATTTCATAGATATTTCCTTACTCAAACACAGAAACAGAATGATGACAGGTGGGCAAAAAAGTGGGAGTGGGAGTGACTTCTGGCTTGCTGCTGGCTTCCCCACTGAGTTTCTTTATGGGAAGCTGCCAGTGAACCTTGACAATCTTCCTTACTCCCTACTCTTTCATTACTCTCTCCCTCCTGCTTTCCTATTCCTTTCCTTCTGTTCCTTCCTCTTACCTTGCTTCTTTTTCTCCCTCCTTTCCTTTCCTCGCTCCCTCATTCATTTCTTTTCTTCTCTTCTCTTCCTCCCTCCCTTCCTTCCTGCTGGTTCCTTTTCCTTTCTTCCCTCCTTCTTGTTCCTCTCCCTCCTCTTATCTTTCTTTCTGTTCCTATCTCCCTTCTTCTTCCTTTCTTCCTGTTCTATTCTATTCTATAAACCACAGTGCAATGGATTTGTTTTTTAAAAATTATGTCATTACAGAAGTGATGTAAATGATGAAATCTACGTAATGACAAAATATAAATAACATAAATGTCCATGATACCCTACTTTCCAACTGAATGTACTTCCTTCAAAAACAGATATGTCCTTTCTATAATTAGTTCATTGAAATGAGTTTTCACTGTAAAGGAAAACTCAAGAGGAAAACTCAGAGCAAACAGATCAGGGTGAAATTCCAGTAATTGTGAAGTGATTCCCTATCAAAATCTTCTATTGAATCATATTATAAAGGATAATGTGATTCAAGTCCTTTGAAGATCAATAGTAGTGAGACAAAATATGTAAACTCTTTAGAAACCCAATAATGTTTGCTCAGTGTGTCCAATGACACAATATACTGTAATAACTGCTGTATTAACTGCTTTAGAACCTCTACTTATTAATAGAACTTAATTGAAGCTCTGATCATATTACAGATGACAATATTTCAGAGTTGCAGACAATTCTACAGACTTCCCAAACTTTCAACACTTTCAGCTGAAATAATCTCTAGAGGGAAACTGCATTCTTTCTGGGATCAAAATAAGCCACTCTAAGGCAATATTGCTGAACTATTCTCCTAGTATACCAGGCTACTGCATTCACTGAACTTTTTTGGATGGTACTGAAGTACTTTCCAGATAGTTTAGGAAGGAAAATATTTTGATACTTGTGAATTATGAAAATGGGCAGAGATTCAGAATTTGCTTCAGTACTCCTCTACAGAACTGTGTTTGTTCCAGAAACAAAGGAGTTAGACTGTCACAATTACTGCTAGCGTCATAAAGCAAGATGCCCTGATTCCCAGAGGAGTTGCTTTCATTAAGTATGCAAAGTAAATGACCTACTAATGTTTAACTTTCGTTATGTATCATCAATAGCTTTGGTTGCACCACAGTAATACTGCTTTGTGTTTCCCTTTTACTGTGACTCAGTTGCTTTAAACAATAACCAGTCAGAGGCAAGATTCATCGTACATCTTGCAAAAGCTTCCCCTAATATAACATGAGGGAAGCTGAACACTGTACAAACCTGGGGTTGCTTCCTGGGCCGACCTCGTCCTCTCTTCTCTGAAACATCCTTGTCTTGTTTAGCAGACAGGGGCTGGCTTGATTTTGCACTGGATTCACTCATCTTCTCTCTTTTAAAAGGACAGATATAAAATGATTCTGTTAATTCTTTTCTCTCAAATGGCAACATATGTAGAATTAAAAGTAGATTTTATTCTATTAGAATACCAAACCTTATGAAAGGGTATGAACAATGCAAAGTGCCTTTAAGGCTCTGTCCTCTCCCCGCCCAGAAAGAAAAAAAAAAAAGCCCAGTCTACACTTTCAAGAGGTGCTCTTAACCAAGCAAAGAGGAAATGCCCTCTATTTGCCTCAGTAGGGAAAGCCGAGTGCTTTGAAAAATGGATCTATTCAGATCAGCACGCTCCAAAGGCATCCAAAGGGCCCCCTGTTCTAAATTTGTATATGTGTGTGTGTGTGTGTGTGTGTGTGTGTGTGTGTGTGTCTGTCTGTCTGTCTGCTTCACTGCAGTACAACATACAGGCTAACACAAATATCATGAATGACCATTATTGGAAGAGTTGGCTGCACTACTCTGTCATCCTGCCAACCCTGAAACTAGAACACTTCCGATTTTTATTAAAGGCTACATGTTTTACTGGACTAAGAATATCAGTGCTTCTTAGAAGTTAATCAGATTCACTTCACATTTATTGTGGTACCAACAGATTAGAATAATTAGAATAATTTCTTTTACAATTGATACCCGATTAAATATGCAATTAGTTATTAGTTTTATTCCATGAATTCATTAATTTATCATTGAACGATAGAAGAATAACCTTAGGTTATTCTGAATGGAAAAAGAATATGGTTCGTTTTAAATAAAGCCTCAGAGCAAAAAGCATTCTTTGCTATGGAAAAGAGGGCTGTGCTCACAGGCATTTTGTTTGTTTGTTTGTTTAGTAAGCCCTTGTATTTTAAGATGAATTCTCTGAAGATCATTTTGAGTCTAAGCCTTATAACTACCACAGCACTGCCAATGACAAAATTACAACAAAGAGAAATTAATATCCTAGCATTTTATTCCTTACATACTCATACTGTATATTGATGCTAAGCAATAAGGAAGATGTTTTCCTCACATAATGCAGAAAAAAATTGTAATAGATTTCTGAAAAAAAGGCATTGGGGATGGAAGCATAAAGAAGAGGGTCAGCCAGCCCAGTCTTACATATCCAATCCAAAGATCTAAATTGTGCAAGAATAAGAATTTAGGAAGATAGCTATTCCACAAAGAATTTGAAAAACAGAAAACATAAGTCAAAGTTATTTAAAGCCAAAACCAATGTAGTAAATATATTTTAGAAACTGTAAGGTCTTCTGCAAGACAAAATCTAAACAGAATTTTACAAAAGTTACTAAGGGCAATCGACAGGAAAAGTGCATGACACTGACTAAGATATCCCATTTAAATTAGTTCTAACCCAATCATTCCCAATTTAAAGGCATCAAATGGGCTTAGGTCTATATATCCCAAATCCTCATCTAGCATGGCCCATAAGGTTGAGAAAAAAAGGACCTAGATACTTTTTTCTCTTAAAGGCCAAACTCATATCTATTGTGCTATCACTATGACAATAATACTGGGACAAGAATGATGGTAGCACTGCCCTACAAGAGGAATATTTGAAATGCCATATGGGAGGGACATTAAATCTTATTCATATAGCACTACTTCAATCAAAATCTCTGCTTTAAGATAAAAATGAGAATGTCAATGTGCCACCTCATGTAATTTTGTACTGTTCTGCCCTTAGCTACTTTTTAAATCATACACAGCAATATCTTACTTCTTGAATCTGTTTGTCTGCAACTTGACAACTGTCAGAATCTATCAGAAACAAGGCCATAAAAGGGTAGACTACCTGCTGAGCTGTTTCCATGGTGACCCCTGTGACCAGGGTGAGTCAATAGGCAGTGACTCCCCCACAATAAATGTATCAGCTTGAATTGCAGGGCACCACCTTGTCCCCAGTTCTAAAAGATTCACATTGACCATGTTTGACCAAACAATTTCCCTAAAATTAGATGCCTTTGGGCATCCACATCATATCATCCAACCATACATTCCCTTTGTTGGCCCCTGAATAGAAAAGAGAAGTCCTCAACTTTTCTGTGCATTCTAAACACAGAGAGGTTCACTGAAATGCTGGCTTGTAGATTCTTCCTCCTAGTTGTTGGCAGGAACTGACAGCATCTTATCAGAAAACCCACAAAGGATTTTGACAAAAAAGAGCCAGAGCTGTTTATATATGATAATCTAAAGATTTATCAAGGTTCAAGATGTGGTCGAGGTCAGCCCCAAACTGATAGTAGTATGTAACTGTCTCAAAGAATGAATCTCTCTCTTTCTCTCCCCCATTTGAATATCTAATATAACATATTAAAAACAACAACAAATCAATATGTTAATGCCTTTATAGTTTGCTTAGACATCCTTAAATAAAAATACAGGAAAAAATATGGATGTTCTAAAAACCTCTTCCTCTTCAATTACAATAATATTTTGGGGGCCCATATAGATTATATATTTATACAAAAATAAGAGGATGTGTATCTTACCTGCCATAAAAAAATAAGCTGAAGTGGTAGCCAGTGTATTATGGGGATTAGTGAGCAGCAACTTCACTAATTGTCCTTCTGGCAATGGGTGTTTTGGTGACCAGCTAATCCCACCATGTACATGGGTTGCCTTTGTACATGGCGGCCTTCCCATCCCATGACAGACATTTTCTCAGCATTGTCCCAATTTGCACTTAATTTCCATATGTGGCCAGAGATCCAAAAATGTGCCTTTCCCTTCTCTTATGTACACCATTAGAAGTTTAGTCTGTGGCATTGACAATTAGAAATAGACATCTTGAAGCTTCCCATAAGCAAAGATCTGAAGAATACAGTTCATAGGATTAGGCATTTTTAAGATACTCACAATACTTGATAAAGCTTTACAAATATTGCCAGTAGCAAAAGCTCGTTTTTATCCTTATTCTAATCCTATTTTATCCTAAATGCAAAAGCATACAGTTTAAAAGGTCCACATTTTTTAGATTACAATATTATCTAAATATTTTTTCTTCAAAGCTTATAAATTCAAAAAGTTGAAAAAGGATCACTTTTTCTAATAAAACAAACTCAGCCAAGAAAACAAAATTATGAGAGTTTCTATGAGATGACCAAAGGAGATTTTTTTGGACTTGGAATTAGCTGCCTGCAGGATGTAGATATTTCTAGGAACATTGTTTAAAAATATATACTCCAGACAGATTTATGAACTTTGAACACAGAGAAGTACTAGTCTTTTTTACAAAATTTGACTCATACTCAATTTTGGAAGTGACTCATACCCTTTTTAAAAAGAGCCAGACACCTATAAACAATATTTAGAAATGCTTGCTGTAGAGGTGAACTTACTGAATTTAGTGTGGATTTACTTTGGAATAAACTTATTAAAGACTGAGTAGTAGTCTTTAAGGAACTGTTATGAAATTATGATCCCTATGCCATAGGTTTCAGCAAGTGTTAAAGGTAGCCAACCTTTTTCAATCTTGGTATCAACCCTGCTCTTTCTGCTACACTGAGGCTACATGAAGCATGTTCAGTAATGTTGTAATATCACTGGAAAGTGCACAGCCAGAATTTTCAAGAATTTTCAACCCTCAAACCCATATTTGAGGGTTTAGTGCGGTCAAAAAAAGAAAAATAAGTGTTTTACCCCTTAATCAATCAAAATGAAAAAAAGTGAAAAAATGGTCCCATTCAATCTGGAGTTTAAAAGAGGTGCTGAGAAAAATGCATGCAGCTAATAAATTCCTTGTATGTGACATAAATAGATCTACTCACCTAATATTAAAAAGCTACCATCACAAACCACACTCTGAAGCCATCAATACATCTTCACGTAAATATATATCTATTACATTATTCCCTTTTGTGGTAGAATAAAATTGTGCCAAAGAAGAATAAGCAAACTGAAGAAATTAAATTAACATGAAACAGAAAAAAGCATAGCTAGAATTATGTTACACTAACACTATTCACTATACTCAACATACTTTCCTATCCTTGAAGAACCAACCCTGCCTCTCCCATACACTGATTCATATATTGCTTTTTGTTCTTCAGACCTCATCAGCTCCACCCAACCATAACTTTCTTGGTCTTCCCCTTCCTCTCAAGTCATTTGTTTGTACTTTGTATATTTGTTTTGTAATTCAATCCTTATTTACTCTCTGCATGGAAAATATTTTTTTTTCATATTGGTCACTCACTTTTGAATTCAATAGTCATCCATCACTCATTCATTCTTGACCCCATCTCTTTTTGATGTAACCACACACTTAAGTATCATGTTCCCACTACATTCACGTGATTGTTATGTTCCTCTTCACATATCCAGCTCTCACTTTCATACAACTAAATGGACAAAAAAGCATGCTGTTATTCACAGCCATTTTTGCTTCTTTTGGCATTCATTCTTCACCATAGATCAAATGCAACCTACTATCTTTCTATTTACATGTTTTAAAATTTCTCCATAACCCCATTTTCAATAAATGTTTTAACATCATTTACAACATCAATTTTCTATTTTTTTTGCCATATAACTTACAACCATGCATCCCATTTTCTCTGTAAAAAGCAACTTTTATTTTGGAAATTATTAATTTTCAGATGAAAACGCCTTATTGCATTTGCACTGTACAATTTAGCACTTGATACAAATAAGTTTCTCAGCAACAAGGCATTGTCTACAAACATACAAAGTATATTTCACATGCTCAATCAACATATCTTTAACATCACCACAAACATAATAAATAATAAAGAGACATCCTTACCACTTGTCTAATGCTGAAATGCTGATTGGGCATTTTATTTATTTTCACACAGATTTTACTTCAGCTGTATAATGCTCACTGCATTTGGCAAACCAACTTTCAACACGCTCTTGCAAAATATCACATTACTCAAACTTATTTACTTAATCATAGATTTTCTCCAAATAAACTATACTTTATATCATATACTTTTTCTTTTTCAATAGTATGTTGAAGACTAAAGATGGGCTGCCTACCCCTTGTCCAGCATGGAACTGCACTATATTCTCCTCTTCCTTGAATCAGAATTCTGTCAGATATGTTCCCAGGCCCACTTCTAATCTTCCTTGTAGTTTTAGCATTCAATTTGCTATCTTTCTTTTTCTGTGGGAGAATATTATAGCATTCTTCCAGATATCAGGCACAGGTGCTAGCTTCACACATGTGAACCACATCTGTATTTTAATGTTGCTTTAGTGATACCAGCTATTACTGCAGTCTTCTCACAGCATTTATTTCCATTTCATTAGTGTTTTCTTGGACTCTAAGAACATTTCAACTCCAATCTTTGACATATCACTTTTATCTATATATACCTCTCAAATATTCTTTCTAACACACCATCGTTTGAGTTTCATCCCAGCAGTCATTCTGTTTCAGTGGTCTCTTTCACTTCTTTTTCTGTTGTATCTATTTCCCCCATGAATCTTTGACATTATTAAGAAATGGTTGCCCAACATTCAAAAGATCAGGGCTTTGTATATTTTGCTCAATTTTTTATAAACAATCAAACCAGTCATACTTTTAGATTTGTATTCCTTTGTAATATGTATGAATAAACTTAAATCACAAATTCAAAGCAGATCCCTTTCTAAACAAATACTGAGTATACAACATTGTTTTCAATTATTCTTGAATCTCTGAATGGCCTAATCACTTTTCCTGTATTCTCTCATCTCATTCCCACTTATTCATATCATCTATTCTAACAGAACAATTTATTCCACTAAGATTGTATTTTATTCAGCGTGTTACATTTCCCCAAATTTACCTCTAGTTTTTCCATTCTCACTCACATGTAGCATTCCTGGCTGCAGCAAGACTTTGGGCAAAACCAGTCTTACTCTTCATGAGAAAAGAAAGAGGAAGAAATGCTACTCCAGGGAAGCTAGGATCTCAATTCCAGAAACTACCTTGTATGGATTGCCTTCACCTCACGAACTAGAAAGTATATTAATGTACCAATAATCACTCAGGATATAACAATATAATCAATACCGGATCAACTTATTGATCCCCTTCTAAAAACCTGGACTGAGGAAAATGCAGAAGGTTGTGAATTCCATCAAGCTGGATTTTGTTGTTCTTGTTAGTTGCGAAGTCATATCCGACCCATCGCAACCCCATGGACAACGTTCCTCAAGGTCTTCTTGTCCTCTACCATCCCCCCGGAGTCCATTTAATCTTACGCCGACTGCTTCAGCTGCTACTGAGTTCTGAAGACTAGAAAGCTCTCATGCACAATGATTGAAGATGTAAAAGCAATCATCCTCACCAAGTTATTAAGAAAATTTGAAATCCACATTGAGACAATATTTTTATCAATCCAAGTTTTAATTCAAATGTCCATCAGACCAAAAATAGTCCGTAGAAGGAAAAACTGTACATCAGAAATTCATATTGTTTGAGTTGGGAAGCCTTATCAATAAATAAATAAACAAATAAATAAATAGGAATGTGTATACACACACACAAACACACAGAAAAACAGATGTGAAGAGGGAAACAGGAAAATAATTTAAAATAACACAAATTGTGAGATCTCATAAACAGGATGCAAAAGCAATTCATTGGTGAAAACACCCAAGAAGATAAAGGTAATAGCTTTATTATGTTGTGAACCTCTTTTTGGAGTTATGATTATAAACTAGGCTTCTTCCCCATCTGGTGCCATCCAGATGTGTGACTTCAGACAGCTTGCCTAGAAATGACAGAAATTGCAGTCTAATATCTGTAGAAGACACTAGCTTGAGGAAGATTGACATGAATTGAACATTATGCTTGTATATGCTTCTGAGAAAATTATAGTGCAATTTTATACATTGCAATGTATATGCATTGTAGCTCTACTTATACAATTCAAACTCAGAAATAGTTTGGCCTACAGCTCTTTTACTTTTAGGGATTAATGCTTTATAGAGTTTATGACCACAAGGAGCCAAAATGTCTGTTGCTAAGCAAGATAGTTGTTAAGTAAGTTATGCCCCATTTTATAAGCATTTTGCTATAGTCGTTAAAGAGAATCGCTATTGCAATTGTTAAGTGAATCACATCATTAAGCAAATCTGGCTTCTCCCATTGACTTTGCTTATTGGAAGCTGGCTGGGAAGGTTGTAAATAGTGATCACATGACCCTGGGACAGTGCAACCGTAATAAATATATGCTAGATGCCAAGTGCACAAATTCCAATCACATGACCACGGGGATGCTGCAATAGCTGTAGGTGTAAAAACCAGTCACTTTTTTCCAGTGGTTATAACTTCAAATGGTCACTAAACGAATGGTTGTAAGTCGAGGACTACATGTAATAATATCAGAACTATACCAGGTTTCAAAACCAGGACACATATGTAAGTAATTATCAAATCAAATTGAATAAAAACTATTTGCAGCAAGAATAGTATTCATATTGCACCTGTCAGATCATAGTGAACCCATGATTTAATGAGTCCTGTTTTATTAGACTTTCACTGCAACATATCAGATTTGCAGCACTCCAAATAACAGATAAGTCTTTAGCATTCAAAGTAGTCTGTGTGATTAATACACATTTTCATCATTTGAAACAAATGATGTAAATTTGTATTTAACAGACATCTAGATATACACATACTCTATCCTCCTCAATTGTCTGTTAAAATCAATATTTCTGGCAGAAAAAAATAAAGGTTTATTCTCAGAGACTCTTCCCATCCTGCTTACAATCTTTTTGGACTGTTGCCTTCTGGCAGAAGATACAGAACAATTAAAATTCGGACCACACGTTTTCTGAATAGTTTTTATCCCAGAGCTATAATTGCACTCAACAATGAACTAAAGGGCCACCATCAATGAGCTGTTGGACAGCATTACTTGGTCTGTTGTGTGGATGCTTGGGTGGTTTTAGGGGTAGGGAATTTGTGGTGGGTGAGAGTGTGTTTGGGGATTGTTATGTGTGTTGGACCTGGTCTTTGGGTGTTAAGTGAATTTTGTTGTATGGGTATACTGTGTATACATGTACAATGACAATAAAGTTATTATCTAAAATTGGACTAAAACTTTTAGAACAGAGAGAGACTATGTAACTTATTATCACAGCACTTTGATAAATGAAAGTCAACTGGATGAACATGAATTGTTGCAAACCTAATAGATAATTCTTAGATTTACAATAGCAATTCCCAATTTGGGAAGGGTATCTTCTAACAGTTATTAGAATCACATGAAAAACACAACCAAACTTCTGTATTTTACACAGGCCATTATTACAAGGATGTTTTTCATTTCTCTTAGGAATTTGCCATTTTCCATGAACTGCTTGCTAGCTTATTTGTCTAATTCAATGATTGTCTACACAGTGCATCAAGCTATGGCTTGTTTTAAACAGGATTTGTAGAACAGGCTAGATCTGTTCATCAAGTCATCTGATTTATACATAATTATACAAATTATACATAAATTTATATTATTTATGTTAAATAATAGTAAATTATTTCTGACAAAACACCAAATTAAACATTATGGTAATAATGTATAAATTAATATATTATTATGGAAATAATATATACTTCCACAAATTTCAGGATTTCTGGAGATGATGAATTTTGATGAGGGTATACTTAAAGGCAATTTACATCCTTTGCAGTTACTTGCTACGACTGAATGCTCTTTTGCATCTGCTGATGGAGAAAGCAGTGAACGGAAATAATTATCCCCACTCACTTCCCTTGCATAGATAGCTCTCAACTTACGACCACAATTGAGCCCAAAATTTATGTTGCTAAGTGAAAAATTTGTTAAGTGAATTTTGCCACATTTTACGACTTTTCTTGCCACATTTGTTAAGTGAATCACTGCAGTTGTTAAATTAGTAATACAGCTGTTAAGTGAATCTGGTTTCCCCATTGACTTTGCTTGTCAGAAGGTTGCAAAAGGTGATCACATGATCTTGGGACACAGCGTCATAAATATGAATCAGTTGTCAAGCATCTGAATGTAAATCATATGACCATGGGGATGCTGTAATGGTCATAATTGTGAAAAATGGCCATGTCACTTTTTTCAGTGCCATTGTAACTTCAAATGGTCACTAAATGAACTGCTGTAAGTCAAGGATTACCTGTACTGTCCAAATTGACAAGCAATTGATTCAGATTTTGGAAAGTCTTATTCCAACATGAAGAAACCAAGAAAACCAACACTATGCTACAACAATGAACGTTAATCTCGTTTTAAATGAATGCAGGAAAATGTAAATCATTCTGTGTCTACATCCTAAAATAGTGACTGCCAGGAAGGCTGAGAATCCATGGATATATTTATCTGGATGGAAAAAATGAAAATGCTTATGCAGCATCCCTCCATCACTACATATTATTCTAGACAGCTATTAGGGCCAAAGAGATCACCCATTCCTCAAAAAGAAATTGAATGCCAGCAGTCACAACCTATCACCCTTAGAAACAGCAATCCTCTGGGGTTATTTTTCTCCTCAGAAATCTGCCAATCCTCCTTCCATGTTCCCATCCCACACCCTGCTTGCGCCACAACTGTTTGCTTCTATCTGATTAATAACAAATTAAATTTTGAAAGACAACAGGTTGCTCAATCCAAAATGGCTGGCCTAAATCCAAGCAGCACAGTGTCCTCCCAGGAGCTGGGGCACCTTCTGGGCAAAGGCTTGGGTTTGCTTACAATATGCTGGAGGAAAACACATAAACACCAAATCACAAATTTGAAGAGCCTGTTTGAAAATAGAGCTGGCTTGGGAGATCCCTTAATGGAGCATTCCAGGGGAATTCTTTTGAAGCCCCAGAAGATGGGCTATTAAAAACAGCCAGCCCCACTTGAAGTGCACATAACAAAAGGAAGTGATAAGGAAGGCTGGAGGGCCACACAGGGAGGTTAACAGAACTGGAAACTTTTGAAGAGCTGTCCTTCAGGACACAAATGTTCAGTCCCACAAGGCCTTGATTTGTGGGGGAGGGAGAGTATGATCCTCTTTTTGAAGAGGAAAAATGGTAAATGACATTTTTTTAAGTTAGAAAGCAGCTTTATATAAGAGAACACTGATGGGGAAAGTTACACACTCCATCTTCTCCTTTTCCACTAAAATTTAACCCTCTTGATCAGTAGAAAGAGGAAATACCCACACTCTCTCTTCCAACCACTAGTTAATTAGGTTGAGGTGCCTCTTCCAGACACTTCCCCAATTCTGCCAACATCAGTTAGCTAAGCACTAATAATAGGCTGGCTAGGTGTATTACTTTCATGTCTGAACATATTTTTGATTTAAGTTCTCCAATGTCTTCAAATTGAGCAATTCACTACCTCAAGACTGGAATCTGAATCTGCCTAATCAGAGCCTTTAATGAAAAAACAAACGTTCAAAATCAGTAGCTGCAGCTCACTGAAACTAAATATACATATTTTGGGCAATAGTGTGGGACGCTCCCCCCCCCCCCAACAACAGCCACAAGTTTTGTTCAAAAATGTAAGCCAAAAACCACACAGGCTTTACAAATAAATGAATAAATCCGTGTAACAGAAAATCTAGTTAAATTTACCAATCATTTCAACATCTGAAAAGCTATAGCTCAGATTATACCAATTTCCTTTAAAAGAAAACGAAAGCTCTGGCATCTTCCCCTTTAAAAGAGCGGAAGGGGGTGTTTCTAGAAAGCTCAATGCACCTGCTATTTGCACACACACACACACACAAATTTTTTTCCAGATCTGCATGTCTATTGGAAGAAACCCACTGAAAAAATTAATAAGTGGACGAAAGTAGTGTCGCGCGATTTGAAAATGAACACAGCCCCAGCGTGCATATATTTGTAAGGATCTCGAGAAGGAGGAGGGGGGGGGGGAAGCAGAGAAACCTGAAACACCAGCCGCCAGAGCTCCAATGTTATGGGAGTCTCGTAGATAGGAGCAAGTTGCAATAAGCAAAGCAAATCTAACCGCTACCTACTCTCTTCCGGCGTTAAAAAATAAAATTAAAAAATTAAAAAAGAGACAAGAAAAGGTATTCTAACCATCGGACCCGCGATCTGTAGAAAAACATCCATCAGTTTTCCACCCTGAATAAAATCCGGATCAAGTGCATTAGAATTTAACATTAAAGGCGAAGTGCTTGAGAAAAACCATACCCATTTAGCCACAAATTACAAGGCCATTCCGCCTTCCCCAATCCAGTGAGCTCTGCTAAGACCTCCCTTCCCGCACATATAACCCTTCTTCTCTTACTTGCATGCACGCTGAGAATAAAAGGCTGGAGAGTATTTTATTCCGCATGCCTTACTTGCTTCCTATTGTAAATTCCGAGCACAGATACATTTTTTTGCAAACTGAAATGACTTTGCAAAATCCGGTTCTAAATTCTGCAAATGTAAAATAAGATTAACGCAACTTTTTTTTTTTTTTTAGAAATCACCAACTTACAATTACTCTTATTCGCGAATCTGTATACGTTTTTCCTTGTGTGTTGTGGTAAAATGAAAATAATCCCCCCTTCTGGTTGCTGATGGTTGCAATTGCAGATCTGAAGCAGAAGGCAGGGAGACTTGCAGTGGGAAAAAAAAAGAGAGAGAGAGAAACAGCGTATAAGCAGACAGGCCCCCTCTTATTTATATAAAATTTTTAAAAAATGTTCCAGGAGGAAGGAAGCTGGGTCAAAATCATTTGCAGAATTAAAAAAGTAAGAGGGAAAAAAAGCCTCCTCTAAATCTTACTGGAGAGAATCCAGAAGCTAAAAATAGCAAAATCACACTCCAAATTAAATAAGGGCAGGCTGACTGGCTAAGGGGAGCTTAGCTCTTCCAGTGGAAGAGAGAAAGAGGGGGAGGGAGGGTAAAGGGGAAGGAGGAGGAGCCATTCGGCGTCTGCATCATCACCTGTGGGTGGAGGAAATATAAAAGAAAGCAGCAAGGGTGATTTTAAAAGGCTGCTTAGAGGGCTCGAGGAAAAAAAAAAAGCGGCTGCGCTGAACTGCGAAGAACAAAAGGAAAACAACGGCGGGATCGCTACCGTAGCTGCTGCCTTTCCCCTCGCTTCAGAAGATGAAGAAGAAATGGGAGGGAACGCTGTGCAAAACTTTAAAAAAACATCACTGCCCCCTTGCTTTGTTTCTTCGTTTGAAGGGGTGGGTGGGTGAGGGGCGAATACGTTTCGTGATTTGAAAAGCTCAATGACCCTAAATAGGGTTGAAGCTGATTTAACGGGTTTTTTTTTTAATATAATTTAGGGCCGGCCGAGACACTGCCACATATTGTATGTGTTGGCGATTGGTGTGTAAAGGTTTATTTTGGGGGTCAAAAGTCCTGGGTTTCTTGTTTGTAAATCTGGCCTGGGATTATTGATTGTGGGAATGTATAACGTGGGGAACTCCACGTTTAGTTTGGGATGTAAACGTGGTTAAGCTATAATCGCCCCTCCTCCCCTTCTGATGCATCTTCTTTCAAATCAGAAATTGAGAGGTAGTAACTACTCTAGGTTGGAGGTGTATGTTCATCGCAGGCTCCCTAAGAAGAAAATTACAGATTTCCAGGAGTCTTATCTTCCAGTTTACTGACTTTAAAAATACTTTTTGTATTTGATTTTAACATTTCAGGGTCCTGAGTCTCCACTTAGTGGCACCAGTCTCAGGCATAGTGAGGTATTAGTATAAACAATACCGTTCCTGCTTGCCACATATTTCTGAATGTATTTTAACTTGCAAAATATCTAAAATCTATCCTTGTAAAGAGAAGAGCACATCACCCTTGTGTGATACATATGCAAGAATACAATTAAATGTGCATGATTAAATTCTGTACCTATATGGACTGCCTCCTTTGGTGCTTGGGCTGCTAATTTTTGGGAGAGGGATTGGTTTACCTAGAGAGAGAGAGAGAGAAAGGAAAAAAACTGGCCTGCAGCAGAGCAGAGCAAAATGCCATTCTGACCTTTTATTTCCAGGAATAACTTTGGGCCTCATAAGCTTTCTTAGAAGATAAAATGATGGATGCCTAACTGCACCCCAGGGTATTTATTGGTAGGGAGTATGGGGAGAGCAATAAGGCTGCTGCCTATTGAATGAATGTCTTGTAATGAACTGGCTCTGATGTCAGCCATTTTGAGAGCTCTACCACAAGCTTGGAAAAGTCCAAATGTGCCCACCAATTCATTGCATAAAGTGCACACAGCTTTGTTATTATGAAGTATTAAGAAACTAACCTTTCCTAGATAAAGTACTTTATGTAGAACTCCTCAAAGGTTCCTTTAATCAAGATTTTATATTCCATTTTCCTAACAAAAATAAAGGCCATGTTTTTTATCATACCTTCATAGTCTACAAGTGCAGATCAATTGAGGAAGGCCAATACATGGGAGAAAGAATTCTATTCTTGCTGCTCCTTTACATCATCATAAATAGAATCCTTGAGGACGTAACATGTTTTCATAATCTTCAGACAAATGCTATATATTGGAATCTACATTAAATATAATGGGGTTAATTTACAAGTAAATGTAAATAGGGTGACACCCATCAGGTTTTATGAAAATATTTGGAGTAAAGGAAAGCAATAACTATTAATCCACTGAAAAGATGACAAGAACTATGTATTCCGCCCCCCTTGGTTTTCTTACAAATAAAAGATAACAGTTTTATTAGAAGTGTGTACACATTTTCCCATGCTAGTGAGTAGTAGATTTGAACACTGAAGGTTGCACTACAAAAATGTGCATGGGCCAGGGGTTTTAGTTTTTAAATGATAGTTAATATTATTACTCCAAATCATAGCTTTATTACGCCATATCATAATTTTGGTGGTGAGGTTTGCTCAGTGGTGAAATGTAAAATTTGTTACTACTGGTTCTGTGGACATGGCTTGGTGGGGGGGGGGGGACTGGGTGGGCGTGGCCAACTTTTTTTTTTTACTTTTAAAACGATTTTTTTCTACAACCTCTGGCCAAAAAGGTTGTAGAAAAAATGCTTTTAAAAGCCTCTGACATCCCAGCTGAGCTGCACAATCATCACAGGCTTTTTTTTTTACTTTTAAAAGCATTTTTTCAGCGGAAGAGGTTGCAGACAAAATGCTTTTAAAAATTAAAAAAAAGCGCCTCTGATGATTGCATGGCTCAGCTGGGCATGAGGGGAGGAGCAGGGAAGTTTGCTACTGATTCTCCGAACCACCCACAGCCATTGCTATCGGATCGGGTGATCCGATCCAAACCGGGAGCATTTCAACTCTGGGTTTGCTTCTCCTAGTGCTGCCGCTGGATACTGCCCACCTGCCAGGACAGAGCTGAGCTAAACATAGACCAAACCAATGCCAGGCCTATGCGACAAGCTGGCCAATCAATTTTTTGTTGCAACCAATAGATTACAGCCATCTCTCAAAATGCAGAGATTACCCAGATGCTGTGCAAGATGGCATTTTTGATCCAAAAAGAGGACTCTGCACCTGTGTGAGTAACACTAGGATGATGATGATATATTTAATAATTTTCTCATTCTGTCCTAATTCAGATTTACAGGCCATTTGAACTCTCTGAACTAGTTTTCAAAGCCCCATCAAAAGCTTTCAGGGACTTCATATGTACTAATAAGATTAAGGAAGAATCTAAATTGATTGGCAGAATAAAGTATACAGGGCAAGATTTGAATCAAATAGGGTCAAAAAACTCCATAAATGCAAAATAAGTGCTGATTGAAGCTAATTAAAATAACTTCCCCATTTTTGTAGGAAAACATCTTCAGAAATACATTTTTGAGGTGATCCATCCATGCTCAATACATTTTTAAGGTGATCCATCCATGCTCAGGAGGGAACATTTTCCTATCCAATTCTAATCTCAAGCATAGTAGGAAGTGAATTCCATTTAACGCAATGGAATTAATTCTGAATAAACTTGAACTGGCTTGTGATTTAATGAATGCAGCTGGATGGTAATATATATAATCGAAAACAAATCCTTCGGTATATTTATTCTGAGAAAAGAGTTTATATACGAAGTCCACCTTTTTTATTAAAATGAGTGATACTAATAGTCTTGCTTTTGAGTAAATGTGACTAAATTACTGTTTTTAAGTCACAAGTCTATAGATATACACCAGGGGTGGGTTCTAAATTTTTTTACTACTGGTTCTGTGGGCGTAGCTTATTTTATGGGCATGGCTTGATGGTCATGTGACAATTATTTAGGATTTAGCAGAGGTACTGGTCTACCAGGCTTTTAACTGCTTGCAGAGCTGTACTGATCTACCCATTTATTTTTGCAGGCACTGGTTTACCCATTTATTTTTGCAGGCACCGGTCTACCCATTTATTTTTGCAGGTACCGGTCTACTCATTTGTTTTCTTTTAACACTGATCAGCTGTAGGGCGGCCCTTTGAAGCCCGGAGGCAAGAATTTAAACAGTTTTTTTCCCTCTAGCCATCAGCTGGGACTCAGGAGGCAGCAATAGATTGGGGGTGGGGCCAAATAAAAGGTAAGAATAACGTGGGGGGGGGGGAAAGAACCGGTTTGGTGATGTCATATCGTCACCGCTACCAGCTCGGTGGAACCGGACTGAACCAGGAGGACCCACCACTGTTAATACACTCCTGAACAATCTTCATCCAATCCAATATGTCTAACATGAAAGTAAGTATATTTAAGCCCACAGCTTTCATAAACATACGAAATATCTATTAATTTATTTGTTTATAGAAATGTTACATCCCTCCATTCCATTATGACTTTATAATCTAAAACAAGAGAATACAAACAATACAAAAAACAAGCATCTGAAAACAACAGAATTCTCACAAACAGTCTCTGCAAGGGGTCTATAACCCATTCTAGACTTGGAATGTTTTAATGGAATCCATCTAGCCTTTTGATTGAGTTTAGGGCCCTGCCTCTCCTTTATCTTTAATATTTTTAGCATCCTGGTAGTTATAGAGGCACTTGTTTCCATGGAAAAACAACAAGGTGAAAGTACTGTATCATTTGATTCTTTTAATGGGGTGTTGACAACTGAAGAAAAGTTAATATGGCCAGTAATTTGTACATAGAGCAATACGCTGTGTTGTGCAGGAGGGCTTTTGTAAGCAAATTATATTTTTATACTTTTAGCCCAATGGAGTTTTAAGAAAAGTTTACTTGATAGGGCCCTATCCATCTATCCATCTGTCATTGAGCAAGGTTATTTTCTGAAATCTAAACAAACTGGAATTATGTTTGGCATGGTCAAAGAAGCTGGTGAAAGAAAGACTGAGTTTGAAAATGGCCTGCATGTTTCTGAGTGCTGCTGGGAAAAAAAAACACTCAAAACTCCTTAATGGCAGAGGGAGTGGGAGAGCAACCTGGAATGTTGCTGACTGATACACAGATAGTTATTGAGTTACTATCCTAATGCAGCCTGCAGTTGTAACTTGTGACAGTTGTAAATTGGGTCACCAGTGACTGACCTGATTTTACAACCTTTTCTGTGGTGGTCATTAAGCAAATGCCATGGTCATTAATGGAACCATGCTGTGGGCTGGTTTTGCTGAAACCTGGCATTTACTTCCTGTGTAAAATGCGGTTGTATGACTGCAGGGAGGTCTGTCATAACTTTGAACGGTCGCCAAGTGACTGGTCATAAATCGAGGACATGCTTCATTGCTATTTCTACTACCCCTAAAAAAAAAGAGAACACTTTGGCTATCAAGTGAGAATCTGTTCTGTCCGGCAGTTAAAACAGAAATGACCATAGAGTCATCTATGGCTAGATGGGAAGAGGCAATCCTGCAGGTTGAAGACCTGAAGCTCATCAGCCAAATAACAGATTGAAGGCAGAACCTTCTGTATGTATGGGTAGAGTTCTCCCTTTGTCCTGTATCGGTGATTCTTAGATAAGAAAAGCAACTGTTCAGATTTTTTATTTTCCCTTTAAACAACTATGTTATTATTATTAGAGTGCTGAGGATTTTCTTTAGACTTAATATATATCTGAGATAAAGCTTACATTAAAAAATGTTATAGAATAGGTTTATGTTTTCTTTACTGGCATGTGTTTTTTCTTTCTTTCCCCATTGGTAAATACATTAGATACCCTGACTATTAAGTAATAAAGGAAAGACCTACTAAGCTTTGAGTTTTTTTCTTGCATGTAATGCTGACTAGAAAAAACTTCTAAAGTTTCCTGGAGTGTTACTGATAACTAGTTTTTGGGAACAATGCAACTGCTGTTGGGCTTATCCCAATGTACTGCCCAGATGTACCTAGCCACAACAATTAATAACTTGCACAGTTCATCGCTAACAATACAGTAGCATCCTATTATCTCTTAGAGTCTTTCTGTGCAAGGTAAAATAAAACTATGATTCAAACCAACAGCTGTTATGCCAGAGGGCATGTAATATAACTGTATATAAGATAGAAGACATAAGTAGCATGAGAGGGTAAGAAGGAAAAAGATACTGGCCAGAAGGCATGCAGACTTTTGCCAAGTGCTTCTATTGGCATCAGAGATGGATATTGGCCTTGGAGATATATAAATAGATGCTTGTCTTTCAACAAAACCTCAGTGTGGATATATTGGGAAGTCAAAATGAAAAAAAAGTAAGCCTTACATAGCAATTGCTATTTTAATCCAGGCTGTGCAAATTGTGTAAAGTATATCAAAGAGAGTAAAAATCATTTTAACCAAAGTTAATGTTTCACTCATTGTTCTGGAAACCACAAAGTGTGCGTTTGGGAAAATGTAGAGAGGGAACCTCACGGGTTTCTAGGTATTCTTAGTAGTGGGATTCAAATTTTTTTTACTACCAGTTCTGTGGGTGTGGCATGGCTTGGTGGGTGTGGCTTGGTGGGTGTGGCAGGAGAAGGATACTGTAAAATCTCCATTCCCACCCCACTCCAGGGGAAGGTTACTGCAAAATCCCCATTTCCTCCCAATCAGCTGGGACTCGGAAGGCAGAGAATAGATGGGGGCAGGGCCAGATAGAGGTGGTATTTACCAGTACTCCGAACTACCCAAAATTTCTGCTACCAGTTCTCCAGAACTGGTCAGAAACTGCTGAATACCACCTCTGATTCTTAGTTCTGAAATGTCACATTTGTGTTTTAAAGTGGGCTTGAGAAAAGGAGAGGAAAGAATAGAAGCTAGGTAAAGGGCCTGGCAAGTTTGTTCCAAAATGCTGGACCCTGGTACTAAGTTTTTAGTAGAGCCATGCTCTGCTTATACTGACAATTCAAATCTAGATTTTGATTCTGATACAGAGACAGAGCCTCCAAGCTCTACATCGAGAGCAAAACATCTGAGAAAGAAAAAAGTGCTGTGCAAGACTGTTTGGAAGAGCATTTTGGGAGTGAAAGTCTACTTGTGGATTGAGGCCTATTCCAGACATCTAGTAGCCCATTTCTGCAGTTAACTAGGACCCGTGGTGGCACAGTGGTTAGAATGCAGCATTGCAGGCTAACTCTACCCACAACCAAGAGTTTGATCCCGATGGGTTCAGGATTGACTCAACCTTACATTCTCCTGAGGTTGGTAAACTGAGGGCCCAGATTGTTGAGGGAAATATGATGACATTTGTTTACCGCTCAGGTGGTGCTGTACAGCCTTATGGAGTGGTATATTAGTCTAAGTGCATTTGCTAACCATGGTCAGCATCAATTACACAATTGTGGCTAACAGAAGCTTCCAGTATTAATTATCTGACTGAGAATAAATACTAATGTTAGGCTACTTTAACTTCACAATTCCAAACTTAGCATTTTTTTAAAAAGAAATTCTATAATTTGACAGGATCAAAAGGTTCTTTGATACTGATGTTGGATCTTCCTGACTTGAAAACTAGACTGGAACTTAACTATTGTATTGTCTTCAATGGTTTTTATCTAGAACTGTGTGACTGCTCTCATGTTATGTGTGAAATCTGGGACAATAGAGTAAATACAAAGTGGTAGAACCTGATGGTAAGAGCAGGAGCATATGTTTCTAATATAATGCAATGCATCTGGTTGCAGACACTGGGATACAGGATTTTTACAACCACAACAGCTAAAGGAACATTTTGAGCAACTATGTTGTATTTTCTTTTTCCCAGAGAACAATGATACTTAATTCATAATTAGGGTTTGGGGGCATTTGTCCAATAATAATATCGGTAGAATCAGATGAGTCAATTATAGTGATATTGTCTGCACTGTTGTACTGTTATAATACAGCCCCAATAACTGTTTGGTTTATGTACTTTGAATAACAGATAAAAGATGCCAAATGAAACAGCTGTGTAGGTAAATTTGCCTCTGTATATCTTAAGGATCTTCTTTCATTAGGTCATATGAATCATTTTAGTCTTCCTCTATGACCGTCATGGCAAACCTATGGCACGCGTGCCACAGGTGGCATGTGGAGCCATATCTGCGGGCATGTGAGCGTTGCCCTAGCTCAGCTCCAGCTGATTTTGGGGCCTTCTGGGCCCACTGGAAGTCGGGAAATAGTCTGTTTCTGGCCTCCGGAGGGCTTCTGGGCAGGGGTGAGGGAGGCCGTTTTCACCCTCCCCAGGCTCCAAGAAAGCCCCTGGAGCCTGGGGAGGGCAAAAAAACAGCCTCTCAGGGCCATCGGTAATCTTTTTGCCGTCACGTGCCACAAGTGGGGGGGGGCATGGGGGGCAGTGAATTATGGGTGTGGACACATGCATGTGCGACCCCCCCATGCTGCCCCCACTTTTGGCAGGTGACAGCAAAAAGGTTAGCCATCACTGCTCTATGAGATTTCAGAATTAAAGCTTGTGAAATGCAGAATTGGAGAATTGCTTCTCAAGTTATTGCTTATGATGATAATAGCACCTCTTGTCAGCTAATTTATAGTCATTATTTTGTTTCAGGAGTTTTATATGTTAATACTGTGAAATAGATTGCATTAGTTATCTCAGCAAACTTTGAAAAAGTATGTACCAAAACAGAAATTGGTCCACCAAAATGTTTGTCATTTATCAAATATGCCTCACATGAGTACACCGTTAAAGTATAAACATAGACTTACTGTACAAGAGAAAGAACCCACATTAAATAATTGTTACGGTTTCATTGTGATTTCTACTTTGTCTCAAACCTAGATAATCAGCCAGTATTCTTAACTGAAAAAGTTTTACCTGCTAACAACTGTATAGCAGGATAGCAGTAGTACTGAGTTGTTTTCAGTTCCCTCTTAGCAGAAGACAGAATAATTTCTAATTATTTGGTCCATGAATTTGGTATGACTCGTGGGGAATGATGTTATTTTTTCTTATTAATTCATACAGTTCAAAAGTTACTGATGTTCAGGATTTTGGTCTAGCAACATACAAAAATAAACATATATAAGGATAATTTGTTTTTCTTTTTTCTTTTTTTAAATAAAAGACTTTCTGATTTTTCTGGTATTATTCTGATATCATATTTATTCAAAATCATTCACATAACTACTTCCCCATGGACTTAATTCAATCTTGGTTGATGCATGAATAGCAAATAAGTGGGTAGCCTTATGGCCATGGAGCATAAAGCCCCCATCAATCATGTCCATGGTATTATATAGTAAGAAGGCATGGAAGATTTGAATAGCTGTATCTTTATATAATATCTGGCTTTTATCATTGTAGCACATTCACCATACATACATTCATGCTGGACTTAGAATAAGTTTGTCTTGTTGGGTTTACTGGTTTGCAGATTTGTCCTATAACTACATAAAATTGCTGTTCAGCACTTTAGTAGACCTTCTGCCAAGCACAGCTGAGTACCAATAATTCTCTTATATTCCCATAAGTCAAAAGGCAATCAATTGATTTAAGCAAGGCATGGAGATTGTGAGAAGGGATAAAAATAAAATGTCATTGACTAGCTGGGTTGTTTTCCATTACTAGGGCAATGGTAATTTGTAGAAAAAAATCTTTGTTTAAAAAAAAAGCCATCAAGCCACGCCTTAAAACATGTTTATCTCTTTTGTTTCCTTGCCAGTCTCTCATGCACAAACATGCTAAATAAATCCCCAGTCTCATGTGGATCTTGTGGAGATCAAATGCTGCTGGCACAGATGCTTGTTTACTCAGGAGCTGTGCTTTGCCATTTAACACCTGTGTGCTCCCTGGTAGGAATTTCTCCTGGGAAAGAACGTCATGTTTCTGAAGGTGTTATTGGGATAGGCATTGTTTAACACTGATAGATTATCAGATTTTGTCATTGTCTGCTTTCATGTTTTGGCATGTTTTTTAATTGCTCTACTCATTATGCCACTTTTTTTTAAACATGCAAGTCTTTTGACAATTGATAAGAATTTCTTACTCCATTTTTACAAAAATAAAACAGGCCTTTTAGATATTTATTAAACAGTAGATTAATTGTTTCAGACTCATGAATATGTTTGAATTTAGATCATCCTTTGGTTCTAAGATGTCATGCAACTCATCCAATTCTCCTCTGATTTTATTTGTCACCTGGCTTAATATAATGCATCAAAATAATATCTGCTTGCAAATGCCTCATCTCCATTGTAGTAAATCAGCAAATTTTAAGCATATGATAGTTCCTTATGAATATCTGGATCAGGAAAAATGCTTTATAAAATTTCTCTTTTGCTCCCACCTCCTTGCTTCACCATTTGGTTGGTATCATTTTATTATATCAAATATTTCATTTGTAAATAATAGCTTAAAATGGTCAAAGAGCCGAGGTGGCATAGTGGTTAGAGTGCAGTACTACAGCTACTTCAGCTGACTGCTACTTCAGCAGATCAGCGGATCAAATCTCATTGGCTCAAGGTTGACTCAGCCTTCCATCCTTCCGAGGTAGGTAAAATGAGGACCCAGATTGTTGGGGGCAATATGCTATTTAGTATACTGTCTTTGGTGTAAGCCGCCCAGAGTCCTCGGAGAGTGGGCGGCATAGAAATATAAATAATTAAAAAAATAATCTGGTGTCCCCACACAAAATTTAGGATCTATGCAAAAGCTAGTGTGTCATACTGGAAGTTTGGCTAAAATCAAACCATTAGAAAAAAGGCATGGATATGAAATGTGATGACATTTTTTGGCCAATGGAAAATAACATGACTAGTTTTATACTAGTAGATTTCCTACACTTGAAACAGAGAGCTAGGTATGGAATCTTGTATTCTATAACACAATTAGTTGTTTACATCGGACAAGGAGAGTAATGAATATGTGTATTCTAACATCTATAATAATTGTTGGGAAGTGGTGAATTACAATGTGTAATTTGTCATATCATTGTCCTTAAGTTAAAATCCTCCAAACTTACATTGGCTAAGAGTTTCAACTGGTGGATGGCTGGACACAATGGAATTTTTAGTCAGATATATCTGAAGGCCAATATACTGGCGAAAGCTTGCTTTCCATTTCACATATATACGAATGCTCCAAAATCAGCCGGGCCAAGAACTTAAAATGAAAGAACTAGAACATCCGCTGTGCTTCAGTAATTGGAAAAAATCCAAAATGTAACTCCCTTAAACTTTTGTAAACGTGGCAAGATAATAATTTCCCAAACTGTATAATCCAAATGCCAAAAACTTGATGGGAGATGGAGTGCTCCAAGGCCTTCCTGAAATTAATTACAGCTCATTGCCCATGTGTTCTAAGTTTTAGGCATCACCTGTGTTTATTTATTTATTATTTATTAATTAAGCTTATATGCCGCCCTCTCTCCGGGAAGGACTCAGGGCGGCTCACAACAATAAAAACAGATAAAATCAATATTAAGTGTTAAAAACCATTAAAACTCCCCTTAAAAACCCTTTCAATCCAATCCAGCCTGGCGAAATAACCATGTCTTAAGGTCACGTCGGAAAGAGCACAGGTCAGGGGCTACCCTGAGCTCCAGAGGGAGTTGATTCCATAAGGTAGGTGCGCCCACAAGAAAGCCCATTCCCTAGGAGTTGCCAGACGACACTGCCTGGCCGACGGTACTCCAAGGAGGCCCTCCCTGTGGGAACGCATCAGGTGATGGGGAGCTGTCGCTGGCTGCAGATGGTCCGTCAGGTACCCCGGGCCTAAGCCATGTAGGGCTTTATAGGTGATAATCAGCACCTTGAATCTCACCCGGACGGCAACCGGTAGCCAATGCGTGTTATTGTCTATGTTTGCATATATAGCTTTTGACTGTATTTATTTGTATCCCACCTTTTTTTTTTTTACAAATATCCCAAGGCAGCGAAAATATCCAACACACTTTCCCCTCCTATTTCCTCCTATACTATTTTTAGTATCAGAATAGGATAAATAAACAACAGCAGGCAGCAAATACAAAAACAAATCTTTATACTAATACTAATAGTAATTTAATTGTCTGATTTACTAGGGATCTTTAATTCTTTTTTTTATAATCCTTTAAAAAGTATATGCATACTAAGAAGCATTATTAAGATAGATTCCTGTTGAGTCTCTTTGAAATGTTCATAAACCAGGGACCACCACAAAGACGTCCCTCCTCAAAACCCATTTCTTATTTTCAGCTTTATGATTTAAGGTTTATGATACCTTGGTTCCCAATTCTATTTTTTAGTTCCTTTAGCAGGAGATCAGCCAAATGAAGCATCTCTGTTAGATATACTAGGCTCTTACTTGTAGATGGCAGAAAAACCTTCACATTAAATGGCACAAAAAAGCAGGTTTTCAAGGCATATGGATTGCTGGGGTTCATCTTTAATAATACTTACACCCCTACTCTTCCAGTCTCAATTCAGTGAGCTTTTATAATTCTTATTTTCAAAAATAACATATAAGTAAGCATTGTTAAGAACATTTGTTGTGTTCATACATGAGTTCAGTATGTGTTCAGGCCTTATGTCTTACTGGATGAGAATTCTGGGAATAATATCTTGTCTTCTTCAAGTAGGAAAAATGCTACTTTATTACATTAGCAGACTAATGAGCTTCATTAGCAGGATCCAGAAGTGCTGTAAGAAATATGTTGGAAACAGGCCTAAAACGAGAAAATGGTTTTACTGATTAACCCGGGTAATGATTCTTTGTGAGTGATGCAAAGGGTCATTAATAGGGACATGGGTTGCGGGGAATCCATCTGTCAAGATCTTTAATCAAAGTGTTTTATTACAACTAGTATCTTCTGCAAAACAGCAATGGCAAATGCATAGTGGCAAGTCACTGATCATCGAAGGCAACCCAGCTGTCATTTAAGGTCTTCCCTGAATAGATGTTCTGTTAAGAGGGCCTACTTGTTTGGAATACTTCATTCATCTGTTAGAATTTGTAAGGAGGAATATTAGGAAACAATATTGCTGAGAAACTGTAAGGAATAATATTTTATATTACCAAGGCTTCACCTCTTTGAACATTTTTGCAGCTTATATATAGGTAGAGAAACAATTGCTATTTGTGGTCTATGCAGGATGCTATCAGCATAATCTGGCATTGTTAGGCAACTTTAAGACCATGTTAACCAGTTCTGGACTGAGTTGACCTACTTTTCCCTTTTTTCCCTATTTCCCTGGAAATAATGGTTGGTTGGTTGGTTAATTTAGGGTACTGTAAATAATTTACTCATTGCTGATCACTGCGGTATATGCCCTATGGGGGGGAGGGCTGGATGCTTTTTTTAAAAGCCTTCTTTGGATCTAGAACCAGACTATAAGTCTCAAATGCATACTATTTCCCAACAAAATCCAGGGAGATGAATCCTGAATGCTTCCAAAGCCATAAACTAAAATAGAATCTTGAAATTACTTCTGAGAAAGCCATTGAAATCTTAAATATGGTAACAAAATTATGAATTACAAAAATGTTCAAGTTTTGCTTACATATTTTGCACCATGTAATCTGACTGATTTTTCCATATCTCTTACCCATTGAATGGAAAACAGAAATTGTCATCCACAAAATGTAGTCCACATTGTCCTGGGTTTGTGGTTTACTTTGGCAACCCATCTATAATCTGATGATAGATTAAAATTAGATGGATGGACTAATTTAATAGACAGTGGAAATAGGTATGTAGTTCAAATATTTCTGTGGAGCTTTTGTTATAGACTTGGGCATCTGCAAAACACTGTAACCAACAATAATGTTTTCAAAAATCTTTTGTACTTCTGGTCTCTCATACTAAGCAATGGATTTCTGGAAGGATCAGTTTGTCAATTCTTAATAATTGCTTACTTTAAGTAAAGAACCCAGATGAATTCTGATGTAAATATTTCACTTACTTTTTAGCATATGGATTTAGCAGTTTTAATATTATATAAATAAAGCTATCTTTCTGTTTTCCTGAGGAGAGTAGGTAAAGCCAGACGAGGTTGATATTATACACTAAGCATAGGATATTCATGTAATTTATGAAAAATCCAAACCCCTTTGACCTTTTTGAGTAGTGTTTTAGTTTCCCCTCTTTTTTCTTGCTACAAAATAACAATAAAAACAATGCATTAAGGAAGAAAAGACAGAATAATTGAATAAAGATGGTTTCTCATGAGAATGTTTTCTGCATTAGAGAAAGCTAATACAATCCTTGGTTGTATAAACAGAGACATAAAATCAAAATCAAGTGAAGTATTAGTACCGCTTTATAAAGCCTTAATAAGGTCACACCTGGAATACTGAATCCAGTTTTGGTCACATCATTACAAAAAAGATGTTGAGACTTTGGAAAAAAGGTGCAAAGAAGAGCAACTAAGATGATTAAAGGCCTGGAGACAAAAATATATGAAGAATTGTTGCAGGAATTGGGTATAGCCAGTCTAGAGAAAAGAAGGACTGGGGGTGACATGATAGCAGTATTCTAGTATTTGAGTGGCTGCAACAAAGAAAAGGGGGTCAATCTATTTTCCAAAGAACCAGAATCAAGGAGAGAAGCAACCTGGAATTAATTAATTGCCCTAACAGTGAGGACAATTAACCAGTGGAACAGCTTGTCTTCAGAAGTTGTGGGGGCTTCATCACTGGAGGTTTTTAAGAAAAGACTGGATAGCCAGCTATCTGAAATAGTATAGGGGACGGGTGTGAAATTCATGGCGTCACATTGCTATCATGTGACATATTGCGACATTTCCCCATGGTGAAATGTAAAATTTGTTACTACCGGTTCTGTGGGCGTGGCTTGGTGGGGGGGGTAATATGATTGTGGGCATAGCCATTTTTTTTTACTTTTAAAACCATTTTTTCTACAACCTCTTCGGCTGAAAAATGCTTTTAAAAGCCTCTGACCATCCCAGTTGACTTGCCTGATTGGCAGAGGCTTTTCTTTTTTTTAAAGCCTCTGACCATCCCACTGACTTGCCTGATCGGCAGAGGCTTTGTTTTTACTTTTAAAAGCTTTTTTTTCGGCCGAAGAGATTGTAGAAAAAATGCTTTTAAAAATAAAATAAAAAGCTTCTGATGATCGTGCGGCTCAGCTGGGCATGGGGGTGGGGAGGGATTTTTGCTACCGGTTCTCCGAACCACCCGCCGCCATCGCTACCGGATCAGGCCATCCGGTCCGAACCGGGAGCATTTTATCCCTGTTTTCCCCCTTCGTGGAGCTGGGGTGGGTGTGACACATTCGGCCCGTGGGCTGCCAGTTTGACACCCCTGGTATAGAGTCTCCTGTTTGAGAAGGGGGTTGGATTAGAAGACCTCCAAGATTCCTTCCAGCTCTATTCTGATTGACTAAATGATGTGATACTTGTATATATGATTTGGTGGGGTACATAAGATGCATAAATGACATAATTTTTATCAGGATTCCTAACTTGCAAATCTGATCATTATGAACATGTACTTATATTCATTTAGAATAATATTTTTTCCATCAAATAGACTGTTTTCCATTTACATTCTTCACAGGATGTGCAAAGCATTGAGAGAAATACTTTGTGAAGTATATTAACTTGAGCAAAACATCTCTTCCTAAAACCAGCTGTACTCTTGAGAAGACTTGCCCTGGTTCTTGGAGTATGGATATACAGAAAAGAATTCTGTTGGGATTGCCAGTGGAGTGGCTGTGTATGCATACATATGCAAATAGTTGAGGATAGCCTTTGAAGTAGGAGTAAATGTTTTCCAAAAGAAGTGGCTTATTTAACACTCTGGATACCACACTCATCCTAACATGCTTTGCAAATTATCCATCTTTATGATAATTGAAATAACAGCCTTCTTTTAAGATTTGTGCAGTAATAATGGTGATAGTAATAATAGTGAAAAAGAAAAAGGATACTAGAAAAGCAAAAAGAGCCTGAGTGGCGTAGCAGGCTAATACCTCCTACTAAGGCAGCATTTAACATCCAGCTGCCTGCAATTACTGCGAGTTCTAATCTCACCAGGCTCAAGGTTGAGTCAGCCTTCCATCCTTTCTAAGGTGGGTAAAATGAGGACCCAGTTTGTGGGGGCAATAAGCTGACTTTGTATAAAAATATACAAAAGTATGAAGGCTATTGCTTAACGCATTGTAAGCCGCCCTGAGTCTCCGGAGAAGGGCGGCATATAAATAAAATAAAAATAAAAATAAATAAATATGAAGATCAGTGAAGATCAGAGGTGGGTTTCAGCAGGTTCTGACCAGTTCTGGAGAACCGGTAGTGGAAATTTTGCGTAGTTCAGAGAACCAGCAGTAAAAATTCTGACTGGCCCCGCCCCCTCTATTCTCTGTCTCCAAAGTCCCAGCTGATTGGGAGGAAATGGGGAATTTGCAGTAACCTTCCCCTGGAATGGGGTGGGAATGGTGATTTTACAGTATCCTTCCCCTGCCACACCCACCAAGCCATGCCCACCAAGCCACACCCACAGAATCGGTAGTAAAAAAATTTGAAACCCACCACTGGTGAAGTTGATGCATTGATGAAGGTCAGTGAAGATGATGCACTGAAACTAGTATACCATAAAGACTGGAGAGACTGAACTGGCTTATAAGAAAGACCAAAGAAAAGAGACATGGCAAGACAAATTATTACATGGCCTGTATATTAAAAAAATAATAATAGGCAAAGCAGATAATAATAAAACCTGGCAATGACTAGCAGGAAAATTGAAAAAAGAGAGAGAGAAATTCTGGCTGCACAAGACCAAGCCTTAAGAACAAATGCATACAAAGCCAGAATTGAGAAGACAGCAACAGATGGCAAGTGCCATCTCTGCAAAGAAGCTGAAGAAACAGTGGACCACCTGTTTAGCTGCTGCAAGAAGATTGCACAGACTGATTAAAAACAATAGCTTGACAAAGTAGCTGCATTGATACATTGGAAGATCTGGGGAAAAAATTATAATTTGCCTGCAAACAGTAAAAAGACTAAAAAGAACTGGTGGGACCATTAAATGAAGAAAGTAATAAAATATAAAGACATTAAAGTGATCTGGGACTTTAAAATTCATACAGACAGGCACCTACCACATAATACGGCAGACTTAACAATTGTTGATTAGAAAGAAAACAAGTCTGGATAGTGGACATGGCAGGACCTGGAGACAGCAGAATAGAAGAGAAAGAAGGTAACAAAACACAAAGACCTGCAAATAGAATGACTGTGGTAAAACAAATCAAAGTTCGTACCAATGGCAATAGACGCCTTGGGTATATTCTTAAAACAACTGGATCACTGCTTGAACACTTTTTGGCATTGACAAAATCACCATTGCAAGGGTGGATTTCACTTACCTTTGCTACCGGTTTGCTCACGTGCCACTTCTGTGCATGCACAGAATGTATTTGATGACATCAGGGCGGGTGGGTGGAGCCTCCCACCACTGCGAACTGGGTCAAACCGGTAGCAACCCACCACTGCACCATCAGTAAATTGCAAAAGGCAGCTTTACTAGGAACAGCTTACATCCAGTGGTGGGATTCACTGGTTGTAACAAGCAGTTTGCTGTGCGCACGCTGTGCATGCACATAACGATCGAAAGTTACCTTCTACTGAATCCAGAGTGAGTAAAACAGCTGAGCTGCGGCAATCTGCTCTGCCGCGCCTATCAACTCAGCTTAAAACAAAAGAAATATAGGTAGGTTATAATGTGGGGGGGGGGGGGGGGGGGGGGTTGGGCAGGCCCCTCTGATTGTTGGAGCGAACTGATTCACTCTCAGCTGATCATCGGAGCTACCGGTACGCCTGAACCAGTCAGAACCGGCTGAATCCCACCCCTGCTTACATCCTGCAACCATATCTCTAACACTATCAGACATCAACATCTGCCTATCCTAAGTCCTTGGGAAGGACTCAATGGGTGGATAAAAATGCCAAATCCAGTCTGAACATCTCACTGACTGTGACAAACCATAATAATAATAATGTAGCTAAAGTGGGATTTTTTTCCTTCTTGATAGAGGAGTTCATGTGTAGATTTTCAGGAAATGCTGCATGAGACAGTGAATATATGCTGACATTCCACCAGTCATACTGTTAAACTCCTACAAAGAGGGTCTGAAACAAAGCACAATCCATGGCTTTTCTCTCCCTTCCTCCCTTAAATTCCTTAATCAAGGTCAAGTCACACAACAAGCTGTTCTAACCAAGTCAGCTGATATATAGGCAAATAATATGTAAAGCAAGTAACCAATAATATAATAAGCAGCATTGTAGAATGGTTAGAATATTTAAGAATCAAGAAGCCCTTGCTAATAATAGCCAGTTGTTGTGTCTGTTTTCTTTATCTCACTGGATTGTCATGAGAAACTACAGCTATTGAGAGCATTATATATTGCCATTTTAATCTTAGGAAAAGGAAGGACACTGAGTATCTCCGAAGTATGTATTATATTTATCTTACTTGCTGAAAAAGAAATAGCCTCTCAGATACTGAAGACTAAAAGCACCTACATTAAACTAAAATAAATGTATTAACTAGTCTAGCAAATTGGCTGGCAGACCGTTAACTTTTGTCCTTAAAGGATGAGAGAATAAGAATGCCTGAATACCTCAAAGTGGCATTTGGAAGGACTTTGCTTTCTTAAATCAATGCTTACCAAATTTGCTATTTACTTTACAGCCAAATAAGGAAAATAATGTTCCTCGCCAGTGGCCTCAATGGCAGGCCATCTTCTAAGCTGTTATAGCAGAGACTTCTACTGCAATAATGAAGTATTGTGTTGCTGTTTGTGCCATGCTGCCTTTTGATACCATCACTGATAAGTGTGAGATGGGCTCTATTTTCTCCAGGAGCCTGTCGAATTGTCAAACTGTAAACCAGCATCATTTCATACCTGATGGTCATATGGGATTGCAAAGCACATCACAAAGAAGAGGATTTTAAAATGGGCCTTTGAGATCACACTCAACTTTCATATTTGCCTTTTTCCTTTCAGAATGGTTTTTTTTCTCAAAGTAGATGGAATATTAATAGCAATGGTGAACTTAAAGTGGAAGAAAGCTATGCCCTCCAAGAATCTGACATGATTCTTGCTCTGTTCATTCATTTTCCAGCAAGCTAATCTAACATTTCCTTTACTGACAATTCCCCAGCTTATTCAAGTCCTCTGGATCTGTTGTTCTTGAGAGTTTGGAATTCATCAGAGGCACAAGTTTACTGTGGCAAAGGGAAGTAAGTCGCAGAGAGCAGAGGGCTTGTCTCTGTTCCAAGGAAGCCTTCACCAGTGCCAACATTCTTTGACAACTTTCCCTTTTACTCAGCTCCGGTTTGAAAAGTACCCAGTGTGAAGGGACTTCCCTCTCATGACTCACATGCTGGTCATACGCAGCAATGACTCAGCAGGGTTGACACCAAGCCAGATGTTCTCACAGGATCTGTAGCAGAAGGGGAGGAAAGGGAGAGGTAAAGGCAAACCAAGGGCAAACTCTGAGAGAGGAAAGAAACAAGAGGGAGAAACAGAATGAAACCATCCAGCTGGACAATAGCAGAACTGGCTATTCCAGGCTACTTGTCTGTAGCATGTATGTTTTATGTATGTAAGTGCCCTATACATTTTTACATCTGATTATTGGCCCACTTACCGTAAGTTATTCTTTTTGCTATCACTGAGAGTAGCTCTCAAATAGATATTTTAATGACATCTGCTACCTGGTCCTCTTTGAATTGAGAATAGCAGGATTTAAAGCTGAAATTTACTTCATGCAAAGCAGCTGTTATTCTAATAAGCTTTTGCCCTCTCTTGTCTTTTTAGAGTATATTATACAGTTTAGAGGCAGTCTGATTCCTAAGAGCACTGGGTGACTTATAGTTAAAAAATAAGAATAGAAATCCCCCCTCCCCAGAAAACGAACCCTAAATGGTCCAAAGACAAGTATATAAATAAAAAAGCCATCTAATTACCTGGGGCTTAATTATTACAATGGCCCCAGACCTGGAAGGATAACCAGGGCTTTAATAGCTTCCTGAACTTCATTGGGATGGGAGCCCTCCAGATCTCTTGGGGATATTATTTCAGAGGGCTGCAATAGAGAAGGCATACTTCCTGGGTCCCATAAGCGACATGCTTAATTAACGGAATCCAATACCTGCCCACTGTGCCTAATCTCACTGGAGACAGGTGATCCCTCAATAACCCAGGGCTTTATAGGTGAAAACCAGCACTTTGAATTTCAGCTGGAAGTTGACCAGTAATTAGTGCAGCTTGTGGAGCATTGGGTTCACTTGGGCATAACAAGGCTTGCCCATCACTGCCTGACTGCTTCATTCTAGAGAAGCGGTAGCTTTTGAATCAAGGGTGGCTTTATGTCTCACATTGTGAGGTGACTAAGTTGTGAGTGACTGTGTAAACAATATTCTGGTTCAGACACACTATATATACTTTTGCAAAGTCCCTCTTGGCCACAGCAACTACCTACTTTTCAAGCAGGAACTATGAGTCCAAGAAGGCACTCCGCCCTCCCCCCCCCCATTGTGCACCAGTCTTGAATGTGCAACACCATCCAAGACCAAAGATGGAAAATCGCCACTCCCAGGGTGCCTTAGTCTTGTCAGGGTTGAGCCTTGTTCTGTTCCTTCCTATCCTTCCAAACACTGGGGCTGAACCTTGACAACATCACTTGATTGGTTTGAGATTGAGATATATACTTGATCCCAGACTTGATCCCATGCCTTCACCTAGTGTTTTCATGTAGATATTAAACAAAAGGGGTGAGAGCTTTAAGTCCTGTGGCACCCACAATTGAGGGCTCCTGGACTCAATCTTTCCCCCTGTTAAAACCAATTAAAATTGGCTGCAAAGAAAGGAAGAGCATCATCACAAAATGATGCCCCCATTCCCAAAACTCCCAGTCAGTCCTGATGGTTTTGAAAGCTGCTGATAGATCAGTGATAGCTAACCTTTTTGCTGTCGTGTGCCAAAAGTGGGAGGAGCACAGGGGGGGTCATGCATGCCCACACCCATAACTCAATGTGCCCCACTTCCCCCGTGCATGCGCATGCAACAACACCACCACCCCGCACTCCCTCCGCTTTTGACATGTGATGGCATGTTGGGCCCGCTAGGCCCGTTTTTTGCCCTCCCCAAGCTTTAGAGGCTTTCTTGGAGCCTGGGGAAATAGAAAATGGCCTTTCCCACCCTCCCAGAGACCCTCTGGAGGCCAGAAACGGCCCGTTTCCTGACTTCCGGTGGGCCCGGAAGGCCTAAAAACCAGCTGGTCGGCGCATGCATGCGTGCTGGAGCTGAACTAGGGCTATATTTGTGTGCCTACAGATATGGCTCTGTGTGCCATCTGTGGCATACGTGCCATAGGTTCACCATCATGGTGATAGATCAAGAAACAGAATGGCAGCACTAATCCCATTCTGGCTTTATCACAGATCAAAAATAAATGCAACCAGTGCTTTCTCTATACTGTAACCCAGTCTGAAACCTGACTGAAATGGGTCCAAGCAATCCTTTCCCCCAGAATGCCCTGGAGCTGGATCTTAGCCACCTTCTCAACTTAAAAAGGGTAGGTTGGAAACTGGGCAAAAATTGTCCAGAATTGTTGAGTCCAGCAAAGACTTCTCAAAGAGGGAGCTCACCATTGCTTTCTTCAAGGTTGAGTGGGTAACCCTTTCCCTTAAAGAAGGTGATATCGCCACATGGAACCAACCATAGGTTGCCTACCAGGTAGCGTGACCAAACAGGAAGGATCATAATCTAAACAGCCTAGGTGACTAAGCTTAGTTTGAAAGACTGTGTGTACTTCCATAGGAATCACACCTCAAAATCTCTTCCAATAAGTTTACAAGACTCTGACTTAGACACCTCAATTGGGTATGCCCAATTGGAATTCAGCTCTGAATGTATCTGAATGACTCTTATCTGCCAAATGACAAAAATAGTCCTACTACTCCACAGAGATGTTCCTGTGATCATCCCTTAAACAGGACTACTTGTGTTCAATTGTACTAGATATAGTATTAGAGGGCTCTTACTCCTGTTTAGCTTACTTTGCTACAATATGGGAGTTTCCTGTATCCTTTTCTAGTCATTACCTGACTGCACTTCAGTTTGTTACAGTATTTGCTTGGATCAATAGAGAGTTCTCAGTAAAAATTGACTTCTCAGCAACATCAGACTCTCCTCAACCTGATGCAGGCCTATGGTAGGAAGGACTTCCCATTAATTTACGTAAAGCCACTCAGGTACACTGCTCTTATCTGATTTATCTTGCTGAGGCAAGTTCTCTGGGTATCTTCCCTTGCCAACTCCAGAATGCCCTTCCCAGTAAGACACATCTGATTATTCTTAATACTCCATTGCATTCTTTATAGTTATTAATACTTGATTATTTATTAAATTATTTATTTCGTACTTTCTAGCACCAAGCAAAGGTTTCTTCCAAACCTTTTACCAAAGCATATATTTTTTAAAACTTGACAATAATAAGGGTGTGATTGCTGCTGTTACCCAATTTTGGGTAATGACTCTGATATTGCATAAGAATATTATCTCTGGATAATTTTAAAATGTTTTTTCCTCTGTCTGTATATGCTATAGATTTATACTGTATGTTTGATTTTAAATTCAGGCTTTTTCTTTATTTCCATGTATTTTTGCCACTTTGGCAGATTGCTCTGAAGCTTTTAGTTTGGACATTTTCTATCTCTTGTATTCCTTTGCTCTTTATCTAATTGGCTTGTATATTGTTTTAACTCAGAGTTATGATCATGGTGAAATTGTTTGCTTAATATTTTAATGTTACACATCACAGAAAAGCTCTTAACTAACCTGCTTTTACTGCTTATATCTATTTTAATTGCTTTACTTTGCAAAAATGTTATGCTATGGATTTTAAGATGTTAAAACACTCCTGGGAATAGTCAATCTTGAAGAGTGACATACAAAATGTAAAAATGAATAATGGTAAATAATTCTTAATAATGAGAATTTTCTCAAATCTTTACATGTTGCATTGGGGGCCTCAGTAGAAATTCTCCTTCCACTGTAAATACTATCTTTGTAGAGGTAATTTTTGTTGGAACTTCAACAGAATAAAATCTTTCAATGCTTCCAGAGGTATTAAGAGAATGGGTAATGAATAAATATTTTAAATCATATATCAATCAGATCTCATAAATATATTTGCTGCAGAACCTAATAAGAATCAGCCTCCAAGTAGCAGATTATATCAGTGGTGGGCTGCAACCGGTTTAACAACCAGTTCTGCGAGCACGCACCTAATGCGTGTGCACGCAGTGTTCAAAATACAACAATTTGAAGCTCAGTTGCTTACCTTTTACAGCAGCCCCGGTAAGTAGAACAGCGGAGCTGCAGAAATCAGCTGTGCCGTGTGAATCAGCTGAGCCAGAAAGGAGGAGATATAGGACAGGATAGGGCAGGGCTGGGTGGGCGGGGCTATCTGATTGTTGGAACTATCGGTTCGCTACAACCGGTCCAAACCACCAGCAGCCCACCACTGGATTACATGCAAATATACATGTAATCTGTATTGACCCTTGCAACTAAACATTTGTCAGAATTTGTGGAAGATAAGAGCTCTTCAGCTGCAGGAAGGAAGTGCTGAATATGAAGAAACAGCCATTTCCAATATGGAAGATCTAAGGAGAGAAGCTTGCTCATTTCTGGGAAAGAAGATGTGATCACTTATATCAGCCAAGTTCCAAGCTTCCCAGCTTATTCAAGTTTATCATATTTTCTTGTGGATCGGTCCTTTACTAGCTTTCCCACTATGTGGACATTGCCACTCGTATTCAAAGGAATCTGAATAGAAAAAAATCATTCCATCTTTCTTTTTCAGTGCAGGAAGGAATGTCAAAGAATGAGATATGGTGTTCACATTCTTTCCTAACCTTTGGATATCATTTGAGCAGGTTAAATGACTGTATAGATTTGAAGTAGATAGAGATACAAGTTGGAAGGTCACTTACAAGGTATAAAGCTTTTTTCCCCAATATGGAGAAATGGATATGCTACCCTTTAGCAAGAACTTTTGCCTCACAAGATCTGTTTGAAAATGTTGTCTTATTTACAGATATGTAAATATTATGATCAGCTCAGAGTCCTCTGATCCAAAAGGAAATCTGACCTAAGTGGAAAGTAAGCTGTATGTAGCCATACTTTATTATTTATTCCATCCAAGTTAGAAGCCAAATAAAAAAAAGTCTGATATATTCTCTTGAGCAGTAAGACTGTTGAACTGTGCTTCTTTGAACAGAGGTTCATCTTCTAAAGGTACAGCACTGGTTGAATTTTTTCAAAGTTAGTTGCTTATGGAGATCAGAACAAAATTATTCAAAAGTTTTGGACAATTCTGATTCCAAACTTTTTTTAAAAAAAATATAGATATAGCCTGCCTTTATTATTGTTACAATGGCTTTGTAACAGGCTGTCACATTAAGTGGTAAGTTCTGTTTTACTTCATATAGAGGCTGGAAATTATGTAATATGTTCCATACTGAATTGGAACATGGGACTAGTGATCTCTTAAGATCATTGCCAACTCTTTAATTCTATAAAATGACTACACTGAAACTGCTGCCATTGCAGATGGCTTCACCCATGGGTTAGTCAACTTTCAAAAGTGCTTCAAGCTTTGTTCCTGCTTTGCCTAGGCAAGTCTTCTCTGGGTTTGGTCAGGCAAAGCAAGAGTGAGTTTTGATAGTGCTCCTGCTGTTGCCTGAACAAGCTTGTTCAGGTGAAAAAATGTTGCAACCACCCTCTAAATTTGCTTTATATATCTTTTTGAATGATGGTATTTATAGCTTGCTTTTCCTCCAGGAACTGAAGAACCTTTAGAGACTTTTTCCTGATAGCTTTTGCCCACTTCTGCTTTATCAGTACAGAGAGTATCTTGCCCTGACTGTAGGCAATAAAGGAAGATGAGACTAGCAGTGGATGTAGAGTTGGGTTGTTGCTGCTGCTGGCACAACAGCGAGCTGTTTGGCAGTCAGTGGTGAGACAGCAATGACTGTGGAGAAAAAAAAATGTGTGTTTTAAAATCAGTTTTGATTCCTGGAGACTGCTTCCTGTAGTTTTCTTGATAGCATTTTTCAGAAATAGATTGCCATTGCCTTTTTCCTATGGTTAAGAGAAGGGACTGGTATTAAGTTCAGCCAGCTGGCTTTGTACCTAAGATAGGACTAGAACTCAGAGTCTTGTGGTTTGATGCCTTAACCAGTGCACCAGTATTTCTCAACTTTGGCAACCTTAAGAAGTAAGGAGTTCAACTCCCAGATTCCCCCAATGTAATGGGTCTTCTGGGAGTTGAAGTCAACATATTCTAAAGTTGCCAAGGTTGAGAAACACTGCACCATGCTAAACTGACTCTAGGCAATGGGGGGAGGGAAGAATTAAATAATGTTCTGCTCCAGTTGTTAAAGTACTGTCTGCATCCTACAAAAATGGAAGATAGTTCTAAGAGGCATATTTTGGAATTTCTCTTACTGTCCAAAGGTGTATTTTTTTCCTCAAGGTAATCTCCAAGGAAATATATTGCTTTAAATTAAGAATGATAGGCTTCCTATGTGAAAAATGGTGAAATGGGCAAAACATTACTTCAGCTGTCAATTTGAGAGACAAAGAGAGAGATATCAAGTTAAGATTTTCCAATAAGCCATTTGTTTTAATCATTGTTCAAGCACTATGTTTCCAAAGATCATGGCTATCTATATAATCAGATCAATTTATAGTATTGATAGTGGATTCTTTCTGTTCATGAGTCATGAGTGTAGACAGTTATTAAGCTGTCTTAAACTAAGACAGTTAAACTTAGTCTTAAACTAAGATATTAATGTAAATATACAAACGCACACACCTGATTTCTGAAGTAGTTAATCACTTGCAGAGAACAAACTCTTAAAATTTATGATAAAAGTACACATGAATAATAAAAATATACTAACACCGGTATCAGATCTCATGATCTAGGAAGTAAGAGATTAAAGTTAAGAATAAAAATACTTCGGAGAAAGGTGATCTTTGCTTAACATCAAAAAGTCTTCAAAGAAGGTGGAAGCAATTCACTTTTGAGAAGCCATTTCAGATCTGAATAATCACCAGCAAAATGCTGCCAAATTCACTCATCTTGATTTCTGTATGGCTGCATTCTGTAGAATGATGCAGAGAGTTAAAAACTTCATCAGAATACACAATCAAATATAGAAATACTGGATAAATATACTACCAACAATAAATCAAGCACGATCAGAAACCGTTCTGATTATTAACCTTTGGTTGTTTGAAAAATATATGGAGAAAAATAACTGATTATGACTGAAGGGTATAACATAGATATGGTTGAACTGAACCAAAGAATCAATCAAGGTATCCAGTTCAGAATCAGATTTCCTTACTATTGTAAGACATCAGTCCAAGAGGAAGCCTTTTATATTTCACCCAATTGAAGAAAACTCAACAGCAAGAACTAATGGAAAGGATTAGTCAAAAACTGCATTATAGTGAATGTTTCAAGCTGTAGTTCTGGTAGATCCCTCTAATACAGGACAGCCATCACTCATTCTAACAGAACTCCATTGCAGATTTTACTGTGAGAAATTCTCAGCCTTAACAAATTTCAGTTTGGAATTAGGTTTTCTCATACTCCCTCTGAATTATACACAATAGAGGCCCTGTCCCTGCCTGCACTTAACCACAGCACAATTATGCTCTGATAACATCTATTTTGGCCCTTTAATGTGGCATTTATTTCAACCCCACCCTGGGAATGAGTCAGTTTTAAATTGTCATTAGGTGTACTGATACAAAAATAATACCCAACCCCATTCTGACACTCCTCCAGTGACAGCCTTGAGGTGAGTAATATCTCTTCCCTACTCACTACCTTGGAGGTGAAATCAGATAACCAGTAGTGGGTGTGAGGTTCATTAGATGAGTAGGCAGAGAGAGCCTATCCAGATTAGGTGAGAAATAAAACCTCCATATATGGGGTCCCCTTAACTGACTTGCTCGGCCTGAAGAAGCTACTTGGATAAGCATTGAAACATTTTGAAGAAAAAAAGAAATCCAGTTACCATGACTCAACTTCCAGACAACTGTATCTGGAAGACTGAGAATCTTCATTAGTTATATATTTATCCCTGTAATTTTCTATATGTTGCTTGGTTTAATATTATTTTAACATGAACATATAAACTGGCCTAGATGAGTCAGAGGGAGTCCCGAAGGCGTCATCTATATTGTATTAATTAAAAAAGAAAAGTAAGGCCCATGCCGTATCAATTCTAATGCTCTGTTGGTAGATGTTTCTCTAATAGTTGGTCTCATACTGAAAGGAGATGTCAGTACTTGGAAGAAAATCTATCATTTGACTCTAAACATATGACACATTCTCCAATCAGGATAAACCAGGCACTAGAGCAGTGATGGCTAACCTTTTTGCCATCGGGTGCCAAAAGCGGGGGGAGTGCGGTGAGGTCACACGCATGTGTGCCCACATCCATAATTCTATGTGCCCCAACCCCCCGTGCTTCCCCCGTTTTTGGCACGTAATGGCACGGTGGGCCCAGTAGGCCCGTTTTTTGCTCTCCCCAGGCTCCAGAGCCTTTCTAGGAGCCTGGGGAGGGCAAAAACGGCCTTCCTCACCCCCCCCGAGGCCTCCGGAGGCCAGAAACAGTGTGTTTCCTGACTTCTGGTGGGCCCGAAAATCAGCTAGCTGGCGCACGCATGCGTGCTGGAGCTGAGCTCATGTGCCCACCGATATGGCTCCGCGTGCCATCCGTGGCACCTGTGCCATAGGTTTGCCATCATGGCACTAGAGGCTCAATATGAATTGACAATAGAGATAACAAATTTTATGCTGGCACTTTTGTTTGCAAGGATGGGTAGATGGCATTTCAACTTAGTAGTAGAGAAAGACCCTTAAAGTTTTTTATTCATTCATTCATTCATTCATTCATTCATTCATTCATTCATTCATTATATCACCCTTCTCCCGAAGGACTCAGGGCGGTGAACAGTCAGAATAACATACCTATAATGTGAAATAAAAATAATTAAAAATAATTAAACCGACTTGGCTCATCAATTAAGATCCTCAGAGTAGAATTTAGATAAACTGAAAATTTATGGCAGTCCGGCTTGGTGAAACGGAAAGTACGGAGATCTGGGATCATTCGTATCCCTGGGGGTATCCTGTTCCATAGGGCAGGTTCCTCTACAGAGAAGGCTCTCCTCCTGGGAACCACCAGCTGACATTGCTTTACTGACCCACGTTGAGAAGGCCCACGCTGTGGGAGCGTACTGGTTGGTGGGAGGTTATTGGTTGCAGAAGGTGGTCTCGTAGGTACCCAGATCCTAAGCCATGGAGCACTTTAAAGGTAAGAACCAACACCTTGAAGTGCACTTGGAAGACCACCGGGAGCCAGTGCAGCTGGTGTAGGAGAGATGTTACATGTGAGCACCATGTCGCTCCCATAATCACCCGCGCGGCTGCATTCTGGACCAGTTGGAGCCTCCCCGTGCATCTCAAGGGTAGTCCCATGTAGAGAGCATTACAGTAGTTCAGTTGGGAAGTGACGAGGGCATGAGTGACTGTGCGTAAGGAGCCCCGATCTAGAAAGGGGCGCAACTGGCGAATCAGGCGAACCTGATAGAAAGCTCCCGTGGCCACGGCCGTCATATGCTCTTCTAAAGACAGCCGTGTGTCCAGGAGGACACCCAAGTTGTGAGCCTTCTCTGTGGAGGCCAATGACTTGCCCCAAATAGTCAACGATGGTATCAGCTGGCTATATCGGGACGCCGGCAGCCACAGCCACGCCATTAATAAATTCAATGTCCATGGCTTACTTCCAGAAATTGTGGGTGCTCCATCACTGGAGGTTTTTAAGAAGAGATTGGACAGCTATTTGTCTGAAATGGTATAGAGTCTCCTGCTTGGGTAGGTGGGGGTGGGTGGGGGTTGGACAGGAGGACCTCTGGCATCCCTTCCAACTGTTATTCTTTTTATGATCACATGTATCCATCCTGACAAGCCAAAATAAAGTCTGGAATGGTATAGGATCTCCTGCCATGGGCAGGGGGTTGGACTAGAAGACCTCCAAAGTCCCTTCCAACCCTATTATTCTATACTCTATATTGAACTGAATGAGGTTTACAGTGTTGAGCTGCTCATAATTATTCTATCACATTGTGGTGCAACTAGAAGCAAGCCAGGGGGCTGACTGCCAATTTCAGCTTTTATATCTTCAATAATATATCAAAGGACTTGTATGCCTTTGCTTCTATTAACGTGGTTCTGCAGACAACAGCCCAGGGACTTCAGCAGGTAGCCTCAGGCTGCTGTATCCTGCAGATCATTCCGACTTTTCTTTCTGGGCAGTTGATTGATCTGTCCAGCTGACTGACAGGAAATGATAACTATTTCCTTTGCAATTTGTGGCTGGTCCCTGGTCCAGCCACAAATTGGTCCCTGCTATCTGGTCCGTGCTATCTAGTCAATTTACTCGAGAGAACCAGCATTTTTCAGTCAGTTGTTGGGAGGAGAAGAAAGCTTATTGCTTTTTTGTCTTCCAACACAAGCAATGCACATAAAAAAGGGTAGGGTTTTGATCAGGGCTTGTGTCTGTTTGACTTTTGTGACACCCCTCCCTGCATGTAGGTACCCCTGTTAAATATTAGCATGTCATGGATGATCAATTAAGGTTAGGTTTAGCAATATGAAAAGGTGCTTTTCTTCACTAGGGAGTGATAGAATCTTATAACTGTACTTAGCCATTGCTAAGGGGATACAAAGTTCTTATTACCTTTATATCAACACAAAGATGATTGGGCAACGCTATAAGACAATATAAATCGCTGTGAGGAAATGATCTGAGGAATAATGAATCAGACAATTGATCAGACTAACTTGGGAGACCTTATTTATTCTAGCACTGCTGGTGAGGATAGCACAAGTTTGTGAGGATTTGCTGCCATCTTGTGTATAGATGGGGCACACAAAAGAGATGCAGTTGTTGAAGATATGTAAATGTTGTAAGATGTTGGTTGGACTCCTGTACTGACGACTACTTCTTCTTCTTCTTCTTCTTCTTCTTCTTCTTCTTCTTCTTCTTCT
>WNWU01000004.1:12730433-12755369 GCA_012654045.1 Ptyas mucosa
CTCCTCCTCCTCCTCCTCCTCCTCCTCCTCCTCCTCCTCCTCTGGTTGCTGAAGCGTAGTCAAAGCAAGATTTTGGGAATCAATGTGTGTGTGTATATCTATCTGTCTGTCTGTCTCTGTGTGTATGTGTATGTGTATGTGTATGTGTATGTGTATGTGTATGTGTATGTGTATGTATGTATGTATATATGTATGTCTGCTTTTATGAACAAATTTTTGGGGGATTTATTCTATGTGCACTTTTGACCGGTCCTTGCACTTATGACTGGTCACCATTTATGCCCATTGTAGCATTCTTAACAACCGTGTCACTCATTTCACAACTGCTTCTCTTCACCATGGTGACAAGATAGGGCGAAAAATGTAAAATGTGAGGACAGTCGTAAGTTCGAGGACTGGTCAAAAGTGCAAGGACTAGTCAAAAATAACATTTCAGCCCTCTGAGTAACCCATATGCACAAAAGGATACAGCAATAGAGAGGGATGAAGGAAGGAGAAGAGAGGGAAGGAAGAGAAGGGAGGAAGGAAGGGAAGGGAAATTAGAGTAGGAGTGAGGGTAAGAGAGGGAGAAAGAGAGGAGGAGAAGGAGAAAGGAAGAGGAAGTACGGAGGAGAAGAAGAGGGGGGAAGAGAAAGTAAGAAGGAAAGAAAAGAGAGAGGCGGTAGGTTTGAGGAGAAAGATTGCTGTACAATAAAAAAGATGAAAGGGAAGAAACGCAACTCCAAACAAATATAAAGATATTAAGATAAAGAATGAATTGTTAAACTTTAAAGAATAAAAGAAAACAAACATGAATAAATAGCAATAATTAGAAACACACATACAAACATACAATGTATTTTCTTTGAACAGAGTATTTGGCCGGTTCACAAATTTAAACAGTGTTTAGTCATTTCAATTAAATTTACAATTTCTATATTTCCTTTTTGTCATATTTATTCCTCATCTATTTTTTTTAAAAAACCAATATTACCCTTCATCCTCATCTCTAATCTTAATCAAATTCAATTTTTCCCTTCTATTCTATATTATACCCCTTCCCATTGTCATCTATTTTTATATCCATCCTCACATTGGTTAATTATGTAATATTACAGTTTTTTTAATACAAATTCAACATTTTAATATAAATCAATTAGTTATATAACTATCTTTTTTGTATATTAATCAATATGAACATGAATATTCCAATTATTTCCATGCAATCCAATTTCTTACAAATCAATCAATTATATTTACCAATAATAATAAACCAAATAATTTCCCCCATATATTCTTCCAAACCACAACTTAACCATTTCTGTTTTCAACACAATATACAATTAATAGTATCTCAATTATTACAATTCCCTAGTTAAATAGAGCTTTTTTTCTTTTGTGTTTTAAAATCTTGAACTCTCCTCTTTTGCTCTAAGTTTCCCATTGTTTGCACCTACCTTTTTTGGTGAGCAAAAAGAAAAAGAAATCTCTCCGTGCCTCATTTTGTCACGTTGCAGCAAAGACCCTGCTTTACTTTCAGTTTCGCCTTTTCCCTAGCATAGCTACTCATTTGTTTTCTTTTAACACTGATCAGCTGTAAGGCGGCCCTTTGAAGCCCCGCGGCAAGAGTTTAAACAGTTTTTTTCCCTCTAGCCATCAGCTGGGACTCAGGAGGCCGCAATAGATTGGGAGTGGGGCCAAATAAAGGGTAAGAATAATGTGGGGTGGTGGTGGTGTGGAGGGGCAGGGGGGGAGAACCAGTTCGGTGATGTCATATCGTCACTGCTACTGGATCGCGGGAACCGGTGCGAACTGGGAGCAACCCACCACTGGTTAGAGTGCAGTACTGCAGGCTACTTCTGCTAATCACCGGCTGTCAGCAGTTTGGCAGTTTGGATCTCACCGGCTCAAGGTTGACGCAGTCTTTCATCCTTCCAAGGTTGGTAAAATGAGGACCCAGATTGTTGGGGGCAATATGCTGACTTTGTAAACTTCTTAGAGAGGGCTGTAAAGCACTATAAAGTGACATATAAGTCTAAGTGCTATCGCTATTGCTACAGCTGTCTCTAAGTGGTTTACTGAATCAGCATATTGCCTCCAATAATCTGGCTCCTCATTTTACCAACCTCACAAGGATGGGAGGCTGAGTCAACCTGGCCATAAGTCACTTTTTTCAATGCCATTGTAATTTTGAATGGTCACTAAATGAACTGTTGTAAGTCAAGGACTACCTTTATCAGGAATCAGACCTATTTAAAGTCCCATGCCAAATGCATCATGTAATCCATTGCTTATAGCCAGCCTCTATGGTGCAATAAAATATAGCAGGCTCTTCAAGCAGAAATATGCAATTAGATTTTAATTAAATATCTTACAAACTACAGGGTAGAAGTATTAGATCAAACATTTCTTATATGAATTAAAAGTCTCCCTTGTGTTAAATAATGGAGGACTATTTTACTGCAAAATGCACATAGAATTGAAAACAAGGGAATACTATTAACAGTTCCTAGCTAGAACTACGCACACATGTCAACAGTTATCTATAAGTCAATGAAGATACTGTCATTTCTTTTCACAGTTTTTGCGAAAACTGCCAATTTAGGACAACAACTATCATCAGCAACAGGATGTAGCAGAATGATACAGACACAGAAATCAAAGCCAATGGCAGGTCCAGCTATCAATTTATTCCAATATCTAATTTGGTAATACTGGATTTAACAACAGCCCTATCATGGTTAATATAACCCATGTTGTTATCTAACAAGCTATGATATCATCTCTAGAACCTATCTAGCATGTCAAGATAGGATACGATAGTTTCTATGCAAATAAGTAAATAGAAAGAAATTTATAATTTAAAAAATGTAGTTTTGAAAAACACTACTCAAAGTGGAGGAGGGAGAAAATAAAGGTGAGTCACTTCAATTGTCCTGGGCATTTGTTTGCAGCCACCATAAACAAAAGTATTATATTTCACTTTGGAACCATTAAAAGTACCTGTAAATTAAAGTGAACAGCATTATCTTATATTTGGAGTGGGAAGAGCCAGGTTCAAATGCACCCTCAGTTACAGCAGGTTACTTTGGACAGATCCCACAAGACCTGTGGAGGCAGGGAGGATCAGCACCTTGTCTTGAGCACTAATCTAATCAATAATCTAATTAATCTAATTAATAAACCAGTATTAATCATACCAAACAAGAAATGTGTTGTTAAGAGCCAATGGTAAGAGGTATTTGTTGAATCTGCATTTTCTTTTCCTTTGATCCTTTTACTGTATTGCCCCTCCTTTTCAAAGACATACAGTATCTGTATGACTAAATCAGTCACTTGCTTGTCTGTATGAGCTGCCTAGCATCTATTTTCTTACTCATCTGGTACAAGAGAAAGACATTTTTTTTCCTCTCAGGACTTCCAACATTTCTTGGCCTCTCACTTTAGACCCAATGTATTAGCAGCTAAATTATGGGCGCGTTGGAAGAGATTTTGGCAGAATGTCCATCTATATAAAAAACTGAAAAAAAATTCAAAATGAGTGTTGAAAATGGAGAAGACAAAGTTGAAAAGGAGTACAAAGTTGAAATGTTCTTTATAAAGGGACAGCGAGTGGCTATGTTTTAAAGACTATTAAATATGTGTCTGAGAGTCTGAATATGAGATTAATTCGTCAGAAATATGTTTTTCATTGGATACTTTGCTGGATGTTGAAGGAAGTCAATTTTTTAAAGCTGGAAATGTAATAAATTTGAAAGAACTAACACACCTGATTTGGATCTGCTCTTTAATTGTCTGTTTGATTTAATATTTATATTTTTTATTAATATCGTATCGAGAAGAAAATTGAGATTCAAAGAAGTGAATGTAATTTAAATTATATGTTGAAAGTTTGGAATTTATTGACTTATGAGAAACCTTGGGTATATTACATGGCTTAGGCCCAGGATATTTGCCGGACCATCTGCAGCCAGCAACAGCTGCCCATCGCCTGGTATGTTCTCACAGGGAGGGCCTTCTCCAGATGCCGTCGGCTAGACAGTGCCGGCTGGCGGCCCCCAGGGGCAGGGCTTTCTCTGTGGGTGCTCCCACTCTTTGGAATCATCTCCCACTGGGGCTTCGGTTGGCTCCTGACCTTTGCACCTTCCGCCGTGAATTAAAAACATGGCTGTTTACATCGCCCAACCTGGACTGAGGGGGTTGATTATTTTAGGGGTTTTAATATATGTTTTAAATTATATGTTTATATATTTGCATACTTTGTGTATGTATTCTATGTTTGTTGGGTTTGTTTTTATTTGTTGTGAGCCGCCCTGAGTCTACAGAGATAGGGCGGCATACAAATTGCATAAAATAAATAAATAAATAAAATAAATAAATATTAGGTTTAGAATCTAGTATAATACTAATACTAATAATATGCACTTGAAAAGAAATTATCATCTCAGTTGTGAAGAAGTGTGTTTGCTTTCAGCTTTTGATCTGACCTTGTGTAGATAACAGTGAAAAGACTGACCAACATAATTACGTGATCTAGGTTTAAATCGTTGTTCAAATATTAGCTATGTTACAATGCTATGATCTATTTTGCTTTACTTTGTACGTTTTATGGGGGGAGGTTGTTATGGCAAATACGGTTTTTCTCCTTATATTGCATACTGTGCGCCAAAATCAAATATGTTTGCTGCTCGTTCTTCCTTGCAGATAACACCAACCTAGCCGGAGTTAGAATTATATTTTAGCTCCCCAGGAACTCCTTAAGATGAACCCCAAGGAGAAATGGAGAATAAATTGATATGATTTTATTTCAAAGAGAAATGTCACAATTGGGATTAATTAAAAGAATAGTGTTGCCCAGAAGGAATTAAGCTTCCTTTGACTAAATACAAATGAATGATATTGAGAAATGGTTATAAACTTTGTTTTATTAAACAATGATAAACTGTGGTGCATGTCGAACTAAATAATTCACTAAAGAGTATCTTCAAAAGCAAAACAATTAAGAATGGGCATGATTCTAAGAATAATAAAATTAGACAAACTTTGAACAACCCTAATTTCTGAATTTATTGTCCCAGCTGACCCTCCAGTCCATATCTTAGTCAGGTTATTAAATGATTGAAGTATGAGAAACTTTTATCTTACAACTCAAATGTGATTCACAAGGAGAGCTTTTCAATGATCTTTACAATCATAACTGTAGTATGTTCATTATTTTATATTTCATATACTATAGGAAGTCTTTCTTCTCCCGTTAGGAATTACTCTTCTATTCTCTAGTCTAAACCAAGAAACATTTGTGCTGAAATGTTTGTACTGTAAGTGAAGCTATAAAGGAGAAAGCCGTCTCTAGGGGGAGCTGTTGTTCTTTTAAGTGACAGCAAGCAGAACAATGTAAACACAGACTCTTAACAGTCACTATTGAGATCCTGGCTGGTTTTGTCACACAGTATAGTTTTTATCTTGAAAGACCAAAGAGCTGAAGAATAAGAAAGGGATGGTTTGGAAATTTGATCATGGTATTTCAAGAGAAGCTATATCCAGTGTCTAGTATTTAATAACCTTAAATGTAATGATAATTTTGATTATTATATGCCATCAAGTCATTGCAGACTCTTAGCAATCACATAGATAGATGTTTTCTGCAACAATGTGTCCCTATCCTAGTCCTTCAGCAATTCCAATGCTATACTCATCACCACTATTACTCAGTCCTTCCAAATTGCTACTAGTCATCCTCTTTTTCTCTCACAATCTACCTTTCCCAGATTAGAGTCTTCTGCAGAGAGCTTTTTTTCTCTCTTTTTATGTTGTCAAGTAAATGTTGACTTCTGGTGACTGCCAAGACTAGTTCCTATGGTTTTCTTGGCAAGATTTCAGAAGTGGTTTGCCATTGCCTTCTTCCTAGGATTGTCCCATGAGAGAGAATGAGTGGCCCAAGGTCACCCAGCTGGCTTTGTGCCTAAACTGGGAGTAGAAACTTTTAATTTTCTGTCTTAACCACTTCACCAAACTGGCTTGTCCAGAGAACTGGACTTTGCAGAATATGATGGAAGTAGGATCATTTGAGCCTGGTCAACCTTCAATTTAAAGCAAATTCTAAAAAAGCAAAATCCAAGTAGCATTTTACCACATTGTATCATATGATCTCATAGTTCTGTGAGTATCTTTAATCTTTTATAGACATTTGCACATCATGCTGCTGCGCTTATTTACTAGTCTGGAGATGGAATCGAACTCTATCTGTCTTCAGGCAAGCTCTAGAAACCTGCTGTTTCCTCAGGCCTTGGGTTAGTTAGCCTGTTTGATGGGCCTCTTTCAGCAGCGGTCACCAACCTTTCGGACCTCAAGGACCACTAAATTCAAAATTTTAAATCCTGAGGACCACTAATATGATCTGCCTAATGACCAGCTGGGTGACCGTGGCTAAGTGATCATGTGACTGGTGGGCATGGCCAAGTCGATGTCAGTTATGTCGCAGGACACCTCACTAGCCTCTACTCGCCCCTCCCAGCCACTCCTCACCTGCCTGCCCAGGCTCCTTAGGGTCCCAATAGGAAGTAGTTGTTGAAACTAAGCAGCCACCATGAGAAAGAGTTGGCAAAACAGCTGGCTCAGTTCAAATTGGATCTGGCTGAGAAGGAGGCTCAGCAGAAGCACCTCACTGAGGACTATGAGCATAGGCTTTCCAAGCAGAGAGACCTGTGGGAGTGCAAGGCCAGGTACTGGCACTAGGAGGCTCAGCGGGCTATGGTCAGCCAGTTCCATGATGCAGTCCCATTGGAACAAGGCCCTCCAGCTATTTGCTACCAGCGGTGCTTCCCTCCAGCCTTTGCCCAAAGCTCCACACCAGGAGGCTAAAGCAGACCCTGAGTCCGAATTTGTCCCCTCCTCTGACCCACACAAAAAGACCCTAAACAGAGAGACTCTCTGCATCAATACAAACGTTCATTGCATGTATTGAGCCCAGGTGTCATAGTTTGAGGATCCCTGATATAATGTAATATAAAAAATGGAAATAATTTTTATGCAAATATTTTTTCTGTGGACCACCAAAATTTTATTGCAGACCACCAGTGGTCCATGGACCACCAGTTGGTGACCAATGATGTAGAAAGTGTCTTGTTTGATCCACTGGTGTGTCTGTTGCTTTTTCCATTATTTTATTTATTTAAAACATTATGGTTATAGAGGTAGTCCTCGACTTACAACAGTTCATTTAGTGACCGTTCAAAGCTTAAATGGCACTGAAAAAAGTGGCCTGACTGCTTTTCACAGTTACGACCTTTTCAGCATCCCCATGATCATGTGATCAAAATTCAGATGCTTGGCAACTGGTTCATATTTATGACCTTTGCCAAGCATCTAAAGACAAGAAAAGTTGTAAAATGGGACAAAATTCACTTAACAAATGTCTCACTTAACAATAGAAATTTTGGGCTCAGTTGTGGTCATAAATTGGGGACTACTTGTATAACATATAAGTGTTCTTTTCCTTTCCTTTTATTTATTTTAATCTGTGAAGTTCCCCAGAGTCATTTGAAGTTAGATGACCTAGAATTATAATAGATAAAAAATATATTTTCCTTTGAATATCTAAGGGGCATGTTGAGAAGAAACAAATCAGTTGGATCAATGGTGGGTTCCTCCTGATTCAACCCGGTTCTCCGAATATCAACGTCACCGAACCGGTTCTGCCGCCAGCCCCCTCCCCCCTGCCCCCCCGCGCCCCCCATGTTATTCTTACCTTTTATTTGGCCCCACTCCCAATCTATTGCTGCCTCCTGAGTCCCAGCTGATGGCTAGAGGGAAAAAAACTGTTTAAACTCTTGCCACAGGGCTTCAAAGGGCCACCCTACAGCTGATCAGTGTTAAAAGAAAACAAATGAGTAGACCGGTGCCTGCATAAATACATGAGTAGATCAGTGCCTGCAAAAATACATGAGTGGACCAGTGCCTGCAAAAAATAAATGGGTAGATCAGTACAGCTCTGCAAGCAGTTAAAAGCCTGGTAGACCAGTACCTCTGCTAAATCCTAAATAATTGTCACATGACCATCAAGCCATGCCCACAAAATAAGCCACACCCACAGAACCAGTAGTAAAAAATTTTAGAACCCACCCCTGAGTTGGATCATCTAGCCCAGAAATTTTTACTCTTGATAGTTTTGCCTATATGGAAAAGAGATTTATGGATTGTGGGTTACCCCTGTGACAGAGATAGGAAACAAGAAATAAAAGCTCAAGCCAGAATATTAGATTTAGCATTGGTGTTTCTGTTGCTCAGAGTTGCATTTCATTATCCAAGCATTTATTATATTACTTTATTTTTCACTATTTCTGTAGTTTATCCGTTTGCACTTTGAGTTTCCTCTTGTGAAGAGTAATGGCATAAAATCTTACTGCTTTTTATACTTAGTTTTACATTGTACTACATTGTGCTTGAAATCCACAGAGGGAAAGTTTATCTTTTCCCCCCATTCTGCAGCAGAAAGAATTGCCACTTCCGCAAGCAGCGATTTGCAAGTGACCAATTTCTGGAAAATATTACAGGTGCCGTTGTGCTAATAATTTCCTCAGCAGTCCAACAGTCCCTGCTTATGGTAATGCACTAACCTGTAGGAAAGATGAGAGAAAGACTGTGATTTGGTGAGTCATCAATCACACTCAAAAACAAGTTGACACTTTTAAGCTAAAAGGGAAGCATCAGTGACATCTTGGCGCCTCCATGTTGCGCAGGCTGTTTCGCTTACCAGTCCCAGGAGGTTCCAATGCTTCAGCCTTTGCTAGCGGTTGTCAGTCTGTCTGGCACCTGCTGCCATTTCTCTAGCCTCTGATTTCAGTGCCAGCACTCTGGCATGGGGGTATTTAACCTTCTTTTTGCAGATCCAATTACTATCTTGGGATCTTTCAAGCCGAGGTGTTAGTAGTGGCCTCTGTAAAATGTATTTGATTTCCGCTCTCAATATTCAGGAGTTCTGGAAATTGCTGGCAGTTGTTTGATCGGCTTCTGTTTCTCTACTCAGACATCCATTACGGTACAAGTCTTGCAAATGCTGGGGTTTGGGGTTTTTTTTTTGGTATGCTATATTGCAGTTTGTTCCTGAAACTAAAACTTCGCCTTGCCCCATAATCACTTTATGTAAGCACTTGTCAATGTGATTGTTGAGTTTGGGGCATCTGTAGTTTCTATCTATTCTGATTGTCATAAACTAAGCCAGCTACTTACTGCGTGCTGCATTTAGCTTGAGTTTTCACATGTCATTTTAATGGTAGCAATTTATAGTATTTGCAAAAAAACCCAAAACCCTGTACCACTTGACTTTTTATCTTAACAGATGGTACTGAGCTTCACAGGTTTTGTGATTCCATGGCTGTGTAGGAGAAGACAGGGGAAAAGGGCAAAGGAACATGCAAACGCAGGTCCTGTATCCATAAGTCCTTGTCATGTTGGAAATTTAGCATTGAAAAGATTTCAGGTCATTAAATATAAGACTCTTACAAGCCATTTAATCTGACTTTCTAATCCATGGAGAAAATTCAAAGTTAAGGGAGTTAAAAACCAAAGTCTTACTTTAAAAATATCAAGTAAACAAATGCTCACCATCCTATCAGGTATGTATTGTTGAGCTGCTGTTCAGTTTCATGGCTCATTGCATATGTAGCAGTTGCTAGTTTTTCCTTCTGATTTCTAACTGCTTATAGTGGAAGGCATATCTTTCTGAACGTTAAATCTTCCATGTTAACTAGTGGCTAAATATTGGGAAATACTGTGAGCAGTAAGGCAATTGACAAAGTAGACCACAGCTGATTTCTTGGTAAGTTAGAAAACTGTGAGATAAACTGCATCATCACCAGATGGATTCTTAACTGGCTGACCAACCACACTCAAGGTGTAGTCCTTAATGGAACTACATCTACATGGAGGAAATCATGCAGTGGGGTACCCCAAGGTTCTGTCTTAGGCCCAGTATTCTTCAACATCCTTGTAAATGATTTAGATAAGGGGATAGAAGGAGAGCTCATTAAATTTGCAGATAACACCAAACTGGGGGAAATAGCCAATAATTTAGAAGATAGGCTCAAAAGGATCTTGACAGACTTGAACACTGGGGCCTATCCAACAAAATGCAATTCAATGGTGAAAAAGTAAGATCTTATACTTAGGCAAGAAAAAACAAATACGCAGGTATAGAACAGGTGCTACCTGGCTCAACAGCAGGATCTGTGAGAGGAATTTAGGTGTCCTAGTGGACAACCACTGAAATATGAGCCAACAGTGTTGCAGCTGCCAAAAAAGCCAATGTAGTCCTAGGCTGCATCAATAGAGGGAGAGTATCAAGATCATTTGAAGTGCTAGTACCACTTTATACTGCACTGATAGGACTACACTTGGAATATTGATCTGCAATTAGCTTATTTTCTGTTTACCTCTACCCCATGGACATTGTCCTATTATTCTGATAGTTTTCTCATATTTCATGTCCTGTTGATTTAACAATTTCCTTGCAATTTCATTTTCATGTATTTTTACTACCTATTGCCTTTTTATAACTCTTATCTACGATTTGTTGTTGTTTCCCTGAAATTGGTGTGCTTTCCCTTCCTCTGTCAAGCTGGCTATATCAAGCATGAGGAAATCTCCTGTCTTAAATATAGCTAAATAGGCCTTTTTATCATTAACAGTGTTCACCACGAGGAAATATTGGGTGTATTCCAGGGGACAAATGATGCACCATCAGGCGTGGTGGTACTGTATGTGGATTGTTATGTCCATCTTAAACCATCTTCCTATACCCAGAATCTTTTTCTATAAAGCAAGGCTTTATAGTAAATGCCCATTTTTCTCTCTAAGCATATTGTTATAAAATGGATTCCTTGAAATTGGAAAGTTCAAAAATAATTTTTAAAGTGCATTTCACTGTTATAGTTTCATAGATAATCTTATTAAGGAAGTTGAAACTGGATATGAAGGAAAATAGCTCAAGCATCTTTATCTTATAATATGTACCTGTTAAGTAAATACATTTCCAACTGAATTAATTATGCTATTATTACTTGGCACAAAAGCATGTACTATATTTATTATATCACCCCAAATCAAAAGTGCTTCTGAAGATTATCTAAATCTGATTATAATATACCCTGCATAATACATTTATCTCTCTTTTTTGTCTGGTATTATCAGCAAAGTTTCTTGCTTTGTATAACTGCTCTGTATAATGCAGTGCAGCAAAAGACAAGATTTGGAAATTAAACAAAAATTGTTTAAAGGCTTCCCACTGGCATCTGCTTAACATTATAAATACAGTATGTAGGACTTGTTTGACATTTGATCAGATCCATCAGACTCTTATTTTAAAAGAGGAAGCAACAATTATAACATCTCCCAGCCAAATCAAATGAAAAAATTGTTAATAGCCATGCTACATCTTTCCTGAATTCAAGGGGTTCAGTAAAATTTTATTGCTCTGTCTTCAGATTCTCTATTCTATTACTTTTCATTTCTATCTTTATTCCATTGCTAGCTACCTTTCAGAATCTATGATAGTGTTCTACTGTCTCATCTCAAATAATACTCTATTCAAACTGATTTTATAGTTTCAGATAGAAGCTTCAGAACCACCTTCACTCTTGTACATCACTGCTGACCTTGTACTCCATATAGAATGTTAAGTTCTTCAAAGCTTATGTGGATGCCTAAAAAACCATACAAGTCTTCTAAGTAATACGCTGATACCCACTTAATCCCTCTTCTCTTTACTATTTTTAGAAATGATTATATTTTTACTTTGCTTTTTTCTGGTTAAGAAGTCCACAAGAGCAAAAAATAAATGTTGAAATATCTTTCCAAATTTGAAATAATAGCTTTACAAGAAACCTGATTAGCAGGAGAGGATGATCAAATACAACTCCCTGGTTTTCAGTATTGGTATACCTCTGACCAAAAATTAAAGTACAAAGAGTGCGCCTTGGGAACTTATACATTATTATTAAGGAAGAACTTCAATGGCACATTGAGAAATTGAACATTTTCTCATTCTATTGTTTTTATTTCAAAGGATAATGGATTAAATTATTCTAAATTATCCACAGTTGTTGTTTTTCCTTGTAACAGTTATCATATTCTGAGTATTACTGTGAATCTTTAGAAAGAATATTAGAACTAAATTTAAAAGAAAAATTTGTTGTAGTGTAACTCTAAACTTCATACTGTATATTATTTTTTAGAAAAGATATGTTATTTTCAGATATGTAATAATACTTATTTGTGGTCTTTATAATCAATGGCCAGTGTTATTTAGACCAAAAGACATTTTCCCCCTATCCATAATTCATGGGAGCAGTATATCATATTTCTTTTGGATATTGTATTTTTCCCCCTTTTTTGGATTTTGCATTTCTTGACATTTAATATTTTGTATTTGGGATAATTACTCTTTTTTCTTCTACTTTTGATAATCAGATTTTTATTTTTTATTCATCTACATTTTTTTACTCTCTTTTTTGGAGTTGGGTTTTTTATATTTTTTGGCTGACTTTTGGACTTCTTGCTTTTGTTTCTGGATTATTAAAAAATTTTTGGCAGTTGGTGGTGTGTTTTTTTTCTTCCATTGCCTGGATATTCTTTTTCTTTTTCTTTTCTTTTCTTCTTTTTTCTTATTTCAGTTTCCCTTTAAGGGGAACATTAATGTGTGGTTTTGTTAATATTATTTTTTAAATGTATGGATTAGGGTATCAAGAACCTGAAGATCTGTGGTGACCAGGACGATAAACGTGGATTATAAATATTGATTTACAAAATTTGGATTATAAAATTGGGTGATTTGAAAGTAAAGATTAAAATGAAGAAGGTCAGTATAGGACTAAAATGTCACAAATAACTATAAAATCTGATCATTCAGCTTTGCCAGATTGAGTCTTCTCCAACTTCATCTCCTATCTCAGAGGTAGAGAACATCAGCTGAGAAAATAACTGGAAAGTTAATAACCATGTCTGAATTTTATTTCTCAGGGATCCACATGACATCCAATCTTGTATTAAAAATATTACTCAGTCAAGGCTTGGATGATTAAATTTAAGATTGTTCCAATTTTGTACACATGTATTCCTTCCATGATTATTTTTCCTTATATCATTATTTATATTTACTATGCAGAACAGAGCAAAACCTTGGTCTTATGTTGATTTCTTAAAACAATTCAAACTATATAAGTTATGATATAACAATATTGGCGAACCTTTTCAATATCAAGTGCTGAAATGGAAGCACGCGTGCGCGCGTGTCCTGGAAATCGGAAGAGCAGCCATCTGGTTTGCATGCGCGAGCCGGAAAGACGGTCTTTCAGTTTCTGGCACACACATGCACGCTGGCCACCTGGTCTTCTAGTTTCTGGTACGCGTTCATATGCACATGTGAAGGCCAGCTAGCCGGTGTGCATGAGCATGCCAAAAACCAGAAGAGCTGCCATGCACACCAGAAACTGGAAGACCAGGTGGCTGGTGCGCATCTGTGCATTGGAAACTGGATCATCTTCGCGGCACATGCATGCGCACTGGGCAGCTGCTCTTCTGGTTTCCTGCGCTCCCACACCCATGAAGACCAGCTGGCCGATGCGCCGGAACCCAAAAGAGCAACGGGCAACGGCTCACGTGCCTGGAGAGATAGCTCTGTGTGCTACTTCTGGCACATGTGCCATAGGTTCGCCATCACGGTGATATAACTCCCCCCTCTCTCTCCCTTCCCCTTCCTCCCCCTCCCTCCCCCTCTCCCTCTCTCAATAGACTTGCTGAAGTACAGTTTGTTGGAAAGACCCACACAATTTGTCTTGCCATCATGTACATATATTATCAATCATGGGAAGTTGACCATTATCTGTAAGATTGCAATTATGTATGAAAACAATCAAATGCACGAATTAAGTTTGCCCTGAACATAGTCTGGATATGAGAGGAATATTCTCTACAAATATGTCCCTTTTCTTCTGTTCTTCTCTGATCCCATAGTATAGAGGAGGGAAGCTAAAAAACAGATATTGTTAGATATTATTAACTACAACTCCCAACAGCCCTAGCCAGGATGGCCCATCACTCTTACCTTTTAAAGTCTCTAAGTTTACACTATGCCTTGAATATGCAGCTAATTTCTTTTTATTCCGTGGATCCTCCTTAAATCTCATCTCCAAAACAGAGCTGAAATGTTTCAGTTATCATTATCATTTTAAAAAACCTTACAATTTGGATCACCCTAGGTATGAGTTCTTTCAAGTCGTTTTTCATTTTCAGAAATTAAAAAAAACCCCAACAAGCTGCTGTGTTATTTGCTGCATTGTCTAATTTCACATTCCCTTGTTCTGCTTAAAGCACCCCAGACAGATATCTCTTTCTCTCCAATTTCTAAACTGTTAAGACTTGGCAGGAACCCATTTTGTCTTAAAAGTTGCTAGATCTATTATATAACTTTCTTGCATTGTAGGAAGTTTATTTGTTTCTTGCTGCTGTTATCAGAAATAACCACTACAAGTTGCATACGTTTCAGATATTCTTGTTACAATACTTGCTTCTTAATAAGAGTGCAATTAGCTTACATTATATAACAGGTAAAATCCAAGTTAAATATAATTGTAAATTTATTTATTTATTGTTATTGTCTTTTTCCAGAATGATTTTTAATAACAGTTATTAAAAATTACAAGTGCAATAATAAAAACTAAAACAGACTAAAAATAAAAGAATAAGATAAAAAGAAAGTACAGAAAAGAAGAAAGAAACAGGAAAAAAAACAAGAATATAGTAAAGAAATAAAAAAACACAGAAACTTTTTCCTTCATCACAACAGTATAAACAACTTTAGCAACTTATTACTTTCTCTTAAAATACAACAAATGATCTCTTCTTCCTATATCCGATCTCTTATCTGTAAACAAATCATTAAAGCCATATCATTTTAGTTTTAATGACAGCGGAAATCCATTAAGTGTTATCAGAGATAACAATACTTCTACTTTAACCTTGATCAAATAAACCAACTTTAAATTCTGTGAAGAGACAAGACAGTATTTTCTGGCATACTTTCTTTTCTAATAACTAACTGTTTTTAACTATTATTTTTGGATTGACAAGTCTGAAAAGCAGGAGGTGACCTTTCTTAAAATGAAAGAAGTTTTAAATGCAAATTTAAAGACTTTTTTAAATAAATGGCAAAAGCGTGATTAGAATTTTGATTTCAGAAAGCTACAAGCAAACTAAGGGTCCAGATGGATTTGAAATAAGATTATAAGAATAGTTCCTGTGGAAAACTACTTTTATTTTCAATTATTTAAAACAAAACAAAATAGGATGGGAGTTACCAGGTCGGACACTAGAAGGAGGTAAAGATTAAAATTAAAGGAGAAGAACACTTAAATTCTACTTATAAATATATAATGAAGTACAATGCAATATTTTAACACTGGGAATATAAAAAATTATTTTTGAACAATGGACCCAGAAATTAATTTTAATCATCTCTGCTTCTATAGATAGACTGTGTTTAAAAGATGTTTTGGAAAAGGAACAAGTTTTACCTGACAAAATTAAGACGGATCTGAAATCAGACTGCAAGAATACTATCTGGACATACAAAAAACCCTAGTTGATGTCTTAATAACTAAAAGGGATGTCTGAAGAGCTGAAGAAGCTTCTTGGTTGAGAAGTGAAGCATTTTCAAAGAAAAACCAGAAAGTCCAGTTGCCTCTTGAAAAAACACCTTTGGGACAACCATGACCTGGATGACTAAGAATCTCCCTAGACAATTAAAAGAGAAATACAAATATGAGAGTTTGGTCTAGTCCAGTGATGGCTAACCTTTTTGCCATTGTGTGCAAAAGTGGGGGTTGCATGGGGGGGGGTTTGCGTGCATGCGTACCCACACCCATAATTCAATGACCCCCGTGAGCTCTCCGCTTTTGGCACGCGATGGCAAAAAGGTTACCGGTGGGCCTGGTAGGCCTGTTTTTCACCCTCCCCAGGCTCCAGAGGCTCTCTTGGAGCCTGGGGAGGGTGAAAATGGCCTTCTCCAACCTCCTCAGAGGCCCTCCGGAGGCAGGAAACAGCCCATTTCCCGACTTCTGGTAGGTCCAGAAGGCCCGAAAATCAGCTGGCCAGCACGCGCATGCTTGCTGGAGCTGAGCTAGGGCAACACTCATGTGCCCACCGATATGGTTCTGCATGCCATACGTTCGCCATCATGGGTCTAGTGTACCAGACTAAAAAATAGGAGACTATGCATTCTAGTCCTGCATTAAGCATGACATCTGCTTGGGTAACTTTGTTCACCATTCCGTCAGCTCCCCAAGTCAGGTTCAGGCAACAAGTGTGCTCTGAAGCAGTTGTGGGTGCTTTTTAGTAGAGGTATCTTCAATTCACCATTTCCTTGTCCAGAGATATTTTTTTGGGGGGGTGGGGAGGATGTTTTCATAATCATAATCATAAGTTTATTTGTCAAGCATCTATAAGATAACAGGTAAAAGTATAAACAATTTGAATACATGAAAAGAATAAGAGTAAAAAGGAATATTAGGTCAGGGACGGTAGACCCGCTGGTGCACTTATGCACGCCCCTTACAGACCTCTTAGGAATGGGGTGAGGTCAACAGTAGACAGTTTAAAGTTAAAGTTTTGGGGGTTTGGGGAAGAAACTACAGAATCAGGTAGTGCATTCCAGGCATTGACCACTGTTACTGAAGTCATATTTTCTGCAATTGAGTTTGGAGCGGTTTACCTTGAGTTTGTATCTATTATTTGCTCGTGTATTGTTGTGGTTGAAGCTGAAGTAATCATTGACAGGAAGTACATTGTGGCAGATAATTTTATGTACTATGCTTAGGTCAGACTGAAGTTGGTGTAGTTCTAGATTGTCTAAGCCCAAAATTTGGATTCTGGTGGCATAAGGTATTTTATTGTGGGGAGAGGAATGGAGGACTCTTCTCGTAAAATATCTCTGGGCTCTCCTGATTGTATTTATGTCCGATATGCAGTGCGGGTTCCAGACAGATGAGCTTTATTCAAGAACTGGTCTAGCAAATGTTTTGTATGCTCTAGTTAGTAGTACAATATTACCAGAGAAGAAGCTACGCAAGATTAGGTTAACAACTCTTAATGACTTTTTGGCAATGTTGTTACAGTGGGCTTTGGCACTTAGATCTTTAGAAATGAGTATTCCAAGGTCCTTGACAGAGTGAGGGTCATCTACAAGGTCATGTCCATCTAATTTGTATTTTATGTTTTGAATTTTTTTGCCAATGTTCAAGACAGAGCATTTGTTGGTTGGATCTCGAATCTTTAAGTTTGTTGTTTACAAAATTATAGAAGGAATGGGTGGATTTTGTGTGTAGAAGGTTTTCTTCTTGCTTGATGTGATAATTGGTGCATTCAGTCTTTAGTTGTTGGCATAAGTTTTTGTAACGGTTTTCGAAGTTAGCTACATAGTTAGTTTGTTTTTTCGCCAAAGACATTATTTTCTGGATTGTAATTTCCTTATTGTTATTGGTAGTTTATTTTTTCTGGTATTGTGGGATATTAGTGGTACGTAAATTTTAATGATTCTTTTGACTTCGCGCAAGAAAATGTTGTAATGGTCGTCAGCAGTATTACAGTTCCAGTCTAATCTACAGCCCTGTGGATTTCCTGTGGCCTCCCATCCAAATAATGACCAGAACTAATTCTCTTTAGCCTTTTTGAGACCAGTGGAGCTTGCCTAAATACTGCCTACTTATTATACTTACTGGCTGCTAATTAGAAATGTTCTGTGGGTATAAGGCTGCAATCTTAACTGCAATCATCCTCACGTCAGAGGCACTTTTTAATTGGCTTATTGTATGAAGAAATAGGGCCAGGGTTTATTATAGTTCTTATTGTTCTGAACAAGTTCACAGTAATTAAACTCATGATATTTTTCTTCAATCAGCACTATTCAAAGAATGGCTTATTTTAAGCATTATAGACATGACAAAAGTCAGTGTTTTGAATGTGGTTTGTTTTTTTTTGCCATAACCTTGATAAACCTGCTATTTATGCATTAAAACAAAGCCTTCCCTAGGAATTTCCTAAGAGAAGAATCTGCTTTGAGTTGGTACTAATGTGTAGAATGGTTTTGCAGGTGCTAAAACCTTCCCCCCCCCCGACTCTAATACTTTTGTTCTCAGCTAGAGAGAAATTGGCATGTAGCTTTAAAGAATGGAGATTAATTTCCTACTTGGCCTTGTGGATAATAACAATCCCATTTTCTGGATATCATTTGGAGAGAACTCTCAGTACTGAGTCCTGGAATCAGCTTTCTGTGACAATTTTAAAATATTTGGAGAAAGATCTATATATATATTGCATCTGAACATATGGAGGGTGCCTTCTTCTCTGCAATCTCAACTCCTTGCATTTCTGCAATTAGATATTAAGGCTTCCAGTCAGAAGATATTGCTTTATGATGGTGATGAGGTGGAGAAGAAGACCTAAGGAGGCAATGAGGTTTTGTGATAGGTTTGATTCATGGTACATATTCTTTTAAAACATATATCTTATATTTTAGATCATACCTGTCAGCATTCAGACAAGGAGAAGAATGGACTTCTGGATGGTATGAAGAGGTAAAGATTTATGATGTTAGTCTTCTTCCATGCTTAGAGGCTATCTTCTAAATTTTGATTGCTTACTGTCTAGCTGGCAAGTGGAAAAACACTTCTCATCTTTCTGTTGTGTTTTTACTTGATGAATTATGGGCCCCAAAGCAAGAAAATAGAAAAATAGGACACATACGTTCTTCATCTGAGGAGAAGAATTTCCTGATTAGGTTCAAGATATTTTAGAGCTAAGTAAGAAAGGAAGTTACATCAACGCAAAGCTAGATGGAGTTGCTTACTACTTTAAAAGCTCTTTCACATGATTTATTTCCCATGATTTGGAAATACTGAATGCTTGCAAATAAGAAGCTGAGTAGATGATATAAGATTGTTTGGTGCTCAAGCAGAGATTTAACATTAATTTTGACATTCATTTACCAGGGAGGGAGAAATAGTACTGAAAGTGAATATTTCTTCAAGATGAAGAGATCTGGTTACAGGTTCTACATTATAGAAATAATGTATGATTTAGAAATATTTCTTATAAGGCCAAGCTTAATAGCGATAATGCTGAATAACAGTAGCAGTCTTTATGAAGAAATGTTTATATAAAACCTCACTGCAGCCTTAATACAAGCTTGGAATTGAAGTTCCATATTACGGAGGCTTTAATTTTCATTTAGCACAAAAACCTAGTTCTCAATTCTGCAATCAAGAGGCGGGGTTTTTTTTTGACCCAGAAAAGGCTGAGAAGTTTGTTGCTGAAGTACAGAAGTACTAATCTGTTTTTAGAAAATTGTTTCGTATTTTATGAAAGTTGGGCTTTTTTGGCTTTGGTGGCTGTTGTACTATATCTGCAGTAGGTTTCTTCTTATACTCTTAATAATAGATTTTTTCCCTCCTGCAGCCTCAAGTGTTTTTCCAACTTATCCTTCCCTAAAAGATCTGGGTCACTCTAAAAAGGGCTGCTGAATTTTACAGTGTTTGTACATCTCCTTTTAAATTATTTTGTTCTTTTAATTATTTTTGTATTTTTTTCTTTGTGCTTGTAATATTAATAAATTAATTAGCTTAAAAAAAGGTTTGTGTGTGTGTATTGGCTGTCATTCTATATATGCCTGGGGCAATGAGTCAGGTTGGTAAGAAGCTCACACACAATTTAGGTATAATCAGCCTTCAGTTTAACGGAGTGTTTTCATCACAGCCTTTCCATTCTTAAAATTTAAGCAAACACTCCCAAGAGATATCCATGACTTTCTGTAAGCTTCCCATCTGGTTTAACACCTGTAACACTGCAGACATGGCTTTAGAGCAGGAAGTATTCACCAACTGGACAATGATGTTCATTCCTGGGCTTGACTTCATCGCTGAGTTGGCAGTGCAGCCTTCAACCTGTCTTCCTTGGAAGAGAGATCAGCGTCGGCAGAGGAATTGATGGTCACCATGACAACTATGGATCTGTCCCAGTTCAGCAAGGACCAATGTGCACAGGAGGCTACCCATTAGAACTGCTTTTAGTCTCAGGGTGGAGGACATTATCATCTGTTCCTTTTCTTGGCCAGATCATATTCTGATTGGTTTAGATTGGCCGGTGCCACAAATCTCTTTTGGGAGAAATGTCTACAGTTAATTTTTGCCTAACAACCACAATTCGGGACTGATGACTCCATTGCTAAACTCCATGGTTGTTAGCAAGACATCACATGACTGCACCTTCTGATTTCATTTTTTTTGTGGTCTCCATTAATTCTGCAGGTTGGGATAGGTTGTGAAGCTTGCGAATAATGGTCACATGACTGCAGGAGGTTGCGACTGTTGCATATGCAAGGATTATGGCAAAGCTGTTTTTTATTCAACTGATTTAACTTCAGACTACTGCTAAACAAGGCAATCAATAAATGAGGACTATTTGTAGTTGTTTGATCTCTCCCAGGCATCTAATGGAACTGTTGAGTTTTCAGAGGGGACTTTCCAGAGGTTTGCTCTGTTGCTGAAGCTTTAGCTGGGATTGTAACAGCCTTGAACAAAATTGCATATGAACAGCATTGTGGGCCAGAGCTCTCCCACTTATTCGTATCATCACTTGCGTGGCCAAATATCACTGTTCAATCCAGTAAGATTCTGTGAGCTGAGAGACACAGCGTTCTCTTGTTGCAAAACTGTACAGTGTATGATCCTTCCTTCCTTCCTTCCTTCCTTCCTTCCTTCCTTCCTTCCTTCCTTCCTTCCTTGCTCTTCCTTCCTTCCTTCCTTCCTTCCTTCCTTCCTTCCTTCCTTCCTTCTCAGGGCACTATTTGGATATTATGGAAAGAAACAGATTCTCTGAATCTGCTCTGACTCTTTCCAGTTTTAGTTAATCCTGCCCTTCCTTTTTATAGATGCTATGCAATAGGAAGGTTGAATTAATTCAGGAATTAAGAAGCTGGGATATACAAAGGATATGTCATTTCCCTGATATCTGTGTTTGACATGGAGCACAGTTACAGAAAAATCAGGGCCAGTGGACAGTAGTCTTTGGTATACAGGCAGCATGAATACTGAAATCAATGTACTGAACTATATATTTTATATTTCTGTTACAAGAATGCCCCTTTGTTAGTCGCCAGCTTGGAATGTTCTACAGGACAGTTTAGAAATCAATAGTGATGGCAAATTTTAGTGTTTAAAGGATTGAATTTTATTCTAGAACACCACACAGGAGCTGTATGGAGGTTGGGCAGCATATAAATTTAATAAATTATTACATGCACAAAAATATGTCTTCACAGCTGTCAATTCTTTAGTTGGTATTGCCCTTCGTATGTATCCACTTCTTCCCAAGAATCTAGGATGTTGTAATGTATCAACGAACTATATGTGTGGCTACAAGCAGTATGGATGGAAATTTTGTCCATGTGCATTTTTTTTAAAGTGCCGTCCAAGATTTTTTGGTATTGTTATTTATAGAGGGAAGTGACAAATCACTGCTCTTTCAAGAAAGGCATCTACATTTTGGTGGCTTGTTTTTGGAATGAAGATCATGATACACATTACAATCTGCAATTTCCACTTAGGCATCAGGGCATCCTCTCTATTAATCTTTCTGATTTTCTTTTGGTAAGCATTTTCTGCTGCCTTCATTGGGCAGAATTTAGTGGCCTTGGTTATCTCTTTGATACAGAAGAATACTCGGAAGAGGAGTAAGATCATCTGATAAACTGGTAAACGATCATCTGGGCAGCCAGATGTGTCTTCCTTCAAAATCAGAGGATTCTTGTCACTTCTTCCACATTACAGGAGTTGGCCAATGAGTTCATCATATTCATCAATGATATGATTTAACAATTTATGCTAAATGATTGTATACTGAAAGTTTTCATAAAATACTAGACCATATATCACAGTTTTGAACTAAAATGCCTGATTTCATAAGCCGGACAAACAAATTACCTAAATGCTTATCATGATGCGAGACCCAAACATTTTCCTGGACATCATTCAGACTCATCATGCTTGCTTTGTAGAACTTTTCAGCTAGGTCTTAGACGTAGTCCTTATTGCAAACTCTACATAGATAATTAAAGGCCCCATTATATCTTGCCAAACATTTATATGGCCACCAAAATGTAGACTAGTTTACATGCCTGTTGGTATGTCAGAATGTTATTCATTATTTCTTCATTGACTTTCATACTAGTTTAATGCTGTGCACTTGCTAATTTGATGACTGTTGAAATATTCCGTGAATTTGCTACTCTTCCAATATAAAAATTAAAGACAAATGTCTGTAAATCCTGTTTTTATGATGTATGCTGGGATAATTGTTATACATCGATTATTATACATTGGATCATTTCTCCTTTCTTTTTCCCACAGCTTCTCCTTAGTTCTAGAACTAAAAATTCATATGTGAGTTTTCATTTATTTAAAGTCCTCCCCTACATGAAGGGCAATCCAGTTCAGATGAGCAACCCTGGATATAATTAATATTTGAGTTGGCTTTTTTTAAAACAGAAAGGCTAGGAGAATCTGCTGAGTGATCCAGAATATATATTGTGTACATAAAAAATGAATATTGTATTAGATTCTGAGCATGCCCTTTTCTTAATTTAGGATACATTTAATACTAGTAATATGCTTTATGTATTTAATGTTTGGAAATTTAATAACTAGAAATTATAATAAAGTTAAAATACATTATCTGAGCTAAATATTTGAATTAATTCTGCCTCTAGTTCTAATTCTTTTCACTATTTTAAGTTTGCAAACATTTTGGAAAAGAGGTTTTGTCAAACATTATTCTTTGTAAGGTTTCTTACACACTGATTGTGGCATCACTATTAAAAAGAAGCTAGTTTTGATCTTGAGAGAGTTCAGAGTGTTAACAAAATAAAGTGTGGGATCAAGTCTGATGAATAATACAATGAGTTTGTGTTGATTCCTACATGGAATTGGCTTATGTGTAGATATTTAGCGATACATGAATTATTCCTGACACCAAACTGATTCTTCAGTAGATAAGAGGACCTTGCTTCAGGCAAATGGCTGTATGGTAGTTATTTTTTAAAACGTAGATTTAATTAAAGATTAATTGGAAACAAGTTTAACTATTAAAAATGGTATAGGCCTATGAATAATTGATGAGATCTTGAAACACTGCTTTTTAACTGCCCAGCAGGAACACACGTCTGCAAACTGGAATTTTATGGATCATGCATTAATTATTCTTCTATCTGCATCATTTGTTTTTTCTTGCCTGCTCTCATCTCACACAGAACAGCTGCTCTGGAATTTTTGTAGATGGGTTAATGATAGTAAAGCGGTGGGCAGCCCCTTATCTTGTATTTTGGGGATAATTTTTTTTTCTCCCTTTCCCTAGCACAGTGCTGTTAATCGAGATGCCTGAGGATATTCAGAGTCCAGACCAGTTGACTGGAGAATTTTATCTTTTCAAAGAAAATGATTGTTTCTTTTTATTGAATTATGGCTGAGTGTACAAATATATCTATCTATCAATAATACTTCATGGCTCAGACTGAAAAAGAATGGCAGCTGCAGCTGGAGCCCGAGGGAAAGAAATGAAACACATTAGAAATAGAACAGGTACCATAGGAATAAAACATTGAGATTTCCCCAGTCTTCTGAATCAAGGTTGGGCAAGAGATTGAGATCATCTGGTAGATCCTGGGGTTGCATGTCAAAGATCAAGATTTTCTTAATCTTTACAGTTTACCAAGAGGAAAGATTAAAAGGTTTTCTGCCCCCAAGTTAGTTAATCTAGTGAGAAAACTAAAATGAAACTAAATATTTTGGAGTTATGAAATGATCCTTATCCTGAAAGAAAATTATTAGATTGAGAATATGAACAAGACCTTTGGAATAGCAATAGCAGTAGCACTTAGACATACTATATACTGCTTCGCAGTCCTTTATAGCCCTCTAAGCGCTTTACAGAGTCAGCATATTGCCCCCAACAATCTGGATCCTCATTTTACTGACCTCAGAAGGATGGAAGGCTGAGTCATCCTTGAGCCGGTGAGATTTGAACTGCTGAACTGCTGGCAACAGGCAGTCAGCAGAAGTAGCCTGCAGTACTGCATTCTAACCACTGCGCCACCACAGCTCCATACTCAATTTTGAACTATTCCAACACACTCTACATGGAGCTGCCCTTCAAGGGCATTCGGAACCTTCAGTTGATACAGAATAATGAAAGGTACAGAATGCAATGTGCATGAATTGTAAATGCTGTTGGCTGTTCAGCACATGTAACACCACTAGTTTTGGGTTCTGCATTGGTTGCCATTTGTTTCTGAGAGCAACTCAAGGTGCTGGTTGCAGTGGTGGGTTGCTACCGTTTTGCCCCGGTTTGGGCGTCATCAAATAGGATCTGCGCATGCGCAGAAGCTTCTGCCCATGCGCAGAAGTGGTGTGTGCACGAGTGAACCATAAGCCAAAGTAAGTGAAACCCACCCCTGGCTGGTTGTCACTTTCAAAGCCTTGCATGACTTGGGCCTGGGTTGCCTGAGGGACCATCTTTTCCCAATTGTTTCTATCCATCCAATTCTATCTGGCAGGATGGGCATGCTCCTTGTTCCATCAGCCAAGCAATGTTGCTTTCTCTGCTGTAGCTCTTCTCTGCCTTGAAGATCTGGTTATGTGCCCAAGTCTGGATTCCCAAGAGTATGAAATGTCCTGGTTCCTGGTTATGTTGATACCGATAGATTATGATAGCTTTTGGCTGCCATTTGTATTTATTTTTTCATCGTGTTTTTACTGTTTTAATTGGTTGTATGCTTGTTTACCACCCAGATTTGCTAGTTTGAGATAGGTATAAGGAAGGAAGGAAGGAAGGAAGGAAGGAAGGAAGGAAGGAAGGAAG
>WNWU01000004.1:12755379-12792621 GCA_012654045.1 Ptyas mucosa
AAGGAAGGAAGGAAGGAAGGAAGGAAGGAAGGAAGGAAGGAAGGAAGAAAGGAAGGATCTGTTCATACTTGGGCCACTATTTTTCATCTGGTTTTGAGTAGTGGTTCTTAAATTACTAGTTAAAAAAAGAGATCATGAAACTTGCCAGGCCCTTCCCTAGATTTACAATATATTAACTTGTAACTTTTTTATGACTTAGCATAATATGGGAATCTGCATTTCCTATTTTCATACGAGGAGCTCTCTGAGATAGGCGCATGTCTGTCTATTCAGTAAATCTGATACAGTACTGTTTTTCAAATAGAGGGCGAGGTGTCTTTCTCCATTTGCATTTATCTACAGCACAAAAACATGCCCTGGAACAGATTTTCCAAACATTAAGTGGGGATTTCATTTATGTAGTTATGGTGCTATATTATCTTTTTGACACCCCCATGATGCCTCTGTACTGTCATTTTTATACTTAATTCTCACAACCTGAAGCTAAATCTGTCCTTACCTATATTGTTGTTAAAGTAATGTTGTGTCCCTGCATTCTTATACCATCCAAGGACAATCTTAAGGAGTGGAAAAGATGTGTTAGTTTTTTCTTGGAAGGAAATCAAAAGATTGCAGTAACTGAGGCAAGAGAGGCAGAATAGAAACTAGCAACGGGAACAACAAATTTAATGTCACTATAGTTTATTTTTTGCCAATTTGGGAAGGGTGAAGGGCAACTCGGTAGTAGAAAAAGGCTGAATGTAGTTCAATACAGAGGCATATAAGGTAGGTGGGTAAAAATCTACCTCTATTGCCATTTCATCGGGATTCAAACACCATTTCTTTTGTACATGCACAATTCAGTACAAAAGGATGGGGCTTGAATCATGACACCGTTGACTTCCAGATTTTGACACACACACACACACACACACACACACACACACACACACACACCTCTGTCCAAAAAAGGTGACTGTTTTGCAATGTTTCTGAGCATGCCTTTCTTATGTCTTTGATTTCCAGTTTCATATTATTGAATAAAATCATCTGTGACTGTGATGATTTCCTAATTGACCTCCTTTTAGCTTTGTTTCCTCCATTACATTGCCTGGTGGGTGCATTGGAAAGGATAAAGCCTAGTATTTGAGGATCACGGTCCAGAACCTACATTCCTTGTTCTATTTCCTTTAAATAAGAATTAAATCATGGATAGGGAAGCTATCAGCCATGCAGATGTTGAATGACAATTCCTTGCATTCTCTTCAGAACCGGCCAAGCCAGTGGTGACTTCTAGTGGGGGTGTGATATAGCAAAGTTTTCCTTCCCCGAGTTAAGAAAATAAATCGATAACTCTGCAGTGTTTTTGAATGTGAAGGTATTTATAACATGTCACTCTTATTGACTGAGTATGCTTGACATCTCTAGTCTAAGTGCTGATTGTGTTGATCTCCATTAATTCAAATGCTACAGTGCAATCCCCCAAATACCACAAATAGTATGGATTGATATTTTTAAATGTGATCTTTTGTTCTCACTAGCTTTTATCCTTGTATTATTATGCTAAACTTCAGGCTTGTGAGAAGCTGCCTTCATGCTCAATGAACAACTCTGAATTGGATCGTAAGACGGAGATGAAGCTATACCCTTGATACTACACAGAGTGTGTAGTAGTAGGATATAATCCTGAACTTGGTGTGGTAACATAGGATGACAAAAGTAGGACAGATAACTGTTTGGCTCCTTAGGTTCTTAAGTATGAATGGAGAACAGCTCTCTTTTTTCTAAAATGTGTTCCATTCCAATGAAACTTTCAACTGATTCGTGAATATAATTATTTTAACACAAGGAAATTTATGCTAGGTATGAATGTTCCACCATTCTACAAGGAAGAAGAAGAAGAAGATGTGCTTTGTTACTAAGTTTCCAGACATAAATATTCGATGCTGTAGAAGAGACCATGGTATGAATTATGGAAAAATTCTGTAAGGATCACACGCCATTCCTGCTGATAGGCCACATTGTTACTGATCAGAAGAAAGGATAAACACACAGACATACACACATCCCTGACCAGCCCTTTTGGCTTCAGCAACACTGCAGAAGAGTAGTAGATCATATCTGAACCTGCTCTGTGGTTCTCACAGTGCTGACTTGGGAGGATGAGACTGCTTCATCCACATCCAAAATGAGTAGTGCAATCCTGAGCATATACATCAGAAATAAATTTGGCAGAAACCAATGGGTCCAATCTGTTTAGGGCTGCAGCCTTAGCAGTGAAGTTTGGCTTGTCTCATTGCCTTTCCACACAGTCAGCTCTTCACACCATAGAAATAGTTTTCCTACAGATCATATCTCTTTCCCAAAGTGACATTTCTGTTGTGAAGGCATTTTGTTTCCCCAGCAATCAAGTTGCAACACTTCCTATCTGGGGAAAATATAGGAATGTCTAAGAGAGCATGTTTACTGGTGATGTTATTAGTAATGGCAAAATTCCCTTCCTGTGCATTTGACTTTGTTTTTGTAACTTTTGTAAAAAAAAACACATCAATGTTCTTCTGCATCTCCTCTTCTACCACTGAAAGTTTAATCCAAGACTATCTTTTTAAAAAGGTATAGTAAGGCTAATTCTCTGAAGCACTTTCTTACCATTTTTTAAAAACAACAACAACAACAACAAAGTTAATCTCTAGCTATTTATTTGTAACATTTCTTAATTGTCTTGGCTGTGCTTTGCATCAAAAGATATCTTTCTCAGCCCTTTAACCTTACTCAGGATAATGTCTGCTAAAGATGAAAACAAGTATGTTGAAAATAATAAGGAGCACTTGCTCAATGCCAGGGTGGTTGGCTTATCCATGATTTGCTGAATAAATTACAATTAGCAAGGTGTACAAAACTCAAACCAAATGAAACATATAATGGCTTCATGTGATTCATGAGCTGGGTCAGTCACTGAAACTCTGTTTGAATTGGCAAACAGCAGATACAATTGCCTTTGACCTACTCAGATCTCATGCTGCTTCTGTCATTGATAGCAGCTAAAGGACAAGAAAAAAAAACAACAACCAAAAAACAAACCTTCATTGCTCTCTTTTTCATGCTAGTATCAGCACTGATTGAGGTGCTGTAGCATATGGAGGTGGTAAAAGAACATTCACCCTTACTTCAGGTCCGTTCTACTTTTTGATTGTGTTGTAGAGCTGTGGTGACTAAGCTTTGTACCACGGAGAGCTGCTTCTTGGAGCAACCTCTCAGTTAGGCTAAATCTCTATTCAGTTTCAATTTCAATCTCTGCCATTTGCATCTGAAAGATCTTAGAAAGAAAGTTTGGAAAACCAAGTCCACTAAAATCCCCTAGGAGTCATGGCTCATTGGGATTGGCAGTTTTTGGTTTGAATAGATCAATGGCCTGTCTTAATCTAATGCATTTTCTTCGCTCTACATAACCATATTGTGAAATTTATGGCTCCATTACGAAGCAGTTCCTGGGTTTCCAGAACAAGTATTAACATAGCGGTAGCAGAGACTGTAAGGGCTACGAAATTTGAAGTATATTATAACGCACAAGATTTGCACAAGAAGAGCCCAGGTTTAATCCCTGATTACCTAGCTGAAGAGCTAAATGCAGCAGCTGATGCGAAAGTTCACTGTGCTGGAAAGCTTCAAGCAGAGTAAATAATGTTGAGCTTAATAAACAAATAGAATAGGAAGATTCTCCATGCTCCTAAATAGAACAGCTTCCTATGATGCTTTTTTGTTTTGCTGTTCTATAAAGACAAGGAAGCAGACATATGGCAAACACTTGGTTAGTTGTATGTACTTGAACAGTTATTTGATTCTCTTCAAATATTTGCTTTCTTATTTATTGTGTGCAATTGAAATAGATACTAGCAATCTGACCATGAGGCTTTAAGAATGAAACATTCTCGAAATTCCATTCTGATTATGATGAAGCTAGTATTATTAACATGTCACTTCTTTATAAGATGGGTGGTTATGTGAATTAGATAAATCAATACATATTTCACTGACCAGATCACTGGTCACTAACAGTTAGAGTCCACAGGCTTCAGTTAGCGGCAGAGAGGCATTGCTAAGCCAACATATTTCAGCAGCTCTGTGTGCATGTGAGCAATTCCATAAATGGGCAAGTATCAGAGAAAAGCTGCTGGAGACCAGGAAAATGAGTTGTACCCACTCTGTCTTCTTTGTGACAATGTGGTTTCCAGCTGTGCAGAAAATGAGGTCAAGGTAATTTCAGTAGAAATTTTTCACACGTGTTGCCAGTTGGTAGGTAGATGATTCTAGTGGTCAGGGCCATTATAGAAAGATAAGTGAAAGTGATGGATCTCCAGGTAACAGTAGAAGAATTATGCAGTTGCTTTGGAAACTTTTATGCTGTTAATTGCACTTCAGGATGGCAACGGGCCATTAGATGAGACAGGAGGTCATTAGAGGGAGGATCGCTATGTTCCCTGTATTTAAGTATCTAACCATAAATAATCTGTGAATGAAGCGATACAGCATGAAGAGTCTGAGGTCTGACTCCACTATTTTTCCTTGCTTGAAAAATATGAGATTCATAGTTAAAACACATGAAGACAAAAAATAATAGAAGTATTAATTGCTTATTAAGACCATGATACCCTTTTTAGAGTTTTTAATTGAACAGGGTTAGATTTGATCTTCGGATACCTTCTCTAATGGCTCACGTTCACATATCTCATTGTAGTTTTTGATCCACTCTTTCAAGAGGTCCATATCACATATTTTGTGTGATTGTGTGTGTGTGTGTTTGTGTGTGTATGTACAGTATGAGGATAGTGGTAAAGCAAATCAGGATTAGAAAAGATTGAGCATTCCAAAAAGAAGCAAAAGGAACTATTTGATAACTATCAAATTACACCAAAGTTTCCAAAGGGGAGAAAAAGCACTGATATAGATATATATCAGGCCAGAATGAAAACTAATCAGGTCTTATGAAAGCCCAATTTCATATAAAACATTGCTAATTAGTGCACAGCATTAGGATCATATTTTGCCCATATTGAAAGTTCTGACTAGCTGCCAGTTGCTTTTTATTTCCAAAGCAGAGCTGGGTTTCATTATCTGAAGGTCCACCTGTTCTATTATAAATTTGCCTGTATGATAGACTGTTTTTTTTGAAGAGGTTTGTTAGATAAATGAGATCTTACTCCTAATTGATGAGAAAGTTCTCTTAAAAATTGGGCTTTATCCCTTTTCTTTCTGCCTTCAGGAAAGAAGCCAACACCATCTTCCTCCACTAAAACCTTTCCCAGATATATTTAATTGTAACTACTGTTTTTATAAGAGGGACGCGGTGGCTCAGTGGCTAAGACGCTGAGCTTGTTGATTGAAAGGTCAGCAATTTAGCGGTTCAAATCCCTAATGTCACATAACAGGGTGAGCGCCCGTTACTTGTCCCAGCTTCTGCCAACCTAGCAGTTCGAAAGCACGTAAAAAATGCAAGTAGAAAAATAGGGACCACCTTTGGTGGGAAGGTAACAGCATTCCATGCACCTTTGGCATTTAGTCATGCCAGCCACATGACCACGGAGATGTCTTTGGACAGCGCTGGCTCTTTGGCTTTGAAACAGAGATGAGCTCCGCCCCCTAGAGTTGGGAACGACTAACACATATGTGCAAGGGGAACCTTAACTGTTTTTATGTTGGGATGTCTATCTCTCTGTTTGTCTATAATTTGCATCAATTCCCTTGAGCAGAGATGGATACATAGGATACAATTTTAAATTGAACTGGAAAGTGCAATTTTGGGATGACCTGGCTTTGAAGTTGGATTTATTGGTTTTAACCACCCTGAATGTGACCCTCAGTGAGAAGGGGTCAAGTTGACTTTGGCTAAAAGTTATGAGAAAGAGAATCAGAGTTGTTGGTGGGGGGGGGAGTGGGATTATAAGAAAAGTAAAGATGATGAACAGCCATGCAATTGAGGCCCTGCCTTTGCAATGCTTATAAAAAAGGGGCAGACCTTCAATTGTGCAGTCACCATTACTTCCTTAACTCCCCTATCCATGCTGCTCAGAGTCGCCTTGAACCAGGAAATGGGTGGCAAATAAATTTGATAATGAATAATAATAATGCCCTTAAAGAGAAACCATGTGAGGCACAAGCTTCTAAGGACCAACTTGGCATACTTGTTCTATCAAATATATAAGCAATTTCCTCTAATAAACATACCAGGAGCAAAGGAAACATGTGTATATCAGTTATCATCATTTCTCTTCCAAGCACTTTTCCTGAAAGAGTCGAAAAATAGCAAGAACTTACTAATAACCTATGATTGGTGTAATATATATAGTCTACACATTTCAAAATGGAAGACAACTCCTTTCCCTCCTCCTGTAGACATCTTCATGTTTGGTATTATATAATATAATTATTGTTTGGAAATAGAGAAACTATCAGTGGAGCCATTGTACAAGTTTTCTTTTCAGTTTTCCCTCCAGCTACATGTAAGTATAGAAGATGAGGCTGCAGCAAAACGCACAAATGAAAAAGGGATTTTCTGGTTCTGTAATTTGCTCCCTTACACATAGACACACAGGCATTGAAAAATATATAAAGGACTTCAGAGCTTCATTTGAAATGGTAGTCTAATTCAAAGGATCCACAAAGAAGGTTTATAATGTGGGATATAAATCATTCTCTGAATTCCATTTTACAGACCAGTTATTCCTTGATTTATCCCAAATTCTTTGAAATGCAAAGGAATTGCAATGTTAATTTCAGGTCCCAGAGCTAGCAGTTTTGTAAGCCTCTCCTTGGAATAACTTAATTGCAGAGAATCAGTTGCAGGGCTGTAATATAATTAGGTCATCCTGGTTTGTGCATACCTACTTGTTATTCCTCCCCTCCCCTGTGGAATTCTATGCAGAGAACAGCAGTGATTTTTTGTCTTTCATAACTGTGAATCAGGGGTGGGTTCTAATTTTTTTTACTACCGGTTCTGGGGGCGTGGCTTATTTTGTGGGCGTGGCTTGATGGTCATGTGACAATTCTTTAGGATTAAGCAGAGGTACTGGTCTACCAGGCTTTTAACTGCTTGCAGAGCTGTCCCAGTCTATCAATTTGTTCTTGGAGCGTCCTGGTCTACCCATTTGTTTTTGGAGGCACCGGTCTACCACCACACTGCCTTTTAACACTGATGAGCTGTAGGGCGGCCCTTTGAAGCCCCGTGGCAAGAGTTTAAACAGTTTTTTCCCTTCTAGCTATCAGCTGGGACCTGGGAGGCAGCAAATAGATCGGGGGCAGGGCCAAATAAAAGGTAAGAATAATGCAGGCAGGGCGGGAGGGCCCAGCTCCCGAACAAAGAGAACTGGTTCGGTGACGTCATATCGTCACTGCTACCGGCTTGGCGGAACCGGGCGGAACTGGGAGGAACCCACCACTGCTATGAAAATAGAACTATAGCTGTGATGCAGTATTGGTCTCCCTATATAAATAGAATGCCTTACCACTCACACTTCAGTAGGACATGATGCAGTGGTGAAATCCAAATTTTTTTACTACCAGTTCTGTTGGCGTGGCTTGGTGGGCATAGTGTGGCTTGGTGGGCGTGGTAGGGGAAGAATACTGCAAAATCTCCATTCCCTCCTCACTCCTGGGGGAAGGATATTGCAAAAACTCCATTCCCACCCCACTCTGGGGCCAGCCAGAGGTGGCATTTGCCGGTTCTCCGAACTACTCAAAATTTCCACTACTGGTTCTCCAGAACCTGTCAGAACCTGCTGGATTTCACCCCTGAGGTGGTGGACTGTGATTGAAGAAGGGTAAAGGAATATTGGCTAAGCCAGTTTGGAGCTACAGGGACTAAGGATGTGGACTTGTCCTCTATCAATCAGAGTCAAGCATGAGACCCCATGCCCCACCACAGCAAAGCTGACTCTGAGTGTGTGTCCTGCTGACAAGTGTTCTTCTCCCTTTACTTGCTTGGGAACTAGTTGTTGTCTAATTAAAATAATACTGTATTTCTACAATGAAGCAAGAACTAAATGTTTTCTTTTGGTTGAGGGCTCTCAAAAGACTATTATTCTATGAACATACCATTTAACGACTTTCAGTGACTGTGCAGCAGTCACTAACTCACCCTATAGAATAAAATTTCATCTTTCCAACCTTACTATTTAACTTAATTGTCCATCCAACTGAGTTTTTTTTTTAAAAAAAGGCACTGAACACTTTATTATCCTTTAATAAGACATAAAATATTAAAAAAAGCTTTGTTAATATCAAAAGGTCAGTAATGGTTCTCTGGATTTTTCGTAGCTAAAATGTGCAAATATTAAAACCATGGGTTTACTTTAGTTTTCTTAAAAGCATTTCATGATATTAAAACTTTTCATTTTTTCCCCCTCAGAACAGACTCAATTACTCTTCTTAAATTTGTTTATATTTTTCCTGGTAAAATTGTACATGGTATTGTCAGGTGAGCATCATTGCTGATTTGGAAATGGCGCAAGATTTTGCATTATTTAAGTCACTCAAAGGAATCAACATGAGAGATATTTCAAAGGCCTCTTCTATTGTACAAATATTCTAAGTATGCTCTATTCAGATAATTCACTTTGGCACAGAATTTGTCATGCAATGCATCAGAAGTCCTTCTTTCTATTTTTTGTGCCAGAAATGGCACACAGGTATAAAGTAAACAATTGCTTTTGCCTTAGTGTAATGAATTCAAATGTTCAGACTGCCTGAAATTCAATAAATATCTTCTTCAACAGAGAAGATATGAATGCATAGACTTGAAATTATCATGATGCAATACTGTGAAATGCAAAAGTACTGGGAATAGAAAAAGAAGCTGAAATAAAGGAAATTGTAAAAACCACGATGTAACACGAACCCTCTCTGAATGACAAATAGTCCTTGGTTAATGACCATTTGAAATTATGGTGGTGCTGAATGAGTGGTTCTTATGATGAGTCCTTGAAGTTCCAGCCCCAGCATCTTTGCAGTCAGGTGATCACAATCTGGGTGCTTGGCAGCTGGATGATATTTACAATGGTTGGAGTGTTCTTCAGTCGTGCAAGTGGTATTTGTTGACTTCCCACAAACAAAGTCAATAGGGAGGCAGGGAAGTTGCTCCTGTAAGTTGCTCTCACTCCCATCACTTTTTCTCCCAAGGAGCCAGACTAGAGTACCAAACCCTGGGGATCTTGTACTCCATAGCATATGCCCACTCACCAGTAGTGGGTTCCACTTACCTTCACTAGCAGTTCGGAATTGGGAGCACGCATGTGCGCATGCTTTGCTTGTACTTGCTTTGCTTGCATGCGGCACTTCTACGCATGCGCAGAGCAACCATGATGACATCCGGGTGGGTGGGCAGAGCCTCCCGCTGCCACCACAACTGGTTCACCCGAACTAGGCTGAACTGGTAGAAACCCACCACTACCACTCACCCACCCTCAAACAGCACTGCGATAGCTATTTTTGTGCCCTCCTGCCCCTGGTAGCAGCCACCCCCATCCACTGCATCAAATATTTAAAAAGTGACAACTGATCCCAGCAGTAATCTGTTATTGAAAATGAGTTCTGCCCTTTCTTTGTTTTATCTGAGGTTGTACACCAGACTATTCAGGTACTCCTCTATCTAACAAGCCCTACAGTCCATTTGTCTGTTTGCATGTACGGTATACCGTGCAGAAGTCTATTTGAGAGAACAGCTTAACTGCTTTTGTAATTTTAGGAACCAGCAGGTCTCACAGATTATTTTAAAAATTAAGATCAGGAGAAATGCCCCAGGTGACAGCTGCAAGCATGTTCTAATTTGGGATTAAAGCAGATTTTGCTTTCTACAATATTTTGCCTATAACAAACGGCACCATTATTAATGACATTAATATGGGCAACATTCTCTGCTTAGTAGGCAACTCTGTGAGTTTGGGCAGTGTAAAGAATCTTTACACTGGAAGGTTTCCTTCCAGAGCTTAATAAGCCTTACTGCCCTAATGTTATTGTAACAACTTAGCTCTTTCAGCCTCAAGTACAAAAATGATTCCAAGCTCAGCAAGAAGTTGACACAAACAAGCTTATTTAATTTGCTTTACATTTGGTTCTGTGTGTGACCTCGGGCAAATCACTTACTTTCATTGGTTCTTCATTCATCTTTAAGATGGGATGATTATACTTCCTTGACCTGTCTTATATAGTCTTTTTGTGTGTGTGTAAAGCTTTGGGGGCAAAGACTGCTTCTTAGAGGAGCTAACTAAGCATTCATAGCATGATTCATATCCATCAACATCAGCAGTTTATATCTACGACTATCTTCTTCCATTTGAAAAACCTGTCAGCAAAGTTCTGTTGTTTAATGTACTAAAAGCGAGCAGAAGAGACTGAACAGTTTGAGCTGAACACGAAGCCAAACAAAAGCAGCAAAATATATAAATTACCAAATGTGACTATGAATTATTGCTTTGCCATCAGATTAAGTGTTTTACACACAAAATCCCCCCCAATAATATACATCATTAACTGAGGTCAGTGTAAGAAAATTGTACCTTAGACTGATCTATTGGAAAGAATTATAAAACCATCAAACTGTCTTTTCCTTCTCCTGCTTTATGTACTAAACAGAAAAATCTTATTTATTTTTTCAAATTGCACACTGAAGACTGTCTCGGTGGATTTTTTTCTTTTTATAAAAAAAAACCCCAGTCTCACATTAGCAACTAATAAGAGGGATAAGCAAATTTTTTGGTTAGAATATATGAATGTTTATTCAACACCATATGACTTAATTTACAAAAATGAGTACAATGGGTTGTTTACCGAAGCATACCGAATCTCTCTCCCGCTCCCCTCCCTTCCACTCCCTCTCCTATTTCCCTGTGAGAATCAAATCATGGAGATTGGTGCTGTCACTTAACTGATTCAGTTACAAATTGGGAATCCTGAGCAAAAGAGCTATGGGAGTCTTAATAAAATAGCAGTACCCCAAACATTATATTGCTTCCTTACTGCCAGGACGTGACTCCTTTCTCTGCTAGATTACATAATGCATTTAGCTTTTGTCTCTATTAACAACTAGCTTTCTGCCTAATGTATGAATTGTATTCCTGATTCTAAGGCCACCATCTAAGGGCCAGATTAAATAGGAAGCAAATTACATGATTGTAATCAATATTTTCAAAAAGTTAAATAGCATCCAGTTTGGGGGGGAAGGGAGGGACGAACAATTGATTAGGATGGGGATTGTGAAGGTAGGTGAGAAGTTTTTAATCTCTTTTCACCAGATAAAAATCTCTATGAAGATTCACCACCACTCAGAAGGCTGTCTTCAGCGTAAGAGGAAAACACCATAGGAGGGTTTGGAGGGAGGTAATTATAAAATTTAAGACCTCCATTCCTACACAGCATTCCTAATCTTGACTGGAAAACAGCAAGTGGTATAGGTAGTGTAGGAAGTTAGTACCCACCCCTTTCCTAGAAGAATGAAATATGTTAGGAAATATTAAAAAAAAGGCAGAATATTATATTTCCCTGGATGAGAAATGGAGAAACATGTTTTAAAAGAAAAGCAGCTTCCTGCCTCCCACCTTCCTGCCCCCACCCTTTTGTTAATGGGCCAGAGGTAGAAACTCAATCCTTTGTCAAAGGACATTTGCAACACAATGGGACCCATCGAGGATGAAACTCACCACATGTGACCTGGGAAGCATGTGACATGAGAAGCACATGTGACATCAGCCAGCAAGGCTAGCTAAGACCCCCACCCCCTGGGAGTCTGACAACCAATCAGGATACTCTTTCAGGGGCCCCAGGAAATTCAGAGCCAGGGAGAGCATAAAAACCTGAGAATTCGCTGTATCTGCCCTTTTTCTGTTCAGGAACTCAAGCCATGTGATCCTGTCCACCATTAAACCATCTTTCCAAGCAGTCTCCATGTTTCCAGTGTCTGTTTCCTCACTTGGAGCAGAACCCAGAAGGATGTTTCTTCCAACAGTAGATTTTAAAAGTGTGAGGTATTATTCCATTGACCTAAATACAGTATACTATATAAGCTCTTATCTGATCTTATCTGTTATAAATCCATTATAAAAATCTTAACCTGAGGAAAAGGAACAATAGAATGAGGATTTTCTAAATTCGCTACTGAAGAGCTACAGCCCACCACATACCTCATGGCAGAGCCATATTTCATCCTATAGCTCTAGACTATGAAGAAATATTGTACCGTCAAAACTATCAGTGCACAGGTAATGAGGCTGGTTTGAGTGACAGAGATAGAGAAGTAACATCTACCATAAGGGCGATCTATTATATATAAACAAAGTGTAAACTCCACATTCATTAGCGCTGATGATACTACCTAGTCAGGTAATGAAGTGTCTGCAAGCAAACAACCAAGCTCAGGTTTTCTCACTAAGAATTCCACAGACAAATAAGTGCCAGAATTCCTTGAATCCATAATGGCCTGTTTGGGAATTGCTTACCTGTAGAGCCACCTTTGAAATTCCTTGATGAGGCCAAAGTGAGAGAGGGTTCTTTCTGCCAATGTGAATTGGAGCCATTTTCCATTATTATCTCCATGGAGCCGTAGACAGAGCATGTTGTTCTTCGAACATGACACCTAGAGGTGGTATTCAGCAGGTTCTGACCAGTTCTGGAGAACCGGTAGTGGAAATTTTGAGTAGTTCGGAGAACCGGTAAATACCACCTCTGACTGGCCCCGCCCCCATCTATTCTCTGCCTCCCGAGTCCCAGCTGATCAGGAGGAAATGGGGATTTTACAGTATCCTTCCCCTGCCATGCCCACGAAGCCACACCCACCAAGCCAAGCCATGCCCACCAAGTCACGCCGGTAGTAAAAAAAGTTGAATCTTGTTGGGAAGGGTAATAAAATCAAACATCCCTTCTGGATTCAATAGTTTCACAAAAGCTTCAGTAGTGAAGACCAAGAAGATTCTCCAATCTTACCTTAACCACTCTCCCATGCTTCCCCTCCCCATTATTTTTTACTGGTTTAAGGTGGATAGATAAATGCAATATTACTCTCTTCAGTTTGGTGTGAGCTGGGGATCCATAATAGATGCATTTCCTTTTTCTCCTTCCAAAAAGAAAGCCCACACCACTGAGCTGTTTGGAGCTGCAATGAAATGGCAAGAAGGGCTGCTCTGGAACTGTGCAGACACCGAGCAGAAGGCATCATTGTGCAGAATGAGGACTGCATGATCAATGACAATTTTGCCAACAATGGAAGAAGTATTTGGGTGAAAAAAAATGGGTTCATCAAATACAGTTTCTAGTCTAGCTCTCCTATTTCCTTTTAGATTAGCGTCAAAATGTAGAGGGATACAAAATGCATCCCTAGTCTTATGCCTAAAGAAAAATTAATTGTATTCAGTACTAGAAAATAGACAAACTAGGAGGAAACTTAGCAACAGTTCTGGTTAGTATTTGGATGGAAGACCAGTCGGAAAACTCTGGGCTATAGGCAGGGGTGAGCTGCCAATCAGGGGTGAAATCCAGCAGGCTCTGACAGGTTCTGGAGAACCGGTAGTGGAAATTTTGAGTAGTTTGGAGAACCGGCAAATACCACCTCTGGCTGGGGGGGGGAGGGGGGATGGAGATTTTGCGATATCCTTCCCTCAGGAGTGGGGAGGGAATGGGGATTTTGCAGTATCCTTCCCCTGCCACACCCACCAAGCCACACCACGCCCACCAAGCCACTCCCACAGAACCGATAGTAAAAAAAATTGGATTTCACCACTACTGCCAATGTATTCACAGGGAGTTTATTTGCATTGAAAAAAGGGATCAGAGAGTAATGTGCATCAACTCACTTTGATGTAAGATCACCAAATATTCCAAGTGTCATTACATCCCATCCCATTATAACTTTCTTCATTTCATAACACTTCAAGTCAGTGTTGACTCCTACTGCCTGCCTGGAGAAATCCCTGCAGTTTTCTTGAACAGATTTTTCAGAAGTGGTTGATCATTGCCTACTTCCTAGTATTGGTAGAGAATAACTAGCCCGAAGTCATGGAACTTATGCTCCCCCAGTTTCTGTCTTCGGGTCTTAATCATCACACTTAAGTGGCCCTCATGACTTTCATAGGCTACACCTAATTTATATAACAGTAGGTGAAATGTAAAATTTGTTACAACACTGTTGTATTCAGGAGGGAATAGAAAATTCATTTACCATGCTACCTCTTTCCTTGGGTGACAAACCTTGCTTTGCTTTTCCTCTCAACAGACATTTTCAACACTTTATTGAAGCCACTGCAACCCTATTTATTTATTTATTTTTTTGCTCGGTACCACTCTGGTGACTAAGGGCCTACTAGTAGTGGTGGAAGCAAAAGCCCTGCCATCTGTTCCTTGCTGGTGCACTCTGGCTTTGTTGTCATTGCAGCTGGTACTTTTGGCCACCCCCATTCCTCGTCCCCGGAGCCAAACAGTTTAGTCCCAATGTTGACTTGGCCTCAGCTCAAGTCCAGACAGGAGAGGATATAATCCATAGTCTGCAATATGAACTAGAGCTTCCAGACTACACTGGGAGGTCTAAATTAGCAATTCATACAATCCCCTAAATTTAACAAGGTGTTGACATGATTTCTAAAGCCTTCTCCTGCACATCAGTTGCCAATGGCTGGACTATGAAATCAGCGGCTGGAGAAAAAGTCAGCGGCAAACCATTACCAAGAAAATGACATGGATGAAAATGAAAAAGCTGCTTCCACAAACTGCTATAATTATTAGGGGGAAAAAAGCAGATTAGTTCCCTCCCTCCTGCCCCATGTGGTATTGGCTCATAGACAGTGGTGAAATCTAATTTTCTTCTTACCGGTTCTGTGGCTGTGGTTTGGTGGTGGGGGGTATCATGTGACTGGGTGGGCGTGGCTATGTAGTCATGTGACAGGGTGTGTGTCAAAAGACAGAAACTCACTTTAACTATGCCCTGCTGGGGGTTGGACTAGATACCTCCAGGTCCCTTCCAGCACTGGATTGCTGTGCTCTTTCAAGGTCTCCTCTGAAGCTTCCTCTAGTGCCAGATTTGTGGTCTTTCCTTCCTCTCCTTTTCCCTCCCTCCCCCTCCCTCTTTCCCTCCCTCCCTTTCTTTCGCTTTCTCCCCTTCCTCTTTCTTTCTTTCTTTCTTTCTTTCTTTCTTTCTTTCTTTCTTTCTTTCTTTCTTTCTTTCTTTCTTTCCTTCCCCACTCCCTCTTTCTTTCTCAGCACCCACCCCCACCCCCCGTTTTTGGCTTAGCAGGTCCAAGGGAAGTCTCCTGGGAGCAAAAATGGACCCCCCACTCCCCACTTTTGGCCTAGCCAGCTTCAGGGAAGCCTCCTGGAATAAGTAGTAAAAAATGCTTTAAAAAGTAAAAAAAAAAGTTCCAAAGATCACATGGCACAGCTGATTGTCACAGCTGATTGTCGGAACCTTTTAAAAACTTTTTAAAAGCATTTTTTTTTACTACCTATTGCCCGAAAAGGTAGTAAAATAATGCTAAAAAAAGTTTTTAAAAGGTTCCGACAATCAGCTGTGCTGTGTGATTGTCGGAACTTTTTTTTTTACTTTTTAAAACATTTTTTTTACTATCATTTCGGGTGAACCAGTAGCATTTTCACTACTGGTTCGGGACAACTGCCCCGAACCGGTAGCATTTCACCCCTGCTCATAGATGTCATAAAATACATGATAAATATCATCTACAACATTCAGTGCCAGGACTAGAACAGTCACTATGTAGGACGGATAGGGAGAAGACTAGGCAAAGCACATCTGTGAACATCAACTAGCAGTTAGATGACGTGTTAAAAACTTCTTAATTTCACAACACATGGAGAGACTGAACCATAATTTCAGCTGTGAAACTGTGAGCATCCTAGACTAGGCTAAATTCAAAAACTCTAGAGAATTCTTGGAAGTTTGGCACTCAGACAAATCAGCTATCAATAGGCACATAGAGAATAACAACATTTACACACTATTCAAAAGAGACAATAAAAAGCTAAAAGGGAAACAAAAAGAGCAGAACACCTCCTTGCCAGCAGTAAATACCCAGATAAGGCAGGGATTAACACCAGGATTAATTCCATACAAACAAGCGGTAAACAATAGCTTAATCAAGGAACTACGAGGACAAAACCACACCCCACTAGCTCTGACTGAGCAAGCTATCATACATAAACACAGCAATTCACACAGATAGTCCTCAATTTGGAAACATAACTGAGTCCAGAATTATGATTTTAAATTTTTGTGACTGGACCTGATGTTTTGGTATTTTTTGGTTAAGCCATGATCATTAAGTGAATCCATTTTACCCAATAGATTTTTTTAAAAAATCAAAACTAGAAATAAATGCTAAAAACTGGTAAAAAATGTGGAATATTGTGACTATGGGATTTGCAAACAGCGATACAGGTGAACCTTTGCCAAGTGCCCAAAGTGTGACTGTGGAGGGGTTTGTGGGAGGCCATTGTAAAATCAGGTCATAAGTAGTTTTTTGGGGGGAGTGGTCTATCATAACTTCAAATGGTTGCCAAGCAACCAATTGTAAGTTGAGGACCACCCATATAAATTTCAATGAAGGGAACAGAGTCCTTCAAGGTTACCATACTACCATAAATACTAGATTGAACCACTAGAGGGAGACAGAAGTCCACCTATCCATACGGAGTCCAGAAATACAAGAAATCCAATAGGAAAAAAAAAACCTGATTTGCTTGTATGTTCTGGTTGGTTGTCACAATATTAGATTAACTTTTTTCCCAATGATGGTTTCCTATATATTACAATTTGAGGAATGCTATGCCAGGCTAATGTATTTATTTTGAAACATTTCTACCAAATAATACCAAAGACAATATTAACACTGTTTAAAATGAATGCTGTTTCAGGAGCATTTTAATAAAAGAAAATGGATAGAAATGTATTAAATATAATATCTAAATTTAAAAAATGACAGCCCATCCCTGCCTGCTAAAAAAACAACAACCCCAAAGTAATAAAAGGAACAGAAAAAAACAGGTATCCTCACTCTGGGTGATAAAAGTTCCATAGTATGGAAATGACTCATAAATGGCTCGTTCGCTAAGATGGCTATTAACTTCTCTTAAGATCTTTAATGTAAGTTATTTCAGAGGAAGGGGAATAGAGTGATTACAATAAGCCATTACAAACTGGGAGAGCAGAGCAATTTGGCCTGAGTGCCAAACAAGGAGCTTGAAGGATGAAGATAAGTAGCGATATAAAGACCAAGGTTAGACTGGTTTGTGATTTAAGCTGTTATTCATGTAGCTGGAGCCCAGAAAGGGAGTCCTGGTCTATATGGGGAGGGAGGAGGGAGGAACAGAGCAAGGAAAGTCACTTGGCTGCCTCTTTAATGTTCTCATTTTGCTAACTGCGTCATTGTTTTCCCACTAGAAAGGTTGGTACAGCGTCAGCGTCTTTTCTCTTTAACTCATGCACCCTGCCCAGTGTGAAATAGGATCAAAAGTATATCACTGGAAGGGTAATAGAGATGTCAACCTGGATAAAATGTGGGTGGGAAATATGTAAAGTCATGGTATGGCTATTAACCCCCCCCTGAAATTGGATACCCCCCATTCCCCTTTCAGTATGGAATATCTAACCAAATTCTCAAGGTAGCAGAGGGAATTTGTAGGTTCACCATCTTGAGTCACTTATAAAAGAATAAAAGTGGGATAAAAATCAAGTCAAATAAATGAACTCAATGCATCCCGATTGGTTTAATGAGGACAGTAGCCCTGCATTAGATCCATTTGAGCCAAGTGGTTAGAGTGCAGTACTGCAGGCTACTTCTGCTGACTGCCGGCTGCCTGCAATTTGGCAGTTCAAACCTCACCAGGCTCAAGGCTGACTCAGCCTTCCATCCTTCCAAGATGGGTAAAAATGAGGACCCAAATTGTTGGGGGCAATATGTTGACTCTGTAAACCGCTTAGAGAGGGCTGCAAAGCATTGTAAAGTGGTATATAAGTCTAAGTGCTATTGCTATTGCTATTTTGCTAGAAGCCTAAGTTACAACAATGTGCTAGACACTGACATTTCCAGCAGGTGAGGAATAACTGAGAGGCAAATGGTAATAGATAATAGTGACTAGCAGAATGAGGGGCAGAAGAACCCACTGCCCTGCTTATGATGTATTTGTATATTTATCTATTGTCACATCCTCAAATAGTACCTGGTACTGCTTGGGCTCAGACAACCATGGTCAAAATGTCCTTCAGGAGTCCCTTCCCTCTCTATGTCCATATTGTCTAGTTTCTCTCCAATGCTCACAGATCCCTACTAGCCAGACATCAATTATACCCTTGACTTTTCCTTCACTCAGTTTAAAAACAAGCAAGACTTTAATAAAGATATTGGCATTATAAAGAAAATGGGGTGCTCCGACAACATAAACTGTGGCACTGCATCTCCAGGAAATTTAGAGGAAGCTAGACCAGCATCTCTCAACCTTAGCAATTTGAAGACATGTGGACTTCAATTCCCAGAATTCATAGTGTCTTAAAGTTGCTAAGGTTGAGAAACATCAATTTAAGGCCTTTCCAATCTAGATGCAGGTCCAGATTTAGATAGCCTTAGTCACCCTGATGGTTGAGCTGGGACTCAGATGATTGAGCCCTGACTGGGAGAGTGATGCAGGGAGGAAGTCCTACTGATTTATTTATCAAATTGGTATAGCTGTCCATCTCACATGAAAGTCACTCTGGGTGGCATATGCTTGATTAAAAGCAATACATAAAATAGTCACAATTAAAAATAACTATAAAAAGGCACCCAAAACAGAAACAAGGCTATTAACCACAATTAGAGGTAAAGGTAAAGGTTCCCCTCGCACATATGTGCTAGTCGTTCCTGACTCTAGGGAGCGGTGCTCATCTCTGTTTCAAAGCTGAAGAGCCAGTGCTGTCCGAAGACATCTTTGTGGTCATGTGGCCGGCATGAGTAAATGCTAAAGGCACACAGAACGCTGTTACCTTCCCACCACAGGTGGTCCCTATTTTTTCTACTTGCATTTTTTATGTGCTTTCGAACTGCTAGGTTGGCAGAAACTGGGACAAGTAACGGGAGCTCACCCCGTTACGTTGCACTAGGATTAGAACCACTGAACTGCCGACCTTTTGATCGACAAGCTCAGCATCTTAGCCACTGAGCCACCACGTCCCTATTAACCACAATAGCAGAGCCAAATCTCCCTTATGCAAAATCTCCCCTGGGACTCCCAGGCCTGATAACATAGCTTGAAGGACTTGGGAAATGTTGAGAGAGATGGAGTTGACCTGAGTTCCAGGTGAGGAAGAAAAATCCACAAGGCAAGTGTCACAATAGAGAAAGTGTTATGTAATTTGTAGTTAAATTTTCCCTGGCACAGTATGCCTTCTCTGCCAGACCAGATGGAATGGGTAGATGTAACCAGGGACAGGTGGTCTCTCAGATAACTTGGCTCTATGCTATGGCATGAAGTGCTTTAAAAGTCAAAAGTGACTGTGAGCATCCATATTTCGGAGTCCCCCTACAGGTGTGATGCCCTTAATCACAGGATCCTTTTGGAGTATTTGCATGAGCTGTAAGTTGGAGTGCTGTTTTGCAGTAGCTTTGTTCTTATATTTTTAGGTCTTAGCAAAACATCGTGATAATAGAAGTATAAAGTTCACTTGGCCTCGAAGTTCATCTAGTTTAATCTCCTGCTTAGTTAAGGAGCTGCTAAAATCTATTTGAGTGGATGCATTTCTAGACTGAGAGCCTGATACCAGTTGCTGTGCTTCATTAGCTGCCTGGAGTGTCTCCAGATCCTGAGAAATTCACCTGTCCTATCAGGAGCTTTTCTCCTATATATGTTGCAGTATGGAAACTCTTTCCTGAAGTTCTTTTATCTTTTCTTTCAACAAAGACACAAACATGTATTCTTGTTTCTCTTCAGCCATTGCACATACCTTTATCTGCTCCAAGTTGTTTGGACTCTCACACTACTCCTAACCCCCCCCCCATCAAAATAAGTAACTACTCCTACCTGCAGTTTGCTCTCTAGGAATTGGCTTCCCTATATGTCACCTGAAGTTGACTCTCAGAGGCCAGAAACGGGCATTAGTGTAATCATAGATAATGAGCAATGAGTAGCACAAAGTTAAGAGTTGTCAGGAAACAACAGCAGGTCCCTAAGACACACTGCCTGAGCTTTGGGGATTTATCTTGGGGAGTCCAACAGAGTTCTAGTTCATCTTCCATCCCATATGTGTCATAAGCCATTGGGAAGGATTATTCACAGGTTTCGAGCTAGAATATAATTGACTATCACCTGTATACAGATGACATTCAATTGTATTTATCAAATCCTGTAAAGCTCAGGGTTGAACTGAACCTGAGCAAAACTGAATTGACGCTGTTTGGGGGATTTGAATGATAGGCATTTTCTGGATAAGGCTGCCCATTCTTTTAAGAAGCCAGTTGAGATTCTGGAAGGCTTCCTTGATCCAGAAATGATCCTGGATAAACATGTAGAAACCAGTTAGTTGCAGTAGAGTTGATATATGAATGAATTTGGCAAAGTTGGTAGAGGTAGCTATGAAAAGAAAATTAATTTTGAGTGCCAAATATCTAGTTTCTTGGATCTACAAAGAGCAGGAGCTACAAGTAAAGAAAACAAAACCATTGGTTGTTAAGGTAAATAGAATTTGAAACCAAATAATTGGCCTCCATTTCCTGCAAAGTTTAATTTGGAATAATGTGTCCAAATCCAGCTAGGGATAGATCAGGTCCCTGCAACAATGATTAGGGCTTTAGATGACACTATCCAAATGCTGCTATCTGGCACAGCATTTTGAACTAATTGTAATGTTTCAATGCCAATATCCTTATAAATTAACCACCATTTAAATAGGCCCATATGGAGTACGAGAGTAACCAGATCCACCTTTCTCAGACTGCAAATCTCAGTTTTTCATTTCATTAAGTAGAAATGTACTCTTGGATGCTTCTGTCCTACTAGAAACGAAACAGTGTCCAGAAATACTCCTGGACATCCTGACTGACTTTTCAGAGGCAGTTTTATCCCATTCTGGACAGGCTGGGTTAGTACCTGAAAATTCAATGCTCAGATTGTTTGACTGGCTTTCCTTCTGAACAAAAGGATTTTTGAATTGTGTGGATTAAGCCTCAGCTTGTTAGCCTTTATGGGTTCAGCCCATTAAAGACAGCAAACATATTTTGAAGTTTTCAACTGCCTCTACCTTGTGAGGGGAAGAGTTGCATAGTAGCATCTGCATATTGATGGCATTTAATTTTAAAACTCTGGAGGAATAGTGAGAACTCTGAATTTTAAAAGCTCCATAAGTCTTTTTCTTTCTAACTTCACATGAAGCATGTGGGCAAAGCAAAATTATGACAGGCCCCCACGGCATAGAAATGACTACTTATGACACCGGAATATGTTTTAAGACGGAAGCTTTGTCTATTACAGCTTGCTGCAATTTTTGCAATATTTGTTTCATGCAAGAGCTCCTTTGGATGAATAAAGAGACGTATAGATAGGCTGACAGATAATTTCCACGATCAGTTCGTAACTTTTTGTTCAGATTAGCTCATTTAGACTGTGTACAATGCTCTAGGATATATACTGTAGGTGATGGCGTATATATTCATGCTCACATACATTCATGGATATAAAGGCACACAAAGAATATACAGTAGTGCTTTTAAGGCAGAACCAAACAATTGTTAAGGTTTGTTTTTTGTTTTGTTTGAATGCCGATTTGTATTCTTCTGGGGATTAATACAAAAATTACCAAGGGCCTGTACCAATTTCTACATTGAGAAAACAACTGCTTTCCAAATGAAGCTAGCGAGAAGGTTAAATATTTTTGCATTTACAGGAATTTTTATAGCATAGAATCACAGGAAAATTTATAGCATAGGCTTCTAAACATGCAATAAAAAGTTTATTTTTGTTCAAGGGTGAGAAGTTGCTAAAAATGACATACCTACATCAGTCACAATTTGTCCCTATAATAAGAAATAGCACTTGCCTGCCTTACAATGCAGCCTCCTGGATTCCATATCACACTGCATTCTGCAATACCACTGTGCGATTATCTTATAACACTGATACCGGTCTCAGAAAAGGGAAAAAATGGGAATTTATATCAAATGGTATCCCTATATTATTTATTCTGTGTCTGTTTCCCAGTCTAACAAATGTTTCGTATTTCTTTCTCTTTCCTTTCTTCTCCTGAAGTTAAGATAGCACTTTTGTTTGAGGTTATTAATGTATTATTCATCTACCTGAAGTGATGGTTACATACCGAGCTGTTCCATTTTTTTCAATAATGTGGCACCTGACGCAATATAGATTGCATGGGGAAAATGCTAAAAGAATGACACTGCAGTGGCAAAGTTTGAAAGCAGGATGCAAGCATCATCCATATAAAATGAGAATTAGCTTACCACCCAAGCTTCATAAGAGGAAGCTGTTTAGAGAGGTCCTGATCTGGCTGCTATTGCTCAAGAAACTAATAGATGATGGCTTCTGCATAGCAATCTGTTATCAGGCCGCACTCAAAACAAATGACCACAGGCATCTCATTCTACAAGCACAATAATAATGCAATGTAGTTTCCTGCAGGATGACTTTCCGGTGGAGCATTTATTTCTCCATTGGTCTGATGGACTTATTGTTTTAGAAAGATCCTGGTTTACTAAAGCCTACTCTGGAAACTTGTGATGTTTATGTATTTATTAAATTTATTGCGCCATTTCACTGTTGAAATGACTCTGGGCAGCTTACAAAAAGATGAAAAGGTGACATAAAACAATTACAATTCAGAAATATTAAATAGAGACTAAAAACCAAGAGGACAGGCAACATTGGGGTGGAAATCATTTCTCTACCCTATCAGCCATCCCCAGAAGAGAGCACACTCCCATCCAAGGCCCAGGCCAGCCAGCTGTTGTGACCCCAACTCCCGAGCCTGTCCTAACAGAGGAAGAGGACTCAGAAGGTGATGGGGAAGAACTGATAAGGCCTCCCTCTCCAGGATCCTCCTCTCTGGCAATGCCTCAGGTTCCATCCGAAGGCCAAGAGGAACAGCCTGGGATATGCCAGGAGGAAAGCACATAGGAATAACAACAAATAGGGAGCGAGGATGATGAATCCTGGCTTGATCCCAGGCAGCATTAGAGGAAGAAGTGTGCGCAGCAACGAAAGAGGCGTGGGAGGGCCAGAGATTGAGCTGAGTCACTGAGCCACACCCCACAAGGAATAAAAGTGGGTGTGATTGCTCTTTAGGCTTTGTGACGGTCAAAATTAAAAACCTGAGAGTCACATCGCGTTATTTGAAATCTGGCTTGTACATATTTGGATTGGACCTTGACTAACTCTTGATTCGTGGATTACTTTTTGCTACTGGACCGGACTGAGGATAAACTCTCTCTTGCTTACTGTGAGTGAAAACTGACTTGGCAGGCATTACGCAGTTTACTGCCAAAACTCTTATCTGCAAGGGTTTCTAGTCTGATTGCTTAATAAAAACTTGGCAGGTGTGCCTGGTTGTGTGTGTGGGGAAGGGGGACAAAACACCAGCAGAGCCAGGTTTTAAAGCTCCTTTGGGAGGCTAGGAGGTTGGGACCTCTAGCGAGATAATAATCCAGAGGGCATGGGCCAAAGCAGAAAAGGGTCTTCTGCTAGACTCGGCCAGCTGAAATTCTTTGACAGATGGGATCTGAAGAAGACTTCTTCTGCTGGAGTGAATAGGATGGGCCAATCCCATTGAGGTGAAATGGCTAAGATACTCAGGGTTGTTGCTCTTCTTCTGGTGTCATACTAATCCAGCAGGACAATTAAAAATGGTCCTAGAGGGAAGATGGAGAAGAAGGAACTGCCAATAAGAGTTAGATGGTTCCCAGTTTGAGATCACATTGTCACCATGGCTGATATTATAGTGACACAAATCAGTTTATTGAGAGACAATTGAAAACAGTTATTGGCCTTGGCTGTGGGTTACAGAAGACAAGAAGGTCGTGTCATTCATGTATGTTCATAAAGGATGATAAGCAAGGCAGCTCTGAATCAAAATTGGGGGATGTAACTATGAATCTCCCCCATCTCAGTAAGAACTGACGTTAATAAGGCAGAATCCAACAGTTCTCAGGCTAGGCTAAGTCATGATATAAACACTCAGTGGAGTTCCCCAGTCTCAAGACTGAGAAATGAATGACTTTCTATTGATTCAAAAAGGTAGAAGGAGTAGGTCCAGAATATAAAGTTGTGTGTGTGTGTGTGTATGTATGTGTGTGTGTGTTTATAGATTTTATCTTGTCTGCAAAAAGCAACTGACATAGCTTTGTCTGTGAGTTTCTGCTGTAAAATAATTCCTGAATACGGATTACGGTAAATGTCTGGAGAGTTGAGATTTATTGCTGGCTTGACAAGAAGACTTCTAGCAATCTGCAGATATGTTTGACATTCTGAGTGTTGTAATCCCTACACATCTAGACTTGTCAAACATTTGAGTTGGGGCCATATTTGAAATGTTGCGAGCTTCTGATAGGTCTAGTCATACAATTAGCTGGCATAATAGTGAAACATGATTTGACTGCATTACTGTTTATACATTTCTTTTAACCAAAAACATTTACTTCATCAATAGCTAAATATGAACAGAGTTACAGATGCTCCTTCTCTTATTTTTGTTCTAAATATGTATATATCCAATTTCAGCACCAACTGCACAAGGAGAATCCACATTAGCAAAATAGGTGATGGGCCATTACAATGCGATGTCTCTTTTTGAAAACAAGACATGTTCAAAAGAGGGGAGAGGGTTTGCATTACAACACCCATCTGCCATCTTGCTGACTTGGACCTCCCTGAGAATTCTGCTGCCTGCTTGAGATGCCTTTCTCCAACACTAAATATTAAGAAATTGTTTTTCTGCATCACACAGAAGGGTGTTTATCTTGACTACTGCAATGTTTTGTCACCCTTTCTATTAGAAAGAAGATTTAACATCACTGTATAGAAGAAGGACTCCTTTTTGTTGGAAGAACTGAGGAAAAAAAATTCCTTATATGCTTCTGTGCTGTTCTCAAGTTGACTTAATACCTTCTCTTAATTTATTCTGTTGCCAGTTCAGAGGAGAATAACATTCTCCTTCTCTTAGGTGACAGCTCTCTGGATACTTCCAGAACATTCCCCAAATGTATTGCAATTACTGTTGCTATTAAATGAATTCCAATACATCCAGCAAGCATCAGGGTTTGAAAAGCTGAGTGAGAGGGATCCTGGATTTGATTCAAAACAAAAACTGCAATTTTCCTCCCCTTTCAATATATAATTTTGTCACTAGAGGGGAGTGTTGGAAAATGGAAGTTCTTTCTGCTCCTTCAGAAAAAATGGAAAGGGGCAACAAACATTCTCTGCAATTTCTCTCTCTTTTACAATAAATGCAGAAACTGGGATACTCGTTCCAATGAATGGAAATCAGCAAGAGGAAATTTGCGAGTAAATGTAGAGAATATTGGAGATGACGAGTTGATCTTGACTTGATGGCACCCAACTAATGATCTCTGAATACAATCTGTCTTCCCAGGAAGAAGATGGGGCACATGCAATCATTAACGAAATGAATGTCATTATAACTGGGGTGTAACTGGTGTTAAGGGAGTCTTTGTCTGCTGAAACTCTCCTTGAGGGTGACAGAATCACAGTGCCATTCCCGTCTCTATATGCCCTGCCCTGGGGCTAGTTCATCTGCTATTATAGGTCAAAGAAAGCTTTGCCCTCACCACAAGGTTCCAAAACAACACAGCAATTTGATGAGGATCTCTCACTGCATGCGGAATAGGTATATATTTAGTGATTTTATTAAAGCAGACAATCACTTCTAATTTCTACTTACGCCAGTCTTTGCACATGGAGTCTTTTTGTGGCTGCGTCGTTGCCTCCACCTTGGCATCATGCCACCTTGTATTCTGGTTCCTGGTCATGTCAGCAGCATTCAAAAAGGGTGACCACATTTTCTCTATGGTAGCATAAACCACAAAGAGCCTTGGGTCATCTTAAAGGTTAATTAACCATTAAAAAAAAAGTCATTCAGAAAACTCCCCATTCTTTTTTCCATCGCAAATGCTTTCCAAGCAAATGTGCCTCCATATGGTATAACTGCTCACCTTTGCCACTTCACCCCAGTGAAGGGATTGGGTTGGTTTGATTTCATGGGTACACATCTTTGTCCTTTTATAATAGGTAAGAGCATGTGTGAAGTTCACACGTGCTCAAATGAATAAATGTGCTAAGGATTATTCACCAGGTGCTGTTGCAACTCTCAGGTTTTTTATTTAAAAAAATTCACACAACCCTATGGCTTTTGATTCCCTCTATCTTTTGAGAAGCTACAGCTGTTTGTTCTACTTTTCTTCCAGTTTCTCTAGTTTCCCTTCTCAGAGAAATGAATCACTTCTTTGGGCTGCCTGGAAGAAGCGTAGATGATGATGTCCCTGAGGTAGATATTTTCTCTGAACAAAAATTGGGTTGGGGTAGGAGGGAAGGGCAGATTCAATGGTTGTCTCTCTGCATTGAAATTCTCTAGCAACCTGCCTGCAATGGGAATGAGCTGTTTAGAAGAGGCAGCTGCCACCAGCTAAGTGGGTTCTTCTTTGGCTCTGGGCAACCCTTCGGCTTATCAAGTAGAATCTTGGCTTAGCATTGTTTAATGGGCTTTGTTGACATCCAGCTCTTGCAGAGGAATGTCAACTATGGAGCTGATGAAAACAGCACCTCCCAGGAGTTCTCTGGGTGGCCCTTCTAGCTTGATAGGCAGAATGTGGGCAGATAAGTTGATGAGTCGCACCTCTGGAGAGAATGGGTCTCTGCCTTAAAGGAACCTGTCATGCCAACTCTTGAGCTTGTTCATGCTTTCTTACACACCCCTGTGCCATTTCAGAGAGAACAATTCTAGGTGGAAGTTATCTAATGAGTATAAGAACACACAAAATAAAAGGCCTGAAGAATAGCTTCTAACTTCTTCTGAGGAAATGTCTTTTTCTCATTTTGACTTGTTGTTATTGGCAACCAGCTGTTGCTGGACACTCCATATTTTGGTGTGATGAAGTTCAGTAACTGTGGCTATGCCAAGAGTAGATTTGCAGGAGCAACTGCATGGTTGCTGCTCCATTCCTCTGCACTCTGGCCACTCCTTCATGCCCACAGCTGCCATTTTGCCATCTTATTTCCATTGAATTATTTGTTTTGGAAGCTTCTTCATTTCTCTTCTTTAGTCCTGGACCTAAGTCCTAATCCTGGACTTTAGCCCCATCCTCGTATTGGAGTTTTAACAGAGCAGCAACCTGACTGTGGCATCTCATGGAGATTCATAGAGTAAATGAAAACTGCTGCCTGAATATAAGGGAGCGAAGGAAATCTTTTTGTACGGCTCTAAATATGCTCCTCCCAACCCATCCTATAGGGATAAACCACCAAGGTTATAAACCAAATGATCCCTTTTACAACCCTCAAAGTGAATGGCTAACATTTTACAGCATTGAGTTCTAAAGTCATTATTTCTGGCAAGCCTCTCCCTTTGTCCTTGTTGCAGCTGCTGACTCCATTCAGAAGGATTCCTAGTTTTCAAAGCAGGTTTTTCAGGTGGGTCAGGGAGCTGATGAAGGGGAGAAATTAAGCAAAAGATATTTGCATTCACCTTCTTTAGAGGATATTTCTTTGACAGCATCATGTTAGTGATTCCTGTGTCTGTACAGCCTCACATAAACAAATATAAATACACGCACACACATTTTTCTACTGTTTGGATCTGTGATATAGACGTCTGTTATTTGCTATCCATATCTGTATTTATCTGCAGCTTGGAACACAGTAATGCACTGAATATTGAATATGCCATGTTAATGCACCCATCTTAAACTGATCAAGCTATGTGTGTTGATGGATGTGGCTGGAGGATTTTGCTAGAGAATGTCAATGTATTTTCTAAAGGTAAAAACTTGCAGCTTTAATGGCTTGTAATAATTGAGGTTCCATTTTCTTATTTTTCCTATTTAACAGAGAATAGTATAAGGTTTCTTTTTCTTTTCTTTTAGCAATATTTTTTCATTCTTTTGCTTTTTCCCCTTTAGCATTTTTTCTTTTCCCCTCTTTGAGAAGAGGACTTTTAAACTTTAGTTATTTTTTGTTCTGTGACTCCGACTTTGAACGAAACAATACCACCACCTCCTCAATACTTAATTATGGACTTTTTTGATACCCCAAAGATTGACTCACTCACTCACTCCCTTCCTTCCTTCCTTCCTTCCTTCCTTCCTTCCTTCCTTCCTTGGGTGTTTCAAAAGGAGCTTTCTGAACTTTTTGTGCATTTATCATTTTCCTGTGTTCTTTTCCTTCTCAGCCATCTGAACTTTTTACGGGTTTGGTCCTGTAGATGTTGTAGCATATTAAAATTTTGCCATTATTTCAATATGATGAAATGCCTATTCCCAGCATATTTCTTCTAGCAAGGAGGAAATTCAGCTTATATTAAAGCAATTTTGTAAAATACTTTTTAAAATTCTATCAGTAACAATCCAAAAAGATCTCGCACTTTGTCTAACATCATGCCTGGGCTTTGTCATAGCACATTCCATGTCTCTCAATGAATGCATGGATCTTCTGATGATTGAACAATTTATTTTTGTTCTAGAGATATGTTTGCAATGTCTGTTTTATTAAAGACATCAATGGTTAATGACTGCTAACTCCAATGTTACAATGACTCAGCTGATGGACAAAATTATTTAGAGTTGGTATGATTTTAGAATACTGGACTGTGACTAATATATTTATTAAAAAAATAAGGCTAGCTGAAAATGAACCCAAGTTAGAGTGCAATCATCTCCATGAGAAGATACCCTGTGTCAAGCAACAATGTATGAACAAGACTGCATTTTAGGGAAAGAACTGGCTTGACTATGACATTCAGTAAATGGATTTAAATAAATATCTATTTCTATTTCCAAAAGGTGACTTCTATCAATATATATAGAAAGAAATTTATAGAGGAATTTAAATATCACCTTGGGGAACATAAAAAAAAAAGTGGAGAGGCCAGTTCAAGAAACAGGTAATGGAGGGAGTTCAGGAATGCTATTTTATTGTGGTATCTCGTAACATATTCTTGAAAGCCTGCTCCAGTTTCTCTCTGTCCCATCTTATGCTAACCAAAATCAAGGTTGGGTTTTTTTGAGTTTCTTTCTCATGCTTGCTTCAGTCTCTGGATTGTGTTGACCCTTCCACAAGTCTCTCCATAGTGGTTCTTCCATTCTTTTCTCAAGGTGACTTCTGAATTCTTTTACACATTCTAAATTTTCACAATAGAACCCTTGCATGCTGTTAAGAATTTTGGGATATTTCTGTGAAGTAGAAACTCAATTTCAGTGGGGCATTTGGCCAAGTCTTTGCAGCAACTGATTCTTGTTCTGCTTGACTTGAACTGAAAGTGTGGCCATTAACTCATTAATTAGTAATAATAATTAATTTATCCACTCCTCTATCCTTCAGCTTCACATTTCAGGGAAAAAAATCCAAATGGCAATGACATCAACTAACATTTCTAGGCTTCTCAGGTTTTACATAACAAGTACTTCATTATAGAATGAAAAATAGACTAGCTATATAATGCTGCTTGACTGGAGTGGTTGAGAACTATAACTGTTCAGCAATTTTAGATCTACTATAATTCACCAGCGACCAGAATGTTCTTCTAGCTTCTTATAAGGAAGATATAAAGTTGATGCTCTTCCTTTTCTTTTTTTTGGCAGAGGCTTTGACAACTTGGTACTCTCCAGATCTGTGAACTTCAGTTCCCAGAGTTCCCTGGGATTTCCCAAGAACTTAGGGAATTGAAGTTCAGACATTTGGAAGTTGCCCTGGCTTCTGCTATACGGAGGCATGCTGCTTCTTGACTGCATTGAGAGATGGATGCCTATGCGGCTTTCTTTTACTGAGAGAATATATAACATAAAATCCTTACATTTTAGCCAATAGCACAAGGTTGCTATGGATGTTAGAGTATTTTCAGCTGTGGAGGCTTTCATAAAAAGCTTAGCATTCCGATTAAATGTAATTTTCTGGAATCATGAAACAAATTTTCTACCCAGAGGAAACTGACATTGCTCGGTTGCTGGATGTTACTTTGATATTGTATTCAGCAACTGTTACTCGTTTACAGCCCCACCCGTATCATCTTGTCTTCCTATGCCTGCTCCCATCCTTCAAGTGATGAGGGCAAGAGGTGATTTGTTCAAATCCTTCTTGTTTGCCCATGATGAAACGGTATTGATTTCTGTGGATGATAAATATTGCATTATGTGCTGCTTATGGCAAGCCATTTGTTGATGGGACTGAATTATCTTTGAGTATTTCATCCTGTCTCTCTCCCCACTTCCCTTCATTCCTCCACCTCAGCCATGATTGGCTGTCTAAGAAATCAGATTCTCCACAGCCGACTTCAGCAAGCCTTTTTTGCATTATTTGATAAATGTCTGCAGTTTGCTGCAAACATTGGAGGAGACAAACACAGCCTGCAGAGCGAAGGACAAATGTGATTTTTAAGGCATCTCACTCAGATTGCTAGAGTAGGCTCTAATGAAGCAAATGCACTCTATTGTACAACCAATCTCGCCTTTCTTCCCCCTGCCAGTTACTTTGGAGGCTCAACACAATCCCTTCTTTGATTGTCACACACAGGTCTCTGATGGGGGAACACAATGCCATTCAAAGTACTGCGTTGGCTGGATTGAGCTGGGTTTTTAAATGTTAATTGTATTTTGACAGTTCTGGATGTGACACACATTTTGATAATATCTGGTTCCTGGCTGACAGTGAGAGGCACATGAAAAGAAGAATAACCCACAGCTATTGTACAGACTGACCAGGAGTCTGGGAGAAAACAACAGGAGAAGGCCAATATAGGTAGCTAAAGATTTACCAACGTCTTTTAATTATGAACAACTTTGTTTCTAGGAAGCTAAGAGACTAAATTGATATCTCTGTGGTTCTGACCAATGATGCAATACCTTGATGTTCTCTGAAGCTCAATCCCAAAGAGTCTTGAAATGGAACTTGAACTTAGAGGCTATATATTGAATGTCACCTTTTTTGTGCTAGATGCACAAGTGACAGTGTTTGGGTGGGTGGGTGGGTGAAGAGAGGATTAGATGGATGATGAATGGAATGCTGAAGAAATTAAAGCTGGAAATTGCAATATTCTGCAAAAGTCTTGATGAAACTGGTAGTAGGGCTTAAGTATATGCATTCATAAAGAAGCCCTCCAGCCATAGAAAATGACTTCATCATTTTGGGTACTTTTTTTATGCATTTACAATTTCATTAGCCAGAAACCTAGCTGCAAATAAATAAAAGATTTTTGTTATGCTTTATAACCTGAACATGTAGGTGCTCTATTTCTGGTATGGAATGACATGTTTCATTGAGAAAAGTGAATCTTTTCCAAGGCTGTTTTGTTTGCTTGTTTTTACTGGTTCCAGTGAATTGAAATGGATTGCCTTTTGGAGTTATTGCTCTGGCTGTCATAATCATCTATGCTTATTCTGATGGGAAGAGAGGCATTTACATATATAGGCCTTAAAAATATTCATGATTGCCTGCATTTTGACACTGCTCTAGGAGTTAGACCTCCTCCATAATGATGGGTTAACTTGGTTGATTCATTTCCTGCAGATAGGAAAACAAAACAGAACAAAAATTCTAGCAGTCTTGCAGTCACAACTCAACTGATATTTAGCATGCTATCCCCCCCCCCCAAATGCTACATGAACAAACCCATTTGAAATCATTATCAGATTCCTGACCAAAGGAACTTTTGCTAACTGTGACTGTTATAGGTCAGAAAGTCCCAGGCTTAGGATTGTGATCCCATGAGCAATACGTTTCAATAGATGTTAGGTGACCAACTGGTTTGCCAACTTGAAAATCCACTGTAACAGTATTTTGGAAATCAGTACTATAGTACATTAAAAACACATTATTAAAACCTAGTTTTAACACAGTTTTCTACTGGCAAGTAAAGCAAGGTCTAATACTAATAATGTTAGTTTTTATGCTCATCTAATATTTTTAAGGTGATCATAGATGTAAAAGTGCCACATTCATTTGAATTTGTGTATTTATTTTATATATGCAATTTTGTTTAGATATTCTTGCAAGTAGCACTCTAGATATATTTGGGAAATGCTTTTATCAGTAGTCAAGCTGATGACTTCATGTTCATTATAATCATTTGGAAGCTTAGAAAGGTTAAAAAGGTAGAGGGATTACCCTCAAGCCCCAAATCATGGCCAGGTTTGCATCTCACTCTTAGATCTCCATGTAGGTGGCAGAACCAGGTCTTGAAATCTTCTGGAAGGCTAGAAAAGCTGAATCCCGTCTCACCTCTGGTAGCAAGAAGTTCCATAAGGCGGAGGCATTAGGAAATCAGGCTCATTTCCTAGACTCTGCCCCTTGAAATTCTTTAATCATTTATGCTGTTTAAGAAGGGAATCCATAATTAAGATAAAGTTCTTCCTAATTGAAATGACTGGAACATTTAGACCCAAACATAAATGTGAAAGTTCCATATCTGAGGTGAGATCACCCTTTCTTTCTTCTCTCTATAAGGTAAACAAACAAGTAGTGAATAAGAGGACAATCTTCATTTGAAGTTCACTTTTCATCCGTTTCCTTGGCTTTGGAATTAATAGTAAGGCTGTGATAGTTTGCACTCTGCATCAATCAATCAATCAATCAATCAATCTGATAGATAGCAACATTCTCTCCCCCCACATATCATTTCAGTGTAGTCCTGCTTGTTGTTTTCTATAACTTGAGAAATAATGGGACCAGACAAAGAATTGTTCACTGACATATAGGAGTTCTGCATCCTTCTCAGTTTAGTATTGATCATGGTTACATTGTGTAAGAATACTCAGAGGTCTAAACTTGCCTCAGTAAAAAAAAACACGTTTGGGTATAAAAGTTTGATTTCTTAAAACAATGGCACTAGTATTTTAGCATAATGGTTCTTTCACAGAAGATATTTCACTGTGTATTTTACAGGAAAAAAATTGCTCTTGAGACCTGGAACTAGGAACCAGTACCTGAGTGTGGGTTTTTAAAAAACTCCTCATTAATTCAACTAAAGAATGAAATAGTAATTACTAACATTTTTTAAAATGATGAGCAATTGTTTAGGGTCTTATCCAGATCATGACATACCAGTATTTAGTTAGCCCATAACTTAGCAAATTCAACCCATAGTATTCCATTTCTGGGTCATATGATGATCCAAAATATAGGGATCCAAATAGGAACTCAGATTTTCACCTTTAGATCAGTTGATCCCTCATACTAGCATACAAGATTATTTTTTCTGATGGCATTACTATTTTACATATATAGGATTTTACATGGCCCCTCCTCCAGAGCCGTGGTGACGCAATGTTTAGAATGCAGTATTGCTCACTGACAGGAGTTCGATTTTGACTGACTCAAGGTTGACTCAGCTTTCTATCCTTCTGAGGTTGGTAAAATAAGAACCCAGATTGTTGGAGCCACTGTGCTGATTCTGTAAGTTGCTTAGTGAGGGTTGTAAAGCACTATGAAGCCGTACATAAGTCTAAGGGCTATTGCTAGTGTTATTAAGGGAAGAGATGGAACTGACTCCTAGTGGGCAAAATCTAGCATTTGGCAACCCATGATTTGATAGCCGTTTGATAAACCACTGCTTGGCAAATCAACACCTAACATTTGGTAATTCTCCTTGGGCATCAATAAAATGCTGAACTTTGACACAGATTTATTTTTAAAGGAAATTCCCTAATTCATATAAGAGAGTGTTAATCATCATAGCGGGGAGATCAGCAGTGCATGGAATCTGCTGGCATTCCGCCTTTGCTGGCATTTTTTAAAAAAAGAAACGATATTTCTTTGTGAAGGCAAAACACAAAAGAAGCATGGAATATCTAGTTATGAAAGTTGTACATAACATCAGGCTACATATGAGAAAGTTGCATATGAAAAAAAAGGAAATTGGAGTAGATACATTTCAGTAAAGTACACATTAGGAAGAGTCGTATAGAAACAAATCTTGGCACACTTGAACACAAAAAGCATCTACATAAGCAGAATATAAAAATGCATCTATAACACCGTGTATGGAAGAAAGGAAATCATTCAGTTGTGAAGGTTTCGGTAGTTCTTAAAAATTGATTTGATGGAAACAACATGTGCCATTGAAACGAAATAGATTTATAGTCATATGCATATTCCTGACTAGAGTTAGTATGACAAGCTGCTTAGCATGATTGATCCCAGAGGCTTTAAACTCATTTCAAAATCATCTAGGGGGAAGAACAACCCCTGTTTTAGCTCTTGGGGGGGGGAGGGGAGAGTAGCAAATCATCATTCTACAACTTGATGTCTCCTATATAATTTTAATTATCCAAGACAGTATGCATTCTAAAGCATCTAGAGTACATCAGACCGAGAAACATTTTAAGGCATCCATGTTGATAAGGTACTTCAATCATGCCTCATTTCCTACTGGCATTCCTGTTACCACCCTGGTAATAGGTAAAAGGCTGATAGTCTTTTCCCTTGGCTCCATTTGCTTCCATAGAACCACGAAAGGGCTGCAACAATCAGAAAAATCACTGAAGAGGAAACATAATTTTTTCCTCTTCCCTACTACATAAAATAGAATATGGGGATGGGAAAATATTTTTCGTCTAAAGCAGCAAAATAGCTTGAGCCATATCTGATGCAGATAAGTACACTAATAATGTTGATGATGCAAAATGTATCTCACACATCTGTTTCTATTCCTTGCACACAGCTAGTTGTTAATTTCCAGGGAATTCCTTATCTATCAATCACAGCTTGAAATAACCAATCTTGATGATGTACCATATTTTGCATTATAGGAGAGTTATGATATGAACAGGTGAGAGAAATCCAGAAGGGACAATCAATGCCATTAATATATGGTCTGTGTCAGCAAGGAGTCAGTGGAGGAGGAATGTGATTACTTCAGGCTTCTTAAGAGCAGGAAACTATTTTGTTCTCTAGGCTGATAATCATTTAGCAATGATTGGGAATCAACCCTGCTTCTTCCTCCTTGCCTTCTAATTGCTTTTCAGTAGCTACTGATACCTTGTTGGACGTATGTTTCTCTCTTGTTCCATGTCTTGTAGATGCAGCCCAGTTTCCTCAAGCAATGTTCTGCTATTGATTTGAGAGATAAATGTTTTGCTCCCAAAGTCAGAATTGCCTTCGCTTGACATGTCTTACCAATGTCATTTAGAATTACCAAGTTCAAATATTCAGCTGCCTTTGAATGTAAAACAAAACAGAAGCTGGTGGTTGTTGTTGTTTTTGTACTGTACAAAATGCACACTGCAGTTGTTGCTGGCCTAACTGCCTCTCACCCTTGATCAGGTGACAGTGTTGAACATGCTGCAGATAGATTTTCATGACCAATTTATGTATCAGTCATTATGTTGATAGATTAGAGTAGTTAATTCTGTCAATGATGATTTCTAAAGGGTCCTGTTTTGGATTAATTAATAGGTCAGAGTGACTATTTTACAGCCATTGGGGCCTGCCAGTGAGTTTTCTCATTACCGTAAGATGTGTTACAATTGAGAGCTCTGTTGACCCTGCTGTTGTGTGTAGCTTTGACTATGTAATGCACAATGGAACTTCTTGGTATATGCAGTGAAATACAACAATTTTGATGGTAAAAGTCTGAGGTTTGCCATGTTATAATTACAATAAGGTAAGATAGTATTGTGGACAAACAGGGATATATGGGCCTCTGAAGCTCTTTTTCCGTGTGTATGTGTGTGTGTGTTTGTGTGTGTGTGTGTGCATTTCAGAAGGAACAACAACGTTGCCTTTGTGATTTCCTAAAGAACAGGGTATTTTTTTCCTTAGCTTTCTTCAACCTGGTCCTTACCGAAATATTAGGTTTCAGTTCTGGTGGTTTCAATTGGTACTTGGTAGACAGAATGGGAAAGTCTATTTATATAGCTTTATTTTATAATTGGTAAAATAAAACTATGGAAATTGTTTTTAGTGTGGTCATGTTCCATAATGTCTAGGTCTTAAATGAGCCAGGATTAATTCCAGGATTAATATTTTTAATGAGCCTCAACAACTGACCATACTGTACATTTCTAAATTGGTAAAGTTAAAGAGAGTTAAAGATTGCATCATAGTTATTATAATAAAACCCTCCAAAACTTTTTAGTCTATGCTTACCTCACTGAATCTAATAGAATAGCTTTTCATTTGTAATATCATCTGTGCTGCTAAAAACAGTGACCATGCCTTCACGTAATTCATTCATAATGCTTATTTTACCCATCTAAGTTTTGAAATTTAAATGAGGAGAGTCTTGAGTTCTGAAAGGCTGTGTCTGTTCTTTTTAAAATTGCATTCCAATGCAGGTAACAAAGAGCCTTGTGGTATTTTAGACTAACACATTCATTATTATATATGCTTCCATGGACTAAATCTCTTATCAAACAGAGTTGAGTGCACACACACAAACTTTCCAATCTGTGGAATAGAAAAACAACAATGTGGAATGACATGACTTCAAAAAGGATCTTGTAGGACTTCGTTTGCTGTAATATCAAGGTGTACTAGTTCTTTAAAAGGCTGGCAGAAATCAAAGCCTTTTGCTTAGCAGCAGATCCAACTGCAAAACTTACATGCCTCCCTCCTTTCTGGCTGCTGTGCATGCTGTTCAGCAGATGTTATCAGACTGAATTTAGTTTTGTGTGATGGTAGATCCCCTCCCTCCCGCCCCATCATTCATTTTCTCCCAGTGTCTATCTTTTCATCCAGGACCAATCTCCTTTTGCTGCTATCCCTGAATGCTGAGAGGAGGAACCGTTTGAAGGCTTTCACCCATGAGAGAAAAGGAAGATTGAGATTCATCTGACACTACAAATTCAATCCCTGCTGGCAAGAGTTCTGCTACTTTATGTGTTAAATTCTAGGATTTCCTTGAAACTGGAAAAGGCAACTGGATCTGGAAGGTGTATAGCGGCAAACAAACCCTGCCTCAGCATTGCTGGCTACGGAATACAGATTTTCTTCAGCCGGATTCATAGAGGATAAGACTCTCTCTCTCTCTCTCTCTCTCTCTCTCTCTCTCTCTCTCTCTCTCTCTCTCTCTCTCTCTCTCTG
>WNWU01000004.1:12792721-12811339 GCA_012654045.1 Ptyas mucosa
CAGAACCATAAGCCGAGGACAGCTCCTCGGGGCTAGCCTAAGCGAGGCACTTCGGGGGGTGGGTGGGGGGAAGCTTGCGTGTGCTGTATGTTGCGGGTGGGTGCGCGTTTCGGGGGGTTCAGGAAATCAAGCCCTCAACAATACCCATTCATTATCAAGTGGTGTAAGAGGAAATCAGGAGACCTGCAACAGCCACAGGAAAAGCTTGCTGAGTTCCACACAGAAGGACGGGCATTCTGCTACGTTCAGGTGAATGAATGAACCATTATATACCTGTATGTATAATCACCACCACGAACTGCTTCTTAAAGTATGCAAGACCCATGCCCGTCCTGATTTTGGACAGAAGGAAGAAACGAAAGTGAGCGGTTTGGTTTTTAGACCGAAAGAAAAGGAGAGGGAGTTTTAAAGAACACAAAACCTTAAGGAATTGAGCAGCACAAGAACTGCAAATAGCTTCTTGCCAAGCTTCTTCGAAAAGTGAAGCTTTTGTGAACTGGGGTAATGTGGATTTTTTTTAAAAAAGAGGAACATCGGGAGGAGAGAATTTTGCAGAGCTTCGCCTAATCCTTAAGGGTGAGTTCTTCAATTTCCCTTTGTATTAGTGAATGGATAAATCCCTTGAGATTGGCTGAGAAATCGCTTTCTGATCCCAGCAGTATACGTCTGTCTGTCTGTGTATCTGTCTGTCTGTGTACCTGTCTGTCTGTCTGTCTGTCTGTCTCCTTTAAATTTGAACGGCTGGCGATTTTCTTGTATTGTAGGATTAGTAATGCTCTACTCTTTGAGAAAATACCAGCTCACCAGGCTTGCAGTTAGCAAGAGGTGTGCAGTTCTGCATTTGTGCATCTTTGTAATGAGCTATTGTCGTCTCTCTCTCCCCCCCCCCTTTCTTTCTGACTTTAGTGACAGGAGAACTCACCACATGCGAAGAACTTTGCTGTGTTTGAGGGCTTTGATGTTTGCAGATATGCTAATGAACATATCAGCACTGCCAGTGGGATTGGTCAGGCAATGAAATATGAGCACAAGGGTCGTGGTAATCACTTGCACTGAATCACTAAGATTGCAGGGTTGAGTGGAAAGAAGAGGTGGGAAAATATCCCCTTTATAAGGCGGTCAATCTAATAATCCTTAAAGAGAGATGGGTAGACCGAAGGAGGGCTGCAGAAAAGGAAGCCTTGTTCCATCAAATAAGAAAGCAGTGTTGCATTTTGCCCATTCAGTATTTTTTTTAAAAAAATAACACATATACATTGAATTGTTTTTTTTTTAATTTTAAAAAAAATCATGGTCTTAAACCCTGGTGCTTTAAAAGGGTCCAAGAGAAGAAAGTCTGCCTCCATTTGGGCTGCAGCAGGAAGACACTTAAACAAAACTGCTTTCCAAGCAAATAAATAAATGAAACCAGCATAATGGAGAAGGCTTGCTTTTCGCTGTTTGGTAAATACATGTTAAAAAAACGTTGGAGGAGGAGGGAGGGAAGAGGAAGAGGATAAGATTCAGACAGTGTTTGGATGTGATAGTACTTTGAGATGGTTATACAGTATGGTGGAGAGCTATTTCAACTGTTCTCCCTACCTCTCTTCTAAGTTAATTGCATTAATAATTTGCATTTGCTACCCCTTCCCCCCCTCCCCCCAGCACTGAGGCTGGCTTTTCCCTTGATGCTTTATGCTAATTTGTCCTCAGACTAGATTTCCCCCCCTCCACCGCTTTTACTATATATTGTAACTGGATTTGAAAATAATGGTTCTGATGTTTTGTTGCCTCAAAGATAATGCTCTGAAACACCTCTAGGCTATGATAAACCTTTGGCCGTTTTGCTTCAGTGACTGAATAGCAAAATCATCTATTTAACTTTTGTCCAGGACACACAGCCTGGAATTATTTAATTTTTATGGAAAGAAGATGAATTTGGATACTTTTCGCAGCAGGCAATGATATGCTAAGGTGAAGGATACCATTTAAGCAAAGAATTACACTGTTAGTCAATGGGCAGAGCTGTCTAACTTAGATACCTATTTATTCCCAGCATCACTTTTGAGGGATATATTTTTCTAGATCTCTTTGTTGCTAACCCAGAAAAAAGTATGACTAACTTCTATTTGTCATTATCCGGATCTGCTACGCAAGTCTAAAGGTCTGTGTTTTCTCTGCAGGAAGTAAGTAACCACTGTCTATAATGGATCAGTTGGCATGACATACATTGATTATGAATTGGTGTTAGAGGGGGAAACCAAAAATCTCCACTTGATGGCGTTTGAAGATTAAGGGCATAATGTGAAAAACTAAATTGTGCCTTTTAAAAGTGCTGCTGCTTTTAAAGGGTTTCTTAGGATAGGAGATAGGATGCTTCTGCACCTGAATTAGTCAAAAATATTGTGGTATTTTCCTGGGGCAGGATTGTTCTCTCTGCATTAAATTTTTCGTGATAATTTGTTTGTTTATTTGTTTGGTAATAAGTTGTGCCCATTTTAGCTCACCAAAAAAAAAAAGGCTATCAGTAATTTAGTAAAATTACTAAAAACTTTTGGCAATCATGAATTTTAAATATACCATAAGCTCCTGCTGGTATTGACTCATCTTTGGCATTGAGCTAAAAGAAGCTCGCACAAGGTAGAGCTGAAAGAAATAGCAGAGTGGATCATTTTCTGCATAGTTGATGGATAACGAGCCTCATGTTGTAGTCACATTCACATGTACCATAATTTCTACCTCACTTAAATTCAAAAGGTTTATCTGAACATGTATTATTTAATCAGTTCTACTATTACATTAAATAGAGTGCATATAATCTAAATGCTGCTTCCCAGAAGGAAGTTTTGATGCCTTGCAATAGAAAGCAGCCTTGCAGATATTCATTAAACTGTTTTAGGATTACAAATAACTAACAGTCGGAGTATGGGTTGTTATACATCAAGGTTATTTTGCTTTTTTAAGACTTCAGCGTCTTCACAGGTAGCTTAAAGTTTCAATTCCACCTTTCAATACCCATAACATGCATATTTCATCAGAGATGTTCAACTGATCTCTGAAAGACCCAGAGGAGGCAAATTATTGGTTACAGAACTCTTACCAGCCTTAGAACAAGTCCAATGAAGAAACATTAGTTCTTGTGGATTGTAGCACACTGAAAGTTGCCCAGGAAGGTTTTTTGAAAGGTGGCAAACATTTCTAATAAACAAATAAAGAAGGACACAGATGCAAACAAAGATAACTAGGAGGTGATCTGATATCTTTAAATATTTGAAATGCAAAATCTTTTGCTGCAGAGTGCAAAACCTCAAAGGAATGCATTTTGTATACAAGAAACTTGATTTTGCATAAACACTAAAGTTCAACAATGGAATAAAGTATTGTAGAATATTTATTTATCACATTCATATGGCTGCCCATCTTACAGGAATGACTCTGGGCAGCATGCAGCAATCAATAAAAACAACGAATATATAAAACATGCTATTAAACATTTATAAAAATATAAAATCGTTATTAAAAATGAAAAGACCCTATCAAAATTTAAAATCTACATGCCAAATAGCAAAAGTAAAAGATAACCTACAATGAAACCATCTAAGAATATGGGATATTCATTAGATTTTTTAAAAGGAAAAGCTGAAGATACTATTTTCCTGTCTCAGTAGAGCATGGAATATAAACTCTTTGATTATCCCCTCCTATGATTCTATACTGGCCACCTGGTCACTCCAGACCATATTCCATTCCTGGTAGGATCAGCCTTATCAGCATTAGAAGATGAATAGAAAAGCTCAGCAGCATTTGCAGGTGGTATGTGTATCTGTGTTCAAAATCGGCAGGATGGAAGACAAAGTGCTATGTTGCCAGCCAACACAGCCAAAAGCCAAATCATTTGAATGTGTATGAATCATCAACCCGGGTATAAAAGAAGTAGAGCTTCCATTGCACGGCTCCATCTCCCATCTTGCTAATTTTGCAAGATGCCTCCCTCTGTGATGCCTCTAGAAAAGTAGAATAAGTACAGAAGCAAAGTCACTATCCTGGAATGGTTAGAGGTATAACATAATTTTAACATGGGACAACTCTGTGCAAAGTGGGTGAGCTACAAATGTCTGTATACATATCTACCTACATTCATGCATATTTACAGATAATTTGTGTATAATATTCTTTGGCTGGTTTCTGCTCAGTGATATGCTGAAAGGCAACCAGGGGGTAATTTTCAGGGCTTCTTCCACTGCCAGAAGCTTAGAACCACTGTAAATGGACACCTGAAGGTTGCAAACCTTTGTAATATGTTACTGAATAATCCAAGCATTCTTTCAGTCCCTCCTTTCAACATTTTATGAAAAAGAAAGCTACTGGAGAAAAATGAACCACTGTTTATAAATGCCTATACTTTGTTCTACCTGGGCAATCTTTGCTGGTCACTTGAGCATGCTCAATGATGCCTATGATTAGCTTATAACAATAAGAAAGCTTTCTCTCTGAAATGTATGTCTCTGCATCCACAAGCATTACACATCATAGCCAGACAAGAAACCATTCTCTTGATATATTTTCTACAGAAAATTTGCCAGCACTGAAGCCTGGAAAGAGAGTGCCAGATATTCAACATGTTGTTAACCAGAACTCCTTTTTGGTCTCCCTCTCCCTCTATCTCTCTCTCTGTGTGTGTGTGAGATTCATCCTTCATTAAAAAAACAAACAAACAAACCTGGACACTTGAGATTTCATGGTGGTTCTTTGCAAGGTGGGTGTCCCTGTCATTTGAAAAATGTGCTGCTCTAGTTAGCAGGAGGCTATCAAAAATTTATTTCAAGACTTCACTGCATTTGGCAAGAGCAGAAATAAAGGCCGACTTTCACCTTCTTTCTTGCTCCCTCTTCTGACACTAAGATGCATTGGATGGGCTTGTTTTATTAGCACATGTTCACTGCCAGAATAACTCCACTCCTTCTCTTGCTTCTCTGCCTGCCATTCTTCCTCTGAATTCCTGTGATGTGCCCATCATGATTGCTGAATTATCAGTGCTTTTAATTTTCAATGAAACAAGGGTGCATGAGAAAATAGTGGCAGAAGGCTGGGAGGAATACTGCGTAGAGCTAAGCAAAGGCAAGTTGAGATCTGTGCTACCATCAAGATATATCTTAATTTTCTTCAAATACATGGACTTTAAGCCAAAGTCTTGCTAACCATCTGATTTCAGTGGCGTAATCCACTTTAAGAACTGATATTGTGAGATAATTGATTGCCAGTCTCAACTGATAACAAGTTCTCTCTTGAGTCCTTGAATTTTCACAACAGATATTAGCAATAGGATCAACAGGCCAGATCGACAAGATGTTGATCAAAAGATCAACGGGACAATATATCACATTCAATGGTGATAACTGGCCTTCATGGGGTTACAATTGTATGAATATTCTTTCCAATTGCCCATGCCTATTGAACTAGGTGTCAAGAAATCACACCTGTATTATAACCTTGTTTAAACATATGGGAGAATTAATTTGATACTAAAAAGAGTCTTAGAATGATTGGTCCTTTCCCCCCCATCCTGATGGAACCAAACAGGTTTTATAATAAAGTTTAGCCAAAGGAGTGCTGGGGTGGTGATGGGGATGAAACTAACAATGTAAACAAATTGGAATATTCTGCAGTGATAAGACTATCCTAGCTCTCTCAAGGATTAGTGCAGCTGGAGAAAATGGTATCGATCTAAAGGAGGAAAAACAAACCCTGACACAACTCACAGTTTGCAGCCACATAAATGAGGTAGCATCTCCATCCATTTATACTATCAGCATGGGAAATCAGGTTATTTAAGATTAATAGATTTTAATCACATTATTGGCAAGTTTTATTTCTGAGAGGAAATAAAAAATACACAGCGAAACTGCAGTCTGTAAGTTACAATGCGGTCCAAAAAGATAGGATTTCTAGTATTTATTCCATATTAGATGTGAGAGAAGCATTATTATAGAAGGATTGTAGTGGACTCTGGGATGATTCTACACAAAATGTTTCCTAGTGAACAATTGGTTTATTTCCATCTTCCTTGTGTTGCTGCTACTGCATATATCACACAAAAGCAAGTTTGTAGAAATCTGCAACATGTTCAAAGCAGTGGTGAAATCCAGATTTTTTACTACCAGTTCTGTGGGCGTGGCTTGGTGGGTGTGACAGTGGAAGGATACTGCAAAATCTCCATTCCCACCCCACTCCAGGGAAAGGATATTGCAAAATCTCCATTCCCACCCCACTCCAGAGGGAAAGATATTACAAAATGGCTTAGGCACAGGATATTTGTCGGACCATCTGCAGCCAGCAACAGCTTCCCATCGCCCGGTACATTCTCACAGGGAAGGCCTTCAGCTGGCTGGCGGCCCCCAGGGGCAGAGCTTTCTCTGTGGGTGCGCCCACTCTCTGGAATCAACTCCCCCTGGGACTTCGGTTAGCTCCTGACCTTCACATCTTCCGCTGCGAATTAAAAACATGGCTGTTTACATCGCCCAACCTGGACTGAGGGGGTTTGATTGTTTTAATGGGTTTTGATATATGTTTTAATTGTATATTTATGCATTTGTGTACTTTTCATGTGTATTTTGTGTTTTATTGGGTTTGTTTTTGTTTGTTGTGAGCCGCTCTGAGTCTACGGAGATAGGGAGGCATAAAATAAATAAATAAATAAATAAATAAATAAATAAATAAAAAATAAATAAATAAATAAATAAATAAATAAATAAATAAATATTCCCACCCCACTCTGGGGCCAGCCACAGGTGGTATTTGCTGGTTCTCCAAACTACTCAAAATTTCCGCTACTGGTTCTCCAGAACCTGTGAGAACCTGCTGGATTTCCCCCAGTGGTGAAATGTAAAATTTGTTACTACTGGTTCTGTGGGCGTGGCTTGGTGGGGGGGATGTGACTGGGTGGGCATGGCCAACTTTTTTTTTTACTTTTAAAAGCATTTTTTTCTATAACCTTAACAGGTTGCAGAAAAAATTGCTTTTAAAAGCCTCTGACGATCAGGCAACGCAGCTGGGATTGTCAGAGGCTTTTTAAGGCTTTTTTTCCCTACAACCTCTTTTTTTTTTAAAAAAAATGATTTATATGCAGCCCTTCTCCGGAGACTCAGGGTGGCTTACAGTGCGTTAAGCAATAGCCTTCATACTTTTGTATATTTATACAAAGTCAGCTTATTGCCCCCACAATCTGGGTCCTCATTTCACCTACCTTAGAAAGGATGGAAGGCTGAGTCAACCTTGAGCCTGGTGGGATATGAACTTGCAGTAATTGCAAGCAGCTGATGTTAATAACTGTGAATTAGTCCACTATGCCACCAGGACTCTTTGGCTGAAGAGGTTGTAGAAAAAATGCTTTTAAAAGCCTCTGATGATCCCAGCTGAGCCGCACAATCATCAGAGGCTTTTTTTTACTTTTAAAAGCATTTTTTCAGTCAATTAGGTTGTAGAAAAAATGCTTTTAAAAGTAAAAAAAAAAGTCTCCGATGATCACGCAGCTCAGCTGGACATGGGGTATGTGTGCACGGATTTTTACTACCAGTTCTCCGAACCACCTGCTGCCATCGCTACCGGATCAGGTGATCCGGTCCAAAACGAGAGCATTTCACCCCTGATTTTACCCCTGGTTCAAAGGCTGAAACACTGATGTACATTCATTCACTATATACACAGTGATGTTTGTGGGGGATGCATGCATTTTTTTTTTACAAGGAAATGATGTCTGTGTAAATTATCTGGCATGTGTGACAGCAGTTCTGAGGATGACTAATAAATATCACCACAGTATCTTTATCCCCACTGACACAAGTATAAAATAGACAAGCATATATTTCTACTTCATATGCATTGATACTTTCTGCGAGTTAAGTATTTGCCATACAATTCTTTGTTTCAGTCTTCTCATACTGAGAACCACACTTGTATCATTTGGGATTAGGGTTAGTGCGTTAACTTCAATAAAATCTATGTGTGGAACAGCAGAAACAAGGCCTCACAATTTATAGTACATCTTGTGTGATAAAATGTTCAGAGTCTCCAAATCAAAGCAGAGGCAAAATGTGTTGTTTCTTCATATAGATAGAATATTTTGGCTTCTTTTGCCCCCATAATTCAAATAGCCGTCATGATGCTTGTAAATAATTTCATTTCATATTGACATCAAAACGGTATAGTTTAATTGGAGTTATTATTTATTTGCACCAAAAAGCTAGGTTTTCCACTGCCATTCATAAACATCCATGAAGTACAATTATAACAGTAGACTTTTAATTGGGATACATGTGTTGAATGCTGGATACATTATATATTGCTTCAGCTGCCACTTTCCCATAGGGATTTATAAGTGCCTGGCAAAATAAATAGAAATGGCCTTTGATTTTGTATAAGGAGGGGTGAAGTGCTATGTTTCTTCTTAGCCCACAGCTATGGAGATCCTATAAAGCAACTGTTTGATATGCTGAACTCTGTGATGGATAATGTCCATTTATTCTAGTAATGCTGGGACACTGTGATGGACCAATTTATTCAACGATTTTATTGGGGGGTTGGGGGATGAAGCACTACTTCTCATTGTCCAACACCATTCATGTTGGCCTTGTCCATAGTAATGGTAAGAAATAGCTATGCAACGTAACTGGAACTTAAGCCAAACACCATGCAATAAGAGATGCTCAGGATGATTTCATGAGAGAGACAGTGCTTCGTAGCAACAGAAGCAATTGAGCTTCACCTTGGATGTTTATGCTGCAAAAATCTGAATGGCCATTAGAAGACAATATAGTGATACAGGAAATTCTAACTCTTTGCTGTCACAGAGTTTGCTGTCAGATTCAAATTCTTTGCTCTTTGCTGTCAAATTCTAACCCCTTCCTGTCTCTTCTTACTGAATCTTTGCTGTCATTGAATAGTGGGCTAGTGATTTGTTGCTCAGATCTGGGAGCCCTACCTTAATCGTCTCTGTTTCAGTAACATTAGATTTTATAGAACCCATCTTCTATAGTAGCTGGAGAAGCCACTTTAAAGAATACCAGGTTAATATTATGCTCTTTGATGTGGTGCTCAGTGGGAGGTACTCTAGCTGGAAAAGAAGAAATTCTTGGAGCGATCTATACTTACAATATATGATTTGTGCTCTGAAAAGCAGTGTGGTTATCTAGTCACCATGGCGTAATGTTTCTTCCCCTTCTCAGATCATTCCATTAACATGTCAGAATATGCCACAACTCCACCTGACACCTGAAAAACCCACCAGAGAATTTCCAGACTAGTATATAAACACCAGGATAAAAGATGCTTCAGTCTGAATGTGCCTACTGCTTGATCGATAGCTCTCTTTTCCTGTGAAAACAGCAATCCAAATTATTGTCTTTCATGGCTGCATTGCTGAGCGCAGCTAATGAATAATATATGAAAATATTCAGGTAGTATATAAAAATATACAGTAGAGGCTAAGCCAAATCATTTTACAGTATCATATTCCATGCTACAGGTATTCATACAATGCTGTAGTTACTCAGAAGCTTAAAGAGCCACAATAATTTGGCAGATTTCAGAAAACTGTGTTTTTCTGCTACCTACTACAGGACCGATACACTCTTTCAGTTTAGTTCTGCAAGAAAGTTAAATGGTTCAAACTTTATGAAAATATATTGAGAAATCAAGGCTGAGCATTTGAATATATGGTTGAGTCTGAAAAGGCTATTTACAGCTCTCCATCTGTATCTGTACCAGCAGCCTTGTTCCGTTTCATTTAACTTTTAGTTTCTCGCTGGTCTGAAATCATCTTTGGCATGTTTCCCACTTCTTCAGTGGCATGGTTTTTAAAAAGAATTAATGCATGCTGCATTTGCATAATTATATCAGTGCACAGATACCTCTCCAAAGATTTGATCAAAGAAGCTAGAAAAAGAAAAAAAATATATTAGTGAGGGCTAGAGCGATAATCAAGCAATATTTCTAGGATTGTGGAATGTTATCTGATATTAAGATTCTTAAATAGATGCTCTTTGTTGCATTTGTTTTGGCTGGACTTGAGTATTTATTCTCTAGCGGACATCTTTCTTGTGGTTTGGCAATTCTCTGTCTATGGCACATCCTGAGCTGGATTGTCTCCATGCCTAGAATCTAACAGCAAGTTTAGGCATACCCAAGGGGGCGGAGGTGGGGGGGAGTGGGGAGAGAGAGAGAGAGAGAGAGACAGAGAGGGAGGGAGGGAGGGAGAGATGTTTAAAACTAGATGCTCTAGAGCAGGGGTCTCCAACCTTGGCAACTTTAAGACTTGTGGACTTCAACTCCACAAGTCTTAAAGTTGCCAAGGTTGGATACCCCTGCTCTAGAGCAGTGTTTTTCAGTCTGGCTGGGAAATTCTGGAAATTGAATTCTGGGAATTCTGGGAGTTGAAGTTCACAGATCTTAAAGTTGTTGAGATTGAGAAACACTCTTCTAGAGAATGAACCTATGACCTCCTGCATTATAGGTTGCACTGTTGAATATTACACCTGCCCATGACATGACACAATTTGTTCTGGTAACTTTTTCAGTTAAAGAAAGGTTTTGACTAATAAATACAAGTTCTGGGAAACTCAAACCTGGCGTGCTAAATTAATCCTGTTTTCACGAATACATTTTGATATGGTAAACCTATATTTGATGCTATATGGGAGCACTGTACAAGTGATACGTCTCAAATTTCTTCACATTCGTTGTCATAGGAAAGAAGAAGGTAGAGATATGAATTGTAGTATTCTCTCTAAGAAACTGAGGCTTTATGGTGGGAATAAAAGAAGATATGGAAATATTTTCTTATGAATGTGTTTTGTGTAGTGGTGAAGGTGTGGGCCTAGAAACCAGGAGACTGAGTTCTAGGCCTCTCTTAGGCATGGAAGCTGGTTAGGTGGCTTTGGGCCAGTCAGTTTTTTCTCAGCTCACAAGATGAAAATAGAAGGCAAAGTATGCTTAGCACCTTGAGTTATTTATAAAAAAGGCAGGATGAAGTCCTCCTCCTCCTCCTCCTCCTCCGGATCAGGTTAATGCTGATTTCATGCTCAACATTTTTTTCCTGGAAATAACCTTTAGACTATTTACACTTAATTAAATAATAATGTGCAATTAGTAGTTGGTAGATTTACGTATCCTTCTCACTGTATCTCTTCAATGTTATGGATCTTATGAATTAGGACTTGAGACAGAAGATGCAGCTCACCAATCCTATTCATGCAACATCCTTAATGTTTAGGATAGTTAATGCGCTATGATGCTCCCACCAGCTATTGTGTTCTCACCAGTTAGTGGTGACAATAGAGAGATTTAATTTAAATTTAATTTTAATTTGCCTGTGTTGAGATGCACTGGACCAGAAGCATCTAACATCACCCAGCCTCCTTTGTAGTGGATGAAAAGACTTTGAAATGACCACATCCTGATTCTCTGCTGCTTATATGGAAGGATGAGTAACTGTCCATTGAAGCAGCTGATTCAATCAGTCATATTGTAGAAATGGAGCTACATCATTGTTACTATTTCTATCATATTATCTATTCAAGACATTCTAACGTTGATAAGGAAGGATATGTTTCTGTAAAGTATGCACTATTTTAAACACAGTCTTTTGGGAGTTAGATCAGCCTAGGCTTCATGAAAAGATAACAAGTCAGCACTTCATCTACTCAAGATTACCCACAAGTTTCCATTTTAATATATCTATTTTCAATGTATTTTTATAGTTGTTCAGTGGGTAAAAATACATTCTACACAAAACAGCAGTGCTCCTATGTTATTTCCTATTTTGTCTGATAAGCCGTATTGCATTAGTGACACTGCCACCCCTACTGGCCAATGGCTTGGCTGAAATTTGGAAATGGAAATTGTTCTAAAAACCAAATAATGATTCAACAGAATAATAGAACATTAGCAGGAACTAGTGGGCTTATTTAAATAAACACTTAGGAATTTAAACTACAACTTAAGTTGAAATGCAATAATCACCAAAATATCGATTTAATTATATAAACATATTCAGTCATATTATAATTTTAATAAAACAACCATAATTCATATACAAAGATAAACTGGAATAAACCAACCAAATTAAGGCAAAAATACAGAATTGGTGCTGACTTAGTTTATTGGATTGAGCCAGGGGTGTATACTGTCAGGGTTCCAAGTAATACACCCATAGCAAACAAAACTGAGGCAGGTGAGAATAGTTTTATTGGACATATCATATTGGCACAGGCTGGTGAAAACTGATTCTGAATATTACCGCCATTTTCATCTTAATTAAAGTAAAAGTTTTTCTTCTTTCCCAAACAGTCACATGGTCCAATCAAGGTGTCGTCTGGTTGCCTGGTAATGTCATTCCTCCTCCCTCTGGCCATCTGTGGGAATGTCCTTGGTTCCCAGGAGAAAGTATTTTGTTTTGGCTACAAAACCCCAGTTATTTCTAGTCTCCCCTCCCTATCTCTCAGCTCCAGTGTGGCAACGATGAAGCTTCAAAATGGCTTCGGTCAGGCCAGCTTCAGGGATGACATGCACACAGGATGGTGTCAAAATGTCAAGGTGGCACAGTTGGAGCTGCTCTCTTGATTTTTTGATCCTGCCCCTTACTCCAAGGAAGTTCCTGAACTGAACTAATTTCTAAAACCACATGGATCTCAGAGTGTTTGCCTGAACTGCCAATCATTATGTCTAAGTTTGGTTACATTTGATTTTTTTTTCGTATTGAGATTGCAGTGCGCTTTACTTAAGTTTAATTGTATGTTTTTATATGGCTTATTTTCATGATGCTAGACAATTAGACATAACGCATTATATTGGTAGATCAACTTTGCTTAATTTATTGGCCAGAAGTCTCTTCATGTTTAATGCCTGAAGAGATATCTTCTGCTGATTATAGTAAATGAATTTCTAACATCATATACAAAGATAAAATTTTTTCAAATGTTGTAACTGAATTTTCTGGCTGCACGGAATCCAAAAGTTAGATCCAAAAGTTCAACAGGTCTCTTCTCAGTCTTCTTAAAAGTCCCCCTTGACGCTTTTACATGAAAAAGGGGCAACGTAATTACCAAGTAAACAGAAGTATAGAGGAACTGAAGTCATGCTAGGTGGCAGTATATACCTATCTTTAATCTTGATAAACTAAGCAGGATCTGACCTGTTAAGTACTTGGATGGAGAACACAGGAAATTCAGGGACTGTAGCCACTTTTTGGCAAGAAAACTGCATGGATTTGTCTATAAAGTCAATTTTGTGTTTGACTGGAAGACTTTACTGTTTACTGAAATGGAGAGGATGTTTTTGCATAGGATGATGTGCAGGCGATTGCAGTAACCATAATAGTAGTTGCACACACTCTTCCCTTGACATTTACCAGCTCTAAGGCAGGGTTTAAAAGAGTAATTTGGGCACATCTTTTGCATTTAAAATGTTCAACTGACAATATTTGATGGTTTGTTGACTGTACGCTACAATACAGTACAATTTGGGCTACTGTTGTTGCATAGAAATTTGTTTGATGGCCTGGAATGGCACAATAACTAATTTTCAACAGGGGACTTCCAGTGCTGATATTTGCAATTATTTTAAGCACATAAAACAAATTTTATCCAAAATGCGATCAGCAGTCTGTTTTTGTGACATAAAAATTCAATGTAACTCTGTAAGCACACACCTGTACAAATATAGCCAACCTTCATTCTTATGCATTTCAACTCAATTACATCTCTCTGTACTAAATTGCTTCATGTATTCTTTCTCTTTTCTCCTTAAGAGGTGTTTTACAAAACAATGTATTTTTTAGTGATAAGCAAAATTCAGTTCAGCATACAGGAAAAAGAGTATCCAAAGGTATTGTGCAGATTGATCAATGATTAATTCCTTCAAAAAGATTTCTGTATGAATAGCAGTTGTGATAAAATCAATAAGTTGGATAAGAGTTTATCTAAAACAAATTTTATACCAGATAATTATTATCTCAACCAGGGGTGGGTTCTAACCGGCTTTACTACTGGTTCTCTTTGTGCGCGTGCTTTGCGCGTGATCGCCTCTTTGGTCGTGCGCTTTGCGTGCGATCACCATGCGCAGGCTCGCTTTGCTCGCCTGTGCGCCAAACTTGCACTTTGCACAAGCGTGTTGAGAATCTGCCCAGCTGAGGTGTGGCAATCCGCTCTGCCGCACCTCTCAGCTGGGTGAAAAAAGAAGAAATATAAGGTCGGCATAACGCCGGGGCGGGCGGGAGGGCCCAGCTCCCGAAGACAGAGAACCGGTTCGGTGATGTCATATTGTCACCACTACCAGCTCTCGTGAACTGGTGTGAACCGGGAGCAACCCACCACTGATCTCGACCCATTTTTTGTTGTTTAACAAAGAGTGTCACCCAGTGGTGAAATCCAAATTTTTTTACTACTGGTTCTGTGGGCGTGGCTTGATAGGCGTGGTGTGGCTTGGTGGGCATGGCTTGATGGGCATGGCAGGGGAAGGATCCTGCAAAATCTCTATTTCCACCCCACTCCAGGGGAAGGATCCTGCAAAATCTCCATTCCCTCCCCACTCCAGGGGAAGGATCCTGCAAAATCTCCATTTCCTCCCCACTCCAGGGGAAGGATATTGCAAAATTTCCATTCACACCCCTCTCTGGGGCCAGCCAGAGGTGGCATTTGCTGGTTCTCAGAACCTGCTGGATTTCACCCCTGCTTTACAGGCATATTTGGGCCCTTTAATACTGGGTTTCTCAACCTCAGCTACTTTAAGATGTGTGAACTCCAACTCCCAGAGGTGAAGTCCCCACATGTTAAAAGTGGACAGCGAGGAGGCTGATGTGGTGCTGCGCCAGCAGCCTGTGCAGCTGGCGCTCGAGTCAGACAATGAGGAGACTGGAGAAGATGTGGTGCCAGAGACGGGGATTCAGCCAGGGCCTTCAGAACCTCCAGAAGCTCCCTTAAGTGAAGAGAAAGAAGAGGAGGAGCCTCTTCTCAATGCACGAGTGCGCAGAGCTCTTAAAAGGCAGGAGTGGCTCCTCAGGTGGAGGTCTCCTTGAGAGTAAGGCTTGGGGCTAATTGGCCACTCCCCTAGCCTATTTAAGGAAGGACGACGACTGGTGCAATTTGCAGGAAACAACTTCATTCATATTGCTTCGCATCTTGATTCCAGAAACGTTTGATTTGGCTCTTGTTTATCTCGTCAGTTTTCCTGCAAATTGCTTCTGGGCATTCTGCCAATCACAGTAAGATTATGGTTATCTGAAATACTGTGCCTCAGAATTGAGTTATTATTCTTTGGATTCTTGTTGGCTGTTAATGAAGTTAAATTAACAGCCCTTGTTCAGAAAAGACTGATTTAAACTGTACTTGTGTTCGAACAACCACTAAGAAAGCTCATTAGTAGTCCTTAATTAGTAAACTAAGGTTTGTACGGACTTTGTGTGTGCTGCATTCTTTGGGGTCCATAGCTGGGGCAGAACAAAGGTTGCTGCCTTGAAAAAGAATCCAAGTTGCAAAAGAGATGTTTTCTTCTGCCTCAAAAGATTTTCCCCAAAGATTGCACCACATATCTGGAGGGGAGTTTGGGAAGAGTATATAAGAGAACTGGAACAAATGGAACATTTGGGGAAAAATTCTTGCTCAACAAGGAAAGCTAACTGGAGATGATCAAGTCCTGCAGAAGTGGCTAAATGGAGGGTAACACTCACCAAAATCCTCGAGGTCAGACTTGCAGGAGGCTGCTGAGAAGCGGCTTCATTATGGTGTTTCCCAAAGAAAGAGCAACAACAGGAGTTTGGGGCTTTCAGGCTTCTACCGTAAGTCTTGCATCGGAAGAAACCACGTCTTCCAACCCGCCCCCTTTTCTAACCTTAGGAGGGGGTGGGGGGTGGGTGGGAATCACCAGGAGCAAATCAATTGCACCAGAAATGGGGAAGTTGCAGGCTTGTAACTAATGGCAGGAAAAGACCAGACGGAGTGTTATGCAACGGATAGAAATTGGAGCAAGTCTCTCACTTTTCCAGTTCACTTGATAATGGCATTGTTCTCTTGTAAGTGATAGTAGGATTTCAGAAAGGGGCTTTCAGATCAATAGTCACACTGCTGTTTTCCCATCTAGAACACATTTTAAGTTATTTTCCAAAAGCAGTTTATGAATGTTTCTAGGTGCATTTCTTTCTTTCCCTTTCTTTTACCTTTTAAAAGCATTTTTAACTACTGGTTCCGGAGAACCGGTAGTAAAACAATGCTTAAAAAGTAAAAAAAAAAGTCTGAAGATCAGCTGAGCAACGCGCGATCGTCAAAATTTTATTTTTACATTTTTTTGCTACCAGTTCAGCGAACCGGTAGCATTTTTTACTACCAGTTCGTGAGAATCGGCCCGAACTGGTAGCATTTCACCCCTGGTGTCACCTTGCTGAAACTTGGGGATTGTGTCAGATAGGTTAAATTGTTAAAGAATTCACAGAAATGGGCATAAATACTTTGTTGCACAATGTGACTAACCTGGAACTGGGTTAAGTTAACAGGTTGTTCCTAACACTCTAAGAAAATCCATAGGCAAATAAATATGGCTTCTTGGCTTCTTGCTGGCAACATAGAAATGATAGAAGAATTACTGTATTTTTCAGACTATAAGATGCACCAGACTATAGATTTAGAGGAAGAAAACAAGAAAAAAACCCCAGTTTTTGGCCTCCGTGTGTCACGTTTTCACTCTCTTCGGCCCGCAGAACACTTTGCAGGCTGAAAACAGGCCCATTTTTGGATTCCCAAACCCTCCGCACATCCCATTTTTGCCAAAAATGCATTCATTTTTGGCCTGTAGACTGATTCTGGGAGCCAGGGAGGGTGAAAATGCGATGCACGGAGGGTTCGGGAGCCCAAAAACGGGCCATGCGGAACACTACAGAGTGCTTCTGGGGGCCAGGGAGGGCGAAAACGCAACCCACAGAGGGTACAGGAGCCCAAAAATGGGCCCGTATTCAGTCTATAAGATGCAGTGAAATTTTCACTCACTTTTAGTGAAATTTTCACTCACTCTTATACTCCGAAAAATATGGTAATTTTTTTGCCTCTGTTTTTTAAATATTTTGAAAAAAAATACATACTATTCTATACGATAAATATAGATGATCGATATAAATGATAGATAAGATATGATATATATGTTATGATATGAAATGATATTTTTTCATTGGTGTCAAGGAGGGAATTACTCTAGCTCTGGGGCTATCATGCACCTGTACCATGTTGTCTAACAACCAAAAGGATTATTGATCAACATTGTCCCACAGCACAAGTGAACATGAGTTCTTGTCTCTTCAATGACTGGATGGGGCTTCTTGAGTTAGATCTCCTTCTCTGACCCTCTTCACTCCTGAAAAGGGAGAACTGACTTGAACATGAAAACAGAAATTTAGAAAGCCATAAACGTCTTCCTGAATTCCGTAACAAATCTGGTTGCTTTTTGATTTCATTACATATTTTTATGTAGCAACTGATTCTCCTCTACATCCTCAGATCAAGCATTTTCTTATTATTTACCATAAAGCAAATTCAGCATGATGTAAGGGTATCTAATGTTACTCCCAAATGTTTGTGGAGACTCCTCACCTCCCTCATTTTATTTTTTTGCCACAGCATAATAATGTAAAATTCAAATCCTGATGGTTTTCTTGGCCATTGAAAGATAAATAGGGGAGAAATAAATAGGGGAGAAATCAGTGCATTTTTCACTTATATAAGAATTTCATTTCATAGCTAGTTAACATTATTAAAATATATATTAATGCTCAGGAGAATGTGTCATATATGTTAAATAATATTGATATTTTTATGAGTACTCAGTTGGACTATGAAGTTTGCTCTACTCATTTTTCAGATTTGTTCATTAGATACATTATTTTCTACAGCCAAAGTCTTTACACAGCACATCCAGAAGTTCAATCTGTGAGATGAGATGTCACTGTGAATATCTAGCCACAGCTTTTACAAAGCTTGAAGGTATTTGTAATCTTGATTTTTAATAGCACAAACATTTTATAATATTTAGGTAGCTGATACTTCTAATAAAAGCCTTTTCATGACTAGATGGTCTTGTCTCCTAGAAGACTCATGTCAGATTTTTTTTTGACTCAAGCTAAGTATAACTAAATACTCAATAGGGTATTTCCAAACCACTATCACTTTTGCAATAAGCTGAAACTGCAAACCTTCAAAGTTATTCAGCTCCCCCCCCCCTCAGTCTCTAATACTTCAGACTTTTTCTTGCTTTCAGCTCATTTATTAATAGTGGCAGCACTCCAAACAGGAAAAAAAAAACCCATAGGGGCAAGAAAGGGAAACATTTCTACTCTACCCTGCCTGGTGCCTGACAAGCATCAGTCCATGATTAACAGATATCAAGGCCATCCAGTATAAGTATAGTAGTAGTAGAATTTCAGGTCTATTGACTAAAATTATGAAAAGCAGTAGCCAAGCCAATAGTGCTGATTGAGATAACACTATTGTATGGAAAACCACATTTTTAAAGAGAGTGCATGACTTGACACTCTCCAGATGGAGGTTCCAGAAATTCAATTCTCTTTCTTCCCCTTTCCCCTTTCCCCTTTCCCCTTTCCCCTTTCCC
>WNWU01000004.1:12813568-12851961 GCA_012654045.1 Ptyas mucosa
ATCTATCTATCTATCTATCTATCTATCTATCTATCTATCTATCTATCCGTGCTCTCCTGTCCAGCTTCACATGTCATGTGAATCCAACCATTTGGTCTGTGGAGGGGGAGTGGAGGCTGGCAGGCAAAGCCAAGCATTAGAGATCCACACAAAATAAGGCAACTCTAACCTGGATCCTGTTGGGGAGACCCCCCCCTTCCCTCTCCCTCTCTCCCCACGCAGTAGGGGCCTGGGCATCCTGAGCGCAGCTCCCTCCTCGGATGCGACCAGCAAGCAAACAAATGTGGTGCTCCGGCTGGGAGGTGGTTGCGTGGAGCCCCACCTCTGGCCAGCAAGAGCAGAGCAGGCAGGGTTTGCACCTTCCCCATTGCCGCTGTGGTGCTGGCGCTGGCCGGAAGGGACACCCGAGCCAAACATTTGGAGCCACACTCAGAGGAGTTTGCAAGTGGGCTTGTCAGGGCTGCTTAGCGGGAAGACCCTGGCCCATTTGGTTCGCTTCAGCACAGGGATGGGAATGCAGAAGGTAGAAATCCATGCCTCTTGGCGTTCAGCCCTCAAAGACTCCTTTGGGGTGACTTTTTCTGCTTTTAAAACATTATGTTTAGCAACAATAAAAAAGAAAAACTTTTGTAATATCATTTCTCTTTCCCTCCCTCCCTCTCTTTCTCTCTCTTTCCCTCCCTCTCTATCACTCTCTCTGCCTCCCTCTGTTTCTCTCTTTCTCCCCCCTGCGGGGAGGGGGGAAGGAACCCCTGAACCGGTGCTGGGTGGTGGGAATGACATCCAAAGGCTGACAAGCCCAGGAGCAGCGCGCTCACACTCAGTGGCTGGCGGAGAGGTGGGGCATCCCAACACAGGCAGCTCTGCAGGAAAAGAAACTGCTTTTTTTTTGTCGAGCCAAGCCGATGTAGGGTCGCATTGTAGCTCTGCATGGTAATGGGCTTCAGGAAGAGGACGGGGCCCTGTCTCCCCCATTACGAAGCACGTGAGTGTTCACTCAATCAATTCCAACTTTGCAAGATCTTTTTCTTTTGTGAGAAGTTGGAATTGAGTGAAACGTGATGGAAAAACGTGATTGGAGCTGGGCTGGGGCGACTGTGCATGCCCACAGAGAGGACTCTGTGTGCCACATCTGGCATGCGTGCCATAGGTTCGCCATCACGGTTCTAGTCCAAGCCCCTGCTCAGGCAGAAAACCGTACATCATTTCAGACAAATCATGCAACCTAATTGAATATAAAACATATAACAGATTTTTAGATAGTCCAAAGCCAGGATTAGAACAAAAGAGAAGTGAGAAAGTACAGCAAATAGCAAAAGATCAGAATGAGACAATTCACTATGGCCAATTTGCCACGGCCTTCTGTCCTGGCTGACTCGCGCCAGCTGACTTACCTTGGCTGTCTCGCCCCAGCCAACTCACCAGAGTTAACTGGCTATGAGACAACTCACTGCAGGACAATTCAATGTGGAATAACTCAAGAGAGGGAGAAGTGAATTGCAGCGGGCCTTGTCGTGTTTTAGATTTATTATTTATTATTTATTCATTCATTTATTTATTTATTTTATTCAATTTATAAACCGCCCTTCTCCTGCTGGACTCAGGGCGGTGTACAGCCAGAAATAAAAAACAATCGATACAAAAATTTAAAATTTAAAAGAATTATAAATTTTGGCCATAAATTTAAAAACCTCATAGCTAAAACCCAGTTTAGACAATTTAAAAAATCCAAAATCTTAAAAAAAAAAAAAAGGGGGGGGGTGTTTATGCCAGCTCTGCTTGTTGGAAGAGAAAAGTTTTTAGGGCATGGCGAAAAACTCGGAGATCTGATATCCTGCGTATCTCCGGAGGCAGGTTGTTCCAGAGGGCGGGTGCTGCCACAGAGAAGGCCCTCCCCCTGGGGGTCACCAGCCGACATTGCCTGGCCGACAGGCTGGGGTGAGCCAGATTGTGGAATCCCATCAGCCCATCAGCCAAGCTAGGAAGCAAGCATGGCACTCCCGGGTAGTCCCTGCACATGCAAGCAAATTAACCATAACTTGCTTAACTATTTTCCCTCTGCGCCATGCCCCGTTCTCTCCTCTCTTGGTCCCAGCTCCAAATCCGCCCTTTCTCTTTCCATGCAAGCAAGTTAAGATTTGGAGGTGAGGCTGAGAGAGGGGAGAAGGAAGTGTGTGGGAGAGAGAATAAGCAGACTCTCTGGTGTTTGTCTCGAAAGCCACTGCTGTCAGCCCATTTTTTCTGGGTTTGGCTCCTTTTGGCAGAATGGGAGCAAACAGGCTGATCTCAGGAATCCCCAAGGAATCCTTCATTGACTAGCTGAGAACTTGCCACTGGACTGATTAGGAATTCTTTCTGGCTGAGTAAAATAGCCCCAGAGAAATCTGCGACCCCTTTTAAAATGAAGCTGCCGAAGGGTCCCACTGCTTCAGTGGTGAAATCCAATGTTTTTTACTACAGGTTCTGTGGGCATGGCTTGGGTGGGCGTGGTGTGGCTTGGTGGATGTGGCAGGGGAAGGATACTGCAAAATCTCCATTCCCACCCCACTCCAGGGGAAGGATATTGCAAAATCTCCATTCCTACCCCACTCTGGGGCCAGCCAGAGGTGGCATTTGATGGTTCTCCGAACTACACAAAATTTCCGCTACCGGTTCTACGAACTGCTCAGAATTTCTGCTATCAGTTCTCCAGAACCTGTCAGAACCTGCTGGATTTCACCCCTGCACTGCTTCCCCTTATAGCCCTGCACATTTGGCAAGGCCGGAGGCATGGGACTGTGCCTGGATGTTAGCAGAGCGGCTGGCTCTCACAGAAAGAAACAGCAGTGGGGCCTCCTCTCGCAGTTGCATCATGCCCTTGACCTGGATCTGCATAGGGACTACCTGGCAGTGCAGTGCTTGCTTCATGGTTTGGTCAATAGGCCGCTGGGACACTATGCTCTGGCTCACCTCAACCTTGAGGACTTCTAATCTTTTGAGAAGATTCAAACCTAAAGCAAGCTGAGTCCTGTTGCAATTCACTTGTCCCTCTCTTGAGTTATTCCACTGCAGCAAGCTGTCCCATGGGGAGTTGGCTGGGTGAGATGGCCAGGGCAAGTTGACCTAGACCCAGCAAAGATGTACTTACTGAAACTCATCCTACAGAAGTGGCTGGGATTGTGCAGATCAATACTTATGGATAAGATTGCTGCAAGGAACAGTTCATTGGCTGGGGCCACAGGCATTTTGTGATGAAGATTTCCTTAGGTTTATATATAACAGACCACAAAAAAGGCTCCTGTTTGTCCTGGTCACAGCTACTTTCCCTCCCATTGTTCCTTTATTATTCAAGTTCTCTTTCTAAAAATCCTTTATCTTTCATAGAATGTATATTTATAGGTGGATGCAAGACTTTTCATAGAATCATAGGGCTGGCAAGGACCGTGGAGGTCTTCTAGTCCAACCCCCTGCTCAAGGTAAGAGTCTTATACCATCCCAGCCAAATTGTAGTCTAGTCTATTTTTGAAAGCCTCCATAGATGGAGCACCCAGAACCCAGGGGACAAGCTATTCCCTTGATTAATTGCTTTCACTGTCAGAAAATTTCTCTTTACTCCTAAGTTGTATCTCTCTTTGAAAAGCTTACACCCATTATTTGTTGTCCTGCCCTCTGGCACCCTAGAGAATAAATCAATCCTCTCTTCTCTTTCACAGCCCTCAAATATTGGAAAAAGTTATCATGTCCCCCATGTTACTTCCCTTTGATAGGCTAGACATACCTAGTTCCCTCCATCTAGAATCTAGAATCAATCTAGAAGTTCCTTAATGCATACCTAATTGTTTGCCACTTGCGATTTTGCAACCTAAAAAGTTGCAAGAATATTCCATTGACTTGAGGAAAAAACATAGTAAGGTATACAGTAATCAGTTTCAATTTAAAACAGCTTTAAGAAAAGAGACTCCACAGAAATCTGCAAACAAAAGCAACTCATTGTTGATAGGTCTCCAAGGATTGTAGACTAGTAAAACAGAATGCATCTCCATTAGGATTACTATGACTTGAGATCTGCTGGTTCTAAACATTGCAAGAAAACAACTAAATTCAGAGAGTACCAAGGACTCCGCACTGAAATACATATTTGGAGGATTTGTGTGATACCAAATTTGCACACTTGCTATTTGATCTCTGTGTGATTTGTAGTAGGTAATTTTGGATATGTTCAACTTGATTATGTTTTATACCTGGGTGGAACCAAGAGAAAGAGGGTGAGCTTGTAGAATGGTGAAGAAGAATGGTGCTTCCTATGCATTTCCCCCTATTTTTTCTAGCGTCATCATAATTCACATGGCTGTGCTCAAATGACACACTTAATTGAAATTCTGATTAGGGTTAATGTACCATAAAAATACCTAACGATCAATCACCTATGGGGTTAGAGTTGGATGGTACCAACCTGAAACAGCCTGAATTTATTCCCTGGTTAGTCATGTCATGAACTTGCAACTCGTACAAATGAAAACCAAAAACAAAATATCAGATCTCACTCCTAAATTCTGGAAACCCCTATATTCCCATTTACGTCTATAAATTCAATGTTATTTGAGATTACTGCCTGCATATTCAGCATAGATATTGGAAAAGGGAACTTCTGGTACCTGCTGTTTTATTTTCTATGGCCTACTAGTCATGGCTGCTTGATCTAGAGGCCAACAATGTATGCTCTCAGTTACTTCAAACCTACTTTCTAGTTATTCGCTGCCAGAACTATTGGTAAGGAGATCTGAGATGGTTCATGATTGACTTGATTCAACAGGGTGTGAGAAATGGGCCTATATGGGTTACTGTGGAATTACCTTGCACTTACACATTAAATATAAGTAAAGACCCCTCCCCAAAATATTTCTTACTAATATTAAATCATTCTGTGAAATAGTTGATTAACTCTGAGAAGGATATAGAATAGAATAGAATTTTTTTATTGGCCAAGTGTGATTGGACACATAAGGAATTTGTCTTGGTGTATATGCTCTCAGTGTACATAAAAGAAAAGATATGTTCATCAAGAATCATAGGGTACAACACTTAATGATAGTCATAGGGTACAAATAAGCAATCAGGAAACAATATCAATATAAATTGTAAGGATACAAGCAACAAAATTACAGTCATACACTTATAAGTGGAAGGAGATGGATGGTGGGAATGATGAGAAGATTAATAGTAGTGCAGACTTAGTAAATCAATCAAGTGTTGAGGGAATTATTTGTTTAGCAGAGTGATGGCATTTGGGGAAAAAACTGTCCTTGTGTCTAGTTGTTCTGGTGTGCAGTGCTCTATAGCGTCGTTTTGAGGATAGGAGTTGAAACAGTTTATGTCCAGGATGTGAGGAGTCTGTAAATATTTTCACAGCCCTCTTTTTGACTCATGCAGTATACAGATCGTCAATGGAAGACAGGTTGGTAGAAATAGTTTTTTCTGCAATTCTAATTATCCTCTGAAGTCTGTGTCTATCTTGTTGGGTTGCAGAGCCAAACCAGACAGTTATAGAGGTGCAGATGACAGACTCAATAATTCCTCTGTAGAACTGGATATAATGGAAACATTTGGGATTTTGTTTATATTTGATTTTGGATCCTTTAGGTGTTTATCTACCTGCTGTGTAGATGACAGGCAGTTATCTTACCTGTTGTGATGTTATTCAAGAGCTAAACCCCGAACCCCCAAATTTTCCTTACATTCTTTGCAAGAGGAAAATATAATTCAGCTACTACACTGACAGGTTTCCTATTTCTTTTACGTCCTCACAGCATTTATTCTGGGTTTTTTTTTCCTGTGCATTTTAAAAAATATACTCAATTGCTCATAGGCCTCATAAACTATTCTGGTATAATCCAGTCACCCGCTTGTCAAACCCATTTCCCATTTTTCTCTAAAGGAGAGTAGGAAGATTTTGGTTCAATGATCCGTGTGCAGTGGTACAGTTCCGATCTACGTGCCAGCATGAGAACAGTCTATATTGATGATTGCTTTCAATCACATGTACATTTCTTCTTTTTTTAAAAAAGAAAACAATGTCTTCCTTCACTCCATGTTATGGCTTCTTCATTATAAATCACCTAGTAAGAACAGGCTGGCCAGAATTCCTCCCTAGTTGACTCTCAATATATTTGGGCTGAAAATACTTACAAAGTGATGTGGAAAGGTTATGTTTTGATTAACCTGGTACAAGGATGATCTAGACCAGTATTTCTCAACCTTGGCGACATTAAGATGTATGGACTTCAACTCCCAGAATTCCCCAGCCAGCACAGTAAGTTACAGTGAGAAAATGGCTAGGGAATTTTGGGAGTTGAAGTCCATACATCTTAAAGTTGCCAAGGTTGAGAAACACTGATTGAGACACTTGACTGTTAGCTTTATTTGCTAGTGTTGGAGGAAATATCCCCCTGGTTCAGTTCCAAGCTGGGACAAAGGCACTGGAGACAAAATGGAGGCTGGAGGCTGATTGGAAAGAGGGTCCATTTATTGATGAAGCAGAACCACCAAGCATGTGTGATTCTGGGTAGCAGACCATATGGAGTTGAGAGTGAGAGGTTTTTATACCTTCTCTTGGGCTTTGCACTTTTTTTTTTTAATTTGATTTATATGCCGCCCTTCTCTGGAGACTCAGGGTGGCTTACAATGCGCTAAGCAATAGCCTTCATACTTTTGTATATTTATACAAAGTCAGCTTATTGCCCCCACAAACTGGGTCCTCAATTTACCTACCTTAGAAAGGATGGAAGGCTGAGTCAACCTTGAGCCTTGGTGAGATTCGAACCTGCAATAATTGCAGGCAGCTGATGTTAATAACAGGACTTTAGACCACCGTACTATCCAAGGCTCTTGAGCTTCCTGTTCCTGTGCAAGAACATGTATTCTATTGGCTGTTGTCAGACTCCCATGGGGCCGTGTAGGGGTTATGTAGGGGTCATAGCTTGCTCTGTAGGTTGTCTTAGAAGTTTGGTTGAAGTTTCTGGGGGTGATGCAATGTCCTTAGAAGATTGTGCAATGTAATGAGCTCTGTGTCTTAGTGGGTTAATCCTATTATGTCCTGAAGGGTCATATCTTAATCCCATCATTCTGGAGCTGAAGGTCTTTTGTTTTGTAGATAGGCTGGCCTAATCTTTCTTAATGGGCACAGAATACCTGCTGGGGGGAGGTAGATGGGGCTCTGATTTTCTGCCTCCCATAAGATTTTTTCTTTTAGGGGAAATCTTTTATCCTTTTTAAAAGCGCTCCATGGCTTAGGACCCGGGTACTTACGGGACCGCCTACTACCACCAATAGCCTCCCACCGACCGGTACGTTCCCATAGAGAGGGGCTCCTCCGGGTGCCGTCGGCCAAACAATGTCGGCTGGCGGCCCCCAGGGGGAGAGCCTTCTCTGTGGGGGCACCCACTATCTGGAACGAGCTCCCCCCAGAGTTACGGAGGATCCCGGATCTTCGTGCCTTCCGCCGTGACTTAAAAACTTTCCTGTTCCACCAGGTGGGCCTGGCCTAATTCTTCCCTTTTCCCCTTCTGTCGTAAAATAATTTAGAAATTTTGAATTGTAATATTTTAATTTGGGGGTTTTAATATTTTAATATTGTAAATTGGGATTTTAAATTATTGGGGCCAATGTTTAATTCGGTTTTATTTGGTTTTTAAATTTTGTATATATGTTTTTTATTTATGGCTGTTCACCGCCCTGAGTCCCCCCGGGGAGAAGGGCGGTATATAAATTTAATAAAATAAAAAAAAATATTTAACCTTTTTAAATATTCCTCAAAATATTTCATTCTTCTGGGAGGGGGTGGCTTCCCACATTAGAATAAAGTATGTATATTTGCTATCTTTGGACTTGGGTGCAGGGGTGAAATGCTCCCGGTTTGGACCGGATCGCCCTATCCGGTAGCGATCATGGTAGGTTTTTCGGAGAACCGGTAGCAATTGCGGCACAAGGCTCCGCCCACCCACCTGGTTGTTGTTACTTCCTGGTTTTAACCAGGAAGTAATGTGTTTTTTGCCCTCTGTGCATGCAGTAAAAAAAAGGCTGAGCTGCTTAATCGTCAGAGGCTTTCTTTTAACCTTTTAAAAGCATTTTTTAAACAACCTATTGGACTGAATAGGGTGTAAAAAATGCTTTTAAAAGTAAAAAAAAAGTTCTGATGGTCACAGCTGAGCTGCTTAATCGTCAGAGGCTTTCTTTTAACCTTTTAAAAGCATTTTTTAAACAACCTATTCGGCTGAATAGGTTGTAAAAAATGCTTTTAAAAGTAAAAAAAAGCCTCTGACAATCACAGCTGTGCCTTTTTTTTACCTTTTAAAAGCATTTTTTTTACAATCTATTCAGCTGAATAGGTTGTAAAAAAATGCTTTTAAAAGTAAAAAAAAAGATTATGTGCCACAGCTGATCATCTCCCCCGCGCGTGCTCTTCTACTTACCCCATGCCTCCTTTTAGCATGTACTGTGTGCGCGCGTCCCTCGCATTTAGTCCACGGTGCACACTACGCATGCATGTGCGCAGTGCATGTTTGGCATGTAGCATGCATGCACAGCCAGTGAACTAGCAGTAAACCGGTTCAGATTTCACCACTGCTTGGGTGGGAGATATCTAAATGTTATAGTGATTATTTGGGGACAAAAAAAAGCATGATGAGCTATCCTTCGAAGCTACAACCTAGCCCCAGTTATAAATTCCTATTGGTGTTCTTATTAGAATGATTATAATTATGTATATAGCTACCATATCTTCTGACTGGAGTTATTTTAAACCATCCTTTCATTGCTGTATAAATATTAAAAGAACAACCATAGTCTTCCAGAAAATTGAATAGTCAGTATCCATCACTGGAGATTTTCATGCAGGTAAAACTAAAGATGTTATATCATCTCTCCTTCATGTCCCCCACTTGGGAACAAGTGAATCACTTATTGAATGTGATTTTTGTCATTATGCTTCTCTTTTTGAAAACTCTGTTTGCCTTTAAATAAAATACACCCTGTGCATTACTTCAAATAGTTCTGTTCCATGCAGACTTTTAACAATCTCCTTGTGGAGATTATTGGAAAGTAGAGTTTGAGGTTCTAGCCATAGTTACTGTATTCTTGCATTTTTTAAAAAGGGGGGAAGTCCGTAAGGGACTTAAAAGGGAGTCCATAAACTTGGCGTCAGAAAAATGTGCAAATCACACCTTGTATCTTCACACAAACCATTTACTTCTCCTATCTTTCTTTCTATCTCCCTTTGAAAGATTGAAACTTTTTGGTCTGCATTTCTCCCTAGCGCTTTTCACAGGAGAGATGCAAATATCAGAGGATAATCCAGTTTGCAGCACAAAGCTTATATATGTGAGCTCAGCAATTCCAGCTTCCCCGTGTAAGAAATTGCTCTGTGCTAATGTGAAGTGTTCTCTCTCCCTGAGCAGAGAAGCAGTCACAGATCCTAGATCTTCATTTAAAGGCTGTCAACATTTTGCATGCTCTTGGCAATGGGATGTTTACTGCACTCTCATCTGGAAATACCATACCCTGGAGGGAACCAAAACTATACTGGGGGGAGGGGAGCTATTCTATAAAGCATTTAATGAGATAAGTTTTTAAAAACCCCATACATGGATGATTCCACCTCCTTAACTTTGAAGATCTCACTGTTTGCCAAGCAGCCCTCCCAAACTCCCAACTGCCAAGCATCATTCACCTACTGCTGTGCTCAATAGTTGGATTACTGTCTATGGCAGACCCATTACTCTTAAAGAACAGGCACAGAGAGTGACTTTTGGTTCAGCGCTAATACTTTTCTGCTTGAGCAGAGAAATAAAAGAAGGCTGAGATCAGTTATTGGACAGTGGGATGGGAGTTGGATAGCAGAGGCCAGCAGACTGCTGTTCCTCCTGACTGATTGCACAAACTAGAAAGGTTACTGCTTTCTGCCCGGGTGTTCCAACCCAAGAATGGAGGCCAATAACCAGCTTCTTTTTAAAGTATAATGATTACAAGGATGTTTATGTGGCTTTTGATATTTCTTCTCCCAAAGAGTTTTTCTGCAAGTACTTATCAGTAGCAATTGGAAGGCAAATGTTCAAAGCAGTTCCTAGCAAAAATGGACCTAAGGTAGAGTTGTTTTTTTTATATATATATATTTATATGCCGCCCTTCTCCGGAGACTCAGGGCGGCTTACCATGCATTAAGCAATAGCCTTCATACTTTTGTATATTTTATACAAAGTCAGCTTATTGCCCCCACAAACCGGGTCCTCATTTTACCCACTTTAGAAAGGATGGAAGGCTGAGTCGACTTTGAGCCTGGTGAGAATTGAACTCACAGTAATTGCAGGCAGCTGGATGTTAAATGCTGCCTTAGTAGGAGGCATTAGCCTCCTACACCACTCAGGCTCCTACGCCACTCAGAGTTAAGTATCATAAGCAAGTCAGGGATTTCAATCAACTTTCAAGTTGGACCTCTCTGAAATAGCTTCAGGTAAGATCATTCTAGATCTAGTTAATTGATCTTAGACACTAATGTAGCAAAGAGGACAGTGGAAAGAAAGCATAGCAAAGAACACTTAAGATTAACAAGAGCCCTGGTGGCACAGCAGACTAAAGTGCTGTTAAGTAGCACTTAGCTGCCAGCTGCCTGCAATTACTACGAGTTCAAATCTCATCAGGCTCAAGGTTGACTCATCCTTCCATCCTTCTGAGGTAGGTAAAATGAGGACCCGGATTGTGGGGGAAATAAACTGACTTTGTATAAAAAAGAACACCGCTTGGTGGGGGGTGGGGGGGGGCAAAGCCCTACTAAGCAGGTATATAAAAAAGTATGAAGGCTATTGCTTAACGCATTGTAAGCCGCCCTGAGTCTCTGGAGAAGGGCGGCATATAAATTGAACCAATAAATAAACAAACAAATGACTACAATTGTAGATCAATGAATTAAGTAAGTTATCATGAGAAAATGAGACCGAGGAACACAATAATTGACCAACTCATGGAATAAGAACTACTTAAATTTCTGAAGATATCTTAATTGCTAGTAGATAAATGTAATGGAATCTTGAAAATCTGCTAAAGCATTTCTCCAGATCAACTTATATCTAGCAGAATTAAAGAGGAGTTTCTCTGAGTCTCTTCTGCATACTTCCTCCTTAGATTGAGGTGTATCTTTTGCAACAATCCTTTTTTCCTCCTTCACATTCCCTGGGCTTATTAGACAGACATTCTCTTACAAATCCATTTCATCATCATTTAGAAAGGTGTGGACAGATAATTTGTGTGCTTTGCTCAGTTAGCTGTCAGATGTTATTTCATGGTTGTCCTGTCCTTCTTTCCATGCTCCACAATATTCTATAATGCAAATTATTGCAGAACCCATATGAATTCAACTGCTTTCATAAATTTGTTCAGCCAAATTACACTGGTTAATTTAGTTTAGGGCTAGCATATCTGGACTGCAAAGATCCAGGCAATGAGTAGAGAGTAACAAGAAGGTAAAGACGTTTCTAAGCCTTTGCTGCCAGCTAGAGGTCATCCAGACCTTTGGAGTGTAGATATAGTAGTGCTAACATAGTCACTTTTTGAAATTTACAAGATTGGAGTTACAAGAAGTATTGAAACAAGTGACTGGTTGGCATGACTGACCCATAGAGCATGGGTCTATATGAGAGGGATTGAAGAGATTCACGTGCAAGCAAAAGCTCTGTGAAGTTAGAGCTATATTGGTGGTAGAAAGTGACATATGTGCGAGAGAGAGAGAGAGAGAAAGAGAGAGAGAGAGAGAGAGAGAGAGAGAGAGAGAGAGAGAGAGGAGGGATGAGTTAGATGGCAAAAGCATTGAGCTAATGAGGAAGGAAAGGTTGTGATTGGAGGTGAGAGAATCTTCCTCTTGTAGGACCTGTATTTAATCTCAATTCATCTTCTTTGAATCTGGGCAGGTAATTTCTTCTGTTTGTACTTCCCCGAAGAAAAAGAAATAAGATTCAGTCACCTGCTTCCAAAGAATATAAATAAGTCTGTAAAGGTGGCCTGGTTTTACAGGGCCATATTTCTGGCTCCAAAGGAACCTCATTAGCTAAAACATTTTATGTTGCCATCAATAATTCAAGTTGCTACTAAGATATTAAACTGAAATGCTGTAGCAAAGGGCTACAAAGCCACGGCCTCAAGGACCTGAGATGAGAAAATCTAAGTCTTGAGAGATCCCCGTTTTACTCCCTTTCAGACTATCGACTTTTAGACTTTTAGCAGTGAGAGGTGCTAACTGCTTCTTAAAGCAACTGTTCTTCAATGCAGGATCCAATCTGAGTTGGTCACTGGGACCAGAGGTTTAGTCTTCCCAGTTTTTGGACTCGTATTAGATGCTCTAGATCCTGGATCCTGCAATATTATTCTGGGACATATATATTCCCCTTGATTTGTGTTCTTCAATGTCCTAAAACAGATTGTTGCATTTAGTATAGGGAATTTACTAGCTGGCTTTAAGAGTTTGGGATGGGCAGAGTATAGTTTAATTATATAGAGATTAATTTTGAAAAGAGGAATTCTTGCTGGGAAAGATAAAGGAAGGATTTGGGAGGACAGGCATGAAATTATGGCCACAAATTTCCTTGCTTCATTATTTCTATATTTTCTTGTGAGGATGAAAGATCTTGTTAAGCTTAAGGAAAGAACTCTACTAGGTAAAAGGCCCAGAAACTGCTGAGTTTTTATTTTTTTACTGGGATTATTATTGGGTGCTTATTACTTTATTACCTGGGTACTTGGATTATTAGTTTACTTTATTACTTGGGCACTTAGATTATTACTTGGAAAGCAATTGACTCACCCAGAACTGAATTATGAATCTATTTCCACTTTTAATTGAAAACGCTTTATGGAACCCAAGTTTTGCATCACTTGGGTTTTCAATGAAATTAATGTAACAATTTTTTAGTATGCTTACTTTGCATGCATGCCTATGGATGCAGTTTATGGGCAAAAATTTCATAACTGAGTTTATGTCAGTTAGGTCTTATATAACCCAGGGACTCTGTTAAGTCCTCAGGGCTACAACGCCATCTAGAGACTTACCGGCTGCCAGGCGATCCTGATTGGCTATGACGTGAGCTACTAAAAAGTGGGAAACCAGAAGCCCTGTCATTGATTCAGCCATCTGACAGCTCCGTATTTAAGGGGCTGTTAGACGGCACTTGTTGCTGTTGCCTCACGGAAGTTTAGCCCGTTAGCTGTTGATTCTGTTAGCATTAAAGGTTGTTATTATTACTTGCAACCTGTCTGGCCTCAGTTCTTACTTGCCGAGTCTCCGTACAGAGCAGACTCCCTATAAACAAAAAACAACAACTACACTTTTGTATGTCCCATGCCTATACTGTGCAAGTATAAAGTTAGCTTTTAAAATGTGGCAATGGTATGAATTCCTATGTCTGTTTAACTGAAGCTGGATTAGATTATTGATTTCCCAAAAACCAAGCAGTAATACCTATCCTAGGAATTCTGCACATTTTTCTTTTGGATTGAGTCAGGCAGAATGAGATCAAGTAAGGCTCAAGTTTTGTTAATGAAGGATTGGTAACAGTCTGTCATTATGATTCAGTTTGCAAGGTTTCCACTCAGTCTTTCAGTCTAGCAGAAGGTGGGTGCAAATTTCCTTCTGTTTTAAAGAGAACAAGCTGTTGATAAGAGTTGATGAAATGCTTGCCAGACACACCAGAATGATGATTGTTAGAATGTGTGTGCATGTATGCGCATGCGTATGGCTTCCATTATACAAAATTGGAAACAAATCCCTGATGATTTCTGGCAAACAAAAAGGACTAGAAACCCTGGCAAAAAGTAAGGTAATAATAAGGAATGCAAAATAATAACAATAATAATTGAGAATCATTTCCCTCCCAAGATGGTGCCAAGGCAGTGTGTTGGTGAGTGAGTGCCAATAGAAGCTGGTTTTAGTATATTACAGCAGGTTGGCAGATTGGAGAGTTGGACTAACAGATGGTGGTGTTTCCATGGATTTGGTTTTCCCCACAATGAATGCTGCTTCCTGTCAAGCCCATGCGATTCCTCTCCCTCATTAGGTTGGGCTGTTACTTGGGGCAGAATTACATGTGGAGCCTGGAACTTACGTCCTTATCTGGGCTGCCACTGGTTTGACTGTCGGTTGGACTATCATCTCTCTTGGACTGGCAGTCAGATGATTGGATTGCTGGGTACCCTGAACACTTTGTCAGCTGCATAGCTGAGGAGAGGACCTGGTGCACCACCAGTGTCAGAGGAGTCTTTTAAGTGTGGAAATTGTGACAAAGAAGGCAGTGGAAGAGAAATTAAAATTGAGAGATTTTGGGTGATTTAGAGTGGGCTGCAGTGGATGCAAGGATGGGATGAGGTACTGTTTTAGGCTTTCTTCTTGTTACTGTGGTTCCCTCAATCTATCTGGGTAGCCATTTTTCCCTGGACTTGAGAACCAAATAGAGGGTCAAGCAAATCTGTGGACTAGGGTTAGTGGTAAGTGAGAGTGTTTCTGCCCTTGAATTGAGCTGGCTATGGATGGGAACCAAAGGGGATTGATTGATTCACCCTCATGATATCTGATGTTCCTGGTAAGAGGTCCAGGCTGGTGAGATTAGATTGATGATGGTAGGATGAGATGGATAGGGGGCAGGTGAAAAGGGTGAGGACAGGTTGTAAAATCACAGTAGTGATGGGTAGCGGGAGATATGGGGGGACTACTCACAGGGACTATGCCAAAGGTGTATTGTTCCTATGGCACATTCCAACCAGTGGTGGGTTTCAAATTTTTTTACTACCAGTTCTGCGGGTGTGGCATGGTGGGGGTGGCATGGCTTGGTGGTCATGGCAGGAAAAGGATACTGTAAAATCTCCATTCCCTCCCCAATCCAGGGGAAGGATACTGCAAAATGCCCATTTCCTCCCAATCAGCTGGGTCTCGGGAGTCAGAGAATAGATGGGGGCGGAGCCAGTCAGAGGTGGTATTTACTGGTTCTCTGAACTACTCACAATTGCTGCTACTGGTTCTCCAGAGCTGGTCAGTACCTGCTGAATACCACCTCTGATTCCAACTCCTGAAATTTGTTCCCAAGCCCCAGATGGCAGATCTTCAATGGCCTGGGCTGTTGGCTGCTGCTGTGGAATGCCAGTACAGTCTCTAGTAAGGCCACTGTCATTCATGACTTAATTGTGGATGAGAAGACTGACCTGGCCTATATTCCAAGATCTATTTGGGGGTGGGTGGGTCGGTTTCCTTTTTCTGAGATATGCCCAACTGTTTGGGAAAATGACACCAGTCAAGACATCAGGGTAGGGGCAGTGATGTCCAATATTCATGGGAGGCATCTAGGCACACTGCTCCTCAGATTAATGGGTACAAGATTCTATTTATTGGGTTAGATTCTAAGAGGAATCAGATGGGACTGTTGCTATTATATCAATCTCCCTGCTGTGTAATAACTTTCCTGTATGAGCTTCCTGACTGCATGGTCAGGGTGGTAGTGGAGTTCCCCAGGCTTATGAACTTGAGGAACTTCAACTTACTTGGGGGAAATAGCTGAAGCAGTTGGGAGTTCATGGCCATCATGGTAGTCATGGGCCTATCCCAAATCATCCAGGGCTTAAAGCATAATAGTGATCATATACTTGGCCTGTTTTTTCCTGTCAGAGCAGTGGCAGGATGTTATGAAAATGCGGGAGATACTGATTACTCCTCTGTCATAGTCAGATCACAGGGGAGCCTATTAGATTTCCCCACCACAGATAATTGACAGAACTGATTGGGTTACAGAGAAAGCTTGGGGTTGTCCTTGAAGGCTTGCTACATGGTCTGGCGGAAGCCTTGATAGCTACCTGGAATGAGAGAGTGGCTGTGACTTTGAACCAGATTGTATCTGAGCAGTCTATCTGTGTCCATGGATCCCAGAACTCATGGTATATAGAACAGTTAAGGGAATTAAAGAAGGCTGGGAAGTGTCTTACGTGCCTCTGGTGTATGGCAAAGAGGTCAGTGATTTTGTGACTCTAGTTTGTTTGTCTTAAATGAACAACCAGTGGAAATCTGAGAAATTATGAACTTGTCAAGTTAACATGTACCCCAGACAAATTGTTGGAAATAGTTCTAAAGAAAAAAAAACTATTAGACCCACAAACTTCACTGACAGAAAATCATTATAGATTCTTTAAAGGGAAATTCTTTCTGAGCATCTTCTACAAGTGTTTTTGAGTGTCAATAGGCATGTGTATGGAGACAACCTTGCCATTATTGGATGTTTGAATTTTTAAAAATCATTTGACATCAATAGATCTTAGTTAACTTAATATTTCTTAAAGGAAGCCTCAAAATAAACAACAAGGACAGCAACAAAAGACAGACGCATGCCATTGAAATCCACTTGACTGATTACATTTGAAAGGCACAGCAGCTTCTGCTTGATTATGATGGGGACACTTATTAAAAAGGTCCTGTATTGAGCACCTGCAACAGGGGATGAAAAGGTTCTGAGAAGTAGAGCTAGTTCTATGTCCTACTGAAATCTAAAGTAGCCAAGTAGACTGGCTCTGAGTTTGCATCATCTTATCTAGCTTTTACCCTAGCCAGTTTTAACATTGTCCTCTAGGTTTTGTCATATGTACCTACCTTTGAACTGGCCACACCAGCAGCTAAACTATCAAGAAATTGCTCCAGAGTTGACAGCTCAGTGGTTTAGAGCCATGTGAGTATGAAATGATTAATAGCCATGGGGTTTGGGGAGCAAAGTATGATTTGAGGTTGGTACCATGTTTTGATATATGTAGCGTATCATGGAGGAATGTACTTACCCTTTGGGAAATCTAAACTGCAGAAAATGTGTGTGGCTATGGAAAAAGAAGGCGTTGAAATAAGACTACTTGTTACTCCTTGTCTTAGAATTCTTTTTAAACAAAAGATATTCTGATGAGTTACTCAGACTGGTTCCCTAAGTAATTTCATGCTTCACTCTTCACACCAGCATATCATTTCTGACTTATTTTCCATGGTAAATTTGAGAACACCAATACAAAATTTTTCTATATTTTGTACTGTTGGAAAAACAATTGAAACTTTGGTTGACTGTATTAAAGAGAAAAAATCCATCTGAGTAGTTAGAGTGATATTTCCATAGGGAGACAGGAAGAGATTGGGCGAGCAGAAAAGTAGACATCTGGAGGTAAATATGCTTAGAAGTAAAATCTTAATGAGCATATGGGTCAAACCTGTAGAATGTTGTATTTAGTTTTTATTTCCAATAATTTTAGCTTTTGTTCATGTTATACTGAGGAAGTGGATCTTGGATTAATGGTGCTCATTTTGTTAGATGACATCACATCATCATTTTGATGACATGTTGAGGTAATTTTGTTCTTTTTGCCTCAGATGATAGGATTTAAATCAACTAGTTCAAATGGCAGGAAAATGTAGTCTTTGACTAAAAAATATGAAGAACTTCCTGACCATACAAGTTGTGTGCCACCAGCAAATTCACTTCATTTTAAGGGTTTTAGAGATTAGCTGGCTAATTATATCTAGAATACATACTAGAATTCTGCACCAGAAATTTTCTGCACCAGTAGGACATGGACATGATGACTTTGAGCTTTTTTATAATTCAGTAATGGAATTGGATGTGTTTTTAATTTCCTTCTCATGCAACATGCAGAGAAGATATGTATATTTGGATGTATGTGTTCAAGCACAAAAGTGGAATGTTCATTGCTTAGAGTCAGCTAAGATTGAAGTGGCCTACAAGCCTAATGAATGAATGAATAAATAAATGAAGTAAGACTGAAATAGCACCTTCATTTGTTGAAAAGAGCATTTATCAGATTACGTGCAATCAACAAGGATGTAATAGTATTTGCTCACTCTAAAGAACTCATAAGAAGGAAAAGCTAAACACTGATTGGGCACTCACTGCTTTACTGAAGCTCATTCTATTTTGTAACAAATTACATACAAAAATGCCTTTTATGAATGCACTTCTAAGGTCTAACCTGTACCATACCTAGGTGGGAGATTTTACCATGCTCTCTGAAAAAACTGTAGCTGCAAGGAAGTCAGCCAGCTTGATTATATAAAAAGCAAGAGATATTAAGTCTAAACCTTTGTCCTAGTCTCCTTGCACATCACAGCTGCATTACCTTAAGTTGATACTGTTTCTAAGAGGGAAGGAATACAGGTGTCTATGTAAGACATAGAAACTACTGTGGGCACTTTTTCACCCTAGATTCACATTTCAATTTAAAGAAAGGTTCCAGGGTCATGCTATTAAAGGCTGGCAGGAAAACAGCAATTTTCAGTAGTAAAGGCTTGCATTTTTTTAAGGAATCAAAGTTGTAAAACAGACACAAAGAAATCTTTTAGGAGGCCAAATACACCTATCTTCTACAATCTACCCCAAACCATTGTAAGAATATCTGAAAAACAGTGAAGAAGATGCACCGAAGCTAATGTACCATGAAGGCTTACTGAGAGAGACCAAACTGGCTTATAAGAAAGACCAAATGAAGAATAGAAAAGAGACAAGGCAAGGCAAAGTATTACATGGTCAGCATAGAAAACATTGGAGGCCAAACAGTTTAACAACAAGACCTAGCAATAGCTCAAAGCAGGAAAGTTGAAGAAAGAGACAGAGGGATGAATTATGGCTTCACAAGACAAAACCTTAAGAACAAATGCATATAAAACCATCCCATTGAGAAGAAAGCAACAAGGGAGAGCAAATGCCATCTCTGCAAAGAAGCTAAAGTAATAGTAGATTACCTAGTTAGGTGCTGCAAGAAGATCACACAGACTGACTGCAAACTATGGCATGACAATGGTGCATTGGAATATCTGCAAGATATTGCCAGCAAACAAGAACTGCTGTGGCCACAAAATAGATGAAGTAATAAGTGCTCTTTAGAATGCAAATTGAAAAGCATATGTCACATAACATCTCAGACTTAATAACTGTTGATAAGAGAGCTACAGTCTGGATAGTGGACATTTCAATACTTGAACATAGCAGAATAGAACAGATACAACAGAAGAAAATCACAAAATACAAAGATCTGAAAATAGAAGAGGAAAAACTGTGGCAAACCAAAACAAAGATAGTATCAGTAGTAATATGAGCCTTGGGTGCAATCCAAAACATGTAATGCACTACTTGAACATCAACAGCATTGACAAAATCACCATCAGTCAATTGCAAAAGGCAGATTTACTTGGAACATCTTATATCCTACAACGATACATTTAACACGATCAAAGAACAACTGTCTGTCCAAGGTCTGTGGTAGTACTCGACAGGTGGATAAAAATGCCAGATCTACACATCTGGCTGATTATGCAAGGAACCAAGCCAAACCAAGCCAAGCCAAGCCAAACCAAACCAAACCAAGCCAAGCCAAGCCAAGCCAAGCCAAGCCAAGCCAAGCCAAGCCAAGCCAAGCCAAGCCAAGCCAAGCCAAGCCAAGCCAAGCCAAGCCAAGCCAAACCAAACCAAACCAAACCAAACCAAACCAAACCAAACCTAACCTCCTGGCCTGCTTTTGTTATATTAATGAAGTCTTCCCTAATTTGATACTCTTTGGATAACTCAGCATGGCCAATGGGGAGGGTGAAGTTTATAAATCAAAATTATAGGAGAAGATCTAGTAAGAGAATTTCATTAGAGTTTTTTCTGGGATATTGCCTAACCACCAAATGGCTATCGTGATAGGTGTAGCTTGTGCCAAATATTGATTTTCTAGAAGGCAAACTGGTGAATGTTCCCCTAACATTCTAGCTCCTCAGGATATTCCTTATTATACCCCTTACTTCTATGTTTTTGTGGGCTACCAGATAGAGTTCCAAAGAAAACATTCATCTATAAATAGTTCCCATTCCTATTTTAAAAGACTGCCTAAAGTCTTTTAGGCAGTGGGACCTTTTGAGAAAGAAACAAAGATGAAACTGAAAGTTTGATCCCTGGTTTGTAGAATGCTTTCTCTCCCTTTTCTGTCCTGTCGTATAAAAAACAAATTTCCAGGGCAGCAGGAAGACTGGTTGGAGGTTTGGGATCATACTGATGTCCACTCATATATGGTACAAGGCATGAAATAGGAATTGTTGTTGTTGATTATGATGATGATTCAGGCAAGGAGGTGTTTTGCAAGATGAAGAAGGACTGAAGGAAGAAATGTCTTTTTTCTCATCTTTCTAATCTAAGATTGGTGAATTGTGTAGTGAGGAAGATTACAGCAGATTTTACAGAGCTTCAAATTACAATGGAAGGAGAGAGAAAAAAGAAAGAATAGCTCATGGTCATATCAGAAAAGTAAATGCAGGGCAGTCATGCTTGGACGTGATTTGAAAACTACACTGTAGCCTAGATTCAATGTGTCAGAGTGGGAAAAGGAATATGGGAAGATGTTGGGGGCATTTTGAGAGACAAGTTAACCTCCAGATGTTTCCTGCAGCATTTTCCTTGGAGAAATGAAAGAAAAAAGTTTTAAATCATTGTTGTATCATCTTACCAGTTGGTTGCATAGAACAATGCCAGAAAACATCATCTTTTGGCATTGATGGACTTAGATGGATGGACAATAATTGCTTTGTATTGGATAGCTGGCAGTGTAATTCCTTCAGAGAAGAAAACTGTCATAATCAAATATGTTTATTTGTTTATTTATTTATGCATTTATATGGCTACCCACTCAAAGTAAGCATACAAAAAGATAATTCCTCCATAACTAATTAATATTAAATAGCATGGCCCATTAAAAGATACTAACTATAAAATGTTGAACAGAATTGAGAAGTTCTACAGACTCACAGAGACCCAAAGCCATTACTGAACACAAAGCCTACATAAAGAGATAGGTCTAAACCATCTTCCTAAAGACTGTAGGATTGAGACAAAAGTAAGAGAAAGGTCACTCCAAAGGGAATGGAGTCACCACATGAGATTATTGTTTCAATGAAATGCCCTTCCTGTCCCTTTCTGTTTGGGGAGCAGGCAGTCCTGCAGATGACCTGGTTTTATGCAATAAAGGGATTTATAGATGATAACCAGCACACTTATTTATAACCAGAAAGTTATTGGGAACCTATACAATTCATGAAGTAGAAATATTATGTGTAATGAGAATTATGTTGATGAAATAATGAAATAATATTGGATAGACACAACAAAACATTAAGCAACAGGTGTATGCCTTGGTACTGGAGGGAGGTACTGGTACTAATACTACTATAGGTTTCATTCTGTGGATCAAATATTCGCAGGAACTTAATTCCCCCTGGAAAGGAAATTTATAGGAAAGAGATGTATCTGCTAAAAGTGAGAAAAGGATCACAAAGGTTATAGCTATTTCATTTCCACATAAGTAGGATGCCTGGGCAATTTGCAGAAGTCTGTCTTATCAATAGTTTATTACGGATACTTTACAAAGAAATATTACATGTAAACCTCTTTATCTCGGTCACTAAATAAGAAGAGCAAACTATGAGAAACTGAGAGTATAATTAGTAACTTTAGGCGCGGGAGGAGTTTTGCATTTCTTTATTACAGTAGCTCTTATTTCTTTCTCTGGTTATTCAAAGATAATTTTGCATGAAGAGTCATACCTTTATTATGTGTTTATAATTGCTGACTCCTCTTCCCCCATTTATGAAGCCCACTGCCTTTTCTCAAATTTTGGGTTGGAAAATTTTGGGATCTTACTTCTTACATTCTAAGTTTTGCTGCGCATGCTGACAACATTAAATTAATTAATAAAGCAGATATTAAGATCTAGCTCTTGAATAATTGAGGGACGTGTGGCTCAGTGACTAAGATGCTGAGCTTGTTGATTGAAAGATCGGCAGTTCAGTGGTTCGAATCCCTAGTGCCGCATAATGGGGTGAGCTCCCATTACTTGTCCCAGCTTCTGCCAACCTAGCAGTTTGAAAGCACATAAAAATGCAAGTAGAAAAATAGGGACCACCTTTGGTGGGAAGGTAACAGTGTTCTGTGCGCCTTTGGCATTTAGTCATGCCAGCCACATGACCAAGGAGACGTCTTCAGACAGCGTTGGCTCTTCAGCTTTGAAATGGAGATGAGCACCACCCCCTAGATTCAGGGACAACTAGCACATATATGCGAGGGGAACCTTTACCTTTACCTTTTTACTTCTTACATTCTACGTTTTGCTGCGCATGCTGACAACATTGAATTAATTAATAAAGCAGATATTAAGATCTAACTCTTGAATCATTGGATAACCAGCATTAGATTTTAGACAGACTAACTTTATTTACTTTTAGCCTAACTTCTGTTTTAAAATGGCATTGCAGTTGTTAAGAAGGGTTGTTTTAGGATGATGTGCTGCCACAACATTTGCTGCATTTCAATGAAGAAATCAGGACATACAGATTCAGCCGTATTTCTAATGTATCAAAAGTGTTCCTATGGCAAGACACATGTACTTTAAATTTCTGTATATGAAAGAAATTCAGCAGAGTTAGCCTATTAATGCAAGTTGAAATTCTCTCTTTCGTACAGCCATTAACGATGCAAAAGCCTTGCCATCTTTTGCAATTGGTTGTACCTTATTCTCAGCTAGTTTATTGGCCTAAAATAATTATTAGATATGCTAATACGTACTGTGACTGAGTTAGTTCTCCTTTTCTCCCATGGTTGCAGGGTAGGATCCCTGCCTGTTAAAGATCCTGGCTCTAGCAGCTCATGTGCTGTGGAGTAATATTGAATTATTGCATTCTTAAATCCCTACTGCCTCCTGTAGCAAAATATGCAGATGGGAACTGGCAGGGGAACTTTTGTTTTGGCCTTTGAAATGGAGCAAAAAGGCTTCATGATCACCGAGAAGTTAATGAATGTAGACCTTGTGTTTCCATATTCAGAGTGTCACTTTTCAGCACTAAACTGCTCTTTAATTGCTGCTCTTCAGGGGATCAACTGGTACTGCTAAACACTGTCCAATTTAAGTACCCCCCCTTCCCATTCCCCCAACCTTATCTCTGCCTGGAATGCTAATAGCATTCCCAAGTTCATTTGCTCTATTTCTTTCCTGGGAGCAGAATCAATGAAATGAGATAAGTACTCCACTAGCCCTTCTCCTAACAAAACCTTCTTTTATCTGTTCCTATTCCAGGTTGCCTGTTTTTCAGGCCTGATGGCCTTCTTCCAGCTGTTTGCATCTGACAGTTCTCTTTCAGAATTTCTGGCCAGGCAGATGTTTTACCTAATTGGCTTTTCCCCCCTCTTATCCTTACAGCATAGCTGTAACTATTTCAAACAAGCCCTTTTTTACACTAAAGTCTCCCTTCTATTGAATATTTTAAGCAATTTATTTGCACGCGGGCCTCAGTTGATATAACTTGAATTAAATGAATTGTAGGTCTATGGACTAATCGTTTTGGGGTTTTTTTTGCATCTAACTGCAGCTCCAACATATTCCACCTTTTCTTCTTCTACTGTGACCTCATGATCTCATGATATTGTCTTCATCTGTTCCCTATACCATATAATCTGGACTAGTGCTTAACCCGTATCCAAAGAAGTTCAACAATCAGCAAATATCAACTTATAAAGTCCTTCTTTGAACAGTTCCATGTAAAGCAGTTGTGCCAAACTTGCTGCTCTAGCTTTTGGGCAAAACTCACCCTCCTCTCCAATCCATAAAGGAAGAGATGGTTGACAACATTCATACGAGGGAGAGAAAAAAGCTGGGAGAATCTACCAATTCCTTTGCTGAACTTGTCCTGTCCACAGCAAATAAGTATTAGCATCTGAGCATCGTTGTTGCAATGGGATGGGGATCACTAATGCTTATAATGGTATAGTTTACTGCCAGTTCAAAGGCTGGTGGATAGGACTTTTAACTTAACTTAGGTATGAGAAAGAGCCCTAAATTAGACCCTGATGGACAAATGTTGGCTGACTTTCTTGGCAGTTTTTACTCTGGCATATTTATACGATGGTTTGTATTCCCTAAATCACACTTTATATTCTAATATCTGATTTGTTCACATAATCCAGCAATAATAATATTCTGATGTTACTCAGCATCTAAGGCAGCTCCAATATGGTCTATGAGAATTTTTATGACTTCTTTCAGTTTGTTTCCGAATTTTATGAATCTGTTTCCATACCATTGAGCAATTTGTTTTCCCTTCCATTTAACATTATGGCCTATCTGCTTATACATTATCACTCCTAGACCTACCTATCTTCTGACCCTTAATTAAAGCTCCCAGGCCTTCCTAGCATCATTGCCAAGGACGTGTTCGCACATTCAAGGTTCCAGTGTTAATTCAAAGGCTGTTAACATTGGTTTGTTATTGCAAATTAACAATCACACCACTGATGTGTGACCGAAAGATGACCCTGATCTTGAAATAATGGGAGAGATGTCCCATGCTGACATGGTTCATGTAGCAACAGTAGAGGAGAGCCATGGCAGCAGACTTTTCTATTAGAAACCCATAGGCTGTACTTTTGAAAGGAAAGCAAATGGCTTTCATTCAGCAGACACAAAAGTCCAGTGATTCCCAGATCATGAAAGATCACCACAGGTGCATAGACAAAATGAAGGAAGATGTTCCATTATGATTCTGCATTTTGTTCACTTACTATTTGGGAATGTTTTATATGTGCATGTGTTTAATTATAAGGAAACAACAGACAAAATAAAGATAAAAGATCTTGATTATTCTGGATTTTTTTTCTTCCCCTTTATTTCACATTCAAATCTACCTTGCCTCTGCTCACACAAAATGGCAAATGGGATATAGTGATTGGGCTATTGCAGGGGTGAAATCCAGCAGGTTCTGACAGGTTCTGGAGAACCAGTAGCGGAAATTTTGAGTAGTTTGGAGAACTGGAAAACACCACCTCTGGCTGGCCCCAGAGTGGGGTGGGAATTGAGATTTTTGCAATATCCTTCCCCCTGGAGTGGGGTGGGAATGGAGATTTTGCAGTATCCTTCTACTGCCACACCCACCAAGCGACACCATGCCCACCAAGCCACGCCCACAGAACTGGCAGTAAAAAAAATTGGATTTCACCACTGGGCTATTGGACTAGGGGAGGGGTTCCCAACCGGGGGAGCAAGACAATATTCCAGAGGGTGCAAAAACCTGGGTTTAGACGTTTCAAAATTATAGTGTATATGCATAATTATATGCATATAATTATTTACTTTTTAAGGGGTGAGAGAATATATCAGAAGCGTTTCAGGGGTGCAGGGTATAGAAAAGATTGGGAACCCCTGGACTAGGGGAAGGGCCAGCTTCAGATTCCTAATCAGCTATGAAGCTCAGTCATTGACATTGGTTAACACTCTTTCTATTAGCCTACAATGTAGGCCTTACACCATGTCACAACATTGTTGTGTATGGTTTATGAGAAAGGATACTGCCCTGACCACTGCTGAGGGAAGACTGAGTCTACAATAGAGATAAGGAAATTATTTTGGACCGAGGCTTGAATTAATTTTGGGATGGCATATTGGAGATTGCATGCCGTAGGTAGGAATCACTACATAAAAATGAATAAAGATATGCTGTGTGTCACAATACATGTTTCTTTATTCTTTCCACATGCATAAACAATACAACCAATTCCAACCATGTCCAGTGAATCAGGCCAGAAGTTGATTAGGTCTCTGGGCCAATGTTTATTGGTGTCTGATCTATCTGCAATTAATAAGAAACAATAATTCTCATAATTCTTATGCCGGGGTGGAGGGAATGTCTGCTACTAGGGAATTAGCTACAGAAATTATTTTAAAAGTCCATGGTACCAAACACTGTGTTAAAACCAATGGCTAATCAGTGACCTGTAAAATTCAGGTTGGATTTGGAATGCATGGTTCACATAACTACTTAACTAATGCCGGGTTTTTCATTTTCAAAAGTGAGTTTCATACAATGCACAATTAATCCTCACAACAGCCCTTGTGATGAAGGAAGCCAATTACATCTCATTTAGAAAAGCAAAGAAAACTGGCTTGTCTGCATGAGACGACACAGTTGACTTTTAAGGTGTGTGAACTTTGTATATTGACATCTGGTGGAGAATCAAGTCAGGAAACAAGGGCTGCTGACTCTGAACCCATGAAACTAGCTTTATAGCAGAATCATCTGCATGTCTGCAACAATGCAAAGTGGTTTTTGATTCCCACCTTTAGACATAACGTTTTATGGTTTGTGACTAAAAGGCTGCCAAAGCTCTATAAATCCATTCTGGATCAAATTTTAGGCTATCCAAAGTTGGAATCCAGCCTGATACATCCAGATCAATATCTAGAAGCCTGCAAATCCCACACAGTGATGACATCATTACTGCCTTGAAATAGCCAAGGTCTAGGATGATTCAGCACTTCATGACTTCCTCCTCCTTATGATAGGTTCACATATTGTGCTTAAGATATAATTCGTAATGTATAGATTGCAGTTCTGAGGTCATATGGTATGCAAAGCCATAATGTGGTTTGTTTGGTTTTGACTTAACATATTCTATTTACATAATCTAAATCGAGAACTTTGAGTGATATTCTTACTCTGGATGTTCTTGCCTGTATAACGTCAATTCTTGTGCTATCACTTTTTAAAAGAAAAATCTTGAAGTTTCTGCCTGGTACATCCAAACAGCTTCTGGGCACTATTATTCTCTTGAAGAGGGAGGCTACAATGTTGTAACCTAAGGATTGCAGTCAACTGTTAACAATAATCTTTCCTTGAGCAAGATTATTTATGCACAGACAGATGGATTCAGACTGAATAATGATTCTGTTTCTTTTCCTGCATTTTTCCCCATGGCCTTTTATTATAATTTGTTGCCTGTGTTTTGATAGTAAGAGGGGAATATTATTTTCTGGAAGGTCATCACATTATAAAGATTAATGTAGCAATATCAGGGCCATGAAACTAGGACTCTTAAACAATGGTACTTAAGTGGGTATTTTAATTTTTTACTAAGGTAGGCAATTGCTATTAGCTCATTCTATCAATGGGAGGGAAAACACCGGAAGCAAAATGAGTATCTCAAGGTCACACAGGATATTGGTAGTAGGCAAAACTTAGTGAAGTGGGAAAAATATAAAATAGAGCTACCCCCAAGGTGGTCACTGTTCAAAGCAAAGGAAAAAGCCCTCTTCTTCTCAAAGTAGTTGAGTCTAATTTTAACATTTGGGACAAGATGGCATTTTTTAGTACTCTTGAAGGCAGCAGGCTAGTGCAGGTCATGTTTCAAGACTCATGTATGGTACTTTCCTCTTTCAGAATGTCATCATTAGTTCATTATGTCTCCTGGCATTTTTATAGTGCCCATTCAAAGAAAATACATAATGCAGCAGCAGCAAAATATTTCATGAGACTGAAAGATTGTCTACCATACCAGCCCAGCCAGGGGCTTCTCCCAACAGAGCTACTTGTGACACAGCCAGCCAACTAGCTACAAGTAAACATCATTGCACTGGGATGCTGGCCAAGGAGGATGAGAAGAGCCCGGCATATATTTATGTGTGACTATTCTAGAAGGAACAAGTGGATGGCAGGGCAGCCATTCCCCTTACATATATCCAGTGCATAAGATGTTCCTTGAAGAAGTTCAGAAGCTAGAAAAACTCACCATAAAGTGAGATGGAAATGGCCAGAATGACATGAAGAGTTGTGTATGGACTGCATTTAGAGGGAACTCTATTGCATAGGAGGAAAGATAAAGATATACATAGCAATAGGGAAATGTGGTTGTGTCCAGCATAATGGGAAAAAAATGACTCAGGGTTTGTGAGGGTGACTTCTTGATGTGGTTTAAAAAGATCGGCTTTAGCAAAATCCCCACAGATGGCTGATCTAAGACTACTGTGGCTAATGGCGATCACATTGTATACAGTTTTAGTATCTAATCTGCGAATAACAAAATCTGTTCCAACTTCATTGGTAGAACATCTCTTTTGATAAAACAAGTGTGGCTGATACCTTTGGGACAAGCTGAAATGTACAAAGACTGGCCTTCTTTTATGTTATGACATGCTTTATCTGAGCCCTGATTCCAGTTCTACATAGCCCACAAGAGTCTGAAGAATTTAACTCATCATTAAATGTCAATGGTTCACCTATTCTCCAGTGGTCTGTTAAACATATCTGCTGGACGTACTTCTTTTTTTAATGTCTACTGTTACAGCTATATGTATAACATAAGCTATAGCATATGCCTGTCCGTGAAAAGATCCCAAGTTGTATTTTCAGATGAGAGAGAAAAACTCTCTGAAATCTTAGAAACTTGTTCTCAGATTGTGTCTGTAACTACAAACATAAGTCTGCTTGATTAATATTGCTTATTAAAGGTTAATATTTATTAAGGTCTTAATTGTGAAAGCAATGCTTCACCATCCAATTGGTGCCTGTTTTCCTCTGTTCCTAGAAGCCACAAACATAAAAAAGCACGAATGCCCTCCAAAATGAACATACTAGGAAACTCTGCACCTTTTTGTAATTCTTTATCCAGAGAAGATTTCCCTTCAGCACTTAAAAAGCTTTTTTTCCTATTTAAGCATCAGACACATGCAGATTCAGGTACATTATAATTTATGCATAAATATAATTTATCTATTATAATGCTATATACTCACCTTCTTCTACCATTTACTTATCTAGCTATTATTATTTTTAGTAATAATTCAAGATGGTGAAAACTAACTAATATGCCTTCTTCATCCTGTTTTCCCCACAACAACCCTGTGATGTGGGTTAGGCTGAGAGAGAATGATTGGCCCACAGTCACCAGTTGGCTTTCATGCCTAAGGCAAGGTTGGACTTGGATTATTCTCCAAGGAGAATTCCTTTAGAAGTTTCTGATAAAAATGTGGAGATGTTGTTAATCAGAAGGACAGAAACAACTACTTGTTTTGTTATTTGATGCAAAAAATAAAGGAGTAAATCTGTCTGAAACTCTGCATTCATTGCAAGTTTGCACTGGTTTTATACAGCACAGAATATAAGTTTCCTATTTTTCTCTGTTACACTTACCTAGCATCTTAAAGGTGAATGTATTGATTTGTTGAGGTTGTATCGTTTCTTGCAAACCCAATGTGTGGTCATTTTGATATTGAGTTCCCAATAGAGTGAGTAGCTGCTCTGACTTTTACAAAGCAGGCAAATATTCTTTTCCTTTCCCCTTTCCTCAATTCTTTTAAATAATGCAGTGGGACCAAGCACCTATAAAGTAAAGTGAATGCATTAATTTCCCTCCTTCCACTCAAGGAAGAATCCAGGTTGACTTTTAAAAGACTAGATATTCCTCACGGCCCAATAAGCTTCCACTGATGGAAGGCCTACTTCAAATCCATAAATAAGATATGGAGCTTAGGTATCTTCAGATGTAGTTTCTCCCTTCTCCCTCGTGTGTTGCTTTTGACCCAACATTGCCTTTCTCAAAGCATAACAAAAACTCTGATCAAGTAAATCCCGAAGCTTTTTTTGTGCTACAACTTAATGCCTTTCTGAGAAAAGATTTGAATAATGAATGCCCTTTCTTTCTTCCTTTCAGGGACTGAAGAAAAAAGGAAGAAAAGAGGTTCTTTTTGCCCACTTCTCCTTCCATAAAATTATGCAAAACCTGGTGCTCTTCATTAGCTGCACTGCTATGGTCCTTCAGAGGGCTTCGAAAGGGATCTTGTGAACTCATTTCCGGAAGCAGCTACCTCTCTGTTCTTCAGCACCTGCATTGAAATGGATACTGGAGTTGATTGGAAATCTTGACAGAAAAGTGATAGATAATTAAGGGGAAAGGAAACCATGCTCTGAACACTTCAGAGGGCCATTTTAGTCTTAGCCCTTTGAAACGTTGGGAGAAGCTATTTCCAACCCAGCTGAGTTAAAGATTTCGGGAATAGAATCCTTGGTTTCCATGGATCTTTAGGCTGATGGGATTGAGTTTCAAGTAGGATTTGGCGATGACTGGGAAGAAGGGGGGATCTGTGTGCATGGAGCAACTCTCCTTCTGTTTGTTCATGAGCGTCTGCTGTGGCTGGTGGTATCAGCCGGTCAGCACAGCCAAACCCAAAGGCCAAGGGCACCCCCACATGAACTCCATTCGCCTTGATGGGGATATCACTTTAGGAGGCCTCTTCCCTGTCCACGGACGGGGCTCTGAGGGAAAGGCCTGTGGAGAGCTAAAGAAGGAGAAGGGGATTCATCGACTTGAGGCCATGCTTTTTGCTCTGGACCGAATCAACAATGATCCTGAACTACTACCAAACATCACTTTGGGGGCCCGTATCCTGGATACCTGTTCTCGAGACACACATGCTTTGGAGCAGTCCCTCACTTTTGTTCAGGCCCTAATCGAGAAGGACAGTACTGAGGTGCGTTGTGTTAATGGGGGCCCTCCTATCATCACAAAGCCGGAACGTGTGGTTGGAGTAATTGGTGCATCTGGCAGCTCTGTCTCCATTATGGTGGCCAACATCTTACGCCTTTTTAAGGTAAGATTGCAGTCTATTTGCTTCTTTTTCCTCTTCTTTTCTCCTCTCCTAGCTGCGCAAGATAATTTGCAATTCAATCTGCAGGTGCTAAAATAGCTGCTAGTGACTGTTAAGTGAAGTGGGGGGGGGGAACGTTAAAGTGGTTTTAACAATAATTATGGAAAACTAAGTTTTTGCTATGCGATGAGGAAAGGAGGAAATCAAACATTCCTTTGTATTCTGAGGTTTTTTAAAGAGCTCTCGGTCTCCCGTGGGGAATTTGACCCTTCTGTTCAGGTAGGGAAATACCTCTGCTTTCCACTTTTGCAAGGAAAACTGATTCTAATCCTATAAGATACTGCCCAGATTCCCAATGTTGAGACTGATTTGAGAATTTCATGTTTTGTTTTACTGTCAAGTAGAATATTCATGTCGGGTGTACTTCAGAAGATGCTATCTGAGGATGAAAGATTATGAATGATGAATCTATGCTACCAAGCTATTTATAAACCAGCAAGAGAGAGAAGACCTTTTTAAAGGTGCACCTGAAATTTCCAAACCTTGAGGGCTTGGTCAGCTCTAAGGGCAGGTGAGGGTACCCGGCTTGCTTGATTTATCTTTTGGTGCTAAAATATTCTGAAGAATTCTCACACGTTGCCTTTTAACATTGCTAATTATAGCAAGGACAGAGCAAGTTGTTTGCGGTGCATGTTTGACAATGGCAGGCTTTCATACTACATTGTTAAAAATACCTCAGTGCAGATTTCTAAAGAATAGAGAAGAAAACATTTGTGCTGAATGAATGCTAGCGCAATACAATCTCTTATTCTCATGTGATAGACTTGTTATACAGTAATACACTTAACATCGCTGGTGTGCTTTTAATTTTAAAGCTAATGGTTTCAGCACTGTTATGCCTATTTTTAGATTCAAGCTTTGGATTTAGACCAGCATTCAGCCATGGTGCATGCAGATATTGGTAGACAAAGTCCAACATAGCTGGATTAGGACAAGGAAGGTTGCTTTAAGTACCGGTAGGTTAAATTTCCACATTGCTACGCTATCTCAAGCATTACGGGTACTTTTCAGGATCTGTCTTCTGACGCTTTTACTAAGACGTAGCACTATGACCTTTTCCTGTGGTACATGGATATTTAGTTGAGCTAACATATAATATTACCTGTAATACGGTATTATAGGAAGGGAAGAAAAATGACTCTGAATTTAGGAGACCTCTCCTAACAGGACTATCCTGTGCAATACCTGGCTCCCCCATTTTGACAAGTAAGTGCCAACTCCACTTGAAACTCATCTTGGAGAACTAACACATTCCTGTGTTACACCAGAATCCATACTCCCCTCCCTCAAAAAGGGCAGGTCCAGAATATGCATTACTTGTCTATCTGTCTGAAATAACTGATTAATATCAATTGACCATAAAATAAAGTACCCCAATGCAAGTATTAATTAGCCCACATTGATATAGGTTATTGTCTTTTCTCACACAACCCATCTTCTTTCTTCATGAAGGACCTGCAAAAAAGAAGGGGGGAAAACCCGCCAAACAAAATGGATTGGGGGTAAAAGAAAGAGGTTGCTGTACTGAGAAAAGAAGGAAAAGGAAGGAACAAAACTAGACTGAGGTGAGGCAAGGTGAAAAGTTAATGGGACATAACAGAGTAACAGAGTTGGAAGGAGCCTTGGAGGTCTTCTAGTTCAACTCCCTGCACAAGCAGGAGACCCTATGCTCATGATGGCAAACCTATGGCACATGTGCCAGAGGTGGTACGCAGCTCCCTCTCTGATGGCACGCGAGCTGTCTCCCCAGTTCAGCTCTGCTGTGCATGCGCGTGTGCCTCCTGCTGTCCAGCTAGTCTTTGAGTCTCTGTTGTGCATGTGGGGAGGGGAGGCCACGTGCGGGGGGCTGCGTGCACACGCAGGGGGGCGGGGCGCATGCAGGGGGCTGTCAGTGCATTGCATTTTGGAGGGTTGGGCGCTTTGGGCACTCGGTCGGGGAAAGGTTAGCCATCACTGCCCTATGCCATTCCAGACAAGTGGCTGTCCAGTCTCTTCTTAATGAAGAGAAGACATGGAAAGGGAAGGAACAGAAGTCCTGTTTAGGCATTGTGGAAAGTTTACCTATATAAGGGAAACAGACCCTGTCTAGAATCTCCTAATTTTCAGCATATCTAGTCTTTGAACAATAGTCCCTGTGGTCATTTGCCTCTCCACCCATTCTTGCACAGCTTCCATTCTTCTCAGAGAATGTGAGGTGAATGGTCTCCACTTCCAATTCACAGGTAATTATTCAGAAAAGAAAACACTTTATCTTCCAGGGTGAAATAGCTACTTACTTATTGTTGATTTCCCCCAGTCTGTGCTGAACTCTCTCTTCTGTGTTCTTGTAATCAATTGCAAGAATTTTAGGTTTGACCCAAATTCTACCTTTTAGAAAGAGCACACATGCTGTTACTTTTGGAGGTTAATAAACAATATCCCTAGGGGCATTGGTGCCATTCCTTCATTGACACCATCCTCCTATGATCCCATGCTATTTTTCACCTTGAACAGATGACTCCGTTTTCTGACAGACCGAGGTGCAGTTCAGAAAGAAACGCCCCCATTTGGTATAGCGTGAGCCATTTTCTGATTCACTCCATTTCATTCCATAGAAATTTTTAGTCTCTCTCCAGGGATCTTAAATGTTCTAGATATAACAGTATGTGGGAATGACCTTAAGAGACAGAGCAAAGAGATGCTGCCAAGGAAACAGCCAGATAAGAGAGAGAAAAGCCCACAGCCAATAGTGGATAGAGCAAAAGGCTCAGAAGGGACCCTCCCAAAATTCTCAAGCTGCAACGGTGATAGCAGGAGAATTGTACTTTCAAACTTGCAAGATTCTATTAATGTAGCTTTACAATAAAGTAAAATTAGCTTATCTGGCCATGTGTCCTGTCTGATCTACCTGATATCATCCATGTTTAGTCAGTTTCATGTTCTCGTTAGAAACAAACCAAAGAAAAACCTGTCTTATTTGATATTCTCTGCTTCTGCCGGTGATACCAGTTGAACAATTCTTTGCTCTGCCTTCTAGCCCCTGGAACAGGGCTCAAGTGGTTGCAACTGCTATGAAAAGGTTCTGGTTGCAAAATTATACTCCTATCATTAACCCCCTTGTCATTATCTGACATTTTCTTTCAGTGGGCCAGATACCAGCATCTTAGTCTTTTTGCAAGAGGGTCAGAGAAATGTCATGTAATATAAAGTGAAAACACAGGGTAGGTGGAAATGTTAGCAACTTATTTTATTTTTCATTAAGTTTGCTGGAGGCAGCATTGATTGGATCATAGTATTTCATGCCCTTTCTCTGCATTCCAAGGTAATCAGGAATGGTTCACATGGTTGGATTCAAATACTGCAAGGGATTGGGGAATGGAAATGATGTCTTGTTGTGGCCCGTAAGCAGCCTGTGCAACTAGTAGCTGATTCCGACAGCGAGGAGGCTGGTGTAGTGCTGTGCCAGCAGCCTGTGCAGCTGGCACGCGAGTCAGACAATGAGGAGGCTGGAGAAGTTATGATGCCAGAGGCGGGGATTCAGCCAGGGCCTTCAGAACCTCCAGAACCTCCCATAAGTGAAGAGGAAGAGCCTTTTCTCGATGCATGGGCGCGCAGAGCTGCCAAAAGGCAGGAGTGGTTCCTCAGGAGGAGATCTCCTTGAGAGTAAGGCTTGGGGCTAATTGGCTACTCCCTTAGCCTATTTAAGGAAGGACGACGACTGAGGCAATTTGCAGGGAACAACTTTGTTCACTCTCCTTCGCATCCTGATCTTAATTCTCTTATCAGTTTCCTGCAAATTGCTTCTGGGCTTTCTGCCAATCATAGTAAGATTATGATTATTTATTTTTTGGAATCTTGTAGGCTGTTAAGAAAGTTAATTAACAGCCTTTATTTGAAAAAGACTGATTTAATTTAGTAAATTAAGGTTTGTACAGACTTTGTGTATGCTGTGTTCTTTGGGGTCCGTAGCTGGGGCAGAACACTTGTGATGGTATCCAAGGAACTAAGTATGAAAAAAAAAAGAAAAGAAAAGAAAAGAAAAGAAAAAAAGCCCTATGCCTTGGAGCAAGGGTGTCAAACTCGTGTCGTCATCAGGGGTGGGTTTTACTTACCTTTACTACCGGTTTGCAACGGGGCCATGCGCTCATGGTCGCTTTGCTCACGCATGCATGTACTCTTCTGTGCATGTGCAGAAACATTTTGATGATGTTAGGGTCAATGGGTGGAGCCTTCCGCCGGTTTTACTACATGTTCTATAGAACCAGGGCAAATCGGGGGGGGGGGGGCAACCCACCATTGGTCATCATGGCATTGTCACGTGACATATCTGGACTTTCCCCCCCTTCACTAAATCAGGCAAGGGCGGGGCCAGCACGTGACGTATCCAGCCCGCGGGTAGTGAGTTTGACACTCTTGCCTTGGAGTATTTTTTAAAAAAGAAAAGTGAAGTTCAAATCCTGGTGATTGCACTATACAGTGCTGGCAGTGATATTCCTTCCCTCCTTCCTTCCTTCCTTCCTTCCTCCCTCCCTCCCTCCCTCCCTCCCTCCCTCCCTTTTCCTTGTTTCTATGTATATTAACTTTATGCAGATATGTTTTTATTTATATTTTTCAACAAAACAGTTTCTTTAAAAAAAATGATTAATCTTTGCTCACCAGTTTGGAATCCTAGTCCTCCCTCTCCTAATACTAAGGTAGCAGTAACAAGCTTGATTGGACCTTATGGGTTATGATTTTTTTTAATGAGAAGGAGAACTCCATAATTCATTACAAACTTACGGTAGATTTAGCAATCTCTCTATTTATATTTATTTCTTTTTTAACACTTAATATATCTCAACTATTTGCAAATTATTGGGCAATTCACAAATAAAAAATTAAAAATATGTAATGTAAAAGTAATATTACAGTAGAATAAAGGTAAAGGTTCCCCTTGCACATATGTGCTAGTCGTTCCCGGCTCTAGGGAGCGGTGCTCATCTCTGTTTCAAAGCCGAAGAGCCAGCACTTTCTGAAGATGTCTCCATGGTCATGTGGCCGGCATGACTAAATGCTGAAGGCGCACAGAATGCTGTTACCTTCCCACCAAAGGTGGTCCCTATTTTTCTACTTGCATTTTTTACGGTTTTTACATTTTGAACTGCTAGGTTGGCAGAAGCTGAGACAAGTAATGGGAACTCACCCCATTATACGGCATACATACATACAGTAGAATAAATCTTGAATAAAATAGAAGTAACTAAGAATAAAACTAGGAGTTACTTAGAAACCAGAGGACCATGAGTTCTAGTCCTGCCTTATGCATGAAAAAACAAACAAAACCCAGGTGACTTTGGGCCAGTCTCTTTTTATCTTACTCCAACTCACCTAACAAGGTGGTTGTTTAGAGAAAATAGGAGGAGGAATGACTATTAGGTATATTCATTACTTTGAATATTTATAAATAATAATAATAAAAATTATTAAATAAAAACAACAGAAGAGAATAATGTAAGTACATAAATCTAAAAGAGAGAGGAAGGGAATAGATTGGAAGCTTTTAGAAAAGCAAGGATTCTTTATGTAAAAAAGTAAGACCAGAAATTACTGCTGTTCTGATCGCTTGAGAAAATTGCTACTACCATACTGGGGAAAAAAAAAATTAAGCTAGGTTTCCCTGGACTATACTATATTTCATCAACCGGATAAAGTTTGAAAGATGGCCAGGCATCTCCTCGCTGTAATAGCAATTTCTATAAAAGATTCTAGGCCAATTCTGCAGTGTTAACAAGCATCCTCTCAAATGCTTTCCTCTGACTGCAAATATCAGCAGCTGTCACTTTTCCTAGTCCCCCCACCCAATGAACTTTTCTGAGAAAATGATGGGGCATAGTACAGTGGTTCAAAGAATTAATCAAACATCTGACAATTTCATTGAATTGAATTTCATTCATTTTTTGAATTGTTTAAAAAAAAAACAATTGCTACCAACCTGCCTTCCATTGAGGACCTGTATACTGCACGAGTCAAAAAGAGGGCTGTGAAAATATTTACAGACCCCCTCACATCCTGGACATAAACTGTTTCAACTCCTACCCTCAAAACGACACTATAGAGCACTGCACACCAGAACAACTAGACACCAGAACAGTTTTTTGCCGAATGCCATCACTCTGCTAAACAAATAATTCCCTCAACACTTCAAACTATTTACTAAGTCTGCACTACTATTAATCTTCTCATCGTTCCCACCACCCATCTCCTTCCACTTATGACTGTATGACTGTAATTTTGTTACTTGTATCCTTACGATTTATATTGATATTGTTTCTTGATTGCTTATTTGTACCCTATAATTATCATTAAGTGTTGTACCTTATGATTCTTGATGAACGTATCTTTTATGTACACCGAGAGCATATGCACCAAGACAAATTCCTCGTATGTCCAATCACATTTGGCCAATAAAAAATTCTATTCTGTTCTGTTCTGTTCTGTTCTGTTCTGTTCTGTTCTGTTCTATTCTATTCTTTCTTCTGTGAGATTCTAAGGATGGGGATCTTAATCAGTTTCTGAAGTGGGGATGGTAACTCTCTGCTGAATACTCTTTTCCTTTTCCTTTCCATAGTGTTATTAGTGTATTCTCTGGTTGCAACCCAAAAGTTTTTAAAGCATTTGCATGTCTACCCTGATATAAAAATGAGACACAGAAGGCAAGTATGGTAACAGAGAACATCTATCTGTGTCTTCCTGAATGCTTATTATGTAGGAAAGCAAGGTATAAATTTAATGAATAAAAAGTAAACACTTTGAAGTAATTCCTATTGATACAGTGAGACACTGTCTTTCCTGGATATTTAGAGAGAGGATTTCAACCTTAATTCTTTGCAATAACATGAGCAAACCTGGTGCTATCTTTAAAGCACAAAATGTTTATTTTGCCTTAAAGGTTTAAAAAGCAAGAGGCGTTCTGGGGTGCTTAAAGGCATGTGGCCTTTTGTTTGAAGAAGGAAGCAAGCAAGCAAGCCAAGAGGGAAGAAAAGAAGCTTAGAGAGGAAACTGCATGTGGTGTTGGGAGAAAGATGCTGAAATACATAATGCAACGAAGAGTCCTGGTTATTGCTTCAGAAATGGGCTGGCAAAATGTACAGAAATAGAGGGAGGAAGAGAGGAAATGGTTCCCCCAATTTGGGCTCTAACTCTACTTATTTGCTTTTAATTTCATGAGATTAGTCGGGAAACAATGCAGCTTTCACAGCTTCATAATCAATAGTCTTTTTTGTAGGATCTGCTCATGAGCCATAAGTTTGCCCATTCCTCTGTCTCTTATGCATCTGTAGAGTAGGTTCAGGATACACAATGTGCCCATGTTTTGCCCCTTCCTGGTCTAGGAAGCCCCTGACCTTTGCTGTATATCCTGGGCAATTTGTTTTTGCAGGATGCCTGCATGTTAATTAAACAGAATTAGATTAACTATATCTCATTTTAACCCTTTATGTTTTGGAGAAAAGAAGTACATTTAATGTTAATTATAGGAATGTAAGGAAATTGAAAATACAGTCTGACAAGGATGTAAGTAGAGCTCATTGAGCCCAAGACAAACATCTTGGAAAGGCCCTGAAACAGTTGTAGAACTCAAGAACGTAGACTTCCATAGCAAACAAAGTTGCATGGAAATGTTATCATGACGCAAATTCTTCCCAATGAACTTGCTTTTCAAATGTGTTGCAGATCCATAAGGCTTGGTTTTTGTATCTTAATATCATGATACACATTTCATCACTTGCTTCTCATTGTCCCTGCTGGGGTATTGCCTGACTCAGAGGAGATCGAGATGACAGCTCCTTCCTTCCTTCCTTCCTTCCTTCCTTCCTTCCTTCCTTCCTTCCTTCCTTCCT
>WNWU01000004.1:12851971-12869990 GCA_012654045.1 Ptyas mucosa
CCTTCCTTCCTTCCTTCCTTCCTTCCTTCCTTCCTTCCTTCCTTCCTCTCTTTTACAGCATGTATGTATGTATGTATGTATGTATGTATGTATGTATGTATTTATAATCACCTCACTCCATCTACATGGAAATAATTCAAAGTATGTTTTACAGTTTGTTGGAGATTCAAATCCATAGGCAGTGTAACTTCAGCACCTCCTGATTTACTAACCCACAAGGGTGCAGTTAGGTACAGTTACAAAGTTAAGGATTTACTTTCCATTTTCTCTTTGACTCTAAGACTGCTAATTGGAGCTCCTAGTCCTTCCTCAGGTTAGATTCTTACTCCCAGGAATGCTTTCATGAATACACAAAATGCTGCAACCTCCGACACTGTTATAGACTCCAGCAGTTGAAGCAAATGTGCAAATAGATTCTAAAAAGAGAAAGAAAATATGACTCTCCTGAGCAACTAAAGGAAAGATTAGAGAAGGAAAAGAAAATCTTTCAGAAATCCAGAAAATAAAACCACCAGAATTCTCCCTCTGGTAATTCAAGATGAAAATGTTCCTGGAGTCTCAAAGAATTGCTATTGTGCCAGACAAAGAGAGACCCACAAAAGCAGGTCAGCATGGAATGAGGCAAATGATAGAGTTACTGAGATGATCTACCTGATAGTGAGGGATTCATTTATTATTCACATTTGAGAAATTTAGATGAAGACTTAAAGATTATAGAAGAAAATTTCTACAGCCTCCAAATCACATCTTTTCAAAAAGTTATAACAAATATCAGTGTGTTAGTACGTAGGCATGCGTGGGGATATATGAATACTAAATCTGCTATAAATCAAATAAAGGTTATTGCAAGTTATCTTGAAAGACAGTACACATCTATAAAAATATTGGTTGTCTTCATTTAAAATTCATTACATAGAGATTATGAAGCCATGGTACATGCAAAAGAAATGAAAAAGGAAACACTTTAATTTGTAATAAATTACTTGCAAAACTGTAATCTGAATAAATCCCAAGAGCCAGATACTCAATCAAGAATTGGCTTGTAAGGTAAGAAGAAAGGAAAATAAATGCTTCATTAATTTGCAATGGTTTGGGTCATTTGCAAACAAATTGTCCTAGGAAAGGAGACATACTTTGTTCAACTATATTCTAAAGGTAATGATACACCTCAATCCAGTTTAAGAAAGAACTAGAAAGGACACAGATGAATGTATAGAAGAACAAATGAGCCATTGGAGGATATCTCTTCTGATTCATCTGCAACTTCTATGTTATTAAACAGAAACTGAGGCTCATTGAACTAAATGAGAATATACCTACAATTTATTTGAAAAATTAACGATCAGGTAATCACCAAGATCAGGTGTTCTTTGTAAATTGGAGGAATCAGTCATAGAACTGAAGTTGCAGCCAAGAGTGACTTGGTCAAGGTGTGTATGTTGAATAAAGGCCAAAGTCACTAAACCAACAAATGTAGAAATATAAGGAAAACAAGGAAACTATCTAGACTTAGTGTACAATGACATTTCTAGACCAATGTCTATTCCAAGGTGAAAACATATCCTCCCTTTCATAGATGATTACACTACTGTGAAGTCCTTGGTCCTCTCTGAGCTTGGTTGTTTTCTTGCAGATGTTTCATTAGTCATCTAGGTAACATCTTTAGTGATTACACAAGGTGCACATTTTGCTTCTTGCTCGATAAAGAGTCAACTATTGAAGAACTTTAAGGAGTATGTGGGTTTAATATGCAGTACATTTGGGAGAAAGCCTTAAAAATACACATAAACAATTGAATTGAAAATACAGCCAACAATATGGAAATGTATCTAGAAGAAAAGGGACCATCCATGAAACTACAGTGGCTTATAACACAGAAAAGAATGGTATAGTAGAGAGAGGGAACATTGAACTTTGACTGACAAGATAAAATGAAGGCTGAAAAATGCAAGACTGTCATATAAATATTGGGGAGAAACAATTAATACAGCCAGCTACTTGCAAATGTGTGATAGAATATGAGTTTGACTCAGAGAAGGAGGAAGCCAACGTTGAGCTGTTACAAAAATAATATTTGAGTCCTGGAAAATTAGAAAACACTAAACAACCTGTGACTTGTTGGATTATCATTTCAGAGATATTTCACTACTCAAATAGAGAAACAAAATGACCATGGGCAGGCAAAAAGCAGTGGGAATGACTTCTTCCTGGTCTTCTCACTGGCTTTCCTTGTAGGAACCTGGCAGGAAGTCTTGGAGATGTGAATCATATGACTGTGGCTTATTGCAGAAGTGCAGTGGCACAGGAATGCAGAAGCACTGAAGTGGTCTGCACTTTGCCAAATTTCATTCCTGGTCACAGGCCCCTGATTTCAGTCACATTCTGTAAATTAGCCCACTTGCGGTGCATTGATTCAAAAACTGTTGCCCTATGATGTACTGTTTTGCTCAATAAAGGTTACAAACAATCAAACAGTTTCAGTAGTATATAAATAGATGAGAAAGAGAATAATTTTGCCTTGATTTGTGGGATAGAAATTGAAATAAAGGCAGCCTTTTAAAGTTTTTAAGATTTTATTACAATATCCTAATATATGAGCTATGACTCAGAAGAAAGCTTAGCTTATGGCACATGAAAGTGTTTGGTTCTAAAGGGTGTGTGTGTGTGTGAGTACCAAAATGAAAGAGAACCAAACTGAACTGCAGATATGTGTGAAGATTAATGGTTGTATTGATTGATTGATTGATTCAATTTATATAGCCACTCATCTCACATTTGTGACTCTGGGCAGCTCACATCATTAAAACAACCAAACAACGCAAGCAATAAATAAAATACTAAAATCAGCAAAAAACAAAAACCCCTTTAAAACCAATTTAAAACCTCACTAAAGACTGGAATTAAAAGCAGAAAACATAAAAAATACGCAAGTGCAAATAATGAATCAGTGCAAATTATGGACCAATCAGTACAACCATCTAGCTGTACTGTAGGCTCCAAACCATAGCCAGTTCTCCAGTCATGTTGACAGAACCATGTCTTTAGAGCCTTTCAGAAGACAAGCAGGGTCAAGGTCAATCTAACCTCTGAGAGGGATGATGTTCAAAAGGGCAGGTGCTACAGTAGAAAAGGCTGTCCTCCATGCTTCCATCAGATGATATTCCTTAATGCTGCAAGTATTGAATTCTAGATCCTGCCACACGAATCATTACAGTATGCACCGTTGCTTATCATGCTGAAAAAGAAAGTAACGATGAGATACAAGCTTGTGTTTCCGATGTCAAGGGAGCAGAGACTGCAAGCTTCAAAGGGCAGCCTCATCATGTGCTCAGTTGACTGCGTCTGCAGAAATTAAAACTGAGGAACCTCATTCCAGTCACTGCAGGAGAATCCAACAAAGTAGTTCCACTGAGAAGGATGTCCTAAAGTAGCAAGAGGAGCAAATGGTAGGATATTGAAAAAAATGTCAGCCACTGAAGGAGGCAAATGGAGAAAAATGCAGAAGAGGAGATTGAAATGTTCCACAATAATGAGATTTGAAACTTTGTCAGGCTAAAGACAGGGAAGAAAACTATTGCATGCAAGTGAGTTTTCAAGACCAAGCATAAAGCAGAAGAGAGTGTCCAATGTCATAAATCAAAACTGATAATCAAAGGACGAGCCCAGAAATATGGTGAGGACTATGCCAAGATGTCTGAATCTATAAACAAATATACCTCTATAAGGACACTGCTTAGATAGTATCAGGTGAGAAGTTCACTTTTTTCCTGTTTGCCTACTGACAATTAACATTCTGAGTTAAATGAATATAGTTAGATTTGGTTTGAGCTATTTTGGTTTGGAAAGGTTGTTCCTTTGCTTTTTTTAAGCAACATTATAATAGTTTTAAAAATCCTGTTGTCATAGAAGCACTATTAGAGGTAATGAATTGTGTGAGTCATCTATTTCTTTTCCTTGCTATGTGTATTGACATGACAGCAAAATTGTTATATTTTGATTATCTGCCATATCTGGACAATATGTTGTTTCCTCAAGGAAGCTGTTTGTAAAGGAGACATGTAAGTCATGCTGCTTTTTTGGATCCAGATACACTAGTAATCATTGTGATAGTGCTTCTTCCAAACAAGCAAAGTAGGATAAATCCAGATGGCTTTGGCATAATGGATTGTTCAAAGCATTTGAAAGAGTTTTGTTGAGCAGTAGAGTTTTCATTGATTCAATTTTTAGTAATGCATTAATTCTGTGAAGGTCATTGCCACTGTTGAATAAAACATCCCTTTTCATTGTGTTCTCAGAATTGTTTGGCAGATGGGGATACTTGTAAAATCTGTGACCCTTTGTGGGAGGGAGAGCAAGTGCATATGAAATCTTTCCAAATAACACAATAGATTATTCCACTGTTATAATAGACCTGTCCAGGTTAGCCTTGTGTTATAGCCACCATGCCAAAGAACGCAACACAACAAATTAATGTACAACTGGATGGTGCTTTTCATGAGGGTTAGGACTGTGCTGGAAAGCAACACCTTCATGAGGTTGGATATCAATCCACATGACTTGTAGGCATTGCGCATGATGCATCAGAACCACCTGTGATTCATATCAGAATTCATACCTGAATATATTAAATTGCAGTTTTGCTTCCTTCCTACAATGCAGTAGCATCTGAGCAAGACTTTGGGGAAGAAGTCCAGGATTCTGTTTGGTAGAAAGAACAGAGAACTTTCACATGCAGTCCGGATCACTTATCTCAAAGCGCTGTCCTACTACTGCTGTTTCCACCCTGCTATCCCACAAAAGCATTCGAAGATGATCCATAATTGATTTCACCTCATGTTGTAACCGTATCTTACACTTTGAGTACATTTCTATGTGAGGATTTTGCACATGTTTAAAAGTTCTGGACTTGTACAACTATATACCACCAGCTGTGTTTAAGATGGAGCGGATTTATTTCTAGCTTAGCTAAATGAACTACACAAAGCAAAAGTTTGTGATGTTTTCTAAGGTACTAACATTTGAATAAAAACAATAACAACCACAACATCTGGAGCACCACTTGAACACCATTGGCATTGACAAAATCACAGCCAATTGCAAAAGGCGGTTTCACTAGGAACAGCTTGCATCCTGCATTTTTATTTTTTTTTAGAAATTAGCTAGGTTAAGAGAAGACTTTTAACACTATTAAACAACAATATTTGCCTATCTCAGGTTCTTGAGAAAAAGTTGATAGGTGCATAAAAATACCAAATCCAGCCTAAACATCTGGCTGACTGTGCAACAAATCATAATAATACCTTGAAACATTACGACATCCTAGGTTTTTCAGAAGAATTGATGCATGTGAAGGCCAGCACCTGTTGTGGCCTGCCAGCGGCCTGCACGGATCATGGCTGATCCCGACGATGAGGAGGCTGGTGTGGGGTCATGCCAGCAGCCTGCGCAGCTGGCGCTCGCATCGGACAGTGAGGAGGCTGAAGGGGATGTGGTGCCAGAGACAGAGACTCAGCCTGGGCCTTCAGAACCTCCAGAGGCTCCTTCAGTGGAAGAGCCTCTCCTCAATGCTTGAGCATGCAGGGCTGCCAAAAGGCAGGAGTGGCTACTCAGGAGGAGGAGGTCTCCTCGAGAGTAAGGTTTGAGGATAATTGGCTACTCATTTAGCCTATTTAAGTCGCACGCAGTTAGTAATTTCTTGCTGGAAACAACGTGTAATTATTATTTTGGAGATTGAGTGTCTTATCGTATCTTGTTTTCTGGGCTGATTGCCAACCTTTGCCAGACTTTGTTTATTCTTGGTACGTTATAACTTTGATAAGGACTGTTGGTGTGTGTCACAATACTTGGGAATCTGGAGCTGGGGCAGAACAGCACCAGTTAAAGAAATGGCAGCAATGACTTCACATTGTTGTGAACAGATAATAATAATAATAATAATAATAATAATAATAATAATAATAATAATAATAATAATGAAATTCATCCATGATCTGATGTTGCCAGGCTCTGAGCACAGGTGGGCATGGAATGTTGCAAGTACACCAGTTGAAAAAGAAAAAAAAGATCATTGAAAGAATATCTGAAGGATAGTGAAGAAGATGCACTGAAACTAGTATACCACTGAATGCCAAAGAGACCAAACTGGCCTATAAGAAGGACCAGATGAGGAATAGAAAAGAGACATGGCAAGGCAAAGTATTCCATGCTCAGTATATATAAAAAAAAACCATTGCCAGGCAAAGCGGACCTGGAGCAGGAAAATTAAAGAAAGAGACAGGAGCTAATTCTGACTGCACAAGAGAGAGTCTTAAGAACAAGGGCATATAAAGCAGGACTTGAAAAGACAGCAATAACAGGCAGCAAAAGCCATCTATATAAAGAAGCTGAGGAAATAGTGGATTACCCAGATAGCTGCTGCAACAAGATCACACAAACGGATTATAAACAGCAGCATGACAAAGTAGCAGCAGTGGTGGATTGGATTGCTTGCCTGCAAGCAAGGACTGGTGGGATCCCAAAGAGACAAAGTAATAGAAAATGAAGACGTTAAATTCTCTGGGATTTTAGAATTCAAATAGGTAGATTTGAATAGGTAGAATTCAAACAACACCCCAGGTTTAACAACCGTTAATAAGAAAGACCAAGTCTAGATAGTGGGCATTGGAATACCTGGAGACAGCTGAATAGAAGAAAAAGAACTGGAGGACATCACAAAATATATAGACCTGAAAATAGAAATGCAATGACTATGCAAAAGAAAGCAAACATAGTACCAAGAGTAATAGGCCCCATGGGTGCAATTTCAAAACTTCTGGAGCATCACTTGACACCATCAGCACAGACAAAATCACAATCAATCAATTGCAAAAGGCAACTTTACTTGGAACAGCTTAAAGCCTGCAATGATACCATTAACATCATCAAACAACACATCTGCCTATTGAGGGTCCTTGGGAAGCATTCAGTAGATGGATAAAAATGCCAAATTCAGACTAAACATATGGCTGACTACGCGACCAGGACCAACTATAATAATAATGCACAAAATTAGAGCGTATAATTTGTCCCTGTTTATGTCCTTCATCACATTGCCATGTATGCTGTCTCAGTCCAGGTATAAACTAAGAAGAATCCAAACACTTTTGTGAGGGGCAGCTGTAAAATTGTAAAGTCACCTTTTTCTTTGAAGGAACTGCTAGGTCAGGCAATGGAGGAACTGCTAGGTCAGGCAATGGAGGAACTGCTAGGTCAGGCAATGGAGATGGGAGGCAAACATTGCTGCAAAAATGCCAAAACAGTAATTTTGCCATTTGTATAACTGAGCTAGAAATAAATCAGCCCAGCTTTTAAACACAGTTGGTGGTGTAGGGCTGTAGAAGTCCAGAACCTTTGAACATATGCAGAATCCTCATACAGACATGTACTCAAACTGGAAGTCATGGTTACATGGCCCCTGGGCTATAAGTGGTAGTTCTTTCATCTAAATCAGGTTTAATAATAAATAAAAGCAGCAAACGTCCTTTCTTCACAGAAAGCTTTACAAACTGTAAAGATGAATGAAGCTTTTATAGGATGTGGGTCATAGGTGAACCTGAGCAATAGGAGAAAGGATGATATTAAAAAAAGTAATGTGGGTAATTTGCAGGGATTTGTACTTCTGAAAGAAACCGAAACTGTTCTTTCAAGCAAGAGTAACAGTGGGGATTTTTTATAGTGAAAATTGTGAGTAAAGGTATTTTCTCCAAAAATTCGGCAGAAATACATTGTGTATCGCTTGAAGAATAATGTTTTTCCCACATGGAAAGGTCCTGACTGTAATGATAAAAATGGAAATGTCTAAGAATTGATTTGGATACCAGTTCCATATATTTGAGGAATTAGGTGAAGGCAAAGGAAAAAAGGAAAATGCAGTGATATTTGAAGATCATAATGTAGCACCTCTCAATAAGGAACTACATCTCTCAGCAAACAGAATGGCCAGTTCCGAGAGATCTTAATAGTTACATTTGTAGTGCTCATTCTCTGATTAAAAATTCCACCTGAAAAGAGTCCCTGAATATTTCTTAGTCATGTTTCATTAGAGATAAATTACACTGAGTTCAACAATGAGGCTTACTAGCTGGTAAGATGATGCGGAACTATAGACTTATTGACCTTTGATATGTTCTGGAATTAAAGATGAAAACAAGGCCTGATATATATTATAGGGAAGAACAAACTGAGGACATCATGAGCCGAGCAAGTAATGGATTACTTTAAATTTTGAACTACGCAGATAAAGTATTGTATAGATTACAATACTTTATCTACAATAGATTAATTTCTTCCATATGTTGTACTTGTTAGAAATTAGACTTCTACACTTCTTACAACCACACACCTTGACCTCCACTGCAAGAGGAATGAAAAACAGGAAAAATAATGAAACCCAAATGTACTTAACTTGGGTTGGATGATACCCATGAAATACAACAATGCTGCAATCTGGAACCAGATCTTGGATCTCAGTAGAAACTGGTAATCAGTATGAACCTCCTGGTATGTATAAGTATCCCATCCTAATTATATTCAAGAAGTCTCTGGAAAATGCAGCTGTTCCCCCAGGTCTTGGGTTAAAAGTGATGCCTGCCTACAGTAGAATTCTATCTGATTGAGGATCAGTTTTTTCCCCCAGACATGCATAATTTGTATTTTGAGCTATTTTACTGTTTTATTGCCATTCAATATAGTAATCTGCTCAGAGTCTTATGAAGTTGGGCAGCCCTTAAATCTAATTAATTGATCTATTGATTCCTGCTGGCTTTTATATTGTGAATGATGGCTAAAACCATAGAAATTCAATAGTACGGTATTCTGTTTTGCGTGCAACTGATGTACTTAATTCTGACTCATCCAAAAATGGTAATGAAATTGTACAAATAATATTTTGTATCTATATAGGACCATATATTCTAGAAGTCTCGAGGATGTGTCATGTAGAGTTAACTGAGTATATGCAACTAGAATCACCATTACAAATTGATTTAATGCAATTTTCTCCAATTAGCCATCTCAAGAGATACTAGATCTGTAACTTCTAGAATTTCTAGTCAGAATGACCTTACAGTGGAAATGGATGGGGTTTTTCCCCTTCAGGAATAAGGGAATTTCAACTTACTTGAGATGACTATGAAGATGTTATTTGTTTGATCTGTTATAACTCACCATTAGTTTTGGGATTTTCAGTATTCTTTGTGAAGAAGAGCACACTTGAGTTAATTTTCCTGGTCTTTGACATCTGTTCAGTTTCACAGACTAGCCCTTGGGGTTGTGCAAGCTGTGAAATTTATATGGAAGAACTGCTTTGAACTTGATATGAAAACATTACTTCTCTGTGTTCATCAAAGTGGCTCAACTTTTATGAACATTCTGACAAAAAGTTGTGGCTGCTTTAAGAGTTGTCTTAAGAAATGAATTTCTTAAAGCAGCAGTGATTTTGTTCAGACTTGAAACTTGTGAACTTCAGATTTACACATAAGTCTGAAAAATCAGGATACTTCAGAGAGGTATTTTTCTTGTGTGAAGTCTGAAGCCCAGTTCTGAATTGCTTTTGAAATGCACGTAGTGCATTAGTATTTGATCATCGGTATCATGGAAGAGCATTGGAAACCTCAGTTCTGGCCCTGATCCCTCTTCCCTATAACTTGATGTTCATGGACAAGTACATTAGAACTACTATGTATGTATTGGAAAAGTCCATATAACTACTAGGTGGGTACGAAAAGATACAGAAAAAACATAGGGCTGTCAGAGACAGGTAAGGCTCTAGCATGCTGTGTGTCATTATCTTTTGTCCATGGTTACAGGTATTAAATGTCAGAAGAAGACTTCTACTTTCAGTAGATGTGAATCTGTTTATACAGGTAGTCCTCATTTAATGATTGCTTGTTCGAGGACTGTTCAAAGTTGCAATATTGCTAAATGAAGAGACTTATAACTGGTTGTAGTAGTTGCTCTCACTTTTCTGCTTTACAATGCTTAATAGATAGTAAATGAAATTACCTTAATATTTATCATTCTGACGTCAGATATTGTAAAGGATTGAATAATGGGACTGTGGATTATATATTCTAAATTATATCTTCTTTCACTTCCAAGTGATTACCATAGCTTGATACCAGGTTTATCTTTAGAACAGAAGTAATTTTTTTCTCAATAATTATGGTACGGAGCCCATTGTTAAAATGACAGTTCTTTTATAGATCTTAGTTTATCACTGGTTTCTAAGATTTTCAACATGTGCTTATCATTTGACCAGTTTGCAATTACAGTGGTTCATCCCTCCGTCATGTGATCTGTATTTCTAACCTTCACTTTGCTTCTGACAAGTACAATCAATGGGGAAGCTGACAGGAGGGCACAAATGGCAGACATGTGACATTGCATCTAATGACCACATGGATTTTGATTAATGATAGAATGCCTGCAATGCCATCATAGGTCTTTGTGCTTTAGGATTCCATGGCTTAGTGATAAAATTACTACTCCCAATTACTGTAATTAAATGAAGACTATCTGTACTGCAAATGTAGCTATACAGTAAGAGTCTGGAGTCAGGGTGTCAGGGTGGTTATGCCAATTCAATATCAGATGCATAATAAACATTCAATAATACATTTTACAGGGTGAAGAGGGACCAGATATACTGTTGTGATTAGAATAACTTTCAAGGGTTTGCCTTAGATCATACAGAGTGTGTGCCATTTAAACAATCTGGTAGCCAATTGTCCACTGTTTCAAACTCTGTGTTAGCTACCAATGGTGACTTTTTCAGAAACTGTTGCCTGATGATAAATCTCAGCTATCATTCACTTCTGAGATAACTTTAAGATACGTTCAGAAGCTTTACCTTGGTTATTATGTTTTGGGTAATGCTCTCATTTGTCTATTTTACAATGGTTAATAGATAGTAAATGAAACCACATTAATATTTATCATTCTGACATCAGATTATTGTAAAGGATTGAATAATGGGCCTGTGGATTATATATTCAAAATGTAAAGTAGTCTCTTCGTTCACTTCCTAGGGGTTGAATAATTGCCATAGCTTTTAGATTTATCATATAGAACACAGGCAATTTCCTTTTCACTTATCATGGTAAGGGTCTATTGTTAAAATGACAGTTCTTTTGTGGATCTTAATTGATCATTGGTTTCTAAGACTTTAAACATGTGCTTGTCATGTATCATGTCATATAGTTCCCATTGTCAAAGAATTCATAGCATGGATTGGTTGATGCAATTTAGGATACAAGTCAGTCAGACCCATTAAAAGTGGTCACCATATTTCAAAACCTTGGGTGAATCAGTGCGGTGAAATAAGTGGACTAGGAGTGGGGAGATGCAGGCTGAAGGACACCTCTGTCCCCTCAGGAAAACTCACTCAGTTTAAGTTGAAAAGGTAAGGTAGAAATTTAATACAATAAGTGACACTTGATTTATTTTATAGGGTAGAATTTCAGCACAGCAGCAAGTCTGATTATTCTGAGGATTTTTTTAAAAGATTGTGTCTCTTCCTCCAAACCTTTGGACAGTTGACTCTTGTGCTACTATATGATGCAGTGGCATAATTTTGTATCTGAAAGCTCCAGACATAAATTGTGTTAGAAAGCTTAACAAACTGGGAGGAGATAAGGAATATTGCATGGATCAAAGGGAGTCTGCAATTGCTCAATTTTCCCTAACAAAAGGAAATACTTATTGTAATTCACAGGTCCAGAACATGTGTCGCTTGCTGAAACTTCCAAGTTCAGTCTGAGGCTTCCTAAGTTAAAGGATCAGAGAGTGAGCTTTGGGCAGAATTCAGTCTTCTATCCTGGAAAAATAATATCAGCCAGAGAAGACTATACTGGGATACAACCTTGCAGAAATTGATCTTGGTATTTACTGGAGGCTTGCTGGAGCTAGTCATCCATCTTAAGAGGATGGATGTTAAAAGCACTACTCATGGCATTTGTTTGCTTTCTTTTCTGACATTTTTTAAAATGTAAAGATGCATTATGGATAAATAGAAATGTTTGGAATAACCACGCAGAGGTACTAGAAGTTCAAGCCTCTCCCTAACTTCCTTAGTGTTTTGCTTTTACTCCTTCTTCACACTAAAAGTAACTCTATTTCATGTGTAATATTAGAAAAATAGTGTTAGAGTTCAAGGAACATAGAAAAAATAGCAATTATGATGGTGATCTGAGTTTTAAACTATAGTAAGCCTAATCAAAGGCTCATATGCAATGCAAAGATGGCAACAGCATGTATGCACCGTTGAATTGACACACACACATGTGTGTGTATGTGTGAGAGAGAGAGAGAGGGAGGGAGGGAGGGAGGGAGGGGGGGAGAGAGGGGGGGATGGAGGAATGCTTCTATCTGAGAGCCCCCTATACTTAAAGTTAAAGGTTCCCCTCACACATATGTGTTAGTTGTTCCTGACTCTAGGGGGCAGTACTCATCTCTGTTTCAAAGCCGAAGAGCCAGCGCTGTCTGAAGACGTCTCCGTGGTCATGTAGCCAGCATGACTAAATGCCAAAGGTGCACGGAACACTGTTACCTTCCCACCAAAGGTAGTCCCTATTTTTCTACTTGCGTTTTTTATGTGCTTTCAAACTGGTAGGTTGGCAGAAGCTGGAACAAGTAAAGGGAGCTCACCCCATTACGTGGCACTAGGGATTTGAACCATTGAACTGCCAACCTTTTGATCGACAAGCTCAGCTTCTTAGCCACTGAGCCACCACGTCCTATACTTAGGAAATCCTAAATCCTTTCCAATCTTGGTGAAACTAAAAGGTGAAAGAAGATAATATGCATCTTAAATCTTAAGTGGAGAACAAGAAGTGCCTGCTCTTCCACAAATTCTTTGTGCAGCACATAAATACTGTCAAATAATGGGCAGTCAATAGACACACATATTCTAAACCCAAGAACTCATGGCTAAACAATAGACTAAATAACAAAATAGTAAAAGAATTCTGAGCTCAGGAGAATAGCAAGGAATGCAAACATTTCTGAAATAAAGATTTTTCATATAATTTCGATCAGGATGGAATTTGTAGGACATAATCTGATATAAGCAAAATCACAGATTTTTTTTTAAAAAAGCTATGTTATAGAAGCAAGAAAGCTGCAGGAGAGCTATGTAGCTGTGATCATCAGGGAGTAAAATGTGCATTCAGTGATGATGGAAACACCGCAGAGAAAATAAATTATTTTTTTGCTTCAGCTTTTGCTGCAAAAGTCATGGAGGAGAAACACATCTGAGGTAGTCTTCTGAAGTGATAAATTTAAGGATTGCCTCAATGTATATGTCAGGTTTTAGAGAAATTGATAAAATGAGCAGTGATAAGTCATCAGGAGTACCTGTTAGTCATCCTAAAGTTTTCAGGAAACTCAGATATGAAATTGCAAAACAACATTATTTTAATATATTTTAATCAATAGTTAAATCGGGTTTGATTTGCCAACAGATTGGAAGGGACCTAATAAGGCATCAGTCATGTAAAAATGATTCAAAGTGGCTCAGGGGACCTCCAATATGTAGAAATTCCATGTCTTAAAGGTTATTTTTGTATATGACATTCTCTTAGATTTACTGAGTGTTAATGGTTTAACATGGTCTCCTGTAAATGTGTCAGACTATCATTCCTATCATCCCCGGCCTGCATGAACCAGTTTCAACCTGGGGATGAAACAGTTGGAAATCTTGTAACAGTGCATATTTTGTGTAAAAAAATATGATTGCTAGCCAGCACAAAAATATAAATTATGGGAATATGCAGTTATTGGGAAACTATCAAGCTTGTTAATGCAGCTTGGATCTGCAAGCAAATTCACTAAAACAATAGCTCCCTCCAAGTATTAAGATCTTTCCTGAAATTAACCACAAAACCTCCACTCCTTATCTTTTATTGTTGATGATGGAACTGCTGTCAGCTGAATGAAATTACAGTAATTTCTACAAATGGGAATCTTGGCTATGGGGAAATGTAACAAGCATTTCTTCCTTAAAAAAGCTATATCAAGTGTAATGAATCCCCAACAAAACACATCTGGTTTTAGAATTATTACAACAAAATTGGTCTCTTTTAAGTAGTGAAGTTTTAAGTATTCCAAGTGCTGTGATGTGACTGTTGTTTTCTGGCTTATGATTACCGTACTTTTCGGAGTATAAGATACACTCCCCCCCTAAAAGTGGGTAAAAATTGCAGTGCATTTTATACACTGACTGTTGCCAAAGCCCCACCCCCCACCCCCCACCCTTTGGCCATTTTCGGCCTCCATGCATCGCATTTTTGGCCTCTGCACGCTCCATTTTAGACCTGTTCTAGGCTGTAGGGATCACCACAGCACATTGCCGCTGATCACCATCTCTGCGTATCATGTTTTTGGCCTCCGTGCATTGCGTTTTTGGCCTCCGCATGCTCCATTTTTGGCCTCCCTGCGTTGCATTTTCAGCCGGTTCCAGGCAGCGGGGATAGGTGGTGGCAGCATTCTCTGCTGCCTGGAACCAGCCGAAAATGTGATGCGCAAAGGCGAAAAACAGGGCGTGTGGTGGCCGAAAACATGACACGCGGAGGTAGCGATGGGCTGTGCTGATCCCTGCAGCCTGGAAGAGCTGATTGGCAGTATTCCGGGAAGCCGATCTAACCCCCAATCAGCTGCTTGTGCTGAATCAGGCTGCGATAATGTGTTGAAGCTGACCAGACTGTTTGCTGCAAGGACGCTAGCCAGATGAATACCAATGGATTCTGGTAGGCAGAATTTTTTTCCTTGTTTTCCTCTCCAAAAACTAATGTGTGTCTTATACTCTAGAGCATCTTATACCCAATGAACAATGAACAAAAAACAATCAATATTGTTTTTTCAGACTTTTTTTTCTCAATTTAGCCATCAACAGGGATTAAACAGTCCCTGTTGCTCTTGGTTTAGCCTGAATGGGGTGATGTGTAAGGTGCTGCTGGAAAAGAACATCCTAAGAACATGGACAGCCAGAAGCAAATGATGGTTTGCAGGTCTTTCCAGTTACCTTGTCTGATGAGTTGCTATAAACGGTTTTCCTATGGGAAAGTTAGAATTCCAGAGGATGAGTGGGTGGGTTTTATGTGTGTTACAATCTATTTAAGAAATTCCCTAAATTTTCTATATATTCCCTATATACCACCAGGCTTGAAATTTTAGGCCTCGATAGCCTTGAACTACGCCGTCTATGTTCCGACCTAAGCTTAGTTCATAAGATTATTTACCAAAACATCCTACCTATAAATGAGTACTTTAGTACCACAATAACACAAGAGCTATTAATAGATTCAAACTCAATGTAATTCGCTCTAATCTTGATTGTAGGAAATATGACTTCTGCAATAGAGTAGTAAACACTCTACCTGATCCTGTTGTTAGTCTCTCTAATCTCCATACCTTTTACCTTAAACTGTCTACCGTGGACCTTTCACGTTTCTTAAGAGGTCCCTAAGGGGGCGTTCATAAGCGCACCAGCGTGCCTACCATCCCTGTCCTACTGTTCCCATTTATATGTACTCATTTTATGTGTTTATGGCTATGTTTTGCTTATTTATTTCCTTTTATATGTGTCCATGTCTATGTCTATACTATTAATTGTTTCCTTGTACTTGTTGACAAAATAAATAAATAAATGAATGAATGAATAAATTGAGGTATTACAAAGATGTGGATATTACACACAAGTATTGCTGCTGAAGTTGTTAAATGCAAGGACTATTGATACATTGTTGGTTTGGTTGATTGGTTGAGCTTTGATGTAGGCATGTACTCTGTGTAACCACATTGTTGATTTGATTGATTTGTTGAGTTTTGATGTAGGTGCGTACTCCGTGTCCTGCTGATGTTGACCTTCGGGATACATTAAAAATGCAAGACCTCTTTGCAGTAGAAAGAAAATCAAAGCAAAGTGCACAGTTTGACTAGCTGCTTCTGCTTGTCCTTTACAGGAAAAAGGCATAGTGAACCCGCTGCTGCTTACTTATGTCTACTAAATTCTAACTGATGAGATATTAGTTTTCTTTGTCCTAGGTTAATGTTTGACTGCACACTGCATGGAGGTTACTTAATGAGCAAAAACATTTTCTGTTTAGAAGTTGATACAGCAAGTCTTTTCTAATAACAGATTCAACTGTATCAATTCTATTCGATGGAGGATTTTTAAAATGTTTTTTTTAATTAAAAATGTGCCATTGAACATTTTTTAAATGTAAGTTGGACATCTGGTAGTAGTTCTGTCTTCTCTACTTTAGGTGCTCTAGGGCAGGGGTCTCTAACCGTGGCAACTTTAAGACTTGTGGACTTCAACTCCTAGAGTTCCTCAGCCAGCTTTGGTGGCTGAGGAACTCTGGGAGTTAAAGTCCACAAGTCTTAAAGTTGCCAAGGTTGGAGACCCCTGCTCTAGGGTGAAAAACAAAGGAGCAAGCAACTTGTAATAAATTCCTGTAGCTAGAACACCTGAAACTTTTGGACTTTTGTTCCACTGGAATAAAGGCAAAGTTAGGTTCCAGTGGAATATTCTGAGTGGGCTTTTCTTTTTGTTTGGAAATATTTTGCATTTCCTGCACAGCTATTCTGATCCAAAATAGAAAAGGACATTTGTAATTCCCACACTTGTTACAGCCTTTTTAAAAAAGCTGCATGTTTTGAACAATAGATACACAATGCCAGGAAAACAGACATTTGAATTAAGGAGGTGCTACAATGTCATCACATCCGAATGCCACCTCCCTAATGCCTCTTTAACTCAAATATACAGAGAGTTCCATAAGTCAGGTCCCATAGACCAATCACAATATGTTTCTTTAATATTTTTTTCAGAGAAAACCTCACTGTATTTAGGAATGTTCAAAACAAGGAAGTGTTTAGGAGAAAATGTAGCCAATTTGAACATTTAATATAATTGATATGCTAAATTATCTGTGGGTTCTAACTTTTGCTACAGCCTGTGTATTTTTCTGAGACTGCGTGACTCCTATATAAGCTCAAGGAGGCATCAGCACTTGCCAGAAGCATTGCCCATATCCTCTTTGAAGCACATTTGCTACTTTTGATCTGATTGTAACACACATCCCTACAATATGATTGTGCTGGTATTGTAATTACGCAAATCACAGTTTCTGGTTAAACATTTCTGTCAGTGCAAAGAAGTTATGCACATAAATAAATATATGTAGGTACATGCATATTTATGTATGTATGTATGTATGTCAGGGGTGGGTTCTAATTTTTTTTACTACCGGTTCTGTGGGCATGGCTTATTTTGTGAGCGTGGCTTGGTGGTCATGTGACAATTCTTTAGGATTTAGCAGAGGTACTGGTCTACCAGGCTTTTAACTGCTTGCAGAGCTGTACCGATCTACCCATTTATTTTTTGCAGGCACTGGTCTACCCATTTATTTTTGCAGGCACTGATCTACTCATGTACTTTTGCAGGCACTGATCTACCCATTTATTTTTGCAGGCACTGATCTACTCATGTATTTTTGCAGGCACTGGTCTACTCATTTGTTTTCTTTTAACACTGATCAGCTGTAGGGCAGCCCTTTGAAGCCCTGTGGCAAGAGTTTAAACAGTTTTTTTCCCTCTAGCCATCAGCTGAGACTCAGGAGGCAGCAATATATTGCAGGTGGGGCCAAACAAAAGGTAAGAATAATGCGGGGGGTGGGTGGGTGGGTACGCGGGGGGGGGGGAGAACCGGTTTAGTGATGTCATATGATCATTGCTACCGGCTCAGGAGAACCAGGCCGAACCGGGAGGAACCCACCACTGATGTATGTATGTATGTATGTATGTATGTATTATTTATTTATTTATCTTGTCATGTTTATATTTACATTAGAGGTGGAGACCCTTTGAGACCTGTATGCAATGTAATTTCATTTTAATGTATGCCGATTAGTGTACATTCAAAGTGACTAAAGCTATTCTATTCTATTCTATTCTATTCTATTCTATTCTATTCTATTCT
>WNWU01000004.1:12870000-12886236 GCA_012654045.1 Ptyas mucosa
CTATTCTATTCTATTCTATTCTATTCTATTCTATTCTATTCTATTCTATTCTATTCTATTCTATTCTATTCTATTCTATTCTATTCTATTCTATTCTATTCGTACTGGAAAGGTAGAATTGGAATGCATGGCTGTGCCTCCCTTCCATCGGCATATATTTTACTTTATTGAAGACAGCAATGGTGAACTTTGAGTCAGGTTCAGAAATAACAGAATTACAGTTTTTGAGCCAAATACCCATCTTTGTGAATTTTGCTCTGAAGAAACATCTGTTTCAGTTTTGGCTCCCATGTCTACCCAGGCTGAACAGAAATCAGAAGATTTTATAATTAGCATATTTTCCTGCTGAGTACCTGTTTATACAGGGGAACCTCTGTAGGCTGAAAAGTTTGTTTGAACAAAGAAGCCCATCGGCAGCAACACACACAGGGAGACATCATAAATAAATGTAAACAGAATGTGAATGATGAAGCAGCTGCAATGTAAAATCTATGAGGCACGTATGTGTTCTTTGCCAAAGGTAGACCATTTCAGCTTAGCAAATGGTATTTCTTCATTTCCATGGCATTTTGAATTTCATGTCCCCCCATCCCCTGACAATCTTGTTCCCCTCCCTTTCTCAATTCCTTTACCCAGCAAGCAGCAGCAAAACTCCTGGTCTCCTGGGAGAGCTGAAGGCTGTTAGCTGAGACAGAAAAACAGATCACTGATGGAGTTTGATTTTCCTGGTCCCTTTTAAAAATGCGTTAATGTTCCAGGCAATGAGTGAGAGGCCTATTCAATAATTAAAATAATATAAATTAGAGCAAACAAGAGGAACTTAAAAGCCATTTGCTGAGACCAAAAAAGATTAAGTATGTTGGCTTCACCAAGGGATGTGATGGGGAACATCATGAAAGTATGAAAGCATGAGATGAAGAGATATGTTCACGTAGTCGCTTTGAAATCACTTGAAAAAAAGGGATTCAATTTTAATTGGAATTATAATACCTGTTTTCCACTTGCATATAAAACACTCCATGAAAATTGTAACAAATACTTGAGTTGCAGCCTTACATAGGTAGAACATTTGTGTTCTATGGAGAAATGTCTGTGGAGATTCGCAGTCATCCAGGTCATAGTTGTCTCAAAGGTGCTTTTTCAAAAGGCAACAGGACTGAAGAAAAGAAGAAAACATTTCGCTTCTCATCCACGAAGCTTCATGAGCTCTGATTGTGGGGAGATGGAAGGATAGATTCTGCCAGGATGATAGGGGTGGGGTGGGAAATGGAAGGATTGTATTTCTTTGCAGTCATCTGGTTGCTAAAAATCTCTCTGAGAGCTGTTGAGGCCACTTGGGGGTTTATCTGTGCCCTCAGGGTCACCTGAATCAGGGTGCAATTGGTTGTGGAATCTTCTTGGAACTTCTGAAAGGGCTGTGTTGTAGAATGGAGACAAGAGATGTCTTATTTCTCCCCCTCTGTTGAGGGATGGGTGTTCAATTCCAACATAGATGGATTCTTTTACTCCTCTTTCAAACCAATGGTCCTCCCTATTCAAAATGTGGACAATGGAGAGTATTGTTTTCTTATTTGAGGACATCAAAAGTTACCCTATATTGCTATGAATCTGATTTGTTGCCAGTGATCAGGCACTTCTAGTATCCAATATTTTTTGGCATTGCTGGGCAATTACTCTTAATGCCTGTCCTCCAGGTAAGGCAGCTTGTAAGAAATTGCTGCCCTAAAACATCAGTTCATTCCCTCTTTTCTATTTGTACAACACCAGGGCCTTGACTTTCTTGTGAGTGTCTTGAGACTTTCATAATCCCATTCAGTATCTGTGTCCCATTGCTGTGCATGGGTAAATGCACATATAAGTTACCTTAGGATATGAGCTCAATTACACAGGAAAGAGGAACTTGAGAATCATAAGGTTGTTATTCTTTATGATACTGCTTTTATTGTTTGGAAAGTGAATAGTCATCCAAAGCTTTTTTACCCTACACTTCTACTTTCATTGTATTGCAATCTTTTCCTAACACAATCCTTCAGGAAAACCGTTTTTGCTACAATTCCCAGCCATAACCAAATGCATCTAGTGCAACATTGAGTAAATGTCTGAATAACTCACATGTTCCTGATGATGCTGTGACCACAATTCCCTAAGATCTGGGTACTTATTGGGCACTTGGCTACCTAGGTAGTCAACACTGATGGATCCTGTTACTTGCTATTTGTGCAAGTGTGTACGTGTGGGTACATGTATGAATGTACAAGGCTGATGGTACCTCTGAGAAGTAGAAAAGGCTTACTAACATTCTTGACCTATAGAGTTGGTTTCTGATGAGCAGCTGCTGGAATGTTAGCCTCTTTGGGTGACTGGTTAGTTATCTTGGGGAAATTAAGATCTTTTAAATAGGAAACAAGTTCATGTTTCAAAGCAGGCCCCTCTTAAGCACAAAGAGATTACCAAAGTTGTCTTCATTGTCTTGCTGTTTTTTTATTAAATAGTTTGCTGTTATTTCCACATTTTCACAGGGTCTTTTCTTATTACTGAGTGCTTTTCTTATTATTACTGAAAGCAGGGGTGGGTTCTACTTACCTTTACTACCGGTTCACAATGGGAGCATGTGTGTGCACACGCTTTTGCGCATATGCAGATCGTCCATTATGACATCCAGGTGGGTGGGTGGAGCCTCCCACCGCTTTTACTACCGGTTCGCAAGAACCGGACAGAACCGGAAGCAACCCACCACTGACTGATACCCACTCATATTGAATTGAAGGAAGCTATGCTTGCATGAAATTTTCCCTTCCAATTGCCAATCCCTAACTTACCTATATTGTCACTATTTTTTATCATTGTACTCATCTGATTTCCCTTCAAGGTTATGGATGAGAAAGTTACTAGATAGAGAATATTTGTAGCTCTGGGCTGAAATGAGGGGTCCTTTGTGTTCTCTGAGCTTGGTTGTTCTCTTGCAGATATTTCATTACCCAAACTATGTAACATTATCAGTGCTAGGCTAGCAAGTTACCTAGTTTGGGTAATGAAATGTCTGCAAGAAAACAACCAAGCTCAGAGAGCATCAAGGACCCCTTAAAATTACCAGATTTTACATACCTTGAAACCGTTCTTCAATATTTTCAAGGGGGAAAATATTATCTTAACTTTGGTGCTACAGTGATCAGCTTAAGCCTGTCTTGCTTGTGGGTTGGGGACAAAAGAAAGGAGATGAGGAAATGTTACCAGGACATATTTGTGTCATGGTTAGGGTGCAAGTTGGGACACAACCGTAGTCTTATCTAAGACTAAGTCTTGCCTTTTACTATAAGATGTTTCTGTTACAATAAAGTCTCAACTCACTTAAGCAAGATAGTAGTTCTCTGAGTTAGGAAGGCATAACTGCATCTATAAGAACTACTGCCTTGCATTCAGTAAGTGTATAGAGTTGACACTGTCTCCCATTTGGAGTCGATAAAATGGGACAGATGCAGTGGCATTATATCTATATACACTACAGTGTCTATATATCTATATATCTATATTTCATTCATTATTCTTCAGTAGCTTAATCTCTCGATTGCTCCAAGATTCAAAAGTTTGCCAAGGTATAGCCAGCCTTGAAGGTAAAGCTGGCCCCTTCCCCCCCATCTCCTGTTGAGATGCTTTCCAAAGAAAGTGTTGGCAGAAAAGAAATAAACAAAGGGAATCCACTGGGAGAGAGCTAATGTTTGCTTGCATCGTCCATATCCGTTCAGCCTGGGATGATAAAAGTGCCATTGATGCAGATGGAGAAATTGGTCTAAGAAGCAATTGACTTAAAAGTAAAACAGAAAGGAGTATCTGGGAAAATGTGCTTTTAAATTGAGCTGTAAAATTCAATAAACAAAAATATAGTTTTATGGCCAAATTTAAAAAGCCAATCCTAAAGAGGCAACTTTCTTCTTTTGTTCCAAGAAGCATTTTTGGTGGTGATTTAATTAAAAACCAGCATTTGGACATTTGGGTTTCTTTCTTTCTTTCTTTTTTTTCCAAATCCTGGGTCATAATTTGTGAATGACCATATTTAAATCCTGCTTATTTCCCAATACAGTGTTAATATCGCATTGATCTTGTCTTTTTATGATATTTAAAAATTTTATTGTACACCTTCTTGAGTTGTGGCTTTAATCAGTGGCCTTCTAAATTGGATTAATACTAAAAATATTAGTAAAGACATTTTGTCAGAATTATAGTCTCTAAAAGCTGACTGTTTTGAAAGCCAGAAGTATGAGAAAACTCATAATCCTTCAATAGAAAATGGAACTCTAATTATTATGCCTAACCCTTCATTTTGTCAGTGCAATTTAGACTTGGGGCAATTATTTTATTGCTGCTTCTTTTAAATAATTTGAGTCATAAGCGTATTGCTGGTCTAATGATTATTGGCTAGAGATCTGCCAGAAGATCTAGCTCTAGTTTTGTCAATCTTTCCTTCTGATGTCACTTAAATGACAACCTTCCTGAGCTGTATAGCTAACTACTTTTGGTGGTTTTAGAAGCAGCCTTATAACCCTACATGTTGGGCTGACCCAATTTTTTTTTTGTTATCTTCTTATGAGACAATGCCTTTTTGTATCACTCCATCCTAAAAAAAGCATATTGTGTTTGATTTTCTGTACTAGACTCTAGCCTGTTTTCTTTTTTCTTTTTGCATAAACATTTACCTGATCCTTCTTAATTAACATATTAAATGTCAAATTTAGACGGTGAAAGCTTGTAGTCTGAGCTATCTTAACAGTCTGTTCTTTCTGCCTTTCAGAGATTATTTTCATTAACATTGGCAAGGCTTTTTGAGGAAAGAGGTAATAGGGAGAAGCAATTGCTCTAGTTCTTATAAACGGGGAGGCCTTTCCAATAGTTCAATATTTCAAATGATCAACTAGATTGATTTTTTTTTCACTCAAGGTGGTGAATATAATTCTAAAAGTCCTGTCAATATTCTTGATTTTCTCCACATATTCCTATTTATGAGTCAATGACTTGAGAAGCACAAGACTGAAATGGACTTCTTCAGTCTGAACCATCAAAAGTCTTAAAAACATTAAAAACACCAAACATTAAACATGGTAGTAGACCTGTGCAAACACCTAATAATGACACTCAATCAACGTTTACATGTAAACTGAGGAGGTCAAAAGCAGAGGAAGATTGCCAATGCCTTTGTTTTTAACCTTGCAATTTTCTTCCTATGCTTAAAAGTCAGAATCCATTGTCGATCTACTGCAATTTCCTCAAAGATCAACCAATCAACCCTTTTCCCAATCAGTCCTTTTCCTGATCTTGATTTGATAAGTGGCTTTTATCAAAATTATAAAGCTACCCTTCCATGCACAAGTGAAAGACTCTGGATATATTTTTTCCCTATTCTTGATCAATGTTCAAGGTAGGAATTTGAGGCAGGACTTAAGGGCCCTTATCAATGTGATCCCAAATCTAGTAAAGTAGCTACCACATTTTGAAATAATATGGTACAATGCTACATTTTTTTCAGGGAGGTTGGAAGTTAGCATCTGGCACTTTTATTGTTCTGTGTTGATGTCATATTTGTCTCTATCGATATGATTGATATTTGCCTACACTGGTGTAATAGAGACAGGCTATGGAGCTTTGTGGATTGTTGGTCAGGTTTTATGCAACTATGAGTGTTTCCTTTTTTTTTGTCCTGTTGGTTGCTTCACTGCCCAATCTCCCAGCAGATGGAAATTAAGCAATGAAATGGAATGCACAATGCTATGTAAATTGTATTCCTGTTTTACAAGTATGATAACTTGGTCACTTTATTTGACTTCACTACTTGGCTCCAGCATCAAATTTCATCACAGAATATTATCTTAGATGAATAATAACTGAACCTCTGCCTTCTGAAAAACAGGCTGAAGCTTTTGAGAGGCAGGTAGAATTGGGATGAGAGACTGATGCTCAAAATCCACAAGAAGGCAGCAAAGTCATTTGTTTAAACTAGACTTTGCTTGGAGGGGAGATAGGTTTGGGAACAAATGAAGGATGCATGAGTAAGGGGAGCTGCTGAACCTCCTTCATATTTTTGGATTGTCTCCAGCAATATAACTCTTGAGCACTTTTCTCATTGAAGAGCTTTCTTCTGGATTCCGAGCTTGATACTGGAAGAAGAAAATTGTGGATAGAAAGGTCTAGCACTTCCTATATAGAGAATGTCTTTGGTTCCAGAATTAGGTTACTTCACAGTAAATACAATGGAAGTAAATAATAAAATATGAGTGGAAGGAGACTATATAGGTCATTTAGTCTAACCATCTGCTTGTTCCTGGAATCTTCATTTGAAAACCTCAAGTGAGCTATTTTATAAGCATCCTGCATTCAATCTTGTAGGACATTTTAAAAGGTGTGGAATAGCACTGGCCTAAGCATGAAGCCCAACGGAGCCCCACTTGACACTTATGATATCAATAGCAGGTGACATAGAAATATATTTTATGAAGCTCAGCTTGTATTGCATAATGCTGGTTGAATAGTACTCATCTGTCAAATTACCTCCTACAATTTGATGTCAGTCATATTACCTCCCCAATCTTTCTCTTGGCAATTTTTGAAGACAGAGCATAATAGTCTATTGCAGACTAGATTAATAGTAGGGAAAATATTCCTCTTTCATCTTTCCATGGTATGGGAGTTTGGTTGGATCATTATAGTGATATTTCTTGGAATAGAAGGATAGAAAACAATTTCTGATGTTAATGGAAACCATATAACCAAATAACTGGTGTCAAATCCCATAGAATGTATATTGTTGAACTCTCTAACTGCCCACCAAAATAGCTGTTGGCAATTTTGTATGAATATATTTCTTTTAATGTAGTTGTATTTTCCTTAATGTGTGATTCTTCCCCCTGTCTTGGAAAGAACACTGAAAAGATAAGATTATGCAAAATGTATCATCACATGATCTCTTTATTAATATTCATTAACTATGAAAATGAACAAATAAACATGAACACACAGTCAGATATGATATGTAAAATGCAAGGAATATAGAAATTTTATAGGATCTTAGGGATCCCCTCTGTCCAATCGTTTCTGCCTGCTTGGTACATTTGGAGAGAGTGGGTGAACTCCAGACCCCTTCAATGTATTGTTCTCATTTTGTGGAATCAAAAAAGCAAATCTTCTCTGTCGCTGCCCCTATTGTCTGGAATAGGATCTCTCCAGAAATAAGTGTGGTGCCCACTTTACTGGGTTTGTGAAGGCCCTTAAGATCTCACTCTGTTCCTAGGTTTAGGATTATTGTGTTTGTGGAGCATCTGTTATGCTTTTTTTATTGTTATGGCCAGTGGTGAGATTCAAATTTTTTTACTACCATTCAGTGGGTGTGGCTTGGCTTGGTGGGCATGGCTTTGATGGGCATGGCAGGGGAAGGATACAGTAAAATCTTCATTCCCTCCCAATCAGCTGGGACTCGGGAGGCAGAGAATAGATGGGGCGGGGCCAGTCAGAGGTGGCATTTACCGGTTCTCCAAACTACTCAAAATTTCTGCTACCGGTTCTCCAGAACTGGTTAGAACCTGATGAAAACAACCTCTGATTATGGTTGCTTCTTTACCCAGTCTGTTATGCATTGTTGTTATATTTTTAATAGTTTTAATTTTATACTTTAATTGAGTAAGCTACTTACAGTCTTTTGAAGTGGGCAGCCATAATAAATGTAGCAAATTAATAAATAAATCAAACAACATAGTTAAGTAAGGAGGATAGATTTACTGTATATTGGAGAGGCACAATCTATTATCCTTAATTTTGAAAGTCTTTTTTAAAGAATCCACATCATAATGTTTAATGTGCAAAGCTTGGAGTATTATTTTCTTTGTTAGGAATATATGATTAATAGGTTGGCAACCAATGGCTGTAAGTGTGGTGACACCTAGAAGCACCTTCAAGCAGAGCAAATCCTATGACTTTTTAGATAAGGAGTAGTATGCAAAGTCAGGTTCTTATGTGGACAACTCCATGTCATTCCCTCTCTAATTTCAAATCACCCGAATGGTAGATTACTTTCCATATGCCTTATGCTGTGTTATTTATTTCTTTGGCTCTTCCTTGGGATGCATGTTCAAAGTAATTCAATAATGCATGTTATTATTGCTAGCTTCTGTAACATTTGGAGTTCAGTTTGTGTTTCTAGATAATTTTGAAACACAAACATGTTAGAACTAATGGTGAAGAAGTAGAATTCCTATGAAAGATATCCCTATGCAACTATAGGGCTTCTTAAATTTTAGTCACCAAATTATATCTGAAAGCATCTCCTCCCCAAATATTGTGGCTTGGAATCTTTGTCTGGTTCCACACTGCAGTCTGCCAGATCTGTTGGGTTTCATCTTCTAGACCCTGTTATTTTAGATCCTCTTATCTTGCACTGTAACCTGTGAGCTTCAGGCAGAACATGCCGCTTAATGCTACCTATGTGCCTTGTTATTACTAGCCATTAGGATGGGATTGTTTCCTTTCCATGAGACTTAGCTGTATTTTTATTTCAGGCAGGGAGATAGTATTGGTGATGGTATTGGCATTTAAAAAAATATATATATATATATATTTATATGCCGCCCTTCTCCGGAGACTCAGGGCGGCTTACAATGCATTAAGCAATAGCCTTCATACTTTTATATATTTTATACAAAGTCAGCTTATTGCCCCCACAAACCGGGTCCTCATTTTACCCACCTTAGAAAGGATGGAAGGCTGAGTCGACTTTGAGCCTGGTGAGAATTGAACTCGCAGTAATTGCAGGCAGCTGGATGTTAAATGCTGCCTTAGTAGAGGCATTAGCCTCTTACACCACTCAGTCTCCTACGCCACTCAGCACATCCATTTTAATGTGCTGTCCTGGCTTTCATCATCTTCCTCATTTAGTTTAGAAGCAATGTTGCATGCTTCTTTGATGGCAAATTGAATATTCTACAGAGGGGACTGCAGTCATATCTTCTCTTTCAGCCCATCTGGGCCAAGGTATGTTGTTCCATTTGTGCGAAAGGTAACTTTCAATCTGGATCATGGTGCCTGTATTAGAATTAGAATATGTGGGATTAATTTAGATTCCAGGCAACTGAGATTATATGGGTTACCAAACTTTTCCCCATCTCGTTCTGGGTGACAGACAGATTGGAAAAATTAAATCTACATATATGTGCAGATGAATATCAGGGATACAATTTTAAGGATAGTGATATCTTTTGAAGGTTGGGATATAGATATTTTCTACCTGGAACCAAAATTGCTAGGCCAAGTTTAGAATTTCTAATTTTTCACTAGGCTTGGGTCAGAGTTTCCAATGTTTTGGTAGGCCTAGATCAAAACTCAAGGTCTTGAATCCCTTGATTTTCTCTGTATGTCTCCACTTTGAAGACATTTGGCAAAGTCTACCTTTGAATGTTTGTTTTGGGATGAGCAGAGAAGGAACCACTAAGTAGAAACTCTTCTGCAATTGTTTTCTTCTTTTAAAATCTGCTGGGATGTTGAGCAAAGAGGGTATGGAAATGCTAGATCATAGCTGTTTTACATTTCTGTTTAAGATTGATTAGGCATGGGGAATTGTTGGGGAAAGGATTATTACAGTAGGTGGTAATAGACTGTGATCCCAGGTTGAACTCAGCTCATTTGCTTAATTGTGATTTAAAAAAAAAATAAAGCATGATAGCAGGGCTCACACAACTTGTTATGCCACAAAGAAAACGATATTTTGATTTCTTATGATATGGGAACCAATTAAAGTGGCTCCACTGCACAACTTTGCTTTCCTTTTCTGGAAATCATAAAAAAGCAATTTTTAAAGTTCCTTGGAAGGGGTGTCTGAGAGTTTTCTCTGTGCCTTCTCAGCTCCCCTTTAGGCATTACTGATTCTTGCAAAGAAGAATGATCTGATTTGTATCACGGAGACCTGACAGGGCCCAGAGGAAGACATTGCTCTCTCACAAATGTGTTCAGCTGGTTATCGAGTATGGCATCGGCCTAGACTACTGAGCCAGGCCAGAGTTGTGTCAGAGAATCAGAGAATTTCTGACAGTCTCTAGAGGCATGGTTCCATAAGTGCCTGATTGTGAGAGGTCACCTTTTCTTAGACTGGAGAGATCAGATGGGATTGCTGCTGCTGTACCAGCCATCCTATCCAGGTGACTAGTCCTCACTGGAGGGCTGTCAGTGGATTTCCCCAGGGTTATAGCTTTGGGGGACTTCAATCTGCCATCCCTGGTCATGGGGTCAGAGCGGTGGTGGGATTCAGCTGGTTCTGTCCGGATCGCACGAATCGGTAGCGGCCGAATATAATGCATGACTACTGCGCATGCACAGAAGACCGTGCTCATGTACAAAGATGGTGCGTGCACTCACATTTGCGAACTGGTAGGAAGGTAAGTGAATCCCACCTCTGGGTCAGTGGTAGTTCAGGATTTCATGAAAACCAAGACTTCCATGGGCCTGCTCCAGATCATCCAGGGGTTGGGAGTGAAGAGCATTGTGTTGTCCCTGTTCACTTCCTTCCTCTGTGGTCATCCTCAGTGTTGATAGGAAGTGAGAGGTCTGGCCCTTGTCCCCTGCTTTGGGGGGTGTCCATGGAACATCATCCCTATAGAGATAGGATTGCCCTCCCATGTTGACGCTCTTTCACAAGGTGCTGAAAACATGATTCTGCCAATAGGCCTAGGGATTCTAGAGTGACATAGAGCCCATCAAGTAGCTCATCTGATTGTTGTTGCCAGGGGAACAGGGTGGAGTGGATTATTGTTTTTGTATTGGGGTTTTGTCTTTCTAAGGTGCCTGGGGTCGTTAAGGGTGAATTGGGTGGCTGTATAGCAATAACAATTGCATTTAGATTTATATATCGCTTCACAGCCCTCTCTAAACAGTTTATGGAGTCAGCATAAACCCAAAATTAGGGTCTTCATTTTACTGACTTTGGAAGGATGGAAAGCTGAGTCAACCTTCAGCTGGTCAGTTCGAACTTCTGGCAGTCAGCAGAATTAGCCTACAATTCTAATTTTCATACATAAATAAAATAAATTTTCAACATGTGTGCTGGGAATGAGATGATTTGCTGTGGCAAACTCACCGCAGCCAACTCACCATGGGCAACTTGGCGCAGGACAACTCGCCCCGGCCAACTCACTGTGAGATAACTTGTTGTGGGACAATTAAACAATTCTGTTTAATTTTTTAAAATAAATAAAAATTATTTTAATTTTTGCCACTCACATTTCATTTTGTCCCTCCTTTTGCACCCTTTCTTTAATGATTCTATTCCACCATTTCTTTGATATTAGTATAACTCTTCTTCTGCAGTGAGTTGTCCTGTGGTGAGATGGCTGTGGTGAGTTGTCATAGACCCCATTGCCATTGGCAGCAGGAAAATAATGATCTTAAGCAACATTCCTAATGAGGGAGGCATGTTGATTCCAGTGGTGAAATCTAAAATTTGTTACTACCGGTTCTGTGGGCGTGGCTTGGTGATGGTGGTAATGTGACTGGGTGGGCATGGCCAATTTTTTTTTTAACTTTTAAAACCATTTTTTCTACAAACTCAGCTTGGATCATCAGAGGCATTTAAAAGAAAAGAAAAAAGTCTCTTCCGATTAGGCAACTCAGCTTGGATCGTCAGTTTTTTTCTTTTAAAAGCCTTTGATGATCCCAGCTGAGCTGCGCGATCATTAGAGGCTTTTTTTTTTATTTTTAAAAGCATTTTTTCGGCCAAAGAGAAAAAATTGTAGAAAAAATGCTTTTAAAAGTAAAAAAAAAAACCCTCTGATGATTGTGCTGCTCAGCTGGGCATGGGGGGCGGCAGGGATTTTTGCTACCGGTTCTCCGAATCACCCGCCTCCATTGCTACCGGATCGGGCGATCCGGTCCGAACCAGGAGCATTTCATCCCTGGTTGATTCCCCACTCTCAATTGCCCTTATGAAGAGCAAAGTTTTGTGGTGCCAGTGGTTCACTGGGAGGGGGGATACCTTACTGGGAGATAGGGAGTTATGTGTTTATGAGGCCTCCAGTTATTGGCTGAATACCAAATGTTGCTTCGGGCTGAAAAATATTGTCTTCCATTTTCAGTTCTTGATGGGATGGTTGGACAATTTAATTGAACTCTTGTTTCTAAATTTAAAAAGGGCTTTTCATAAATAAGTATTTCCATCCCAGGTTTTGTTAGCACAGGCGAGTGCTATTTTCAGGTAGCGGGGATGAGGTTCCTGGATTAGATGCTAAATTATTGTAAGAGTTCTTTAATTTCTACAATTCCTTGGACTACTACATGATGTTAATTAAAGTATTTTGTTCTTGCATAACCAGAGAATTAAAGTGCGATCAGAAAAAAAAACCCCACCATTCTTTTCCCACCTGAGGAGTTGGCATTATTTCTGGGAGTGGGGGAAGAAGCAATTCACTCCATTTTTGCAATAGCGATTACAGCAGCTGATTTATCCCCTAGCATGTTAAAAATGAAAAGAATGCAAATTTCACTTCATGCTGCCATTGACCTTTAAGCTGTGGTGATGAGGCTTAGAGCTTCATTTTACCCTTTGAAATAATAGGAAATAAAATGTTCACTCTTGCCTCTCTCCCTCTCTCTTCCTCTCCCTTCCTCTCCCGCCTCCCTGTTTTTTTTTTCCCTCTCTAAAGTCACAGGACGAATCATGTGCTGCTATTAGCAGCAACTGTTCTGAGGGCATTGATGTGATGCATAATGTGCTGTGTGGTATATTTGGCTAGTGACACACTTGCTGCCTATCACATTCTATCCTCCCCTATAAAAAATTGTATATAGATTAATATGCATGAATGTGCAGTCGGAACCACATGAGTAATCTTACAGTGTGGACAGGTAGGCTACAATTTCTTGTAACTAGGTTTAGAGAATGGATTTACCATTAGCTTTTCAAAATGTCATCTTGCACTTTCTCTGTAACTTGCTGCTTGACTAATCTTGGATTCTTTTCTGTTTAGCTGTTGGATGATATATTCGGTATGTATATGTGTCAAAACACCCAGGATGCATTTATGATGTTCTTAATGGCTGTTGTGAAGGAGAGAACAAGGAAAAGAACTAAGCTAATCAGATATTAAAATCTAGCTGAAATAGTATGAGTTTTTTTTAAAAAAAACTTTACAAGATTTCCTGTCAGAAACAGTTTTGTTTTCACAGCTGGTTGAATAATCCCATATACTAGTAGTGGGAGATATTTTCTCAGTGGGCCTCCTTTGAAGAACATAATGCATTTTTCGTGAGTGGATCCTTTTCTACATTTTATCACTCTCAAACAGTGGAGATGTATCATCAGTGTGTGTGTGTATGTGTGTGTGTGTTTGTGTGTGTGTGTGCGTGTGTGCGCGCGCACGCACGCATTTGTGTGGAATGCCTGTCAGATCAGAGGGAATGGTTAATCAGGTCCTATCTATCCCAATCCTTCCTGAAAGGGATTCTTGCTTGAAATTATAATCTAACTCTCTCTACAGACAAAAAAGTTGTAGAACATTCCAGTTGTTTTTTAAAAATGTACCTGAATGCAAACGGGTCTTGCTCTAAAACCTCTGGGCTTAATCTTCTCTAATTTGGGATTTTCCTATTAAAGAAAATCTCTGCACTGTTGGCTGTTTCTCTGGCATTGCCCATTAAACAAAAAAGAGAGGCTTAAGCTTTTATTTTTATACCATCCCAAATTCATAAAGACTATGCCTTAAAAACTTATTTTTATAAATCTGTAGAAAGATTTTTTTCTACAGAAAGGAAATGTTTTTTGTAAATCCTGTCCCTGCAAAAAAGTTAAAAGTATTCTCCTTTTCCCCTCCAGAAATCTGAATTTAAAGCAGCTTAGATTCAGTTTCTCTACTCTTGTCTGGCAGAATTCACCTCTGCTGCTTGGTTGCAAACATCATCCTTGTTTATAGGGGAAAAAAAATCCCAATTGTTTCTAATTAATTGGAGTTACCCTTCTAGAAAAAATTCTGAATCTGAATGACTTGAGCTCCAAGTTGAAATAAATTGCCACAACTTATTTGGGCCAAGGAAAAGCAGACTGTTTTCTGAATTATCACACCAGACTCCAGCCAAACCCTGTTGTCAATGAACATGTACAAATTATAACACATATATTGTTGGAATTTTGAGCAGAGAAAACAAAGATACTTTAGAGGGCATCCAACTGGTGGCAGAAGGAAACTATGGGTTATATGTGGAACCTCAGTGAGTGGTCAATGATCTTGAGTGTGGTAGATCCTGGTTTCTAAGGACTAGACTGTATAAGGCCCAATTCTGGCCTAATTCTAATTATCATGACAGGAATTATTATTATTATTATTAAGTTTGGGTTAATATATTTGTATTTAACAAATGATGTCATAAAAATTGAGAAACAGTAGTGAATGTGTCAGTGTGGAGTTACTACTCTGTGGAAGTGGCATTCCTGTTTGATTGAAAACTGGAAGAATGTGGGTTTATGATAAGCAGTAGGCAATGCTATGGTTCCCCTGGAGTAAAAAGCAGGCAGGAGAAGAACAGTGAACAGCTTGCTTGCACTGTGGATTGCCTGGGGTCAGGTTCTTAATGCCTACCGAAGGACAAATGGAAGGAAAATGAGACACCAATTAAAGCAGATTCATCTCTTGTTAGTTATTCACTGAGTCATACTGATAAGAGTCTTATTAAAACTGCATTAATCGTCATGGGCAAAGTTATGAATATCTCGTAATGGACTTACTTGCAGAGAGAATGTATCTCTGAGCACTCTTTGTCAGGATTTCCCTGCTTGGGCTGAAGGGGAATTTCAGGGATGCAATCCCTTTTGCAGCTCCTCATTTTCCAATATGCATTCTATATTTAATGGGAAGTGTTGTGGAGAAATTGACTCCCGTGTCAGCACTGAGGTGAAAATTAAGCTTTCTGGAAATTGGGTGCATTTGGGTGACAAAATGGATCCAGGTGATGGGCCAAATCCAGTCAACATATCTATTCCAACAGGCCAGACCTCACCCTATCCCCGTCATCATTCCACCATTGCTATGCTTTGCCCATTTCTCAATCTTCCCCTTTGAGATAGGAAGCAGCAGCACAGTCAAAATAAAATGAATCCTTCTGATGTCCTCACAGGAACATGGGCTGGAGTGACTTCAGTCATGGGTGTGTGTGTGTGTAAGCAAGTAGACTGAATAAAGCAGAGCCATTATGGGAAAAGAAAAAGCAATGGGAGAGAAGGGAGTGTTTTGCTTCAGAAGGGCCAGCTGGGAGGCCACTTGAAACATGTAAGCCAGAAGATCTTCATCCCTGTTTTATGGATTGCTAGCTGTGAGGTTGTACTCTGATTTGCTTCTTTCTGCCCACTCTAATGAAAAAATGTTCCTACTTTGAAGAATATTACCACTGGGTGATGATCAGGTAGTATTTTTAATAGCATGCTTGAGAAATGTGTTCTTTGTGAAGTGTTCCATGAATTGATCCATATCAGCTAAATTAGTGTGCAGGGTAGAAAATGATTATGCTTTGGATTTCATCTTTCTCTGAACTAAGCTCAGAAATGCCACCTTGAAAAGCAATGCATTCAGAAGTGTGTACTTTGAGAGACGATGACATCAGGGCATATGTATTTTGTATCATGCATATTGAAAACATACTTAATTTCTGTATTTTTAATTAAAAACCACAGGTGAATGTAGAAACTAAGAATGGTTCTTGAATTTTCATATAGGAAAGTAACATCAATTAAAAATCGGCTAATCCGTCCAACATGTATAAGTGAGCAATGACTGGTTTCATTGACATAAGATAGTCATAGCCATTTGTTGTCAAGATAGAGATCTTGGGACTTCAGCTAAAATAGAACAGTCTCTCCTGGTTCAAGTGAATAGGAACATCCAGTGATCCTTCACTTGCTGGTCATTTGGTTAAGATGGGAGTGTATCAGTGCCAGAGAATAGATATCTAACCACATAGTAGGACTGTATTACTATTATCCTTCTCATCTTTCCTATTACCTATTACTATTGGTATCTTATGATTATCACTTTGTTGCTTGTATCTTATTATTTATGATTGTGTCTTATTATTTATGATTGATCACTTTGTTGCTTGCATGCACCAGAGACTAATCCTTTGTGTGTCCAATCACTCTTGGTCAATAAAAAAAATCTAATCTATTCTATTCTATTCTATTCTATTCTATTCTATTCTATTCTATTCTATTCTATTCTATTCTATTCT
>WNWU01000004.1:12891054-12962611 GCA_012654045.1 Ptyas mucosa
AAAGAAAGAAAGAAAGAAAGAAAGAAAGAAAGAAAGAAAGAAAGAAAGAAAGAAAGAAGAACTCTTGCTGGATTAGGCTAGAGCTCATCTACTCCAGCACTGAGTCTATCTAGCCCAATGACGTGCAATGGCCTACAAATTGAATTTAGAAAACTCACTAGCTTGAATTGGAAGGCAATAAACTTCCTACCACTGTTCTGTAACATCTCATGACTCCAGAAGGGAACAGACTTCCACATTGATCTAACTTCCAAAGAGGGATGCTTTACGCTGGTACAGAAAAGTGCTTTTGACTTAATATGAGCTGAAACTAATAGAACAAAAGGATGAATTCAAGTGATAAAGCCCAATTGACCTTAGGGCAAATGCGATGTGTCTATCTTTTTAGATTATATTTACTATCCTTTATATATGTATTGGATACTGAATAATAGCATACATGCTTGAAAATGATTCAGGGAAAAATGCTTTGAGCACAGCAACTCTCTGCTGTTTAGTAAAGTAGGCTTTCCATGGAACTTTTAAGAGTTGCATTAACTTTGATGAATGGATTCCTTAAAACATAGCACCATTTTTTTCAGTCTAGAATAAAAGCCTGAAAAAAGTCAGACTGCTTTCATGAATGCCAGAGAGATGTTGTGCTTGTATGAAGTCTGAAGTACTTCTGAATTATTTTTGAGATATGCACAGCCTCACTAAGTAATATATCTAATGGGCTATATGGTATAACTGATGAGTGTATTTCCTTGAAATGATTTAAGTTGAACTCTGGCCTTAATAATTTAAGTTTATCTCTGGGCTTCTTATATTCTAAAGCACATTTCAGTTCCTACTCTCTTTCTTACCATCTCTTAATTTATTTCCACCACACCCCAAAACAAAACCACAAAGGAAAACATAAGATAGACTATTTGTAGGCTGGAGAAGATAAACATTGTTGATGATGCTTGTACAGGGTTAAAACTTTCACAAGTCTCTATCTTGCAACATCTAGAATTTCTTAAGGAACATCCTTCTTTAGATACATAACATTCATATTGTGATCACACAAGTCCTCTTACAACTAAATGCTAAAAGCTAAAAGGCAAGCTCCCTTTGCTTGTCTTTCAGCTGGTTATAGTAAGTTCTCTGAACCAACCTTCTTGCTTATTAGATGAATTGGTCTAATTTTGAAAATAAATACAGATCCAGGAGACAGGTGTTTGCTTCAGTGGTATCTGTTTTGGTTTTTGCTTTATAGCCATTTTACCTTATGAGCTTCCCTACTAGATCGCCCTCTCCTTAAGGTCTTTAGGGTTCTTTCCACCACAGTCTTTCAATATAGAGCACTCATCTTTAAAAAGTATGTGTACACATTTATTGGGCTCTGTTATAGTAGTTGAAAATCCTATACTTAGCTTTTACTAGTGCATATAGTATACAATGACTAATACATGATTAATAGGATACTGCAGCTAAATAAGTGGTTTTTAAATTCTCATAGAATTGAGCAAGTTAGATCTTTTCTTTATCTGGGTAGTTTTTTTTTCAGCTGCAGGAACCTGGATCCCTCAGACACTGAGAAACAAATTGAAAGGAAATGCATGCGCTCAATTTTTGAATGGGCTGTTCAGCTATAGATATCCGAGGTTAACTTACAGCTGTCATGAAAGTTTATACAGATATTGCCTGTACTGACTTTCAGTGTAGGAATGTGAGAGTTGGCTATAACTAAGAGAATTGAGAGTACCCAGAACTGTTTTCTTTATTTCATTTTGGGGAGGGTCTAGAGCTTTCCCAGCACAAAGCTTCTGAGCTGAACTTGGATTGCTTGGAAGTTAGATCAATGTGAAAATCTGTTCTCTTCTGGAGTCATGAGCTGCTACAGAGCAACAGTGGTAGGAAGTTTATTGCCTTCCTATTCAAGCTAGTGAGTTCTCTAAATGCAATTTGTAGACCATTGCACGTCATTGGGCTAGATAGACTCAGTGCTGGAGTAGATTCTAGTCCAGTTTTTGTTTCTGTTTTAGGCTGTTTAATTACTAGATCAAATTAATCCAAATGAGTGAAGATAGGCTTCCCATGATTTGTCTTAAATGAACAGATGGTTAAATTCCCTGACGAGTCCTGGTTGTGCAATTTTTCAAAACTGGCAATTCAGTATGGTTTTAGCATGGAAGCTTTAAATGTATGTAGTACCAATATAAAAAAAATGTCTTCCATCAAAGAATATTAGATGTTAAAAGACAGATGGACATAGAAGCTCTTTTGGTTACAAAGTCTACAAAATGGCTAGCAAGAATTAAATCCAGTTGAAAAAAACCCCTATCCTTCCCAATGGGAAAGAGATTATTGTGTAGCTTTTACTGTTTCTGTTTAAGAAAATGGTACAATGATGCAGTAATGATGCAGATTCCTAGGTATCAGTGCTAGATTGTATAGACTCTATGTAGGGTAGGGGAAAGAGAAGATGTAACACGTTACATATTGGAATGCCAGTTGTATGTTAAATACATGGATAATCATTTATTCACTTTCCTTAATGACACAAGAAACTGCAATGTTGAAAGAAAATTGAATTTTCTCCTACAAGATATTATGCAGTTTGTGACCAAAGATAGCAATTGCTATCTTTGCAGATAAGGCACAACCAGGGAGAAAGGAATAGTTTCCTAGGAGTTTGACTAGGTGTAGTAGAATAGAATAACAGAGTTGGAAGGGACCTTGGAGGTCTTCTAGTCCAACCCCCTGCTAAATTCCTATTCTACTTTGTTAACCCTTTAAAATTATTATGTTATAAAGGTTAAGCTATTTTAATATGATTGTTTAGATTCAGATTTTAATGTTATCCATCGTGTACTTGAAATAGTTTGGAGGCTTATTCAATAAACTATTTACCTACTCACTGTAGTTAAGGATAGACATACAGCTAAGCCATAGTTCCAATTAGTACAGCCATTGGTGAGTGATGATGAGAGCTGTATTTTAGCACATTTTGGAGTGCCCTATATCTATCTATTTTTCTCTTTGTCATATGGATATTTCTGTATGTGCTAAAACTTTGAAAAATCTATTCTTCAATTGAAACTGCACTAATGTTGTCTCTGTGTGATGTATTTGAAATGAAAAACCCACCATTCTGGTGACCACTTGTACACATTATCCATTTTTCAATTAAAAAAAAACACAAATGGACCTTCTATTCACTGAGAAAATTGAACCTACCTAACTACCTACTTATTTACCTACATCTTCAAATTTTTGAAATTGGGTTTTTTTTAAAAAGACATGAAGTTGGGATTTTTTTTAAAAAAAGACATTTAAAGAGAGATACATATAACTACATCTAGTTTGGTCTAATATGGGAGAGTGTTTTATATTTCTTCCATTGTATGCCACACTTTGAAGGTATTATTTCCCTTTTTGCAGGTGTGTGCATGTGTATGTGTAGTCTTTTCTCCTTATTTTTGTATGATATAAGCCACAATTCAGAATCTCTCTGTGGAAGAAAGAGGCAAGTCTGATTCCTATTTTTCTGTTGGCATCCACAACTGTTAATGTAACCCTGAAATAGCAATGTGTACATAGTTTCCTGGATTGCAAAGCTTAAGAAAGATGCTGGCCATGGTCCTGAAATAGCTTCTGTTCGCCTGTTACCACTGTCACAAGGAACAGATGCAAACTGGAGGACTGTCAGCCCAGCTGGAAGAGGGCAGAGATCCATGAATGTCCAGAACAACTCACGTGGGAGTAGAATGAGAATCTGGAGAAAATATGTTAGACAAATAGCACTCTTGATGTTTTAATTGAGGCCTAGAGATACAGTTGCTATCTTTAGCACGCTAACAATGTATAGAATAAATAATTCAGTTAATTGAGGTATTTGCTTGCTGTTGGTATTCTCGGGGATAAATTCACATAAAAACCATATTGATGAAGGTTTTATTTGACTACAGCTATAATAAAAAAGCAATAAGGATAGTATCTGGGTTAAGAGTATTGTCCTCAGGAAGGCTAGAGTTTCACTGATGTTAAATAATTGGTGATGCAAAGTGAGTTGATGGCATAACCTAATAGCTAGATGCTTTAGCCAAATCAATTACACACAAAGAGAGACACATTTCCTCCCATTTTTCATTTCAGATCTTCTCTGGAAATAATGGAGATTGAGAATCAAATATAAATAAAGGAATATAATTCTGTTCCAGTATCTGATGTAGTTTATATAACAGTCTGCCCAGATTAAAAGAGACTGAAGTTCTACTGTACTTGTGGACATGGAAACCCACTTGTCCTGTTAAACCAACATAGCTGATTAAGTGATGACTGAGCTGCTGATAAAGGAACCCATAATGGCACAATTAGGGTCAATGCTGCCAAGGATAGTGTCAAAACTGTAATGGCAAAAATACTTATATAATTCTTGTATTCATGAAGCCTCTCTCAGTTTTTGTTTGTTTAAAGACATTGGAGAAGACAGTTAAGCCTCAGGTAGGTGGTTCCTGCAGAGTCAGTTGACCTGGGAGGGAGTAATTAGTTTAGCCCCAGACAAACCCGGGTGTAAGGTAAAGGTAAAGGTTCTCCTTGCACACATGCACTAGTTGTTCCCAACTATAGGGGACAGTGGTCATTTCTGTTTCAAAGCCGAAGAGCCAGTGCTGTCCGAAGATGTCTCTGTGGTCATCTGGCCAGCATGACTAAATGCCAAAGGCGCATGGAACGCTGTTACCTTCCCACCAAAGGTGGTCCCTTGTTTTCTACTTGCATTTTTGTGTGCTTTCGAACTGCTAGGTTGGCAGAAGCTGGGAGAAGTAACAGGAGCTCACCCCATTACGTGGCAGTAGGGATTTGAACTGCTGAACTGCCAACCTTTCGATCGACAAGCTCAGCGTCTTAGCCACCGAGCCATTGCGTTCCTTAACCTGGTTGTACATGCAGCTAAAACTAACCCACTCAGGGTTAATTGGCTGGGTCAGTTTTTTTTAATTTTTTTTTTAATTTGATTTATATGCCGCCCTTCTCCGGAGACTCAGGGCGGCTTACAATGTGCTAAGCAATAGCCTTCATACTTTTGTATATTTATACAAAGTCAGCTTATTGCCCCCACAAACTGGGTCCTCAATTTACCTACCTTAGAAAGGATGGAAGGCTGAGTCAACCTTGAGCCTTGGTGAGATTTGAACCTGCAATAATTGCAGGCAGCTGATGTTAATAACAGGGCTTTAGTTAGCACATTATCCCTATTCCCCCTTCATGATTCCATTAAGCATAAAATTTGCACTGACTACTAAATGGCTTTGGGCCAACCTACCTTGTAGAGTGGCTATAAGCCAACCTATTTTTTGAGTTGTGGGGAAAAATTGGAAGATGAATTACTAGGATTGGCCTTTTAGTCTAATGAATAGATAAATACTAATTCAGTGCTCGTTTAAGACATACAGCATATGTGTCTTTCATCTCTGGAGGTTGGTCAATAGATCTATTTAAATTAGAAAAGGAAATTAATGTGTGGGTATGTGTATAAACCACAATTTATGTGCTTTATCATCAATGTTGATGTACGATGTTATGGACATTGCACGATTGACTTACATTACCACAGTAAACTGACTAGTTGATTCTGGATATACTTTAAGTGTTTCTGGTTTTCTTGGGTGTCAAAAGTTTAGCTTTCTATATGTGAGCAACGCAGGAATCAAGTCTGATTGGGATATATTTCCAGTATAAATCTGGAAAATATTGTTGAATGAACTATTTCTTAAAACCAACTCTTTGCTTCTACAATTACATATTTTGCTATTTTGATTAAAAAAAACCCAGATGAACAGACAATGGATAATCTATGCTTCCTATCTTTCTCTGAATGTTATTTTTATTTCTGAAAGATTGTGATTGGGGATTAGCCACTCTTAGGAAAATCAAATTATTGCATAGTGTAAGTATTTTCACTTTTTTTGTCAAGCATAATCATGTTGCAATTTCCAATTTGAAAGGGTTTTGGTGATAGTTGTATTAAAGAATTGGAATGCAGGAAATCTTAAAATATTGATTTCTTTGTTATTGCTGTGTGGAGCTTTGGGGAAGCACTTTGATTTGGTGAAGGTTCAATTGAATCACTCCTTTGAATGAAATTCTGTATTGAAGCAGAGGATCAGAACAGCCAATCTGTTTTTCTGCGCATCAAAGAGCTGAAGCTGAAGGATTTTGATGAGCTAGACTGAAACCATTTTTCTAACCGGATTACAATCAATCTACATAATCTTAAAATTTAAAGAGTCCGCATACTTATATGGCCCTTGCCTATATAAGCATTTATTTATATGATGTCAACAGCTTCCAGAACAATGAGGACATGATGTTGCTTTTGGAGAAACCTTCCCAAACCTGAGGCTCTTGATCAGGGGTGAAATCTACTTACCATCCTTACCGGTTCGGAAGCACATGTGCCGTGTGTGTGCTCACTTTGCTCATGCGCACACATGCATCACAGGCGCACGCAGACCTTCTGTAAAAAACGCATTACTTCCTGCTTAAAACCAGGAAGTAATGACACCTGGCCGGGTGGGCGGACCTATACTCCGCCATCGCTACTGGATCACTGAACCACCGGTCAAGATCGCTACTTGATCGGGTGATCCAGTCCGATCTGGGAGCATTTCACCCCTGACTTTGATATACATTAAGATTGCAACTCTGAGAATTATTTGACTTTTCACAACTTATCTGAGCATTAGATTGGATAATTGATTTGGAGTTGGGCAGTGTTTAATTCTAATAAATTTTATTAAAGTATTTTGTTAGCTATAATCAAATATTTGACAGTCTTTTACTGATATCTCCAAAAATATTATTCAGGTTAATTTCCACCAGTATTTAAGTATCCATAAAAATGCAAGGTATTTTAATTTATTACAGTTTGGCTTATTTTAAACATTTATATAAATGTCAAGACCATATTGAGTTGTTTCTGTGGTATCAAAAGCTCAAGATCCCACGTTCCTGTCATTTTATAAAGAGATAGATAATCCAACCAGACATTTGGCCTGAGTGGTGTAAGGCAGATGAAAATCACTTAATTTGATTCCACATTTTACCACTCAGTGAATAAATAACCTTCATTAGGATGGGGAGGTAGCAATTGCACTGGGAAAACTTTCATTAATTTCTAACTCTGTTTTCACTTGTTAATTTTCTGGCAATTTCCTGGGCATGAAAGCTGCATTTTGCTCAGGAACTACATCAAGAATCACAGTTTCTTTTTTTCCTCCAGTCTCAAACAGCTTACTTGCCACTCTGCTTTGCTTTTGTTTTCTTCTCTTATTCTGACCACTTTCTGACAAACAAAATCAGCTGTACATCCTTGAAAAGCACCCATTTGCCTGCAAGAAGCCTTCCATATCTTCTATTCCACTTGAGATCCTGTGGGGGATAATCAGAAAAGAAGAATAAAGGCTTGATTAGCTAACGAACAAAGCAAGTGGATACAGTATTCTGATGCATGTCTTTTGGTTTACACCTGCCTGGATTACCAGGTGTTCTGCTGCTTCAGAACACCCCCAGAAGGGAAATTTCCAAAAGAAAAAGGGGAGCATCACACCCTCATATATTTTAACATTAAACAGTGATGCTATATGATATGCATTCATACTTTGAAACCAAGCCATCCAAAAGTTTGCTATATTTCTTTTATCCTGAAATCCTCACACTGCTTACTTGGTTTTTGCCATGTGCATTTGATCATGCAGGCTTTGGCCTCTGAAAGCAAATCTCACATTACATCAGTAAAAATCTCAAGCTGTTCCAAATTTTTGGATGATTGACATATCACTAGAAGCCACAGACAGGGGGTAGTTTGTTTAAGAAAGGCTGCTGGAAAGCTGATCTTAATTAGTGCTGAATCTTCATTGGAAAGTCACTATATTTGAAACTGGAAATCCATAGCCAGACTATTAACCCTCCTTTTCCTTGTTCAGTGCAGTATTTCTCCAAACAGGGTCTGATGGGGCACTTTCCTATTCCAACTGAAACTGGACTCAAACTAAATTAAGCTACTTTCATTGTTTTTGAATATATTTAATTTATTGTGAAATATGAGGTTTGAGGTTTGAGGTTTATTTGATTTGTATACCGCCCTATCTCCCGAGGGACTCAGGGTGGTGAACAGCCATATAGTAAAACAATATGCATACAGAATTTAAAACAATTAAAATCCAATTAAATAATTTGGCCTTAATATTTAAAACCCTAATAATTTAAAACAAGTTAAAATTACAAAATTACATAATTATTAAAAGAGGAGAAATTAGGCCAGGCCAGCCTGGTTAAATAAAAAGGTCTTAAGAGTGTGGCGGAAGGTGCATAAGTCCGGGATCCTTCGTATTTCTGGGGGGAGCTCATTCCAGATATGTACCCCTTTATGAAAAAAGATATATTTCCTCCCATCCCCAGTTCCCATCCCTTTCTCCCACTTATCTCTCGGTTTCTATATTTTACTTTTTTTTCAGTCAGACTGCTGACATTGGTATTGTGTCTGGCCTCCTGATATTACCTGTAATCCCAGTGCCAAGAGTACCATTGAAAATGCTACACATTCCTTTATACTAGGACTGCATCTCAGCAGATAGGATGGCTTAGCTAGCCTTGTTTGGGCTCAGAGGCTAAGTAACATCAGGCCTACCTAGGACTTGGAAGGGAGACCTTTAGAACAGGGGTCTCCAACCTTGGCAATTTTAAGACTTGTGGACTTCAACTCCCAGAGTTCCCCAGCCAGCTTTGCTTTATAAGCTTTGCTGGCTGACGAATTCTGGGAGTTGAAATCCACAAGTCTTAAACTTGCCAAGGTTGGAGACCCCTGCTTTAGAAAGTAATATACTACAGGCTTGATAAGCATCTTGAAATAAGACAGTGGCAAACCAATTCTGTATTGCTGGCAAGAAAGCTACATGGACAAGCCTTGACCTGAAGGAATGGAAGGAGCCTTTTTATATGGTTACTGCAAACCTAGCACAAGGAGCAATGTGCCAAACACAAAGAAATGCCTCATCTTCTGCTATCACTGGAGCATCAAAAAGGTACTATAGTTGGGTGAGTAGAGGGTTATATGCGGGTATGTAGATGGGCAAGACCAGGCAACGATGGGGAAGATCTACTGAATTAACCCTGCTAATACTTAATGCCGAGGTATGTGTTCCTGAGGCAGGATGTTCAGAATCATTGCCTTCACTGTATGAGAACTGAATAATAATAATAAAAAATAGCATCTATATTTCATGTTCAGTTTTAAGAAAATATATGCTATAGCTGGATAGAAAAGTTCTAATAGAAACAAATTATCAGGAGACCTGACTCAAAAAAAAGTTCTAAATGCCTTTTTGTGTATTCTAGATGAGATTGCTTAGAGATAAAGAGCAAAATATTGATGGAAATGTATTTATTTATTTAGAACATTTATACAGCTACCGATCTTATAACCAACTCTTGGCAGCTCCCAATCAAATAAACAAGAATTGGAAGCATATTAGTTCCTAAGATAGGTAATAAAATTAGAGACTTAGAACCTTTCTTGATTGACTTCTATGAATTTTTAAAATCTAACTATGCATAGCTTCAAATGTAGTTTTAAGTTGAGCAGTAAAAGAAATATAAAGGATACTGCTGTGTATATTAATAGGTCCATTGCCCTTCTAATGGGAACAATTGTTTGACATGTTCCTGATATATGATTTGGTTTGAAATTGACATTATTTACAAATATACCATATTCTTATATATTTTTTGCATTCTGATATCATGTACTCTTTTTAGTGTTACATTTCATATAGCTTTATTTTACTCTTATGGATCATATTTCTTTTAAGTTAGGTAAACCAGAACATTTCTTTAAAGTATTATAATAAAAAAAGAGAAATTCTTTGGGCTCTGCCTGAGATATTTGGATCCAACCCAGAAACTATAGGCTATGTATTGCCATAAGATGACATTCCTTTTCTTTTCAAAGCTACTAATGATAACATCTATTTAAAAGTTTGAAACATTGAAATTAAACGAAAGGGGTTTTGAAAAACAGGAGAGATAAAATGAGAAGCAATCTGATAAGATCTTAAACTTTCTTCCAAGAAAGGAAGAACCCCTGAGTGTTTTCTGAACTATTGGCAAAGGAATAATAGACTGACTACGGTTTCCAATTAGCTTAGCTCTTAATTATAGATCAGAACACATCAACATTGGGCCTCCACAGACTAGCAGTGAAGCACTGGTGCATAGTAAACTAAAGAGAAAATTGATAGGACATTTTGGAAGACCAACTGATCAGGATGTTTGATTTATACAGAGAAAAGACTGAAGACGCGGTAGACAGCTAAGAAGATACATGGTGTCTTTGTCTTATTTCTCTGTACTGTTCCTTATCAATGCCTCATGTGGAGCTCCGAGTAGATTATTTCACTTCATTTGCCTTCCAACAAAAATTCTGTGTACCAATTCTCTTGACTTGGATCCTTTGTGTTCTTTTTTCTCCATGACGTTGACTTATTTCTTAAAAGTTTGGGATGAATATTATTATTATTTATTTTATTATTTTATTAAATTTCTATACAGCCCTTCTCCTTTCAGACTCAGGGCGGTGAACAGCCAACTAAAAGCACAATATACAAAAGTTAAAAGCAATGTAAAATGATATAAATAAATTTGGCCCAATTTTAAGTTAAAAATCAGTAACAAAAACTTTAAAACCGACATGGGGTTAGGCCAGCCCAACTAACCAAAAAAGATGGGTTTTAAGGGCCCAACGAAAAGTCCGGAGGTCTGAGATCACTCGTATCTCTGGGGGGAGGTCGTTCCAGAAGGTAGGCACCACCACAGAGAAAGCTCTCCCCCTGGGGGTCGCCAGCCGACATTGTCTGGCTGACGGCACCCTGAGGAGGCCCTCTCTGTGGGAGCAAACTGGCCGGTGGGAGGCATACAATATGTGCATTGTATGAACAATTGGAATTTAGGAACTCTCACCTTAATATCCCTTTCTTCCTCTCTTCTTGCCTGGTTAGTTAGGTATCAAGCATTCGTGAGTTAATAGACAATATTTTGAAGAATGGAGCAAGTAGCCCTAGAAATAAGAAAAACCAATGCCTTTTGCTCCAGATTAACATCTTTCTTGACCTCACCCAACTTTTTTATGCTTGAAGAAGCAGCAATAGAACAATATAATAGATGTTCAGGACTTTGACAATCAAATATATCTTCTGTTTTTAAAGGAATGTTTGTTTTATTGAAATCTGATCAATTAAGCTCTTTTGTTTATGAGCTGGGCATCACCAAATGGAGAGACAAATGTGATGCTAACGCCTTTTGGACATTGCCAATTTGATTTTCTCCACATAGTTGTTTGAACTCTTTTCACCTGTTTTTTTTTTTTAATTATTGCCAGAAAATGCACTTTTGCAGTTGGGGCTATGAGCATAAGCTGGGCCTAGCAGATGGCTTGGTGCCATGCTGCAGGTATGCCAGTGGCTGAAAAGACCATACGGTGACAGTTATAATTGTTTGGTATTTTATTCTGTGAATAGCTCCTATATAATTCAGTGACTTTCAGACCCTCAGGTAGCGAACTGAAGTAGCTCTGTTGAAGTCAATGGCTTTATACCAGTTGAAGTTCAGGATTTCAGTTTCCTTGTGAGAGGCAAGAAAGCAACAACGCAAACCAGTGGCCTCCAGGCACGTTTAAGAAAATTGGGTCACTATCTGCAGAATAAATTGTAGAAAAAAAGTTTGTAGTCTTTCTTATGCATCCATTTCCTCAGTCTCTTGGCATGCAAATCTAGGCTTGGCCTGATCCATGATGCAGAACAACAAACTCTATTAATAATTTACACAAGTCAGAAATAGCAAGGAAAAGGAGATGGTGGGAAATTTTGTCCCTTGTTTTCATTGAATAACCATCAGTCCAATGCAAAGAAAAGAAGAGTACTTTTTATATTGTGGTATTTGTCTTTCGGGATGTAATCTACATCTGAATTACATCTGGCTCTCACCCTGTTGGCATTCCATAAAGCCTTGAAGATCTGGTTGCATTCCCAAGTCTTGGAGTGATATGGTTATGGCCCCATAGGTATGCTTGCTATTTTTCTGTTTATATAATGTGTCAGGATGCTATTTTGTTTTGGGTTGGAATTGGATTTTATGTTACTGTTTGTGAACTGCACAAATAGTGTCAGTTGGAATTGAGTGGTGACCAAATTGAGTTTAATAAATAAATACATAAATAAACATGATTGCAGTTTGCTATGGTGAATGATGTAATCTTGTAAGAAGACTGATTAATATAATTTTATTATAATAAAATACCATATTTTATTTGCATTTAAATAAACGATAGAAAGAACAGGAGGGCTTTTTTTTGGTTCCAGTGCATGCTTATCACAAAACCTGTCATTACGAAACCAAATACCTTAGATTCACTCAGCTTGCAAACAACTTTATTATTTAATCAAGTAAAAGTGGCTAGATAATAATTACCCTATTATCCTTATTACATTTTCTCTACATAGTAGAAAAAAGTATAACTTATTGCTGATTGAATGCATCAGCAGGGAGATACTATCATATTCAAGAATATGGAAAATCCTTATTATTAGTGGCAATATTCTGTAGCAGAAAAATTAAATTCATACCTACTGTGATGATGACCCATAATAATTATCTGTGTTGGAGTGTAAGTATTTTGTATCCTCCTCAGAATTTGATTGGCTTCTATACAATATCTCCAATAATATAGAATATTTTTACTTGTTTTGCCAGAGTGATCTTTGTCTCATCTATTTAATCTGTTTGTATTTTTCTTGTATTTTTCTCTTAGCAGTTTAATTTGTGTTATGATATATAATGCACATTCTCTTTCCTCCCTTCATTTCTACAGCATATAAACAAGTAGTTGTATGTATTTTTCTTATGACAATTCTGATAGTTCTGATCATTTGTGCCTTCTAAATTTAATTTATTGCCAATCCTTTGTCTATTTGTCATAGCTACCTATGAAGCAGGGGTGAAATTCAAAATTTTTCCCTACGGGTTCTGTGGGCTTGGTGGGCGTGGATTACTGCAAAATCTCCATTCCCTTCCATCCTAGGAGAAGGATATTGCAAAATCTCCATTCCCACCCCACTCTGGGGCCAGCTAGAGGTGGTATTTGCCGGTTCTCTGAACTACTCAAAATTTCCGCTACCGGTTCTCCAGAACCTGTTAGAACGTGATGGATTTCACCCCTGCTATGAAGCTTCATATACAGCAGCCCCCTTTGAAAATTGCAAAAGAGGTCCCTTATGGTAGCCTTCTATGTGGGTATTCAAAGGCTGCCAAAGTTGCAATGTATGTGTTAGCCCAGTTATATGGAGGATGCTGTCAAGAGCCACACATGGGTTGTTACAGAAGAGCTAATCCTGTTTTATTCCATTAACTGATTTGTAGCTTCTTAGAAGATAATTCTGCTTTCAGTTGCCAAGAGAGCCCTATCATCAAAGCTTTAGCATCAGTTTCTAAATGATCATTTAGAAATTTAAATTACCTTCCTTAAGATCAGCACTTTTTTTTGAGTTCTATTTGTTGTTGGTCTATTTCTGCACAACATTAACAAATGGCCTTTGAAATAATTAAAAATACTTTTCCAGATCCAGCATTGCTTTCTAACGATTTAATTTGTTGAATCTCATTTTTAAAACATCAAACATTCTCATATTTATTCTTGCCTGGCTTTTATCCATTAAGTTTTGGATATGTGGAATACTTCTTGATCTCAGGTGACTGAGATTTTTTTTTTCATCCTTCCACTTAGAATAAAATGGGTAAATGATGATGGTGATCTAACTTTTGCATTCATGTTAATATACTGATCAATGAAGTTGTGTTCCCAAATAATATGATATCAACTGTTTTATTTATTGTGGATGCTGGCATGTTTATTACTGATTGTCAGTAGTGATTAGTACTGATTATCATATGAGGATAAAGATAAATCCACATTTACTCAGCACATCCAGCTTGGGAGCAGAAATTAAATGCAATGCATGTAGATGGGAATTCTATCAGTACGCTTTTTGGCACATACACACTGAATGAGTACCTTTGTAGGTTTACAGGCTTGTGATTCCTGTTATGTTTAGCTCCAGCTTATGCATACATGCCTCTCCAAGCTATTGGAAATGCTATTTAAGATTACAGAGGAGGCTTAAGAAGTGAAGCAGAGTTATTTGTAGTCATTTACCCTAATTTTTAAGTTGCCAGATAATAGCAACACAGAAAAGTTGAAGTATTAACACACTTGGGATCTTGGGGTCAAAAAGTCAAAGAGATGATGTAGCCCCGTGATGGCAAACCTATGGCATGCAGATCCCTCTCTGCCGGCATGCGCTCCGTTGCCCCAGGTCAGATCTCCGTGGCGTTTCTTTTGTGAGCTTCTGTTTCCCTTCAAATGAAAAAATAGAAGCTGATGAAAGAAAAATATCTTACCTCTTGCCAAGCTGCCAGTGTTGGGATGCCCCACCTCCCACCAACCAGCTGGTCTTTGGGTTTCTGCTGTGCATACGCACATGTCTGCACATGCATATGTCTGCGCATGTCCATGCATGTGCACATTCGTACATGTTTGCGCATTCACATGCGTACATTCACTTGTTCACGAGTGTGCACCAGTGGTGGGTTGCCCCCGGTTCGCACCAGTTCTAGAGAACTGGTAGTAAAACTGGTGGGAGGCTCCACTCACTGACCCCAACGTCAAAATGCATCAAAAGCTTTTGCGCATGTGCAGAAGAGCGTGTGTGCACACTCACTTTGCTCATGCGCAAAGTGACCCCATTACAAACTGGTAGTAAAGGTAAGTAGAACCCACCCCGGTGTGCACCTTTCAGTTTGAACATGCGCGCACATGCAGTTTGGGCACTTGGTATCTAAAAGGTTCGCCATCACTGGTGTAGGTATTAAAGAAAGGTATGCCTGCTGCTGGGAGTAATACTATGACAGACAAAGTATCAAAGTTCAGAGACATCACATTTAACAACATGGATATCTATGATGAAGGACATGATCTTTCCAGCTGCAGCACATAGCTATGAAAGCTGGACTGCCAGAAAAGGTTGAATGAAGGGGGAAAAAAACTCTGCATTGGTGATGCTGGAGAAAACTGTTGCAAATTCCTTGGTTCTAATAAGAAAAAATCATTCTACTGCCAGGAGTTTGATTCTGACCGGCTCAAGGTTGACTCAGCCTTTTATCCTTCTGAGATTGGTAAAATGAGGATTGTCCGCAGATTGTTGGGGGCAATATGCTGACTCTGTAAACTGCTTAGAGAGTGCTTTAAAGAACTGTGAAGCGGTATCTAAGTCAAAGCGCTACTGCTATAAATTATTTGGGCCCATAATGCAAAGACTTATTTTTCACAGAGCAAACACCTGAGATAGTCATCTCACATGCCCTGTGATGTGTCTTACGCCCTGAACAAGTTGTGACCCTCAGGGGTGATGTTTGTAATGTTAACGTATGAGGCAACTGTCATCTGATCAGCTTCCTTAAATGAAATTCCTCTTGTTTTTCACCTCAGATACAAAATACCTTGGGGTACTCTGATTCAAGTACACCCCCATTTTTCCAGATTGGTATTTTATGTTCACTTTCCTTTGGGAAATTTTCCTAAATTCTTTATATTCCTAGGAGAAACAGCAGAATATTCCTCTCTATTAGGAGAATATGGCATATGAGATGTCATAAAAAGGCTGCAAATATAATTTACATAATAGCAAACAGTTAAGATAAGCGATGAATTGCCAAACAGTCTATCCTAAGGGGGAAATTTCCTTTCTTCTTTTTTCTTCTGATGTGTTTCTCCTCAAATTATAGTTATTTTCTCGGACAGCATCTTGCTTTCTTGGTTGATATATTGTTCTTGACAAGGTTATGGAGTCAGCATGTTAACTCTCAAAAAGTGAATGTAATGTATTGATCTACATTTTGCTTATAAAATAGGACAAGTGCTGATTTGAAAATCTTGTTTGTCTTTTGTATCCCTCCTTGAAGTTTCTTTTCCTTTTCCGCTCTTGATTTCTGCTTCTCTTATCTTTAGTAATTCCTCTGAGTCAGCATCAAAATACTCCAATCCTTTGTTAGCATTTTGAATCACCATCCTGGCTTTTTTGTTTCTTTACACTGATTGCTCTTTTTCCTCTACTCCTGAAAACACATATGGCCAAACCAGAGGTGGGTTTCAGCAGGTTCTGACAAGTTCTGGAGAACTGGTAGTGGAAATTTTGAGTAGTTCAGAGAACTGGTAATAAAAATTCTGACTGGCCCCATCCCCGTCTATTCTCTGCCTCCTGAGTTCCAGCTGATCAGGAGGAAATGGGGATTTTGCAGTATTTTATCTACCTTAGAAAGGATGGAAGGCTGAGTCAACCTTGAGCCTGGTGGGATTTGAACTTGCAGTAATTGCAGGCAGCAGATATAAGTGGATGTTAATAACTGCCTTAGTCTACTGAGCCACCAGAGCTCTTTTTTCAGCTTTTGACTTAGCAACAGAAATTTTGGTCTCAATTGTGGCCATAAGTCAAGGACTACCTGTACTAATATAAATCCCAGAAAATCTAGTAGATCTCTTTGGACCAGTGTAGTGCATTTCTGTTCAGGCTAGTGGTTATTTGTCAAGGTCTTAGTGGGTTGTTTCTGATTCAGATGGTGATAGTTGCATATGATACATTTTGCATAATATTAGACCCATTTGGTTTATATAATTTGATGTAGATAATGGGTGTTGTACGGGGATTACTTACTGTTCTGCCCCAGCTACGGACCTCAAAGAACGCAGCACACACAAAGTCTGTACAAACCTTAGTTTACTAAATTAAATCAGTCTTTTTCAAACAAAGGCTGTTAATTAACTTTCTTAACAACCTACAAGAATCCAAAGAATAAATAATCGTAATCTTACTATGGTTGGCAGAAAGCCCAGAAGCAATTTGCAGAGAACTAAGATCAAGGAGAGTGAATGAAGTTGTTCCCTGCAAATTGTCTCAGTTGTTATCCTTCCTTAAATAGGCTAAGGGAATAGCCAATTAACCCCAAGCCTTACTCTCGAGGAGACCTCCTCCTGAGGAACCACTCCTGCCTTTTGGCAGCTCTGTGCGCTCGTGCATCAAGAAGAGGCTCCTCCTCTTCTTCCTCTTCACTTATGGGAGCTTCTGGAGGTTCTGAAGGCCCTGGCTGAATCCCCGCCTCTGGCACCACATCTTCTCCAGCCTTCTCATTGTTTGACTCAAGTGCCAGCTGCACAGGCTGCTGGCACAGCACCACACCAGCCTCCTCGCTGTCGGAATCAGCTACTAGTTGCACAGGCCGCTGACAGGCCACAACACTTATGGAATATTGTGCTAGGCAGCATGGATACATTTAAAAGAATGAAATAATAATAGCCCAACAAAACATCTGTAAAGTTACTGAAGTTAAAACCAAACTAGCTGGCTTAAAGCCCAGCAACAACAATAAATGCAACCATGAAAAAAAAAGAAACACTCACGTGTAGCTATCACACTTGTTTTTCTTGTATATATCTGTCCATATCTGAAATATGGAGACTTTTGTTTATGATCATGAAAGCAAGTGTACCTGAATCCCTGTGTATTACAGAGTAAATAGAAGATTTGTGAATGCAATTATAGTGCAGATAGAAGTGAACTAGTTTTATATCTATCCATTTGTTGCTGCTTGTCGATAGTCTTTTGGGAAAGGGAAAATGTGTATGGAAAGATAGCTTGTCTCCCAGTACTGATTAGAAAGTCAGCAGGCATCCATTTCAAACCCAGACATAGAGATACACACACACACATAATCATGTTCTGGCAGCCTCTACAGTTTTTTTTATGCTACCCTAATTAAAAGCTCAAATCCAAATGGCTTGATGATACAAATTCTAATTAAATCAATCTCAACTTCGATGTGAACTCAAGGTTTGCATAAAATAAAGCATGAAATTAATAATTGTTTTGCAACCAGCTGTTTCCAGAGCCATATCTGTTATAAATATACTCTCCTCCCATCTCATTTATCTTAAAAATAATGTAGAGCTTTGTAATATTTACAACAAACAGAAACAGAAATAACAAAGAATGATTTCCAAAATTTAAGTAAAGGTAAAGTTTCTCCTTGCACATATGTGCTAGTCATTCCCGACTCTAGGGGGCGGTGCTCATCTCCGTTTCAAAGGCGAAGAGCCAGTGTTGTCCAAAGACATTTCCATGGTCATGTGGCTGGCATGACTAAATGCCAAAGGCGCATGGAACGCTGTTACCTTCCCACCAAAGGTGGTCCCTATTTTTCTACTTGCATGTTTTACATGCTTTCGAACTGCTAGGTTGGCAGAAGCTGGGACAAGTAATGGGAACTCACCCTGTTACACGACACTAGGGATTTGAACCACTGAATTGCCGACCTTTCAATCGACAAGCTCAGCATCTTAGCCACTGAGCCACTGTATCCCTTCCAAAATTTAGAGTAATATTATTGAGGCATTTGGGCCATAAATAAAAATTATTATTATAACTTAGGGGAGTAGCAAACCAAGGATGCCTTTATTTGTTCAGCTATTTTCAGATGTGATCTGCCCTTTGAAAAAGCATTTCTAGACAGGTAACATCAATCTAAAAAAAATCACTAGTAGGCAGGGGTGTGTATATCCAATAGCAAAAAAGAAAATAACCTTACAGCCTATCAAACATTGATCATGACCAGTGCAACACAAGGACTTGTGAATGTGATCTAATCATTAGTCATGCAATAACAAGACTGTTCTGCCCTTTGGAAATTAAAATCTGTTTGTTTGGATCTAGAGAACAGACTGAAATTTGGCTTAGAAATAAATAAGTAGCTATTGCAGAATTTATTCAGGAGGTATATTATCCCTGGCTAACATCTTGGCAGTTTCTGCTTTTAGATTAAGTTTATGGGAAGCTTCTTATAATATATTGTAATAACCAGCATGTGAGTCAATATGGTTAATTGTCAATCCAAGAATGGTTATAACTGGAGCAAATACCCTCAGTGTAATTGACTTCGTGATTCATTCAATGACAAAACTGGATCACTCTCATATAATGCTGTATACCTGCCCCTTCAAAGGGAGTCTAGCTCCAAGTGGAAGAAACTTCTGAATAATTCCTGGGATTGAGAATTGCTTCCAAAGAACCTTCCTCTTGTTGCATTTAGTTTGTTGGCCTTTATCCATCCATTTTTGCTGCCAAGCACCCATTTAATTTTTAGAGTGTCACATATCAAATATTAAGATGAAATAGAACTGAAATGGCAAAATATTTTGTATCCATTGAAAACTCTTACATTTTGGCAAGCTGTCATCAAAGCATTGCTTTAGCACATACGACTGAGCTGTAAGCTAGTAGAGTGCTCTTCTAGAAAATATGAAAGAAATTTAAGAATCTTTGTCAGGTTGAAGGTCACACTTGAACTTTGAGTGGCATGCCATGAGCTGCACATCAAAAAATGAGGTTTTGGAGAAACACAGCTTATACTTTCCTATTTTACTCCATGGAGCTATGACAACATTATGCCACATTCCTTATTCTAAACCTAATCACCCTGTTCTTACTCTTCAAATTAGGCTTTTGGTAAAAATGGGAGTTTAAAGCTTCTTGGGCAATAATAAATTATCTAGGATTTTTTTATCCTCTAATTTGCAAGTCTAGAATGATGAATCATTTCCAATCCAATTTTTGGTTATTAGAAATCACAAATATCACTTCATCTCTAGAACTATAAACATTTATCAGATTGATACCTTATAGCCTATTTAGCATAGTAGTTTAGTGCAGAAACCAGGAGTCTGGGAGTTGTAGTCCCATTTTAGGCATAAAAGTTCACTGGATGACTTTGAGATGACAGTTGACAGATGACAATTACTCTCTCTTTGCTCAATGCAACGTCGCAGGGAAAATAGGAGGAGGAGGAGGAAGTATTAGGATGTTCATTGTCTTCAGTTATTTACAAAAATAATAAAGGCAAGAAACAAATAAATAGAGAAAAAATTAGAAGGGATGTCTTTCAAGTGCAACAATATTTTATTACACATTGCTTTTTTGAATTTATAGTTGAAGTTTGACTGAAGAATAGCTTCTTATTGTTTTTATTGACAGGGCTATTTAGGTATTTGAGAGCAGTTTTCTTTATGTGCCTTCAATTTAGTGAACAGATATTTTGAGAACAGCTGTTTAGAAAACAAGAAAGATGCCCTTGGGTTCTTCAGCTAAGGTTTTGAGGATCTGCCAGACGCATTATTGATTTGAGAAGCTCGTGACTTCAAGAAATGGAGATACACAGTCATCCAAAAAAGGAAGTGACAACTAGAGATTGCTTGACCATTGCTCATCATTTGGATGAAGCAATACAGAATCACTCTTTTTGTTCAAATTATATCCCCAGAGACCCAGCTAGCAAGGGTGAATTGTTACTGATTCTCCTTGAAACTCTCTCACTTCTTAAAATGGTCACATATTGGTTGCTATGGCCAATCACGCTGAGCCTGAAATTGATAGTTGAAGTTTGGGAATTTCATCCTGTGCACCACAATTGGTGGAAAACACAAAATTGCTGTAATTTTTTCTAATTCTGTTCAATCTGAAACTGATTCATATAAATTAGTGTCTTTTATTGACATTAAAGAAAACTTTGCAATGGTTCATAAACTTGGAGACAAAGCACAGTGCACAGAATGTTTTGGGTGTGGAGAAAAAAAGGAAGAAACATACCAGTCATCTCCTAGAAGATATCACACAAGAGGAGAAATATCTTAAAAAGCACCCCCCCTTCCTGTCCTAAATATGCCACAATATTTAAAATAGCAGCTAGAAATTAAGAGAAGTATAACATGTATTGCTTTATAGCTTCTGTTGTGGGGAAGGGCAAAGTGTCAGAAGTGTGGTTTAAAAGTTAAACTTCCTCTTTAGGACTTCGGCCTCAGATAAAATGTTCTTCTTCCTTCTGATCACATCCAGTGTCTTCTTTTAGTCTGATTCACATCTGGAGTTTTTCTGCCAAATGAAAAACTGCCCCGAATTAAATTTATGTGAATGATCACATGGAGCATGCCATAAATTTTTTGCTGGCTTTCCAACCTGACTGAAAGTACTTAACAGAACCATTTTCTATATGTGTGACACAGCAATCTGCTTCCCCTCCACCCTTTTCTTGGAATGAGAAAAATCTGTCATATGATATCTCAGCTTCACACCTTCCAAATGTGTTGAACCAAGTCCTTCTATGGTCAGCAAACCTGCCTATTTATCTAGGGATTATGGGAATTGAACTCCTACACTTCTGAAAGCACAAGATTGTGGAAAGTAGGTTTGTTCTTTCCAGTGACTTATTAACTTCTTTTGAGAACTTAGCATTTCCACATTCATTAATGTTATATAATTTATCTAATTACTTTCCTGCTTAACTGTGACCAGGACACATCTCTTTAATTGCAGTGATTCTTACTTATATATCATGGTTTTTTCCCCTCACCTTCCCATATGTCACTCCTATTTTAAATGTTTTGTAAGATTAGTTTTTGTAAAACATCATAAGTTTCAACTCCTCATCTCAGGATGGCACTATAGGGCATTCCATGCCAAAACAACTAGACACAGGGACAGGTTTTTTTCTCCCATGCCATCACTCTGCTGAACACCTAATTCTTTCAGTGCTGTCTAATGTCTATGTATATTTACCCATGTAGTATGGTTGTAGCATTATTTATCTTTCTTATCTTCTTTGCTCCCTCTTTTATTTTATGATGATGATGATGATTCTGTTGCTTTGCATGTACACTGAGTGCTTCTGTACCAGAGACAAATCCCTTGTGTGTCAAATTACACTTTGCCAAATAAAGTTCAATTAAATTCAATCCAATTCAATAGCCTGGAATAAAAATCGCATGCTAGATAAAAAAATAATTTTAAATCACAGAAATTCAATGACAATTGTAATTTTTTTCATCTCAGCATACCTTTTTAAAAACTTCATTCCATACCTTGACATTATTTTGAAACAACATACAATTCACATTAGTCAAAGTAGCGCTCAAATAATTAACTTTTCCCCTCAATTTTTAAAATCAGATTTCTTCATCAGAAAATCTTGATTGTGTGTATCAATCTTTTGTGTAATCTTTTACACAATTGAGAAGAACTAGTGTTGTTCCCGTTGTCAGAAAGGGGAACAGCAAATGTTATTTATATAATTGAGGACCCAGATAAACACAGTCTGACCAGTTGAACTTTCATATTGTGCTGGTCGACATATTCATAAATAATGGATGAAAATAAATTCATAAAATCTGCAAATGTCACGGATATGGGGGAAAACAAACAGCAAAGAGCAAAGTTCCAACATAGAAGTCTTATTGTCCAAGAAAATGTGAGGCTAAGGGAGAAAAAAAAAGTCCACTTAAACACAGTATATTTTTGATTGCTAGAACTTTTCCTCTTGATTAGGGATTTGTGGAAATTGTTTTTAACTAACATGTTCTGTGGCCTTAAAAAATTTGAAACCATTGGATGGGATGAGCACCATACAAACTGAAGATGAGTTAAAGATATAATGCAGTTTCAACAACAACAACACTCTTGTAATTCTGTGCTGCATCAACAGAGGAATACTGTGAAGATTACAAAAAGCCATTGTTTCTCTCTATTTTATATTGGTCAGATTGCACCTAAAATATTACTTCCATTTTTAGCAGCACACTTTAGGAATGACATTGAAAACAATAGCATTAGCACTTAGACTTATATACCACTTTACAGTGCTTTACATCTGTCTCTAAGCAGTTTACAGAGTCAGCATCTTGCCCCCAACAATCTGGGTCCTCATTTTACTGACTTCAGAAGGATGGTAGGTTGAGTCAACCTTGAGCTGGTGAGAATTGAACTGCTGAACTCCTGGCAGCCAGCAATCAGCAGAATTAGCCTGTAGTACTGCATTCTAACCACTGCATCACCATGGCTCTTGATAAACTAGAGTGTGTCTAATAGAGAGTAAACAAGATGGTGACATGTCTGGAAGGAAAAGCTCGAGTCAAATGTTTGGAGTCATGGTGTATGGAGAAGGGGAGACTGCGAAATGAAATAACAGTGGCTTCAACCATTTGAAGAACTTGTCATGTAGAAGAAGGGGCAGAATTGTTTAGAGTTGTTGGAAAACTTTGGTAAAATCTGTTCAGAAATTGAAAAGACTGCTTTACAAGATGATGGAATATAGATAATTACAAAAGCAGTGTACTTGTGCTCTCTCTCTCAGCTATATATGGCAAAAAGAATGTTACAGTAATTAAAGGAAGCAAAATGTAAAAAAAAATAGAAAATCTAATTAAAAAGCGAAAATTTTTATAATGTTCATTTAGTTTTATATTTAGTATAAGGTTCATCATAAGGTCTATTTAGTATTAATATAAAAACAAAACATTCCTTAGCTAATCATTAAATCTAGGACATATAGAAATATATCACTTCATCATTTCATTTTTGGGATATCAAAACTTCTCAGGAATAGATATTTGCTACATTTTCTCCTTAATATTAAGGATAAATTTCTCTGCAGTTATGTAAAATCATCCTCTTTGTTGTACTCCAGGTTTGGTCATGTAATCTTCATGAAATCACAATTCCATGTTTTAAAATTGTAGTTCAGCTTCATACTTAGGTCTTTTGCTATATACTATAATATATACTCCTGTATAATTTTATATAATATTAATATATATTATAATTTGAAAATCAAAAAAATTTAAAGTTGAACAAGTTTCAGTTATATGAAATAAAGCATTCTGATTTTTTTTTACAATGCCAGTTCTATCTCCCCCAATTCCATATGAACTCTTTTGAAATGGGGGTACATAGATAGTGTCTGGATAGTCATTTGTAAGGGATGCTACAGTGGATTCATGTATTGGACAAGGTATGGACTAGATAATCTTAAAGTTACCATTCAACTCTAAGATAACCTTAAAGTTACCATTCAATTCTGTACGTGTATGATCCTATGAGTGCCTTATGATTTCCTCAGTTGATGATAAGTGAAGGGCATTTAAAAGTGATAGCAGCCTCCTTGCAAAGAGTTCTGCTTTTACTACTTAATGCTTTCCCAATGGGAGCAAGTATAGGAGATTAAAATGCCATCCTGGCAGGCTCCAGTGGAACGCTTGCAAAGCAGGATCTGGTAAGATTTATTTCAGCCTGTGAATGCCCATGGAGAGCCAGTATGGATAGCAGAATGCTTGGGTGTTTTAAGTAATTGGCCTTATGTAGAGTGGCAGAAATGCAGGAGGGAGTTGATATTCATCAAGTTCCTTGCAATGGGCCAACTAAGTCCAACACTTTTGGAGAACCCTAAGTTAGAGGAAGCCATAATGTGCCATTTTCAATCATTCGATGCAGTGAGTAGCAGAAATAACCCAACCACTTTTACAGAGAGGAAATTCAGAGTTAATTCCGATTCCTGAGCTTTAAATCTGGCAGTTATCCGTTTCCTCTATCCCCTTTATAAAAATCTTCAATTCCCATGTTACAAATGCTTTTATGTTCCTAAAAGCATTTTTGAAATCTTTTATCTGTGAAAGTATCTGAAGTTGGGAGTAAAGTTATTGCAGAGTGCAAGATCAAAAAGGCACAAGATGATGACGGGAAGAATCTGTAAAGCCCAGCATTCATGCTCTACACAATACAGAATAGAGGGGGAACACCCCCCCCCTTCACAACTCAAAGACTAGCATCTTCAAATCAGCAGGTATTCCTAAACTAAAGCTGGTATATTGATATATCTATTAAACAGAGGATGAAATGTGTACAATCTCTCATGGTAGCCCTATCACCTTATGCTATAATTGTGTTGACCTTCTTATCCATCTAATGCAGATTATTAGATGTCTAATAAGAGGCTAGGTCAAAATTAGCTTTTTATGGACTGTTTAAGAGAGTTTTGCTGCACTTATTGGTCAGCTATGCTTTGTTAGTATCTTTCTGGAAGCAGATCTGGATTTCTGCAATTTATCACAGGGTTGCATTGAAGCAGAGCTGTAAATCAAATCAAGGCAGGACTTGTTATGGTATTGCTGAATCTGCAGACATATCTATTTGAACCAGTAGACTGATTTGTTAGGATCTTATATTTTAGAAGTCTTGATTAAGTGGGTTTTTTTTTTAAAGGAATGGGTAGACAAAGTTTTTTCAAAATCAAGTCCTGGTTCTAAGAAAGTGCCATCTTTATTCCCTGGAACATTTCTGATCCTAAGTTGGATCTGGAGCCTTTCTTAATATACTGTATAAAGACGGTAGATGGGCTTGTGTTGGAATGCCATTGTTGACTAGGGGAAAAACAGGGAAGGAAAAATGGGATACAAGCCTCTCTGATTCTGCCTGGTAAGAAGAAGAATGGACATCGGCAGCAACCAAAAGTTGATAACAAGGCGAAACTGTAAAGGATGTAAACGCAGTAAACACAAATAATGCTTGCGTTAGCTTTGCTGGTGGAACTTTTTATATCATAAATATCATATATAGTCAAATGGGTGTGATGAGAAAGTGCTTCTATAGTTCCTGTAAATGGTTCCCCAGTGCTTTTCATGTTAATTTATAATGAATTGGACAAAATAGTAAAAACTCAACATCTGCTAAAGTTGATTTAAAGTGATTTTTAAAAAACGAATAAGAAGACACGATCAAGTAGGAAGCATTCTTAAGAGAAGACTGAAGAACAAAATTTGATTCTAAATGTGCATTGGTAAGACCTCCAAGGACAGATGATGTGCCAGAGATAATATATAGGGCTACAAAGTGATTTCCCTAGAGTAGGTAGGAATTAAATAAGTATACAGGGTGGTAGTGGCAGTAAATTGGGGATTTCTTTACAACGGATTCATAATGAGATGAACAACAGCTTGAAACAAATTTATTTAGTTTTCATGTGTTTCCAGAAAGTAAACTTCCTTCCTTCCTTCCTTCCTTCCTCCCTCCCTCCCTCCCTCCCTCCCTCCCTCCCTCCCTGGGGTTCTGTGATTAATCACGTTTTCTTTTTCACATTTCACGTGGAAAGAGAGACAGCTGATTAAGGGAGAATACAGACAGCCCGGACGTGTAGAGAGCTACAGTATCTTGAAATCTAAAGCTCAGATTGGTGAAGGATGCTAAAAGCACTTTTTTAAGGAAAAAGAAGTGAAAAAATTATTAAACCATCTGCTAAATGAGCGTGGCTAGCTTTTAAATACATAAAAGCAGAAGCATCATGGGAATTCAAAATGCTCAGAACTGTATCTGATCCACCCCCCCTCAAATCAGCTCAATTTATTTTTGCTGCCTCTTGCATAGTTACATAGGACATATACCATTTTTCCAACTTGGTGCTCTCCAGCTGTGTGTGGGGCTTGCCTAATTCACTGCAACTTGGACATTAAATTTAAATTCCCTATTGAATTACTGAATGTATACAGGGGATCCAGTTATTTATAACTCTCAGCACATATTGAGATTATGGGCACAAGCTCTAATTTTGTCTTAAAATGCCTTGTTAGCAGCTTTTTTAAAGTCACAACTTCATGATGGGACATTCTTCTCAACCACAGCTCATAAATAAAATTGTCAAAGTTTGGAGTTTTCATCTCTAAAGTGAAAATTGTACTTTTGCCATATCATATGGGAGATATTTTGAAAAATAACTGTGATGATGATGTGGCAGAGACTTCTTGAGTGCTAAATGGCTTTTTAATAAGGGCCTCTTTTTACTGTATCATGTTAATTTGACTGCCTCCTTTATACATTTGACAGTAACAGATTAGTACAGAGATTGCCTTGAAGAAAATATATAGTAGCTTTCACAAAACTATAATCTTACCCTGGAAACACAGGAAGGAGTGAGAAAGAAACTCAAGATTGCCCTGCCTTGACTGTCTTGGTATAAGAAGGTGAATTAAAGAGAAACTTGTCAGGCTTCCAATATTCTGTTATTATAGTCTATAAATAGGGTTCTAATATTTATTGTGATGTCTGTTTCTTGATTTGGTCTATCTTATGTCAGCTAAAAACAAAGATGTCACTTTTTATGCAGTGGTGGATGCCTGTTCATTGGATATGTTCAGGAGATGCATTGGTCTGTATGCTTTAATTTTAATTCCTGATATGAACAGGAGGTTGAACATATGGCTTAAATGGCCTCTTTCCTCTCCGTGATTTTTGATTGCTTGGGAATAAATGTGATAAAAAGAAATTAAATCCTTCTGGTATAGTTGTTAATTCCTTCGGATTAGTTAAGTCTGCCAAATCAGCTTCGGTCTCATAGTGCTTTACAGAAGTAAAAGCATTGGCAGAATAGATTTGAAACCAATTATATCATAGAAGGAAACCAAGCAGGTGATAGAGTGCTAATTGTATCTTTATCTACCATTCTCTCTTTTTGACCTCTTAGATTCCTTAATGTACCAAGTTTTTCTGCAACTAAAGTGATAAAGAGGGATTTATAACTTTTTTCTCTTCAATAAATCCAAGTCTGTAATGTATAGTATGGTATCTGTACTACTTTCCCACTAATATACGCATTCACATACAAAGCATTCTCATTCATAGTTGGTCCTGCATGCTTCTAGTGTTACTATACCTGCAGGATCTAATAAAACATTACTCTTTCCCCCCCTTAAAGGGCTATCTTTATTAGTCTCATCTGCCTTCTAACTACCACATTGAACTGTATATTTCACTGTATAGTTATGGATATCTCCCACACTGGCACACTCAAGACAGAGTACAGGGTGCAAAGAAAAGGTTCAAACAAGAATTTTTCCTTTCCATTTGATAAGGTGTGACAAAACTCAGGAATGGATGTGGTGTTGATGCCCCCTTAACTCAAATGTATATATTTCCTGAGCTTTTGTGGCTATTGAGGGTGGTGTGGTGGCTCAGTGGTTAAGAAGCTGGACTTGTTGGCTGGAAATTTGGCAGCTCAGGTTTGGGGTGAGCTCACAATGGGGTGAGCTCTGGTCCTCGCTACAGCTCCTGCCAGCCTAGCAGTTCGAAAGCATGAAAATGCAAGTAAATAAATAGCTACCACTTTGGTGGGAAGGTAACAGCATTCTGTGACATCATGCTGGCCACATGACTGCAGAAATGTCTCCAGACAGTGCTGGCTGAATGGCCTTGAAACAGAGAGGAACACTGCTCCCTAGAGTCGGCAACAACTAGCAGAGTAAAATCTGCAGGGACTCTTTTACCTTTACCTTTATTTTGTGGCTATTATAGAAGCCCAGGAAAGAAAGCATGCACTTTCTTTAAGAAGGTGCAGCATAAGTGCAGCATACCTCCTCCAAAGCACATGCCAGTTTTGGGTCCTGGTGTGAATGCTCCATACTCACATCCATTGCAATGCTTGATTAATAATTATTAATAATTGCTTGTAATCCATGACCATTCCTTTCAAATGTCTGCATGCAGTGTTTTAGCTTGGATAAACCCCATTACTTCAGATTCTGTAGAAAAGGATGGATGGAGCAGGGAGGGAGAAGGAGAAAACAAGGTGCCCCATCTCCAAAGAAATCGTTAACACATCAGAGCTTTATTGTCTGAGCAGAGCTTTAATCAAGCATCACATTAAATAGTCTTGGTCACAGATACCTAATAAGCAGATCACAGCCTCTTGGAATAGAGCACAAAGCAGATTGTCACATATAATAATCCCAATTGTGCTTTGATAAAGGTTCTCCCCCTCCTCCCTCCCTTTCTTTCTCTGCAGGTAGTTAGAAAAGTCTACAAGATTCTTTTAGCATTCAGGTGCAGTTTTCCACTTACAATGCTGGCATCACATTTAATAGGGAAAGAGTGGGAGATGGAATGAAAAGAGGGAAATAAATAAGAAAAAGGAGTTAAGCAGCAACGGAAAAATATTTTTGAAAGATATTCAGTTGGAGAACAGAGAGACATAGCATCAGCTTAAATAAAGTAATGAAAAGGGAAAACCAAAGACTCTTCCACAGGAGAACTACTATGATAGAGGATGGAATACATGCAAGGGTCTTGATCTGTTAGGTTTCTTAATTTGGAATTTTTCGAAGGGACAGAACTGTGCGCTCTCTGTGCAATTGTTGGAAGATAACATCACAATGACTTAATTAAAGTTTAAATATTTATTATTTCCACAGGAGCTTTATTAAGCCAGTCAGAATGTTAAAAAGAAAAGTTTTCTCTAGACACCTCAAAGACCAAATTTATGAAGGCATAAGCTTTTGTTGCCATATTAAAATGTGTTAATTTTTAAAGGGCCACACATCTCTTTTTTTCTTTTTCTTACAACATGCTAACATATTTACAAATGTGGAATAAATAGAGCACAAGATTCCATCGTGCCAGATGTAAAATGAAACAGTGGAGGTGGTAATGGGGTGAACAAATATGGCTGTCTAATGCTGAATCTAGAAAGGCTGCCCTTAGTTCCCCCAATAGTCCTAAATCCTAAAATCTATCTAAAACCTTCAGAGTATCTAACAGAGTCAAGTAATCACAATTGGGACCAACAACTCTATCGTTAATCCCTGCAGTCATTAAATTGAAAAATCATGTGACCATAACAGGCTAATGATGTTACTTCACATTTGGTCATTCAGTAAACTATCAATGACCATGATTTGCAATTTTACTTCTGCTTTCTCAATTAACTCTACTTGTTAGAAGCTGGTTGTGAACCACAAATGGCAATCACATGACCATGAGCTGGTGAGAAGTCATACATGCAAGGATTCATTGCAAACATGTTTTTTTACACCAGCATAACTTTGAATGGTTGTTAAACAAGGCAGTTGGTAAATGAAGAGTACCTGTATTATGTTTCTAACAAATTCCAGACAGAAACCTTTTCCTCCACATTCCTTCTTCAGTGTGCAACTGAATATAGTCATCTTAGCTTCAACAGTAGCCAGATAGTTCCTCTCTCTTCTGCTTTGTTTACTTTCTAACTCTATGAAAAACTTTGTAGAACCCCAGCTGAAAGTCTGAGATAGTTTTCTCTCATTTGACATTTCTGATTATTATCATCATTTTTATCTTTTCTATATCGAACAAACAGAAAACAAATTTATAGTTTTAATATTCCTAATATTATGGTTTGTCCTATTTCTGATTTCCAAGCATTTCCATCAGAAGTAAAAAGCAAACAAATGTAGAATGCTTTCTACCACATTTTGTGCAAATCCCCCCTCAATAAATATTTTTGCATTTCTTTGGGCTCTACATCCAAATATTTCTTGAAGAACTGCAGGATTTGATTCACTGATAATCTTGTCCAAATTAAATTGGGCAGATAGTATTTCCACCTTCCCTCTCCAATTCTTCATGTGCAAATGGTCACTTTGCCACCATCTCTGCAGAGCCATTACTCTTTTTTCCTTGAAGATGGAGCAAGGGATGATGGCTGCATTCAGGGGCGTCTGCAGTGTAGGATAAAATCATCAAGAGGTTGACTTTGGTAGTAAGATGGATGCTTCACCTGCTTTTCATGTGCATCACATGCAACACAAATAAAAAATAGATGGAGTAGCCACATTGTCAATGTTGACTTCTTGACTGTTTTGATCATATCCTGTGGGCACTGTGCTCATTTTTCTGTTTCTCTACTATCCAGCCACATGAATTTTATCTTCTCCTTCTTCCTCCTCTTTTTTATGCCTATGAATCAGCAATGTAGTTAGAGAAAACTACTGCAGAGAGGAAGGGGCTCAGTTGGGGAAATGCGAATGACCAAGTTGAAATACTGTACCTCTGTTTTGCCACTTATACAAGACAGAGGCCTGTATTCCTCTCTTTTGGCCCTGCAGTTTCTTTGATGCTTTCTTTTCACTGTTTATAACTCAGCCATCAAACCATTCTTACTCAGCTTTCAAAGATGATGTAACATACAAGAAAACATTAGACTTTAGTGTCTCACTCCTTTTAGAAATAGTGTGGGCTTCTGTACAGATTCTAGCTGTTCTTGGATGTTGTCCAAGAATGGAAAAGGATTTCTTCCTTAGATTCAGGGTGCCAGGCAGCATCCAATCAACCAGTGCCACATAATGTGCAAGTCTTCCTTTTCAGCTTATTTGATGTACCTGACAACAATTGTCTAATCTCAAAGGTCCCTTTGTGCTTGCTGTTTTCAAAATGTAGAAACTGAGATACTTTGCATATGGTCGCATTTAAGCTAGTTACTATAATATTTCAAGCAACAGTCAAGTGTCTTATATAAATAAACATAATCAAAAGAAAGTATAATTAGCTGGGGCTGGTAGCATGGCTATTAGAAAATAACTTTGAGCCCAACCTTACACAGCAGTGTCACGATGCAAATCTGTTTTTCCACTGAAGCACATAACACAGACATGTCACTAGAATGAAAAATAACAAAACTGCATCTCCCTTATTTTGGCCATGTCATGCAGGAGAATTCACTGGAGAAAGCAATTATGTTTGGAAGAGTTAGTGGTAAAAGGAAACCAGGCCAAAGCTGAAAAGCCAGAGCATAGAACAACTAAAGGAATAGTGCAAGATTGTGGAGAGACCTGAATTGCCAAGAGTCAGACACGACTGAATGGATGCCACCGCTACCACCACCACAATCATCATCTACTCTCACTTGTATGTCATTGCTCTTTTCAATGGGCTGCTTCTTTGGCATGGTTTACAAATCTTGATCAAGTTAGGCACAGCCTCTGCTAGTTTTATTTGTGTCTCGCTTATCTGCAAACAACCTTTATCAACTCAGAAGAATTGGAGGTTGTTCAAAAAATATGAACATTGCTGCAGACACCAAAGGAGAAGAGGGGTTATGGCTATGGATTTTACTTCCTTTATACCTAAGTCACATGTTGGTTTTTCTTATAATTGGGGTTTTGTAATCACAAAGACTGCCATTTGAAGTGGAAGAATGGTATACTGGGGATATTACCCTCAGCTACTTTTCTTCGTGCAAAAGAAAATATATGTAGTTCTATTTTTCCCCAAACAGGTTTCTAATAGAAAGCAGCTTGAGGTGAAAGGGTTAAGTATACTCTTCTATTTCAGATTGCAATCTCTAAGTTGCATTTTATAAACAAAACAAAGGAAAAAGGTGAGCTTTAGTGTCCTCTATTTTTTTAGAAACTGCTGTGACCTCTACATTTTATAGAGAAAATGTTCCGTTTATATTTCAAGCTAAAAGAGGTTTAGTTGGAGAGTATTCCTCAAGTCTTTTGCTTAAGATATAAACTTAATTTATTGCTTTATTTCCCTAAGAAAGACTGCAATGTGGCTAAATAATTTTATTTAATACCCTTTTAGCCCTCTTTCTTTGATTGGTCACATGTATTCTGCAATTTGTTTCAAAAAGTAAGTGAGATATTCTGTATTTCGTCTGGGGGCTCCTCAGTTCATTTATGTTTAAATGAACATATGTTTACCTTTAAAGCACTCCATGGCATAGGGCCTGGGTACTTACGGGACCACCTTCTACCACCGATAGCCTCCCACCGGCCGGTACGCTCCCACAGAGAGGGACTCCTCAGGGTGCTGTCAGCCAGGCAATGTCGGCTGGCGACCCCCAGGGGGAGGGGCTTCTCTGTGGCAGCACCTGTCCTCTGGAACGACCTGCCCCCGGAGATACGTAGGATACTGGATCTCCATGCTTTTCGCCGAGCCCTCAAAACTTTTCAATTTCACCAAGCTGGGCTGGGGTAACCCCCTCCCCCAATTGATATTTTAATTTGTAACGGATTTTAGTTGGGATGTTTTAAATTTGGGCCAAAATTTGTTTAATTCTTTTAATAATTTTAAATTTTGTATTGGATGTTTTTTATTCTTGGCTGTTCACCGCCCTGAGTCCAGCAGGAGAAGAGCGGTATAAAAATTTAAAAAACAAATAAATAAATAAAATAAATGTTTGGCTTATAAGTGGAGAACTAGTGTAATGATATTGTGGAAGTTAAGTAAGCCAAATTAAAATTATAATAATGTATAAAAATAACATATTCTATAAAGCAAATCTAAATTAATGTTGCAGCCAGGTGTTGTTCTTTGTCATTTGCAATTTGATTCAATGGGTATGCAATTCTGTGAGTTGGTTATATTTGGATCATTGGCTGACACATTGAAGGAGATTCCATGAAGACCCATAGTCATCTTCTTGAATGGAAAATATATCATACAAATAAAAGAATATGAGATGAAAAATGGACGTTGTTTTAACATCTTCCATAGCATCCAAGAGTGACTGAATAAGTCTTTTCCATCACTGAGATTCATGAATGCCTACCGAACGTTCTGCCAATGTAAAGTGCACTACAAATGTTAAGCGACGTAAACCCCCTCTGGTGCTAAATCATTCTAATTCACAATTCAGTGTGAGACAACTGTGATTAATTTAAGAGAGCTATTTACCGCTTCATTGATAAGAGCTTTTAATACTGAGCTTCCATTCCAAGACTGTGCTTCAGCAAGCTTTAGGCTAAGACATTTCCCCACCGAAAGCTTGTAGCTTTCCCTTGGTATAAATTTCTTTATATCACTTCAGCATCTAGCCATTGCTAAAGTGATATAAAGGCTGTCTTCATTACTGTTAGTTTGGACACAGCAATGATTGGGTGACTTGAAAGAATGTTATAAGTTGCTAGTGGAGAAATGTAAGTCTTCCCCACTCAACTGGGTAGGCCATTGTCATATGTTCTGATCTATGGTTCCATTGCCATCACTGCTTTCCCCTTTTATTAGGCTGCCCTTTTATGTCACTTTCACCTGGGGAATCAATATCTCTTGTGAGTACTGAACAAGAGATGTAAGAAACTGATGTTGCCCTGACTTCTCTTCTACTTGATTGGCTTAGCTCTTTTTCATTTTCACTTATTTTCACTTATGGAAACACTTATTTCTGAAAAGTTGCTTTCTTGTGAAGCTAGACTGTTCCCTCTCTTCCTATTATGCTGGCTGTTTTTTATTCACCTTTCACTTATCTATTTTCTGAACATATGGTAGCACATGTTTGGTGACAATACTATCTGGATTTGTGGTGCCATCATCTGTGTACCACTGATGATTGGTGATATTCAAAGGTTTTTGTACTTTAATCAAAGATTTATTGTGGTCATAAACCAGCACAAATGCAACTAGACCCAAATTGAGATGGGGAAACTAATAACAGTGTTTCTCTAATCTTATTTTCATTGTATTTATTGTTATTGTTGTTCTCTGCCATTTTGTTAATACTAATTTTACTGTTTTTCACAGACTTAATATCTAAAGACTTCCTCAAGTTAAACTCTGCTCCTGGTGACTTCACAGATATAATCACATAATTTTTCTTAACAACAATATCGACAACAATATTTTGTTTCCTATACACCTGGGATTTCTTGGTTGTCTCCCAGCCAAGTTAAAATTTGGTCCCTGGTTTTGTGCATTAATAGAACTAAGTCAATTCATTTATCTCAAAGACTTCCCTAAAATCAACAAGTATGAAAATTAACAGTTTCAAGTATGATATTTTCATAATCTGGGCTGTATAGTAAGTGATGTGTGATATAACTGATTCAACTTGTTCTGTTCTACAAATACATATCTATGTGTAGCAGCACTGACATAACATTTAGCACTCTCTTCACTTACAACCCAATTGTATAATCTTATAAACACCAATTTTTAGAATATTTTTGTTTGCTATTCAGAATACTGAAAAAAGATCTCCAATCATTTCCAAAATATCCCATTGCCAACTACCTTGTTGTTGTTGTTGTTGTTAGTCACGAAGTCATGTCCAACCCATCGTGACCCCATGGATAATGTTCCTCCAGGCCTTTTTGTCCTCTACTATCCACTAGAGTCCATTTAATCTCATGCCAACTGCTTCAGTGACCCCAACTTCCATCCAGCCACCCCATTCTCTGTCGTCCCATTCTTCTTTTGCCCTCAATTGTTCCCAGCATTAGGCTCTTCTCCAGTGAGTCCTTCCTTCTCATTAGTTGGCCAAAGTATTTGAGTTTCATCTTCAGGATCTGGCCTTCTAAAGAGCAGTCAGAGTTGATCTCCTCTAGGATTGACTGGTTTGATAGCCTTGCAGTCTAAGGAACTCGCAGGAGTCTTCTCCAGCACCATAGTTCAAAGGCCTCAATTCTTTGGCGCTCAATCTTCTTTATGGTCCAATTTTCACAGCCATACATTGCAACTGGGAAAACCTTAGCTTTGACTATACACACTTTTGTTGGCAAGGTGATGTCTCTGCTTTTTAGTATACTGTCTAGGTTTGTCATAGGTTTTTCCTCCCCAGGAGCAAGCATCTTTTAATTTCTTGGCTGTCATCTTCATCTGCGGTGATCTTGGAGCCCAGGAAAATAAAATCTGTCACTACCTCCATTTCTTCCCCATCTATTTGCCAGGAATTGAGAGGGCAAAGCCAACCATAACTTAATATGATTTTTCTAACTGAGTTAATCTAAATTAATGGTATGATTGACCAATTATAATACAGGTAGTTTTTGGCAATTGGGACTAGAGTTGTCATTTCTAAACATCATGGTCGTAAAGTGTAATATCACATGATAATATTGCTTAGTAAAGGCAGTTCTGATTGTCATCATTAAGTGAAGACCACATGGATTGTTAAGTGAGGACCTCATGTGACCATGATTTCTATCTTCTGATGGCTTCCCTATTGATTTTTCTTATGGAAACCAGTAGGAATGTTGGAAAGCTCATTGCAATGTTATAATTGTGAGCTGGGCATCAAATGCCCAGATTTTGATCACATTACTGCAGGGGCGCTGCAATAGCTGAGATTCTAATGGCTGGTTTTAAGTGCACCTTAATCAGGACCCTTGTAACTTTGAATGGTCATTGAATGAATGGATATAATCTGAGGATTTCCTGCAATGGCCCTTAGTTTGGATTTGAAGGTCATTTGATAATTTGGAGTTAATTGCTTAAACAATAGCTTTGGTTCTCCATGAGTAAAATGAAATGGGGGTGATCTATCTAAGTCAATGAAAAAAGATATTACCTATTCAGAAATATAAAGATTTAGGTTGGAGCATCAATCTAAATATTGTCAATAATAATGTACTGTGAAATAACTGCTGTGGAAATGAAGTGTTGGTTATAAATTTTATTATGTTTCATAATTAATTGACTATGTGGTCTCTAGGCATATAAACTCATACAAACTCAGGGCTTTTTCCAAACATTTCCTTTCAAAGTTCTCCCTGTGAATTTTGATAGTAAATGTTCTTCAGGTTTTGTTCCCTATTGAAAATTTCTTTAGACTTTCTGCATATCTGACATTCAATTATATGTGGTTTTCAACAGTTGACTATTTGTTGGTATTTTGCAGTACTTGACAGCTGATGCACTGAATTGATATTCAGTGATTCTTAATATTTAAAAATATTTGAAAAACCTATATTATATTTTCTATCTCCCCATGTTTCATATGTTACATCTCCAGAAAAGATTCCAGGATCTATTTAAGGAATGACTCCAATTCTTACAGGCACAATCTTAGGCACAAAATTTTCAGTTTTGCATTGAGAATGTCCTGGAACACACCTTACATTTAGATGTTGCTATGTGTTGCCACAGAATATTCGTAGTGAGGGATGTAAAATCTCCATCTCTAAGGGGAAAAAAAGTATGTGTGTATGGAGGGAGAATTCTCAATAGCTTGCAAAGAATTCAGAGTTCTTTGAAATATGCCCATTGCTATATCATATTTGATCATATTTAATTATGGAAATGTTATTGTATTAATATTAGATGCTATTTAGCATGTAATGCTTTTCCTAGACAATGTTTGATAAAAAAAACTTATAATGGCAATAAATACTTACTGGTTGGCAGGTTTTTTAATATGAGAATTAAAGTATAAACCATTCAACTGTAGCAATTAAGATCGCAGATTGAAAAAGTAAAGTTGTATTTTGATTTTTTGTTGTTGTTGTTCAGAAGCTTCAATAAGAAATATGAAACATCAGATAGTTATTTCAGATCAACAAGACTTTTAGAAACTAAAAGGAAGCTAATAGTATTAGTCTGAGTTTCCTTTAATGTAGGTTAATATAGAAGTAGAGATTGTATATGCAGAAATTTCATTATTCCCTTCTGCCTCTTTGGAAAAAAGTGTCAACAGAAAAACAAACAAGCAAAAAATAGTAAAGACAGTGGGCTGAGTTGATCTCACTGCTGAGATCAACAAATCAGAGTTTCTAAAGTTGAAACTCAGAGGGCACTGTTTCTAATTTTTGTGACAGCAAAACAATTGTCTACATAAATTGAGGTAGATTTCTAGTCTGTAATAAAGCTACTATGGGAAAAGACGCTTTCTTTACTGAGCTTTAAAAACGTTTCTAACTACTGTCAGCAAACTTTTCTAACCACTGTAATTGGTATCAGAGCTGACTTATAAAAGTGCAGAATCTGGAAGAGGCTGCAGCTACGGAGTGATAATCAATGGAGCCTTCCAGGATCCTTATTAACAGCCATAATAACCTGAGGGACAGAGAAGGATATCTAAGGTGGCACCATGCAAGCATGGAACTGGTGATCTGCCTGTTGACTGTTTTATAAAAGAGGCACCTGGAGACCCAGGCCACATGGAGACTCCAAACCTCTCATTTTATGCAGCCCATGGAGCCCATTTTGACTGAACCTCCAGAAATCGGTTAGTCTTCTCTACCTACAAACATACAAAAACCTGATGTATGCACCCTAAAAAGAAGAAATTCAACTGAAGGAAAGGGAAAAAGGCCCAATTCATCCTTAGGATATTGGGTCTCATTTATTTCAGCTAACTGTATAAATGGGAGTGGAGTGGATGTAAACATTGTAGCCTAACATGCATAGAAGGTGCTAGGTTGCTCCTTCCTGGTCTAATTTTCTTCCTCAGTATAAGGGAATGATTGATGTTGTCAGATGTTGTGACAACAAATTATGACTTAAATCTGGTGGAATATAGGGAACTCCTTAAATCCAATACAGTTGTTAATCTATCGGTCTTTGCTCTGAAAAGTTATAAGTTTCATTGTCTATTTATTTAGTGTTTTTAATTCATTAGAAAAGTAGGACATGGTTTAGGGATATCTAACTCTTGTTCTACTATTTAATGTTGTGATTTCTCCTTTTATTTTCACAGATTCCTCAGATAAGCTATGCTTCTACAGCCCCTGACCTGAGTGACAACAGTAGATATGACTTCTTTTCCCGCGTTGTCCCCTCTGATACTTACCAAGCCCAGGCGATGGTAGACATTGTTAAAGCATTCAAGTGGAATTATGTTTCAACTTTAGCTTCTGAAGGGAGCTATGGTGAAAGTGGAGTAGAAGCCTTCATCCAGAAATCCAGGGAGAATGGTATGTAAATTTATATCCTTATAAAGATGGGGTATATGGATAACAGAACATCTTGACATAGATTAATGGAATTATCTTTAAATGCCAGACTTGGAAGTCACAGAATGTCATTACAAAGCTTCAGGATAATGTATCTACAGACACTGTGTTGAAAGTATTAATTGAATGAATAATTGGTTCCCATTAGATATATTGAATAAAAATGATAATGTATGAAGGAGACAAGGAAGTTATTGTTATAAATTGGGTTGCTCAGAAGGATCTTTGGAAGTCTTATATTTCTTGAAATGCAACCAAATTGCTGTCTTAAGGTATTTAAAATGGTGATAACCAATAGATCGTCTAACAATTAGGTATATATTCTGTTTCCTGTCATAATTCAGCTGGACATTGTCTATTAAAAATTCTCCTTTATGGGTACATGCTGACTTTTAAAAAGATTTTATTGCTATGCGAACAGAAAAGTGATTATATTAAAACGGTCATAATAACTACTTTATTTGGCTTTCTCTCATCCCCAACCAATGGCTGAGGCAATTTAAAATCATCCTCAGTTGTTCCAAATTTACAACGTTTCTCTCTTCACTGGTGTGTATCACTGATTATGCAGTTGATGAGATGGTTCTGGCAAGATACTATTGGTTACTTCAGGTTGGTATGAACATACCCCTTCCCTTCTATTTACTGGCACTGCCCACCTTAGCCAGTTTGACTTGGGTTGAAGAGACAGTGAACATTTGGATTTCTTAAAGGCATCTTATTCCATAAGACCTGACTGGTGCTTTTCAGGCCTTATGCAGGTTCTTTATAAATCTAGATTTGTTGTTCTTCTGAAAGCATAATAAACCTGCTCTACCCTATGACCTCCTCTGCACATGTAAAATGCCAACCATGTTATTTTGGGGCATGTGTGCCAGAAAACCAAATCCTACCAACACTGGCAGAGTAAGCTACTGCATATAAACAAGGAGCAAACCCTATACTTCCTAGTACTGAAGATGTTACTTAATTGGATTATGAAATGTCTGCAAGCAAACAACCAAATGCCAGACTTGGAAGTCACAGAATGTCATTACAAAGCTTCAGGATAATGTATCTACAGACACTGTGTTGAAAGTATTAATTGAATGAATAATTGGTTCCCATTAGATATATTGAATAAAAATGATAATGTATGAAGAAGACAAGGAAGTTATTGTTATAAATTGGGTTGCTCAGAAGGATCTTTGGAAATCTTATATTTCTTGAAATGCAACCAAATTGCTGTCTTAAGGTATTTAAAATGGTGATAACCATTTTAAAGGACTCCCAAGGACTCCATAGGTTCAATCCTGAGCTGTGTATATTCTCTTCTAGTGTAAAATGTTTTTCCATTTTATTCTTGTAGGTGTCATTTTTAATTCCATATTCAAAACAACCTAAGTATCAATCTTGTTCTCTTCTATCATAGCTTTTAAATCCATTTTTAACGATGGCAGATAATTTTAAAAGTAATTTCTGAGTGCATAGTTCCCAAATATCCTTGAATTCTTCCAAAGTTAGAATACTTTGCTCCATTCTATATTAGTTAAATATTAATTATAATCTTTAATTCTTTTTGGTTCCCTCTAGTGTCCAACTTTCAAAGTTCCCTATTATCATTTCCCCCCTAATCAAAAACATTTTCCCACAGGAAGGGTAGTTACACTTAGTTTCAATATCTTCAGATTTTTTTTTCATACAATTCAAACAACCCACAGGAAGGGTTCTTGTAATTAATTTCAAAACCTTATTACAAATCCATATGGACTCTTAATCCATTTATAACTTTATAACTTTCCAAAATCATTGAATGGGCAATCTTGGGTCTTCTCCTTGTTCTGCAGAGGAATTCCAAGGAGCTGATTTTTTTGATGGATCTACCAAAATAGTTGATTCTATTCTCTATGGCGCTATCTTCAGCCACTTATTTGATCAAGGTTAAAATCTATGCGTCCTGGTTTCTGTTAGCTCTTAGTGGATTTTTCTTGATCATGATTGAATGATAGACTTTAAAGTTTTGTTCATAGATAAGAGATAAGATATGAGAAGAAGCGATCTTTTGTTGTATTTTTAGAAAAACTGATAAGCTATTGTCTTAAAAGTAAAGAAATATAAAACTTTATATTTATTTGATTAAGGTTAAAATATATATGATATTCCTGTTAACTTTTCATGGGCATATGCTAACTACGACTGAATGATAAGGCTTTAAAATTTGTTTATAGATAAACTATGGTAGGAAAGGATTTTTTGTTGTAGTATCAGAGAAGGTGATAAGTTATTGAAATTGTATTTGTCTTGATGAAGGGGGAAATCATTTCTTTATATATCTTTTTTCTTTATTATTCCTTTTCTCTGCATTTTTTCTTTTTTATATTTTTATTAGTTTGCATTCATCTTTAATCTAATCTTTTAATTTTTGTATATGTAAATTTGAATAAATTTATTATAAAAACATAGCCGGCATAAGACAGAATTGTTATCCTATTTTTATTATCTCTATTCTTGAGTCTTTAAGAGCTTCCTAAGGGCATGCATATTAGCAGGTAAAATTACTTTCTTACAGTATTTCTTTGCCAGAAACAGCTTAGTCTACTAAATTTCTGTAGGTCAGGTTGCCACTTAAAGCATCAGAATAGGGCTGATACAAAAGATGGCAATTCAACTATGGATACAGACCTTGGGAGAATCTGCAGAATTGCCTTTCAGATTCCAGAGATTCATTGACAAATGGGATTGGTTCTTTAAAAGGTTTTGTTGATAGATATTGTGCGTGTAGTTTGCTCCTCTCTCTCCATCTGCTGTATTAATCAGAAGAGGTATATTTTCCAACTTTGTGCAAAAGCTTCTGTGTTTATATGTTTATACAGCACATCAAGCTTCTTGTAATTGCTTATTTTTAAGGACCACATAGTGTCCAAATGTTAGACATTGACAATACCCTGCAGATATAATCCTGCTATAAATCTTGCGTAAGCTCTTTTAATTGCACAGTCTAGGCAACTATTTGCAAAAGACTAGCAGTTTGCAGGGCACTGCAGAGAGACAGAGAATTATGCTAGAAATTGTCCCAGATACTTGTAATATCAGTGGGCAAGTATCCCAAGATCAGGGGCTGAAACACAATCCATTGACCACCACTGAAACAGAGATAATATTATTAAAAAGTACAATGTCTAATTTTTATGACTTTTTTTCCTAAGGTTTAGGGACAATCTAACCATTCTCATTTTCCATTGTTAAAAAAATAATAATAGTCTCCAACTGACTATTTTGAGGAAATGAAAAGATAGCAATGCATAGACATCCACAATAAGGCACAATGATGCAAACATGGTCATATATGTGTGGTCATGTCACAATGCAAAGCCCAGCTATACATACTTGTTTCCTGACTTCTGATGCAATGAGCATATGTCATGATGAACTGCTGTCCTACAAAAGTCTACATGGAAATGAGACTGCCTCCAAATAGCTTTAACTTCTACTTTCATTTTTGTATTTGGAAAAATCATTTTGCTGTCATTATCTATAAATGCGAAGAGCCTCAAATAGGATTTGGGATGGGGGCATTACTACCCCTCACATCAAATCTGCTATCAAAATAATTAGTCTTTCTTAGGGAGGCATGAACGTAGAAACCAGTGAGTGTGTAAATTCCACCTCTTTGAACTTTATAGAATGTTAAGTTTATAAGAATTAGCTACTTTGCCTCAGTAAGAAATATAAGAAAAGCATAAAATGTAACAGACATGGACTTCACCCCCTTTAGGAAGTACAGGTATCCTGAAGACATAATCAGGTCATGGTTACATGTGTATGTGTATGTATGTGTATATGTATATCTCTCTCCTCTTTCATTTATTCCTTTGACCAATGGATAAATATTTATGGTGATGCTTAAATTAGTTACTTTCCTAATTTAGGAACCTGTAACTGGGAACTTATAGTTAAAAATCTTTTTTGAGGTGGTATAGAACTGCATGTTCTTTGTCTCAACCTATATTTGATTTTCCTTTCCTTTCCTTTCCTTTCCTTTCCTTTCCTTTCCTTTCCTTCCCTTCCCTTCCCTTCCCTTCCCTTCCCTTCCCTTCCCTTCCCTTCCCTTTCCTTTCCTTTCCTTTCTTCACATTTATGAACTGCCCATATCCCTCAAAGAGGGACTCTGGGTAGTGTACAAGAAAGCATTAAAATATAAAACAGTTATAAACATTAAAATGTTAAGAGGTAAAATTTTAGCCCTAACCTAATCCTTAATATGAATGGACAGCTGACTTCTAATGAAACTCATTCATTCCTGCTGTACACACTGTATAAATTCTTACAATATTTTACACGTCAAGAATCTTACAGAGGCTTTTTTAAAATATACTGCGGGAATGTGCAACTTCTATTAATTTCAGGACAATATACATATAAATGGCATAGCAAGGGTGGAACTCCATAACTTATGTTTGTGAGGGTTTGAGGAGTAAAATGGGTGCCTTAAACTGCAAACGATAAGATACCCTATTCTCTAAGTCCTCAGCAAACTCTAAAATAAGAAAATATCCTGCCCACCCGCCACCCCCAAAAAGAAAAAAAAAAGAAAAAAAATAAGGCCAAAAGTTAGGTCTTATCCAGTGGGAGAAAAGATGCTAACAAGCCATGCTTTATACATTCCCATTATATTCCACTTTTCCATCCAACCAATGACGTAGCATGATAAAAGAAATCTGAGAAGAGTTCCAACTTAGTGTGAATACTTAGAGCTCCAGTAGATGGCGCTTCAGTCTTTGTTGTTTAAATCATATAGTTGATTTTGTGGGATGAACAAAGCTTGTTTTGAGGCATTTCAAACTGCCTTAGTTGTATCATGTCTTAAGAGCATTTCTGCACTAGGGATTGATAGTGTCATCCAGCCGTCTCTGTGACAATATACAACGCAAATCAAGACAGACTTCACATTGCCACAGTGATGGCTGGGTGGTATGATAAACTCACAGCTTGGTAATGTTATAAGAATGGGCTCTGCTTCAGTGAGTATCCTAAATATATATCTGCTGAAATATAGAACTACCATCTGTTAATAGACAGAAGCTCTGAGACTTCAATAGCTACCTGTGATGGGGGAAAAAAAAATCAACAGTTGGAGTGTCTCCCATTCTTGTATCTTCCTGGCAGTAAAAGTTTCAGCTGTAGACTTGCGCCTGCTCTGTAGATGTTTGACAAACAAAATCTTAGTCCATAAAAGAAGATCAATACTAGGTGATTCAGCCATTCAGCTTCCCATACCATATCTCAGCAGTCTCTTAATACATTCTTCTCATCCATGATGTATCAGGTAAACAAAGTCCTCCTTTCCACAGCAGGTTGCGACAAGGACTGATAAAGATACTAATATAGCAATAACACAAGAGTAGTAGAGTCGTGTTCTCATCTCACGTCTCTGAATATTTATTGTAATATTTCCATCTTAAAGTTTTAACGTGCTGTGTATCATCAGATAGCCTTGTGCAGTAGGTCTGGTGCCTTCTCCAGGATATAATATTTTTAAAAAGTATTATTTAAAATCTTATTAACTGTTCAGATTTTAGGAATTTCAGCCATGTCTGAAATTGTAGGAACATTAAAAACCCATATGAACTTCCATGAGAACCCTGAAATTTCACAAAACCTGGCAAATGTATGACATATCAACTCTAGTAATGTGTCTAGAAATGTATTGGGATGTCTATGGGCATTGAGGAGACATTACAGATGTTGTGTCTACAGTTTCTACAAGCAACCATGCTTTGTGTACCACTGAAACTCAATTTTGCTATGCAGTTGCCTCAAAGATGAAGGAGATCAATGAATGAAGGGATCACACATCTTTGAATCCAGCCATTCATAAGCCTTGCATCCTTATTGTTTATAGTCACAACCACATACAAATACATACAATTGTGGCATACATTGAATGAATAAAGACTAAAAAAACCAACAACCCTATTGCTCAGCCAGGGATGCAGAAAGCACAATTTGGAGGTCCCAGGTAACTTGACAGATTTTTGAGATCCCAAAACTAGTGATGATAAGCCCCAGTTTTTAATCATTTAAAAATGTTAAATAATTGGGAGAGAGAGTGGTATTAAGATTAACACCCAAATCTTTAAGTTATATTGAGATTTGAGGAACCCATATCACTCTTTAAAATCCTGAAATCTTTTCCATAGTTGGTCATGGCTCCAATTAGTTTTAGTGCATGCTAAAGAAAACACATTATTTCCCTTAAGCAGATTCCTAAGCAATGCATCTTGAAGTGATTAATGCCCAGAGATTAACTGCTTGATGCCAAACAGGGCAGTTAGAATTGATTTACAAATATAAGATGTGGGGCTTTAACAGCAATAGCAATAGCAACAGCATTTAGGCTTATATACCACCCCATAGCACTTTAAAGCACTCTCTGGGCAGTTCACAATGTAAGCATTTTTTGCATATTGCCCCCAGCAATCTGGGTCCTCATTTTACTGATCTGAGTCAACCATGAGCCACATCAGGATTGAACTTCAGGCTGTTGGCAGAGTTTGCCTGCAATACTGTACTTTAACCACTGTGCCACCAGGACTCAATGATGCTGCTATGACTACCGTCTTGATTTTTATGAACCTCTTCTGTGAATGCCACCAATCCATATTATGCTAGCCAGCTTGCCACTGGCCAGGTATGATGGAAGTTTGTATTTGTATTTATTAGTTTGTCAAACATGTAAAAGATAGCAGGTATAAATATAAACATGGATATGAATGAAAGAAATGAATACAAATAAATGGGGACAGTAGGACAGGGATGGTAGGCATGCTGGTATACTTATGCACGTCCCCTTTACAGACCTCTTAGGAATGGGGTGAGGTCCACGGTAGACACTTTAAGGTTGAAGCTGTGAGGGTTAGAGGATATAACAACAGATTCAGGTAGAGCATTCCAGGAGTTGATCACTCTGTTGCTGAAGTTGTATTTTCTGCAATCGAGTTTGGAGCGGTTTACCTTGAGTTTATATTGATTGTTTGCCTGTGTATTATTGTGGTTGAAGCTGCAGAAATTGTTGACAGGTAAGACGTTGTAGCAGATAATTTTGTGTACTGTGCTTAGATCATACCGCAGGCGGCACAGTTCCAGATTATCCAAGCCCAAAATTGCCACCAAGTCTGGTGGCATAGGGAATTCTATTGTGAGTAGAGGAGTGGAGTACTCTTCTTGTGAAGTACCTCTGGACCTGCTCAATCATATTAATGTCTGATATAAAGTGTGGATTCCAGGCAGATGAGCTGAATTCGAGAATAGGTCTGGCAAAGGTTTTGTATGCTCTAGCTAGCAATACAATGTTACTGGAGAAGAAGCTTTGCAAAATTAGGTTAACAACTCTTAATGCCTTTTTGGCAATGCTGTTACCGTGGGTTTAGATTGTTTGAGATGAATATTCCTAGGTCCTTGACAGAGTGGGGGTCGTCTATGAGGTCATTTCCATCCAACTTGTATTTGGTGTTCTGATTTTTATTGCCAATGTGTAGGACAGAGCATTTATTAGTCGAGATTTGGAGTTGCCAATTCCGCGACCATTCGGACACATGGCAAAGGTCGCTTTGTAGGGTAGTGGCATTGTCAGTGGTGTTGAATAATTTTACGTCATCAGCAAAGAGGATGCAGTTGCTTTTAATATGATCGCATATAATCTCATGCATCTGGAAAGTTGGAGACAGCGGAAAAAGAAACAACGGAAATCTTTCCTCTTCTTTCATTAGGTTGGTATGTGAGATGTATACAAATACTATCAGATTTAAATGAATTACAATGTTTTCTTATACAGCTCAGAAAATGTAGTGGGCTAGTCCCTGAGGGAGGTACTTTAACTTGTCGAAGACTTGAAATTCTGTGGTCAGCAGAAAATGGCAGGGATTTGTCAAGAAGAGGAAAGCATTTTGCTGACTCTTGATACAGGATGCTTAAAAGGGATTACCATTCTGCAAAGTGGCATCAGCAGTGACTCACCAACATTCCTTTTCTCCCTCCTTATTTTTCTAAAAGTTTAAAAACAAGAGTAAAAATTAATACAACATACATTCACAGAACATAAAAGAGTTGGAAGGTGCCTTGGAGATTTTCTAGTCCAACCCTCTGTTCTAGCAAGGCATCTTATACCTTTTCAGACTGGTTGCCCAATCTCTTTTTCATAAACTGGCAATAAAAATGCATTTTATCAACTTTAAAGTTGAAATAACAACTTTAAGAAAATATTAACTTTTTGTTCTTTACAGTTCATCTGAGATTGATCTGGTCTGCTCACTCTTTTTTTCAATTAATTGGATGCTTTCAAAATGATTCAAAATGATTTCAGAACGATTCAAAATTAATACAAACTAGAACAGAGGAGGAAAAAAAGGGAAGAAATAAAAGAGAAAGTTAAATTGCAAAAAGAAAAAAGGTAGAAGAAAAACAGAAAAAAAAAGATATATAAAGATATAAAGAAGTGGCTTCTGACCCCTTTCTCTAAAGTTATATTATGACTCTCCTCTGTCTATAATCGAGCCTATCTAATCATCAAAACCATAGATCATAAGTTCATTTTTGTTGTTTTACACATAAAGTCCATAAAGGGTTTCCAGTCAGCAACATACATAGATATTGCCTTTTCTATAATCAAACAGGTCAATTTTTTTCAGCAGTTCTATCGTCTTCACCAACCTTCTCCTTTAGAGCAGGGTCTCCAACCTTGGCAACTTTAAGACTTGTGGACTTCAACTCCCAGAGTTCCTCAGCCAGCTCATCCACAAGTCTTAAAGTTGCCAAAGTTGGAGACCCCTGCTTTAGAGGACACAATGGAGAACTTTACAACCATGTCACTGGTTTTACAGAAGTCTCTGTAGGACAACCTAGCTCTTAACCTCCATCTTTCAAGTCATACTTACATTGTCTCAAATAGAAATGCTGGACATCTCGAGACAGCATAGACAATCACATCTACATTAACGGAGAAATGCTGATCGCAGAAATACTCACATAATCATCCTAATGGCAGCATGTTCTGCAAGAACTTAAAGGGAAATCACATGCATGTCATCATAGCTGCTCAGCCTCTTAGCTCCTCTTTTCAGAATTGTTCCTGTATTCCTCATGGTAAAGCCTTTTCCTGCCAACTTTACCCCTCAGGATATATAGCAAGAAACAATAGGCTGAGAATGGTAAGAGCTTTCTGCTATATCCAAGCTGGCTCTTTTCCCCTTTGGTTCTCTACTGCCTAAACCATGAAGAGAGGGGAAGAGGGGACTAAAGAGTGTTTTCTGAAGCAGAAAAAGTCCTGTGGAGCACAGACTGCTGTCTATTACTAATTTAACTGTATCTGAATGGCACATTAAGTTCTGGTGAGATCTGTGGGACACTGGGCTATTTAGTTCTAGTCCAACTGCGTTATGGCCTTATAAATGGATAAAGGGAATAACAACTTTGAAGTGGCGAGTTTCTAATCATAGTGCTATAAATAGGAACTGTCTTAATTCTAGGTTTCTCTGCTATGGGAGCTTGGAGAACTGCTTGCTTTTTATTTATACAGAGAAACCAATGTAGCAATTTTTGCTCTTTAGTGTTGGGGCTGACAAGCTTTATCTCCTTTAGTACTACAGTTCATGCACATTTCATGTACAAAATTCAAATAACAAATTTTGAATGAAATAACAGACAAATATGCCATTATATGTCAGGAATGGAATGGAATGAACAGGGAACAGCTTGTTTTTTCAGTGAATTATGTTGACCAATCAATAAAGGATCTCTGTGAGTGTATGTTGGCATGTACCCACATGCAGCACATAATCAATTGTCATCACTGGATAATCCCGCACTAAGAACAAAATGTTATCCCAAAATCACCCTAAAAACACCAAGAAGACAAACATCAACCACTAAGGCCCTCGGAAGCAATTCGGTTTTTCATGCTTTTTTGGAAGGCCATTGTTTATTTAGTTGGATTTCTACACCACTTAGTTCTGACAGCTTATGCAACCAATATAACATAAAATTAAAACAAACAAAAGCTTATGCTCATTGACAACAGCCAAACAGATGTGCCACATGTGGGGTACAGTAGTATTCATTTGTCCCTAAATACTTTCCTGAACAGCTATGTTTTCATATCTTTTCAGGAGCAAACTAAGGAAGGGATAGGCTAAGAGGGGGTAAAAGAAGGGAATTGGCATGAAAGGGATTTGAATCCCATATGTTTTGAGGCAGTTTAGTATAGTGGATAAAGCACCAAGCTAGAAGTTAGGAGATTATGAGTTCTAGTCCTGTTTTAGGCACAAAGCCAGGTGGGCAATCTTGGCTCTGTCTCAGGGCTAGGAAAAAGGCAGTGGCAAGTCCCCTTCAAAATTTTGCCAAGAAAACTGCAGGGACGTATCCAGGCAGTCACCAGGAGTTGATACTGAATTGAAAGCATCAAAAAGATGAAATTGTTTTGTGGGGATACTTCATCATCAGAGGACTAGAAAAATAAATAACAGTATATTCAACAGGTTTCAGATTTCACTGGAACATATAAAAAAGACTATGTAAATAAAATGGATGGCATGTACACAGATCAATAAGATAAATAATAAGCTTGTCTCCTTACATAGTCCTGTTTTGTATTTTTTGTACATGTGGATTTCTTGTGTGTAGTTCTTTCAGATTATATAATGAGTTCACACCTGAAACTTGTTGAGTATATTGTAAGTATGTTGGCAGATAGGTTATTTCATTTATTTTTTTTTCAATCCTCTGACCAAGAAGTATTCCTTTGAAGCATCTTGCTACTCAGATACAATAAATCCTTCTTTCTTCTTTTTTCAAGTAATTTGGTGTGTATGTTTCCTTCTGTTTGTTCCTACAAGAAGGTTGCTGAATGGGGTTTTTTTCTTGACAAAGGGATTCTCAACAAGCCCTCTTTCCCTGAGTGGGAACTGTCAATGGGTGGGGATGAGTAATAAGCCAGGCAATCTCTAATGTAAGGCCTTAAACATAATAACCAGAACCTTGAACTACAAGCTGCTAACCAGTATTACACTGACTTATACACTCAGTTGATGCATTCACTTTTTGATTGAAGTGGCATAAAATCAAATGTAATAAAGTAAAAAAAAAATGGTTGACCGACTAAGTTTCTTAGTGGACCTCAGAGGCTGTGCCATGGACAGTAAAATTTAATAACCCAAGTGTTTAAGTGACTGTGCATAAAGCCTGCTTGCTATTCCAGAAAAGCCAAAATTGGTACACAAGATGAGACAGTGCAAAGGCCCTTCTGGGAACTGCATATGCATACCTATTGGGAATATTGTGCACAGGTATAATGCCTTTATGATGACGTGCACAGTCCAACCAATGGCCCATCACATTTTGTAACAATTGTAGCTTTTGAATGGTCTCCAAAGGCAGCCCCATGAATATTGCATCGCAGTAGTACAACATAAACTGTTATTGCAAGTTCCCTGTATCCCAAAGGGACTGCAACTGTTCAGTGGCTGAAAGCTGGGCAAGAGGCCCTCTGGCCATAGCTTCTATTTGCCTGCTGTGACTCCAAAAGGACATCCAAGGTATCAACTTACTATCTCAGCAATAATGCTTGAGAGATGACATCACGACTGAGCAAGAACATTGTTTTATAAATAGCAATTCCATTTTGCATGGGTTCAGCTTCAATTTGTTTTGTCTGCATAGCCTCCCGGGGTAGCAATGTGAAACTGAGTATCATCAGCATATTCCTGATATTACATCCTGAAACAACAAATGAACTTTCTCACTGGGTTCATGTCAGTATTAAATAATAAAAGGAAGAGAACTGAATGTGAAACACCCCACGTTTCAGATGTGAAATAGCTGTTTTTGAGTGTGAAAAATGCTCAAAACAGCCTCTTTTGCTTTGGAACAGGTTTTGTACTTCGGAAATGGGGTATTTCACACTTCAGATGAAATGTTTTGAGTTTCCCATGGTTCAGTTGCAACAATTTGGCACAGTCCTACTTTTCAAAATTATTTTAATTCTTATAGTCTAACAGGGAGACAAAATGAAAATAAATGTATGCAAACAGCAGTGCTCTGTGCTTGCATCTGGGCCCCTTAATTTCTTACTGAAAGAGAAGAGGGCTTCTGCTTTGTGACATTTCATTATAGCACTGATTATTTAATTAGTAAAATAATTGCTTGAATCTTCCAATACAACACATGTGAAGGGTGGATCTTTCTTCTTCTATAATTACTGATTGAAATTTCCCACTAATAAAGAAACGGACAGTGTCAACGCCTAACTTCATAGGTGTTGAAGATGCATATTATGATTGATGGTGTTGAATGACAGGTCCAACAGAACACAAGGAGCACACTGCCTCCATTTTAGTCCCAAACAAAGGTTAACCAGTAGTGTGACCAATGGTCTATGTAACATAGATGTTACCTAAAACAGATCGAATGTATGGTTAACGTATGTAAGTGCTGTAGCGTGAATGGCTTTATATTCAGATAACAGAACTGCTTTCTGTTTACCCAGAAACATATACACTTAGGTATTAATTTACCTATTTATTAAATTGCCTTATAGCTAAATTGCTTAGAAAACAACAAACCCAAACCTCAAATAAAATCTGTATAAATGAAATTAAGAACACATACAATAAATGAAAACCTAGCCATAACATAAATCAGCAGTAGCTAAAAAATAATTAGTATCACATTTAAACATATCTCATTATACTTAAAGCACAATATACCAATATAAATTGAAGATAATTAGAAGGCCTAATGGAATGAAGAGTGGAACAATCTTTTCTTGTGGCCCACAACAAAGTAGGTGAACTTCACTGGGGAGGGTGAATTCTAAGAAAAATCTTCTCCTAAATAATTTGTTTTCTTCCTTTAGCAGGTGGGGCAACTTCAAACAGGGCCTATCATGATTTTCTTAGATCTTAAGTAAATATATAGGAAAAAAGTATAAGAAATTACAGCTAGACATGCTCTTTGGATATACTTTTATCAGTATGTGTAAATGAAAAATAAGTGAGAGATTGGAAAGAATTGGTATTAAGGTGTTTTTGATAGATATGAGTGCTACAGGTATATGTTTTACTAAAGACTTAGCAGCCATCCTTTCTATGCCATCTGCAAATGCTACCTAGTAGCCCCATCTGTGTAGCAGTGATAATGTGAATTGTCTGTCAACGAGGTGGGAATAAGGGAAAAGCAGCCTCTTTTTGCTGTCAATTTGAGTTATATGCAATGCAGATTTGCAATCTGAAGTAGTAGCTTTCGTGAAGAAGGGAGTGTTGCTGGGAATCCTGGTCTTTTGGGACTGAACAAAGACATGCAGCATCTCAGCAATAGCTTCAAGGATATCTCCCCCCAAATAGAACAGAAAGTGAGAAGACTATTGAATTTGTGTTACTGGAATCATTTCTCTAATCCTCTGATGGCGGTTTTCTGATGTTGTTTCTGGCTAGAAGAGTTATTTGACTTTGCCTTAAAGGCTGTAGCCATAAAGAGATTTGATTTTGTCTGAAAGAAAGCAACGAGTAAGAGTTTTCGTTTTGTCCAGGAGGCAAAAGCCCATTTGGAGACCTGCCATCTCATGTTGTGAGTGGGAGCAACGATTTCTCATACCACCTACAGATAGTGCTAATAGTGCTGGCCTTCTCCATCGCTCCTGTTAAACAGTGGTATAAAAGATATAAGAGGTCCCAGGCAATTCCTTGGCCAAGCCAACCTGCACTGCATGGAAAATGTTTTCTGTTCGAATTTGCCTGAAGCATTATAAAATTAAACTCTACAAAATCAAATCCACCTGCATTTCCTTATTTTTTTTTTTAATCTTCTGTCTGGGTGACTCATCTTCATTAAAATATTTTTTTGGCCCTAAGATACTGAAGCAGAGTAAAATTTTAAAATTAGATCACCCTGGAAATTGGATTTTGATGGCAACATTTGATCTCAGAGTTCAACTTACGAAGTTTAGGACTGAACACTGAAACTTGCCTGCTTGCTGAAATAATTATATTTCATTTCTATACTGTCCTTCCTAAATGCGTCAATTGGTTTGCATTTGAATATCAAAATTGGGGTTGAAACCTTTGATTTTTTTCAATATGGTTGGATTGCAGTTAATAATTCCTGCCAGCGTAGCCAATGGTCAGATATAGTGGGAATTATATTCCAACATTATCTGGCAGGCCAGAAATTCCTCTTGTCCTGGCTAAATGAATTTATTCTATCAACACTATTATTATTTAGCTCTACACATGTATTCACACAAATATACATCTGAATATGGACTTATATGCATTATGCAAAGGTTTTTTTTATTCTACCTTTATTATTTATATAAGTCACTCAAGGCAGCAAACATACTAACACTCCTTTCTCCTCCTATTTTCTCCATAATAACCACCCTTTCAAGTGGCTTGGGCTGACCCAGTTGGCCTTCATGCATAAAGCAGGACTAGAACATCTTGGTTTCCAGCTTATTTCTAGTTTATTGATTTCGTTTTTATTTTTAACTAAAGGCAAACAACTGGTGATCTGCAGTGAGAGTCAGCCATCCCAATAACATGGAATATTTATTGCTATGGTAACTCTTGTTTATTACAAATAATTTATTGCAAACCACCCAGAGAGTTTTGACCATCGAATGGTTTAAAATTTTTAATCAATAAGCATATATGTGCTCAAATACTATCATTTGTTAGTTATTGAGTATTTGATACTGCCAGTGCAGAATGCTACTTTAATCTAAAAGATTATTAAATTTAACAACTTTATTGCCAAATGTTCACTTCTTTATCTTTAACACCACCAAACAGTGCTTGTATTGCATGTGTTTGTTGTCAGTTACAGTAAAGTTAATGGTGCTTTATGTCAATTTTCAAATAGGATTCTAGAATTCATTTGAAAATTGGCATGGAATTTCTGTATTATATTTGCCAACTACTGTCTAGTGCTGTTATCATAAAATCTTTCTGTATCAAATATAGGTGATAAATGCCCTTTATCAAGAATTCATCATAAAAGAATATCAAGACTCAATTGTTTGAAGCATGTTAGTTTTATTTGTAGTCTTAGCAGACTCATACTTTAGAAGATGATCATATTAACTACAAATGCCTCAATATTTACTTTAGCAAACATGCATTGTATTTACATATTGGAGACCTTTGGATTAGATGGGGTTTCCAAAGGCATGGATATGAATATTCAAGATTACGTGTATGCCAATAATATTTGTTATGTTTACTATGGCAAAGTGTCATATGTCTCCATGGTAAAGATCTAAATCAATTGAGAACAATTTATTTTCCTTTCCCACTTTTTATTTTACCAAAAGTAGAAGCAGACCAGCAACTTCCTAAAATGTGATGCATTTTAGATGATTTCCCAGTTGTGTGAAAATGACTTCTTTGGGAGCCACTTCCAAATAGAGCAGGGAATAATAAAATGAGCCAATCATTTCAAACTGACAAATATGTCAGTTGTGTAAGGAATTTTTTAATCATTGGGTCATTCAAGGATTACTCAAATTGTTTTTAAATAAATAGCGCTGGGAAACCAAGAAAACACCAAAAAGGTACTACTATTTCAGAATTTGCTGCATTTCTCTACTTTTGGTGCAGCTTTATTTTAGTTTCTCTGCTTTTTCCTCCTCCATAACACAGCTGTGCCTCTGCACTTTATGCCAGACTCACATTTTGGGAATGTATGTTTATTTTCAGATTATAATGTTTATTACTGTAGTTACCAATTTGTGTTCAAGCCGTTTTCTGTCTGGTGCACTGTCAATTTGACCTTCAGTTTCAATATTTTCTGAAGTCTCATATTAAATCTTAACATTTTTGGGAGCATAAGATGCTGCTTTTGAATATGTGGCTAGATTACTGTTTTGATCCATTACAATTACTGTTTTGATCCATTACAAGTGATATCCAGTAGGTCAAGCTTATCTAACATTATACGGTAAGAAAAATGATATCTACTGGATTTGTGCTTGTTAAAGGCATTTGAGCTTGACTGGGAGAAATGATGTTGACCCCACTTGTAAGATTCTGAATCCTTCGGCCCGGAAGTTAGGTTTGAATGTGCTCTTTGTTTTAAAAAAGAACCATTGCTGTGCCTTTGATCTCAAATGCTTTTCCAGAAATCATCAGGAAACGCTTGTCATAGTGTGAAAATAAATATTATCCTGGGTCATCTGTGCCTAACAGGGTGCTGAGAAAAGCTGAGCTACAGGGGTCATTCTGTACATTGGCAATTCTACTCACCATCTAAACAGAGAATAAATAAAATCAGTGTTGAAAGGTAAATGACTTTTTTCATAGGCTGTTGCATGATTCAGGCTTTCTAACCAATCTCTTATTGTTCTGCCAACAAATGCACTCTGGTGAAATATTACATACATGCATGCAGGGGTGAAATGCTACTAGTTCGTACCTGTTCTGGCGAACCGGTAGTAATAAAAGCTACCGATTTGTCCGAACCGGTATTTCCGACGATCAGCTATGCGGCACGATTTATATTTGTTAGAAAGCAGGAAATCCTGCTTTCTAGTGAATATAAATAACACTGCACAGCTGTTCCCCCCTCGCTGTTCTACTTCCCTTCTTAAGCTTCCTTTGTCCGTGTGCAGCGTGCGTCTGGCATGTACTACGCATGCGTATGCAGTGTGCATTTGGCATGCATTGTGAATGCGTGGGCAGCGAACCGGTGGCAAACCGCAGAGTATTTCACCACTGCATGCATGTATACATACATACATACAGTACATACATACAATGTGTGACTCATGTTTCACAGTGCTTCAACTAATATTTCCAACTGAATGCAGGGCTCCTTAGGCATCTGTCTAGATCAATTTCATGTTGTCATTTTTCTCCATCTCTTCAATCCTGACTTTTATTGCTCCTCACTGCATTTTAAAGGGTTGATAACGTATTTTTAATGTATTTGTTCATTACTATGTGACATTTTTATCAGCCCATTTCTTTTTCCATCTGGGTTCATTATACTGTTCTTGATTCATTGAAACTTAGTCACAAAATAACTAACTAAACTGGTAGAATTCTAACAGAAATATTATGTTGGGTATTTAAATACTTGATATATGGATTGCTTGTTTTTTTAAAAAAAATAAAAAATAAAAATTTCTGTGTAGCATAAAAATGCTGGGAGGTAAAGCGAGCAATTCTATTTAGAAAACTTAGTAACATTTTCTCCACAAATGAAGAACATGATGTAGTTGTTGATTCTCAGCTTAATGTTTTCCAACTATCCAACTGGCCTCAGAGACAATAGGAAACATAGTCCAGCAGTGATGAAAGAAAATAAAACTGAATTGAGAAAAGGAGACTCAGAACTTAGATGTTCTTAATTATTGAATTGTGGTGGTGCAGTGGTTAGAATGCAGCATTACAGAGTAATTCTGCTTGCAGTTCAATGCTGACTGGCTCAAAGTTGACTTAGCCTTTCATCCTTCTGAGGTTGATAAAATGAGGACCTAGATTGTTGGGGACAATATGCTGATTCTGTAAACTGCTCAGAGAGTGCTGTAAAGATATGCTGTATCTGCACCTCTATAACTGTCTGGTTTGGTTCTGCAACCCAACAAGACAGACACAGCTTTCAGAGGATAATTAGAACCGCAGAAAAAACAATTGCTACCAACCTGCCTTCCATTGAGGATTTGTATACTGCACGAGTCAAAAAGAGGGCTGTGAAAATCTTTACAGACCCCTCACAACCTGGACATAAACTATTTCAACTACTACCCTCAAAACGATGCTATAGAGCAGTGATGGCTAACCTTTTTGCTGTTGCGTGCCAAAAGCGGGGGGAGTGTGGGAGGTCACGGGTACGGGTGCCCACATCCATAATTCAATGCACCCCGCCCTCCTGTGCATGCGCACGTGATCCCCCCACACTTCCTCCTGCTTTTGGCACATGATGGCCCGGTGGGCCCGGAGGCCCGTTTTCCCCCCTCCCCGGGATCCAAAGGCTTTCTAGGAGCCTGGGGAGGGCAAAAATAGCATTCCCCATCCTCCTGGAGGCCTTCCGGAGGCCAGAAACAGCCAGTTTCCTGACTTCCGGTGGGACCAGAAGGCGTGAAAATAAGTTGGCCGGTGAGTGCATGCGCGCTGGAGCTAAGCTAGGGCAACACTCGCGTGCCCCCCAATATGGCTCCGCGTGCCACCTGTGGCACTCTGCTAAACAAACAATTCCCTCAACACTGTCAAACTATTTACTAAGTCTGCACTACTATTAATCTTCTCATCATTCCCATCACCCATCTTCTCCCACTTATGACACTATGACTGTAACCTTGTTGCTGGTATCCTTATGATTTATATTGATATTGTTTCCTGATTGCTTATTTGTAACCTATGACTATCATTAAGTGTTGTACCTTATGATTCTTGATGAACGTATCTTTTCTTTTATGTACACTGAGAGCATATGCACCAAGACAAATTCCTTGTGTGTCCAATCACAATTGGCCAACAAAAATTCTATTCTATTCTATCCTGTGAGGTGCCGAGAACCTGCTTTGAAGTTATATCATTACATTGACTAGCATGTAGAATGGATCTAAGGCTACCCTCCTATAGTCTTTCCTTTCTGACTAATGCATCTTGCTTCTGAATAAACATTTATTGCAAGGCATAATGGGAATTGCAGATTTTAATTTCTCACCTAGTTTCTTCTCTCAAGGACAGACTCTCACTAGGAGTGCCAGTTCTGAAGTTAACTCTTTCACTCCTTATTTCATAATCATTTGCTCATCAGTAGGTGATAAATAAAACTAAAAGAACCTTTACCTGTTAATTCCATGAAAAGCTTCATCAGCAAATTCTTTGTTTATTGAGCTCTTGGTAAAGGCATGCTAATAAGCAGGGATTTTCCCTCCGTTTGGTTGATAATCCTTTAATAACACCTCACTGCTTAAAGCCAATACAAATAATAATGTATTCTAAGGTACAAAAATGGTTTACTATATTTAATAAAATGTAGAACAAAATATTACAGCAGTGATTCTTTTAAAGGCCTATTGTAACCCTTTTAAATAGCAATCTAATACTCTTAAATTAAATAGGCAATATGTTTTCCTTTCATAGAGATCACATAATAAGTAAAGATTCATCTACTTTAATTCCTTACATTAGGAAACTTTTGCAGGCATAGGAGAAAGACAACTAAAAATGTCTGCATGCTTCTTGACATAACCACCCCAAATGAAAATTCATACTATGCAACCAATGTGTCCATACACAATGTTCAGAAATAATGGGAAGTCAGCAGCACTTACTGGATTTCAATTTTTAAAATGTCAGCTGCTCCTAGCAATGAGAATGGACAGGAGAAATTCTATTCTTTTTGGGTGTTGGGTTAACAAAACTGTAAGGAATAAAAGCGTATGAATAATAACTGCTATCAAAGGTAAAGATAAAGACTCCCTCAAGTTAAGCTCAACTTATCGCTTCCCAGCCTTTTGGTTAAGATCAAGTGTAGTGAAGTTAAGCTCAATTTCTGTGATTAGATAGACAAGTAGTATTTTTCAACACTATGGGAACATGTAGCATTCTTAGCAACATTAGTGGTTTCCACTGCCCTGTTTTAACTTCTTAGACTAGCCTTGGTTCCCCATTCAAATATTAATTAGGGCAGTCCTTCTTAGCTTTTGAAAATCAGCCAAGTTCAGCTAGGTATTGCCACAGGGAATCTTGCATGTCTTAGGTTAAGGTAATTTCCAACCTAGTCTATTATACTGTGGTTTGCACTCTGTGTAAACCAAGTGGAAGCTACTTTTAACTTTCAGCCCAAAAAGAAAAGAGCAAGTCTTGCATTTTAGTAAGAGCTCATACTAATTTATGAGGAAAGAGGTAGAATGACTGAGGCCAAGGGAAAAGCACTGAAAGGTTAAGGTGTTAGAACATGCTCATATATCTTGCTAAATGTCTTTCACATCAATATGCAATGCAGTGTGACAGTGTTTAGGAAATGGGCACAGAAGCAAAAGAGAATGTATAACAATCAAATATGGTTGGCAAGATGTCAAAATGCAGAGCATAGGAAAAGTATTGTTCTCCAGATTCTTAGGTTATGATGTGCAATTGAACAAGAAACTAGAATGGTAACCTCTCTAGTCATGCTGAAGTTCATGTGTTTGGAATCTTATATACTTTATACAAGTGCCATATTAACACATTATCCAACATGCACAATCACATCAATCCCTCTGAGCAACAACCCCTGGAGTGTTATTACACTCAGTGTTTGGCACCTCAGTACATGTTGAATTCATTCTGTTTCTTAAATTATTTATTAATTAAATTTATATAGCTATCCATCTTATACCATGACTCTTTTTTTAAAAATCAGAATTGATATATATTTCAAGTGGACCTGACAGTGATATCCTGAGGTTGCCCCTGTTTACCTTTTTGATGCAGCTATGTGTTTTGGGCAGCTTTATTATAGATATGTATAGATGTAGCTATCCATGGCTTAAAAGTAGTCTATTGCATTTCTGATTTGTCTAATAGCCATTAATTCTAGGGTAGGATCCTATATGTTTCTGGCCATTGCTGTATTGGAATTCCCAGCTGATACAGCTAATATTTAGTGGTGTTTAGAGTTTGCTTCATCTGGAGGATTATAACTTCCTCTCCAGTGGTGGTATTCAGCTGGTTACATTCGGTTCGGGCAAACTGGTAGCGGCGGCTGTGGGAGGCTCCGCCCACCTGCCTGGACATCACCATGTCCCATTTTTTGATGCTCTACGCATGCGTGGAAGGCTCTGTACATGTGCAGAGGTGGCGCACATGAGTGCAATGAGCGCACCTGCGCTCACATTTGTGAACTGGTAGTGAAGGTAAGTTAATACTATCCCTGTTCCTCTCCCTTTTGAAAGGAGAGAATTAATGGCATATCTATGATCTACTGTAATTATATAAAATCCGTGTATGGAATTTGTGACCCTCCAGATGCTTTGAATGCCAGCTATTGATCATATTGACTGGAGTAGAAGGTGCAGGAATCCAATCACATATAGAAAATCATGGGTTCCTTCTCCTGATATGCAGGATTCTTTGTTATCAAGTTGGGACATAAGTTGGATTTCATACCTCTAGGATAAACACATTAATTCTAAGGGAATTAATGATCATGGTATAGCACAGCTTTTTTTTCTATTACCAAGAATCTAAGATATATCCAATTATCTATAAATTAATCCTTATCATCTCTAAATATTTTGTTCAAGTTGAGGAATGGAATCACAAACAGAGTTTCAAGCCATTACTACAAGTAGAACTTTGCTGATATCAACCTGCAAGATATGAAAGGATATTTATAAGATTGTTGTTAATTATTGTTTATTTAAAATGAGCAATTAAATATACAGACCATATTATATATTATCTGTTACGTAGCAGAATAATTCTGCATATAACTCTTTGTAAACTGAGAAGCAGAACTAAGGGGTAAAAATATACAATATGATCTGTTAAGTAGCAGAATAATCGCAGATAAACTCAAGGTAAAAGGAGACGATTGGGTTATAGAAAGACACAACACAGTATCAGAAGAGTGAGAAGATATTTATTGTTATGGAACTATACAAACAATTCCAGAGTTTCTTTCCTAGAATACCTGTTGTAAATGCTCCATTCTATATGCTTTACCAAAAACTGGGGATGTTCAGTTGATCATAATAGAATGAACCACCAGCTGAAAGACAAATGAGCATGTAGTGATCTGGGACAACCTGCTGTGAAGATAAAAGTGGCTGTTCACTGATTGATGCGTTATTTTGGAGGGTATGTATTCTTGCAATGTCTGTCCATTCTGTTGTGACCTAGGCTTACTAAATCATTAAAACACATGAGTAGTCCCAAAAACCTCTTTTATTGCAACAGCTGTGAATTACTTTCATTCACAGCTGAGTCCCAATTAGTTGCAAAAAGTCCTTTGGGAGAAGTCCTTCGGGATAATCACCAACCTTTATCTCCTTTGCCAAAAACCTACTTGACAAAGTCACATGGAGTCCAGAATCAAACAGGGATGCTGACTGGGAACAGAATTAACAAAATTGCTTTCCTGCAAAGTGCCCATGTGCCTTTGCTCCTCTTTTAAGCTCCTCTTTTATGGGAGGAGCCAATCATCTCCAGGCCTTACTCCTGAGTTGTCCCTTTTGTTTTAACTGTTCATGCCTTTTGGCAGCTCTATGTATGCGCGCATTAGGAACAGGCTCCTCCTGTTCCTCTGCCTCTCTGCTGTCCAATTCCAGAGGCTCCGGAGTCTGCGCATCACTCCCAGATAGCCCTGGCCCCATCTCTGCCTCTGACACAGAACCCTCATCTGGGCTTTCCCCAGACTCCAGGACTGGCCCATGTTCCTCCCCAGCCTCCTCACTGTCCAACTCCACTGCCAGCTCCTGCCCAACTCCACTGCCACCAACAGGCTGCTGGCGGACCACAACACATTCAAGGTCCTCTAAGGTGTCTGTTAGATTCATAAAATACACCAAGTGAAGGAATAATATGGTCAGGAGAAATCTTTCAAGATTATGAAGTTTGAGTAGGAAAGGAAAAGAATTTGGACCACATATAATATTTTAATTACTGCTTTCTGTAAAAGGTCAAAGCATTTGAAGAGAAAGAGAGGTACTAAAATTGAACATCTGGCTATGCAGATGGTGATGTTGGGAAAGTATTTTTTTATCATAAATTATGGTATCAAATATGAAAGACTTAGCAGAAGATGGGGTATAACTCATGAGGATTAGGGAGAATAAGTTTGGGGAGAGTGTTGCAAATGTTATGAAGAGGATGGACAACTTGGCAAAACCCCAAGGCAAAATCCTAAGGAAGTATGAGGCTGAAAAACAAAAAAGCAAGTAGAAATTTGGGATGATGTCCAGAAATCTGCAGGTAAATGCATCATAGAAAATGTAAAAATGTAATTGTTTCAGCAACTGTATAATAATACAGCAAGTAGTGAAAAATGAGAATACATTTGAGATACAAATAAACCGTGATATGTATGATGTGACAAATAAGATTGAGTCTTGGTGATTGTAATTCATGATTGACCTATCACAAGAATATATATAATGTAAAAGAAATGCTCTGAAAGAATTTTTGGTACATTCCATTTTGGAAGAAAAAGGCTGTGTGAACAAATCTTATATCTGGCTATTTATGCTTCATTTTTCTGAGGAAAATCATTTGAATTTATGCCAGAAAGTTATGTTTCTGCTTGGGTACTGGATGAAAGAAAGTGAACATCAGTTCTAAAAAAAAGGTATCATAAAATGTTTGGAGATGAAACGGAGAACAAACAACTTGATGCAATCATACCAACCTATCCACTAGTCCCCAAATACATTACTGCTGATCACATTTTCCTTTCATTGGAACCCAGTGGGTTGCAAAGTTTAATCAACTACTTTCGGTCTATGGATATTGTGAAATGTTGCCACAGTGAAGGAAAAGCCTTGTACAAATCATCAGGGAGTTAGCAAGGGCAGGTGGTCCCTCTGGTTCTTGTCTCCTCATTCATCCCCATCTGTCCTTTCTGCCTGATCTACAACGGCTGTCATTATTTTTATTAATATAGCTCCACATTAGATGAGGTAGTTTTCCAAGGTCAGGTTTTGTTTTACCTCAACAAGACTTATCCAGCAAAACAAATCTCAGTATGTATATGACTAGGTGGATGAAGCTTTCACAGTTGTGGGCACCCTAGTGAAACATTTCAACTTCATGATGAATTCCTGAGTTACTGTTGATTCCCACAGTCTTTCTAAGCCAGTGATGGTGAACCTTTTAGATACCGAGTGCCCAAACTGCATGCATGCGCATGCTCAAACTGAAAGGTGTGCTTGTGCAAATATGCGGATGTGCGTGTGTGAATGCGCAAACATGTGTGAACGTGCATATGTGCAGACATGCATGCACATGCACATGCATGGACATGTGTGGACATGCATGCATGCATGCGCAGCAGAGACCTGAAGATCAGCTGGCTGGCAGGAGGTGGGGCATCCCAACACTGGCAACGTGGCAAGATGTAAGATCTCTTTCTTTCGTGAGCTTCTGTTTCGGCGTTTGCAGGGAAACAGAAACTCACGAAAGAAACGCCATGGAGATCCGACCTGGGGAAACGGCGTGCATGCTGGCAGAGAGGGCTCTTCATGCCACCTCTGGCATGTGTGCCATAGGTTCACCACCATGGTTCTAAGCTATAGTGACATCAAACTAAGAGAATTCATAAATCAGAAGGATAGGTCTTTTCCTCCCAGTCTGAAATTAGATATTCCAGATAGCCACAGTATTTGACAGCCCATTATTACATATTTTATTAAAAACGATGTTACAGTAATTGCTAGTTTTTAACAAAAATGGATGATCAGTAAGTTATAGGAGAAGGGTCTTCAAGAGAGCTCGATATGATTCTTAGATATTCTTCCGTTTACTGATTATGTTGCTACTCTCAAATGGTTACATTGCTCTGAAGTAGTCTTTGTCATACACAGCAAACAAATCCTTGTGGATTTATCTGGGTACAGTTCACTGTCATTGGCACATAATCATAGGCTGGATAAAAGAATATATTTTTATACTTCCCATTTTCATTTTAAACTATGTCCTTCTGGCTATTAAGAAAGGTATTTGTTAGCTATCTAGCATAGAAATAAATATAAATAACTTATCTGAGAGTGGTAAAGACAGGAGTGCTGGAATTCAGACTGTAACTATGCACCTTTATTGTCCTTAAATATTTCTTTGATAAAACAAGAGATCTATTAACAAAAGACAGGTGAATGTATAATATTTATTTTAATTTTATAGACATTCAGGACATTTCTATTTGCGCCTTACATTGCTTTCTGTGTAGAGTAGCTTCAGTAAAAGAAGTCTATGTGATGTTAACTCTATTCAATACCTTTCTTTTGGAGATTATGGAAGTGAGGAATATAGGACTATTTTTGTTGTTGTTTTGCTTCAGTTCCAGGCCTGCTGAAATGACCCCATGGCTCATTTATGTGAATTCATGGCTCATTTATTTATCCAAATGAGTTTTTGTCTAGTGAGGTTCCTGATTATTAACTGGAAATTTCTTTGTTAACCTGTAGTGAATGAGGGAAATGAAGATCTCTTAATTACTTACAAGAAAAAAAAATAGAGTAATCAGATTTCCCCCACCCCCCTTTGAGTCAGCGTTGACTCCTGGCAACTGTCTGGACTAGTTCCTGCAGCTTTTTGACAACATTTTCAGAAGTAGTTTGCCATTGCCTCTTTTGTAGGGCTGAGAGAAAGAGAGATTGACCCAAGGACACCAGTCTGGTTTTATGCCCAAGAGAGGGCTAGGATTCACAGTTTCCTTGTTTTCTAACCTGGTGCTTTAACTACTACACCAAACTGGTTCTCACCCAGAAATATCAGTTTATGGGTATAAGTTTTCATGTAGAACTTTCATCATGAAAATGCACATGTAATGCGATAACCACAATTCTGATTCTTTCAGCATCTTAAGGTTAATCTTAAGGTAACATTCCTAACCAGAATCTCCCGTATCCCTCAGTGGCATAAAGGATCAACTTTGTAAAGTAAACTTCATCCAATCTTTTGGCAGCACCTGTGCATCATTCCTAAGTAGAGCAAAGGAGTTGGCAAGCAGACTGGTATCTCTTGCTGAAGTTGGCAAAGTCTCTTTCCAGTAGAAAGGATGGCAAGATATCTCAGCACAATCATTTATGCCTCCGAAGTGAGTTACGTATACCATTTTCATTTATAAATCCATAAATGCCGAACTAAAGTAAATTGGCAGAAATAGACTGGGCAACAAAAGACTATTGAAAATATGCTTGAAAAAGGGGTGCTCAACAAAAGCCACTTGGCAGAAAGAAAAGCTGACTTTGCCAAAAGAGGCTGGTGTCGTAGACTTTCCAACTAAGCTTCCAATGGAATATTATTTGCAAAAGCATTCTTTATCTTGCAGGTACCAGATGAGTGATTTATAGTTTGGCAAGAAAATTATATGATTAGTAGCAGCTTTGACACATCTTATTTGGCCTTAGGTTTGCAGTACTTGAGAATGCCATACAGGCATGAAGACCAGGTGTGAAGCTGCCTGTTGGTTGAAATATAAAAGGGAAGACAGAATTCTGCAATCCCAGCCCTGTTGGCATGCCCCTGTTATTTCTCATTGTCAAGGTATGATTTACTAAATGCTCCTTAATCATTTGTAGCTGGTAAGACTGATACTTGGGAATGTCAACAGGACTGTGGCTATAACTTACAAATAGCACTATATGTGGGAGGAGTTGCTTGACACTGTAATAAAATATAATTATTCTCAGTCTCCAATGCATGATTGTGCACTGATGTGGATTATAAAACAGATTTAAGTTCAGGGTATAGTAAAGAACAATAGAGGAATAAATATCTGATAATGAAGAAAAAGGGAGATGGATGGTCCAAGGAGTTTATCCAGGTTAATCACTGAAAAATAATCCTCTAAATTTCATGTAAAAAAATGAAGAGAAAGATATTGAATTAGGTGAAAATGATAGCCAATTGTATTGTTTTTCCTTTAATTAATACATATTTAAAAGCAAAATCCAGAAAAAAACAAATAAGAAATAAGAATATAAAAAAAGATTGAAAAGAGATTTACATGCTATATAAAACTGAACAAAACATTTCAAAGTAACAGTGTTAAAATCATTATTAAAAACAAGTCAATATTTAATAATTAACAAGATGATCAGTGTAATAACAATCAGTTAAAATAAACAAACAAGTGTTTCTATCTAATATAAAAAGTTCTATCCTTATTTAACAAGTCAGGCAAAATCTACTAAAGCTTTTTAAAAAAAATTATTTTATTAATTTTAAAAACACACACACAGAAAAAGAAAAAATACAAATAAAACAATAAACAACATATACAACATTAAAACATGATGATTTATTTCTTAAGATAATACATCGGTAAATTACATTTCCCAATAGCTATATCCACATCTCACCTTATATAACGATATTTTTTAAAGTTCTATTTTAACTCTAAAACTCGTTTGGTACACAAGTTGGTTCAAATCTTTTGGGATCATCTTTCATTTGGTTTTAAAATCTACTAAAGCTTGTGTTAAAAGAAATCTAAAGTTCAGATGCAGTAAGAGTCTATATGTAGAATTATAGTTGAGAAATGGTTTCCAAGTTGAATTACATTCTGTATCAAACTTATTTTTCAAATATCAGGTTAAATTTTTTTTTTACATTGACACATGCTACCAGTTTAGTTTGCTATTCTTTTGAAGAGGGAATTCTATGTTATTTCCAAAAAAACCAGGGCATAAAATATCTCAGCAGCACTTATCTCATACTAAGCTCGCTTCATATACTTTGTAGGAATCTACAGTTTGGTGATATTTAAAACAAGGAAAACTAGCAGGAAAGAAAATTGTACCATCTTTCGAATTGTTGAGATTCATAACATTTACTAACAAATATGAAACAATGGCTTGATCTTATTGTTACAATCAACAGTCTTTAGAAAATGGATTATCTATTTTGGCAATTAGAACTAGAGTAATCAGTGGTAAAACACCTTGTACAGTTTTATTTAAATGTGATATTCATGGTAAAAATTAATATTTGTGTTCCATTGATATTCTTACAGTATAACAATTGTCCTGTTTAGATGCTGTATCTATTTAATCATATAGTATTTAACTTGTTCAGTTTCAGTATCGTATTTCAATAACAACTTGTGAGTGAGCTTGAAGAGATGTTCTAAATCTTATATTACAATTTTTTAAAATCCAATTAAGTCTCTAAGTATTATACCTTGTTTTTATAATTCATTTTGGACAGTGCTACCCTTCTATACAAATTATATAGAAATACCAAATTTCTATTCCTGGAGGGAAGATTGAAGTAAATGAAAATTTTCTATTGTGAGGAGAGGGAGAAGAAAAAGACACACACACACAGATGCGCGCGTGCGCACACATACACACAGAGAGAGAGAGAGAGAGAGAGAGAATTATCATCCACTTATGACCCCCTTTTAACCGTAGAAACATTCCTACTGTGCATCAATAACCTAGTATTGAAAAATCTTTTGCTATCCACAGTGTGAGAAAGGGCCAGAGCAGCACTGGTGAGATTATGTGCCCCATGCCTCTATTTCTTCTACAAGTCTAACAAAAGGAGCATTGATCCCATCAGGAAATAGAAATACTGTTGCTTTCATGGTAAAGAAAAGAAAAGAAGGATATAAGGTGAGAGTTGAGGATGATCTGTCTTCCAGAGGAGGAAAGGAGTCACATTGTAATGAACAATGTAGTGTGTATGTGTGTGTGTATCTGAATTTTTAAAAAGAATGATAACTATTAACAGTTCCTTAGTCTGCCTTATGAAAAAATTGATTGTCATTTAATATGAGGCAATAAGAGTTGGCATGGGCTGAGGGAGGAAAGCACTATTAAAGGTTCATGAGATGGGATGGGTCATTTAGACAGCAACATTTTTTAATATTATATAATAATTTAATATATGGACATTGTCTCCTGCTTGGGAAGATTTAAACTGGGCCTACAATGACATCAGTTTGCTTCAACTGGTTCTTTATACCATTCTTGTCCTGAAATCATCGGTCTCATTGCTGAATGACCCTTTAAACCAGGGATCCTCAAACTTGGGAGCTTTAAGACTTGTGGACTTCAACTCCCAGAATTCTGGGTGTTGAAGTCCACAAGTTTTAAAGCTCCCAAGTTTGAAGTCCTCTGCTTTAAACCAAGGGCCCCCAAATTCCCGGAACCAGGCCTCACAGCTGGAGGTGAGCAGCAAGGAAAAATTATCTTCCATGAAATCGGTCCCTGGTGCCAAAAAGGTTGGGGACCGCTGCTTTAACTTATGTGACCCTCTAAAAAATATTGACACCTTTACTTTCAAATTGATACTTTACCTTCAAATTGATATTCGTGCAGCACAAAGAGGCCAGGAATCAAATTAGTCCCCTGTGTGATATAGCCATTGATCTGTCTGCTGCAGACAGTAGCTGCTGATTCCATGTCTCCCGGTTATCATCTTCCTTTGTGGATCATATTGAGAGAAGGGCAGCATTTTGTTGCCCTGTAGGTTTGTGGGCTCTTGTCCAACAAGACCATATTTCCCATTTTACTTTCTTTAGCCCCTCTCATATTTTTGAACGATGACTTACAGATCGATCCTGTAGTTACTCCAAATTGCTCTTTCACACATGAAAGCCATTAACCAGTTGGCACTGGCTGGCAATGCCTGGCCTTGAATCTCATTCTTAACAGAAACCCAAGTAATAAAACAAGCTACCTGCTGCTCTTTTTCCTATCCCTTCTTTTGGACAGATGGCCTGACAATAGTTATCCTTATTCCTTTCCCAGTCTGCGCAGTTGCTTCCCAACACATAACATTGCTGCATCATCTGATGACAGCTTGCAGAATGCAAGCCAACATTTTATACTGGGGAAATGGCTGATCTTCATGCCTTGAATCAATGTAAACTATTAAGTTCTGTTTAAAGTTTGTGCTTGCCACGTTCAAATATAGCAAAGCTACGGTATATTAATGTTTTCGGTGAATTATACTCTGATAATTTATTATGTTAAATTGTGATTTGGAGGCTGTAAACTCATCATCTGTAAATATATAAACTCATCAAACATATCACCTATGTTTGGTGAAATGCATAACATAATAATGGATGTTATAAATCCATAGGCACATTTGCTAAAGCTGCCAAAAGAAGCAAATAAAAGTCAGTTTACCAAGAATTCTGATTTCAATATATATCTTCTTTATCTGAAATTAATACTTAGATTACATAAACTTTGTGTTTCCTCTCAAGCATTATGTTGTCATATTGTACTTTCTAACAGCATATGTTCTACAGATTTATTGATGGTGAAATAGAGACGTGTAACATCAAAATAAGAGCACAATATCTTCAAGTTAATGCTATACTTCAGTGATGGCAGTGGTCATGAAGTATGACACATAAAAATTAATGTCTGAAAACTAAATTTAGGAGTATTATAAACATTATAGATAAATATTTTTCTTGCAGCCAATCAAATTAGAAAATGTTAGCAGTTCATTATCTTTTGTGAATTATATCATTAGCAATATGCAGTAATACTATCTCTCTGGTGGAGCAATTCTCAAATGGACTGCTGAGGGTTATGGCAGTTCTGTTTTGATCCTCTGGTTTTCTCACAAGTTCTGTTCCCTTTCCCCCCTAGTAACATAATGTTCCTGATCTTAACTTAAGTACCATAACTTGTATATTCTGAGTGTATGTATTACATGTATCAGTGGTGAAATCCAAATTTTTTTACTACCGGTTCTGTGGGTGTGGCTTGGTGGGAGGATATTGCAAAATCTCCATTCCCACCCCACTCTGGGGCTAGCCAGAGGTGGTATTTGCTGGTTCTCTGAACTACTCAAAATTTCTGCTACCGGTTCTCCAGAACCTGTGAGAACCTGCTGGATTTCACCCCTGGTATGTATGTATGTATGTATGTATGTATGTATGTATGTGTGTGTGTGTGTGTATCTATATAAATGTTTGATTAAAATAAATAAAATCTGCATGCTATTTGTGAATGAACCTGATTTTATACTATTTGTGAACTAGATGAGCATTCATATCTCTCTGGGCATAATTGACTAGCATGGTCTCTTATTATTATTTTAATGCTGAATGCCCCTACTAGCCATTGTTCCCTTCTCCGTATATATGAGGAAGCTGACAATCTTTCATCCTCTGGTGGTACATGGGAAGGCAACGACATAATGATTTGTTCAAATAAATCAACTTTCTCAGAGAACTTGCCATATATTTAAAAAGATCATTTGATAATATCCATCAGGCTGAATATTATCTACATTATCATCAGGAGTACTGCTTTGATATGAAAAGCACATGATGTACCACTGATATATGGCTGTTCCCTAAAATGCAACTTAATTTGTCCAGCAAGATCTGTTACAGGGAATTTTATTTACTTATTTAGATTTATATGGCTGGCTGTGTCACCACGTGATTCTGGATGGTGAATAGAGTTTAAGGATTAAAATAACAACATAAATAACTATAAAACATTTAATACATAAAGAAAAAAAGCAATGACAGCTGAAAATAAAAACATCAAAGTAATAACAAATCACCTTGGCTTCATCAACTTCCTGATCCCATGTCGGGACAAACACTAATCCACCCCTAAGAATCCTGATGCCAAGCTGTGAATTGCACTCAGAAGCATACTGGGAGCCAGTGCATAGCAAAGAAATAATATGGGTGAATAAAAAAACATTTTGGACCAATTGCAGCTTCTGAATGGTCTTCAATAGATCCCCATGTAGACTGCATTATAGGGAGGGAAGTGACTAAAACATAATGACTATAGTTTTACTGGTTCTTGTGTTTTTATTTACTATGTTGTTCTATTTGTAGATAGCCCAAAGTTTGGATTTCAGATATCCAAACGTTTTAAACAAACAAGCATGAAGTTTGTGTAAAAGCCTCCCTGGCCAGGGCTGCCACTTGCTCCTTGTGCAGGAATTATGAATCACAGCCCTCAGAAACTTGGTTCCTTGGCTTGGGGTGGAGATGTGCAACTGAATATCACCACATATTGATGTCTCACCCCAAGCCATCAAATGACCTCACCCAGTGATTTCATGTAGATGTTAAATAGGATTAGGGAGAGTGTCAAGTGCTATGGTATCCCACAAAGAGGTGCTCTGGCCTAGATTTCTATTAAAGCTGTTCCAGGGGTGGGTTCTACTTACCTTTACTACCAGTTCGCAACGGGATCGTGCATGTGTGCTTGCTTTGCTTGCGTGCGTGTCACATGCGCAGATCACCAATGACGACATCTAGTGCAGTGGGCGGGGCCTCCCACTGCTTTTACTACTGGTTTTTGTGAACTGGTCTGAACCAGGGACAACTCACCACTGCGCTGTACCCCTATTAATGCGGATTGGAATCTATCCCAAAGGAAGGATGAGAATCAGTGCAGGATTGTACACCCTTAACACCCAAAGCTAGTCCAGGAGGATAAAAAAATTTATGATACTGAAAGCTATTGAGAAGTCAAGAACAGCAATGATGGATACAGTACCCTCATCCTGCCCCCACCAGTGTGTGTGATCAATGCTGTTTCAATGCTTAGGCCTGAAACCTGACTGGAGCAGAACCAAATAATTCTATATGGGAGGGTAGGCTGCAAAGTGTTTTAGTTGAGAGTAAACAAGTAGTTCTTTATTCCATTTCAATGTAGGCAAAAACTTAATTTGGTATGTATTAAGTTTTGATTGTTAATCATTAAATCTTTACAGAGTGTACATTTTTCTTATTTTCCATATTCTGGTAATTGTTCTGCAAACTCCATAGTGCAATTTTCTTTCAATGTAAGTACTTCATAAACAGGTTTGATGGTCCTTGAAAGGTATTCATACTTATTCCTTGAGTATGCTAGTGATAAATTGAAAACTATAGGCAAATGCTAAGTTACTTAGTTGCTAAAGCACAAAAATGTTTGATCAAGGCAAATGGAAAGCATGAGTACCACTTACTGTAGTTATAAGCTGCATGGTAGTTTTAATTGATCCACGGAAATTGCAAAACTGCCTTATTCCAGCTTCTCTCATGGTTATCTCTGACCTGAATTAGATGATCCGAGAATAATTCTTCAAGTCCCAGTGTTAATTTTAGGGCATATCCAAGTCACTCTAGGGCTGTGCCATTGAAATGTATGGGACCACAAGTTCCATCACTTCCAGCTATTAGAGACTATATAAATATAGATGAGTAACTTAATCAGTTCGCATTGCCAGAAGGTTTATTTGTGTAATAAATATTAGTTTTGTCTGACTAAATATGAAGTAAGGATCTTGCTGGATGAACAAATCAAACATATATAAGGCATATGGCCCCAAATCCTTTTCTCTGTGGTTCTTGAGGCCTTTTTGAAGAATTGCTTTGAAAATTAATAAGAGTTTCAGCCAGGAAGCATAGAATGTAATCTTTTCAAAAGAAAGAAAGAAAGAAAGAAAGAAAGAAAGAAAGAAAGAAAGAAAGAAAGAA
>WNWU01000004.1:12963611-12975184 GCA_012654045.1 Ptyas mucosa
ATAGAATAGAATAGAATAGAATAGAATAGAATAGAATAGAATAGAATTCAATTCTTTATTGGTCAAGTGTACATACAAGCAACAAGTGATAAATCATGATCATGATCATAAAATAAAATCATCATAAATCATAAGCTACAGCTCTCAGTGATAGTCATAGGATACTAAATGAGGAATCGACATAAATCATAACGAGGTACTAAATAAAAACAATCAACATAAATCATAAAATACAAACAACAAAGTTATAGTAATAAGAAGCTAAGGAAATAGGTAATGGAAAAGATGAGAAGGATAGTAGTAATACAGCCCTACTAAGTGGTTTGACATCTCAGGGCATAAGACTGTGTTGTGGGAATTAGTTGTTTAGCGGAGTGATGGTATTGGGGGAAAAACTGTCCTTATATCTAGTTGTTTTGGTGTGCAATGCCCTGTAGTATTGTCTTGAGGGAAGAAGCTGAAACAGTTTATGTCCAGGATATGTGGGGTCTGTAGATATTTTCACAGCTCTCTTTCTAGCTTGTGTACTATACAAGTCCTCAATGGAAGGCAGGCTGATTGCAACTGTTTTTCTGCAGTCCTAACTATCCTTTGAAGTCTGTGTCTATCTTGTTTGGTTGCTGTGCCAAACCAAACAGTTACTGTATCGAGGTGCAAATGCGAACAGCTCATAGTATTAGGTAGTTTCCCCAAAATTATTAATTTGATTGTCTAGTTATTGGCATCTTGGCTCACATTTTTGTAAATCTTTAGAAAAATAAACCTCCTTCTTTTGATAAACAGATTCCCCTGCTGACAGTAATGGAATTTTTATATTGAAAACTCGATATACCAAAAATCAGGTGCCAGCCATTTTCTGAAAATCAGTGCTATTAAAGAATACCATTTGTTTGGCAACAAAAATGATGAGTATTTCATCTACGGGAATGGATCAACGTAGTTATGATTATCCCATATTATTTTATTATACTGATTACTATGTGTGCATGTCTGCCTGTGCTGAGGCTGTGCTCACTTTATACAGTATTCTTATATTACTGCTTTCTCTCTTGTGCTTTTCTGTCTCTTGATGATTGATTTCCAATAGGAGGAAAGATGTGTGAAAATATCCCTTAATGTAATGTAATTCTTGGCCACGTAGACTACATGGGGGTAGATGTTGAGATCCACCAAACCACAGACCGCAGCCTTTAAAATTTTGAAAGCCACAAAATGCTCACAATCTTTGAATGTTCCTTTTATATTAATAATATAAAACAGCATTAGCATAAACACTAGCTTCATTTTTTTCAACTTCTATATTGATGAAAATGTTTACTTGTTGGCTGCTTGGATGTGAAGTTGATTTTTCCCCTTCTTTTCCTTCATTCTTAGGTATACAGTATACAGTATATCATCCTTTGTAATTCTTCAAAATTTGATCCAAGCAAGTATTGAAATTTAAGGTTTCTGATTTGTTTCCTTGTTGCGTTTGAGTTGCTTGAAATGAGAAAGTATGATAGAAATTCACTGCTGATCATACACAGGGGGTACCATATTTTGAACAGTGATACACATTTTTCTTTCCACTCTGCTTTAAAATTTTATGTTTTTCTTCAGGGTTATGATTTTTACAGCTGGGTGATATTATGCTTTTGTAGAACCTTTCCATAAATAGAATATAGAATTCATTGTGGGATTTGATGCCACAGCAAACCCATAATCAGATTAGAAAGATGTACTGCAGAATGGTGTGATGTCCAAATATTGCTTGCACAAATCTATTACATGAAGTCCTTTTTGAGCAATACAAACTATCAAGCAATTTGTAACTCGGAGAGTAAATTAATCTCTTTTGCTATCCATTGCTCCTTTATGTGAGTTCTGCAGGGAATGGAAAAATGGCTGAAGGGTAAAGGTTAGAAGAAAGTATGGGTTAATTAATTCTCCTATAATATCCCATAAGTAGGGGAAAAGATGTCTATCACAGCTTCAAAATTAAAAGTTTAACAAGCTGTGTATTGCACCACCATCTGGTGAATATGTTGTGCAAAACTCTCAGCAGTTGTATTTTGAGTTACATATATTCTCTACTATTGCATATTTTGTGTGTATGTGTGTACAATGTGCAATCAAGTGGGTGTCAACTCTTAGCAATTACATAGATAGATTCTCTCCAAGCTAACCTGGTCTTTCAGAGCATCCTACAGTGCAGCCATTGCCACTGTAACTGAATCCATCCACTTACTTTGTTGCTGGACATCCTCTTCATCATTTTCCTTCTATCTATCTTTCCCAGCATTAGAGCTTTCTCTAGAGAGCTAAGTCTTCAATAATGTGCTTGAAGTAGGATAATTTGAGCTTGGTCATTTGTGCCTTGAGAGAGAATTCTGGCTTCATTTGTTTCATAATCCATTTGTAATGTTTGCCAATACCAACATTCCAAAGTGCCAATACTCTTCATATCCTGCTTCTTCAAAGTTCAATTTCTGCTACCATAAAGTGTCACAAGGATGCTTGCATGGTTCTGAATCTTGTTGGTACAGACATATCACAGCATCTGAATGTCTTTTATAAGGCCTTCATGGCGGCTCTACCAAATGCTAGTCCGTGGCCTATTTCTTGACTGCTTGTTCCTTTACTGTTAATGGTTGCTCCTAAAAAGCAGAAATGATCTCCTCTGTCTCTTCTATTTGCTCTTTGAAATGTTGAATAGTGACATTAGACAAGATAAAATATAATGGGATTAAAAATAAAAAAGACACTTCTAAATTGAGAGCTTTTACAGATGACTTGGTCATGATTTTGCAAGATTCCTTAAAAGGATTGAGCTTTTCATGAAGAAACTGAATGACTTTGGTACATTAGCAGGCTTTAAGATTAACAAAAAAAAAAAGATGTTGGTAAAAATATGAACATACAAGAGGACTTGATAAAAAAATAATTGGCTTTAATATTGTGAAAAAGCTTAAATATTTTGGTGTTACTTTGACTAATAGGAGCTGTATGTTATTTCAAAAATAATTACGTTAAAGCATGGAATGAAATTTTTTAAAAAAGATATGCTGGGATGGGAAAAACTGCATTTGTCATTCTAGGAAGAATTTCTGTGATTGAGATGTTTTATCAAGACTTAACCTCTTTGAATACATCAGCAAAGAATCAGCCTACAGATTTCTGGGGGCAGTTAATTCTAACCTTCGAGGCCCTAATCAACGTCTTAGAACAATTTGGGCTTCAATAAACCAATTTCAACTTTTCAGTGCAAATGGATTCACTTGTATTCACAATGACTTTGATGCCACATTAAATGGTAGCATAAGATGGTATCAGTAACCATCTTTCAATGCTCAGGAAGGATTTCTACATCTATAAAATACACGGTAATTATTTTCCAAGGAGTTACATATTCAACTGCCTGAGACCATGGTTATATGTTATATCAGATACTATGATTTAAGCAGTTTCTATTAAGAGAATGCAAAAAGTACTCAACATAAAAGCCTTAGAAAAATAAACATTCTGTTGTTTCTCCTTAGAGAGCTTATTTCACATTCCGTATAAATAAAATTCTAAAAAAAAATATTTCATGTTGTTTGGATAGGCTGCTCTTGAAGAGAGTTGTACAGACAGAGTTCAGAAGAGAGATGGATTCACTACTGGGGTGTGTAAACGGGCATTTATCACTGATTAATCCTATTTCAAAGTTTACCTTAGACAAATGTGATCAAAGTTTTTTTAGATTAGTTCACTAACATCCTTAGGTTCTCCTAAGCTCCTTACTGTGCTTTGAACCACCATGTAATCAGCTTTTAAAATACTATTTGAAGGTCGCTTCAGATAGAAATAAGCCCGTTACAAAGTATTTTAAATGTAGGGCAGAGCGTTTGAGGAAATTAAACTTTACAAAATGGTTATTAAACCAAGGCAATATTTAAAAAGGGCTGATATTTCTGCCCTTTGGCAATAATTTGAAAGAGATTTGCTAGTTTAGGCTTGGGAAAGAGGCTAGGTTTGTTCTTCTGAACTATCATATAAAAATGAATCCTAGCTGGGGTCCTTGCATTTATTAGATATGTATATATGGATGGATGGATGTGTGTGTGTATATGTATATTTATTTATGATAGAAACCACATTTTGTTATGTTTAAGAAGGTATCTTAAAAACACAGAATGCCAAGATACTTCCATTGAGAGAAAAATACTGTATACTTGCAATCCTGGATCATAAGCATATTTTCAGTGTTCATCTATATGAACATTACATAATTTGGGAAAAAACACTAGCATTTGTTACACATTACATTTTATTAGTGTGCAAAATGCAAAGACCATTAAGAATAAGGTTGTCCCTTTGAGCTAACACAAAAGGATTCAATCTTTTTTAACAGGCTAATGGGGATAATAGGGATGTATTATTTTCTCTTTCTAATTGGGGAAAAGGAGATATGCAGCTGGGAGGTAATTTTCATCTTTTTGAAATCCTATTCAAAGGCCCATATGAAATATTTCTGCTCGAACTGGACTGATACCCATTTCATATTGCAAGGTCATGATTGACTTCTCAGATCAAGCCCCACCTCTTTGCACACCCCCAAAGTCAATCTGCCATTATGTCTGCATTTTGCCCAAACCTCCTATAAAAGAAAGCTTATATTTTTTTGGACTGCTTTTTATGACTGCAAATTCATTAATTAATGATTTAGCAGCACATCACTGCTGGCTGAAAAGTAGGATAAATTGCCCAAATTCATAATGTCTAATGAGATTTCAAACATTAAAGAGCAACGATTGAATCAGTTCCAGAGTGGGATACAGGCTGCCAAAACTTTTTGAGAAATGATAATGGAAAGAAATGTTTTAGAAAAGGAACGAGTGGCCACCATAATATGGCACTATAAATGCTTGAGAAGGGAGTAGGTATTTTCTAAGACGAAATAAATATTCAGATATAGTCAGTGTTAAAAATAGGCCTTATTTAACTCCTGCACTGCAGTAGCCGCCATGTAATTTATACTTATTCTACTTTTAGAGAAAGTGTGCCAACTAATCAGTAACACAGGATATTGAGGCTTTATTTGGGACTGGAATCAGCTCTGGTCCTGGACAATAGCATAACTTGACTACTTTTGACAGCCAAAGTTCCTCCCTCCCTAGATGTGCCATGATGTATTTGAATCCAGAAAAAAAGCTGCTATTTTATTTGGAGTAGTGCAGCTTTGAAGGGATTGTGAAAGATCTGTTTTCTCATTGTAAATCATTCTGCCTTCCAAAGTGGTCTATTCCTTTCTTAATAGAAGTTCGGGGTGTTTTAGCATCAGAAATAATAATATCTTATTTCAGGGGTCTTTAAAATGTAACAGAGAAATAGAGTCTTGGTGGCATAGCACAGTGGTGAAATCCAATTTTTTTTTACTACCGGGTGTGACTTGGTGGGCGTGGTGTGGCTTAGTGGGTGTGGCAAGGGAAGGATACTGCAAAATCTCCATTCCCACCCCACTCCAGGGGAAGGATACTGCAAAATCCTCATTCCCTCCCCACTCCTGGGGGAAGGATATTGCAAAATCTCCATTCCCACCCCACTCTGGACAGAACCTATCAGAACCTGCTGGATTTCACCCCTGGTATAGCAGCTCCTTTTCATAGTAACTACTACATTTAATAAATGTAATATACAGTATCTACTTCATCTTTTGTGTTTAATTGAGGACAGTGTTATGTGGGATTTATGGTACAGCAGGGAATGGCCATGGTTGAATATTTTTTTGCTTTCTCTTATGGAGGAATTCATAAGTCTTCATTGCTGCTGCCTCATTGCCCAAGCTCTATATACCTTCCCTTTTCCCTGTTAGACTGAAGAAGGATTGGGAGGAGGGATTAGGAAGTGTGCTGCCCTTCCCTCTCTTTTGCCATTGCCTAATTTGCAGTAAAGGAGGCTTGCTAATTCTCCAGTGAGTTCAGGAGCAGTAGGCCAGTTCTCCCCTCCCCTCCCATTTGCCTTGTCCTGTATCAGTAAAGGGATATAGAGGCAGAAGGAAGAGTGCATTGGCTGAGGACTGGAGGTGAAGACCTATATAGATAGAAGTGATCCAATTTTCACTGCATATTCAACTTTTGACAAAGTCCCTCTTCAAAAACTCTTGAATAAGCTTAGGCATTGAGAGTAAAGAGGACAGATCCTTTCATAGAAAGGAAATTAGCCAAGGGACAGGGAACACATCATAGAAATAAATGGATACTAAGAAATTACTTCTAGAAGTAGGAACACTCCAGTGGTGATATATTTTTTTATATTGATAGAACTGGTACTGAGCAATTGCCAGAAGAGTTTTGAAGACAGAAAGCAAATAGTTTTTCAAAAAAAATAAAAAGTAGTTTTAGTGGTTTAAAAGTAGTTTTAAGTAGCTTTCTTATCCTTCTCCCAAGAATAATTGGTATAATAATGGTTTAAAAATAAAAATATTTAGTATTTAGATTTTGTAGTCAACATGTTCTTGTTGATAGTTCAGTTTCTGTGGGTATTCCATTGTGAATAGTCTTTAGCATCTCATTTTGGAGGACTGTATCTACAACATTATGTATGGCATTGGGCCTCCAAGTTGCTTAACATTTTACAGATTAACAGAGTTGGAAGAGACTTTGTAGGTCATTGAGTCCAGCTCCCCCACCCCTGCCCAAGCAGGAAACCCTACACCGTTTATGACAAATGGCAGTCTCTTCTTGAAAGCCTCCAGTGATGAAGCTCCCACAACTTCCGAAGGCAACTTCTGTTCCATGGGTTGATTTATGCCCTAGGCTGCCTACTGCTGCTTACCTCAGAAAGTACCAGGGAAGGTGGTCCAATATGGTGTCTTCCCAAAGGATTTAATTGAAGCAATGGAAAATTAAAGATGCAGCAGATGGCTGGAGAGGTGACACATTCCTTAACAAATTAAATTAAAGTTTGTGTCCTCTTTTCAACCTAGATATAAGAATGCCACTAAAGTTTTCACCTTCCAATAAAAAAAGAAAAGAAATATATGTATTTATTGAATTAACCTACAGTATTAATCCCAATCTGTCTCAAGAGGCCCTTTGCAGAGGTTAAGAGTTTCACCTCTCTGAAGTATTGAGGGATTTAAGGGTGTAGCAGATTCACTTCACTTGGCTACCTAATTTTGATTAGAGCCATCACAGATGCTACTCTTAGGGACTCAAAGCAAAGTGGGGAACTCATGCTGCTCTAGTCTTTACAAGTCTTTACAAGTCTTTACAAGTAAGGCTGCTCTAGTCTTTACAAGTAACGCATTATTTCAAAATGAGCTTTGCTTTCATCAAAGCGTTTCCAAAGTGCCTCTTTGAAAATTTCCATAGCCATATTATGTCAGTTTTAGTCCAATTCAATTTGTAGGGAGTCAGGTGGAGGGTGGCTTTAAGGTACTCATTCAGATTTTAGGGTCCTGGAAACATTTAGAGGTAGAAAGGTGATGGGGTTCAAGGAGGAACATCACATGAATTTTCTATAAAACATCTTTCCCTCCATACAAGACACAATCACAGTCCTTTTGTCTTCATGTAATGTAACCCTGGCAATATTTGCTTTCCCTCTTTCTTTCAGTGACTTAATTAGGTGAGATGTGACCGGGAGCAAGAGGCAAAGGTCACTGCAACTTTGCCTGCACCATACTAATCTGGGTACTGTTCTCATTAGACCCTTAATAAGACAAAAAAAACCCCCAAAAAACAAAAACACACAATGGAGGGAGGGAGAGAGATTGGAGCAATAGCTAAAAAGGGACTTGAAGAGTTCATTGATATTTTCCCTTATTCTTTCTTCAGAGAGAGATGAAATGTATATCATCTCAGGGAAACAGCAGGGGTTGTAGCCTGCTTTCCTTGCACTCATGTACCCAGAGGTAGGTTTCAGCAGGTTCTGACCAGTTCTGGAGAACCGGTAGCAGAAATTTTGAGTAGTTTGGAGAACCGGTAAATACCATCTCTGACTGGCCCCACCCCCATCTATTCTCTGCCTCCTGAGTCCCAGCTGATCAGGATGATATGGGGATTTTGCAGTAACCTTCCCTTGCCACACCCACCAAGCCATGCCACGCCCACCAAACCACGCCCACAGAACCGGTAGTAAAAAATTTGGAATCCCACCACTGCATGTACCCAGTGGTGGGATTCAGCCAGTTCGCACCACTTCAAGACAACCGGTTGTTAACTTTCTGAGCAGTTTGGCAAACTGGTTGTTGGAAGAAATCATTAGGGCAGAGAACCAGTTGTTAAATTACTTGAATCCCACCACTGCATGTACCCCAACCCTGACAGCTCAGGTAATTGTAATACTACTCTTGACTGCCCTTAGATTTGTATGGATTATGTGAGGGGTATCTGCAAGGGGATCAAAAAAGTTACCTGGTGGAAGATTTTCGGTGAGTGCCATTGTGTACCGACATCCTGCTTATGGCAGGAGGTTTCTTGCAGTAATTTGCAAGGAAACTCACAGCTGGATATAGGATCTGAGATGATAAAAAATCTCTTTGGAAGAAGGCAAGATCATTGATATCATCCGTAGGTCTCTGGACAGCTGCTCCTTGTGAGAAGATTGTGGAAATTGCTGTTCTGCAGTCAGTTTATGAAGTGAATGAAATTGGGAGTTAGGGGTCCCACCAAGCTCACCCCTGCAGTGCAGTCCCACAACACTAGAAAGAGCTGGAGGATAACAAAAAGTTATTGAATAAGTTCTTTTCTTTTGCCTATCTTTTTGAAAAGATAGCCACAATAATGGATAAAGTGTTGTAATGAAGTTACAATGGATAATTTTCAAATTATTTTGAAGGAGAATTAAAACATGATAAGCAATGATATGGAGAAATATATAAACTTGGAATTGAGAGATGATTTGTTCCCTAAAAGAGATGTGCAACTATTGTACCAGGATATATATATTTTTCTTACTGGATATAAAAACAATCTTGTTAAGGTCTTAAAAGACTTCACTGGAGGGGACAAATGAAAGGACTAATATTACTGGATATACAAAAATTCTGTTAAAGTTCTGAAAGTTCTGTGGCTGGTGAACAGAAAACTGTTCTGGGCCTCTTTTTGAAGCAATTAAAAGCGAGATCCTTAAAACTTCAGGGAAGGTTTACAAAATTGGCTTATTTGATCAGGGCTAAAAGAGAAAAATAGTTATATATGATTTCCCTTACTGGACTTTTGCTGACAAGGTATAATTGACAAAATATTTGGATTTTTTTTTTTTACTTAAGAGGTGAACTATGGGGGCGGGGGGGGGGGGGAAGAGAGATTATGTTGTATTTAGAGATGGCAATAAGCTATTAAAATGGTCTTTTCCTGCAGGGTTAAAGGGGGAAATTCCTTTTTTGTCTTTTCTTTTTTTACTTTTTTTCAGATTTTTTATTCTTTTTATATCTTTTGTTTATATTTCTGTTTTTATTTCTTTCATTTATAATTCTTAATAAAATTATTTGTAAAAAATAAGAATCAGCCTCATGGCCAAGGCTGTGTGATGGCATATATATATATATATATATATATATATATATATATATATATATGAGGCAGGTCTTAAGTTGCATGGTCACAGGTGCCATATTGACTTTTTGATTCCCCACCCCCACCCCAGTGAATGCCCCTGAATTGCCTAGTGCTAACAAAGGGGAGGGGGGCTGGCTATGGAAATTTGCTAATGTCTTTAGTTCCAGACAAGCAAACAATAAGAAACTGAAGAAACCTTGAATTAGTCTGTCTGCCTGTCAGCCTTGTGAGGTAGTCCGGACAAGAGGACACCAAGAAGTACTAGTTCTACTTTACTGTAAGGTTATATTAACAGATCTTGCAAGTCTAAAAGTACATTTCTCTTCTGTCGCCTTTACAACCTAAAAAACTAGGGAGTGTTCCTTCTAAGATATTTTCCACAAGCACATTCTTTTTGCTGATTAAGCTGCCTCTTTGTTGCCTTGGCTATGGCTCCTGCCTCTTCTCCCGAGATCATTCCCATACACTCTTATACTGCTCTGAAAAAGCATACAGTCATCCAGTGAGTTTATTGGGGTATAAGATGTGAGCAGGATAGGATAGGGACTTGTTTCTTTTTTGTAACAACCCTTCTAATATTTCCTGCTTGGGAAGCTTTCTCTTGCCCAGAAGAAGCAGGATCCTACAGCTTCTCTAATGAGCTAGTTTCCTGCGGTGTACATATGGCATGAACAATGAATCCTTCCAGGTAGGGGAGCATTGAGTTTCAGCTTGTCAAGTAAAACACTTCAAGCTCAACCATTTCATTTAAATTGACTAATTGGGGAGGGGAGAAGTAGTGGAACATAAAGAAGACATAGAAAAGGAAGTGCATAAATGGTTAGAATAAATTAAATCAAAGTTATTAAGTTATTAGATTCCATCTGATGTGCTTGTATGCTGTAATAGAATGATCTTATAACATACAGGTAGAAACCAAATGCTTCTAATTCAGCTTCTTACTGACAGCTCCTTTATATATGCATTAAAACAAGTAACATGGAACTGATTGTGTGAATGAATGTAGGTAAAATAGCTGATGCAATTCTCAATTCTTTTGCTAAAGGGTAAGTCATAATGGAGGTTTTACTTATATTCCGAATAAGCATTTTGAAGGAATGCTTAAAATTTTTAATGCTGATCGTTACCACTTTTTTTGTAATTTGGTTTGTTTGAGAGCTTTCAGTTGTACAAGGGCTGACATTGTGGTGTAAAGAAAATAATCTTATACTTAACACCAGAAAAACTAAAGAACTTATAATTGACTTCAGGAGGAAGAGAGATGTACATTTACCATTGTATATAAATGGTGAGGAGGTGGAGAGGGTTAGTAGTTTTAAATTTCTGGGCATTTATATCTCAGAGGACCTCTCATGGACTATGAATGCTAACATGCTTATGAAAAAGGCACAGAAGAGGCTGTACTTCCTGAGAATGCTCAGAAAGATAAATCTAGCTCAGCATCTATTTCTGTCCTTCTATCTCAGCACCACTGAGAGTGTCCTAACATACAGCATTCTTGAATGGTATGGGAGCAGCTCTGTAATGGACAAAAAAACACTGCAGAGAATCATTAAAACTGCCCAGAATATCATTGGGCTCCAGCTACCAGCCCTGGATGACATCTTTGAATCTCGCTGTTTGAGAAAGTTGCATAACATTCTCAGAGACTCTTCCCATCCTGCTTACAATCTTTTTGGACTGTTGCCTTCTGGCAGAACATACAGAAGATACAGAACAATTAAAACTCGGATCACATGTTTTCTGAATAGTTTTTATCCCAGAGCTATAATTGCACTCAACAATGAATTAAAGGGCCACCATCAGTGAGCTGTTGGACAACATTACTTGGTCTGTTGTGTGAATACTTGGGTGGTTTTAGGGGTGGGGAATTTTTGGTGGGTGGGGGTGTGTCTGGGGATTGTCATGTGAGCTGGGGCTGGTCTCTGGGTGTTATGTGAATTTCATTGTATGGGTATACACGTACATTGTATGCACGTACAATGACAATAAACTTTATTTATTTATTTATTTATTTATTTATTTATTTATTTATTTATTTATTTATTT
>WNWU01000004.1:12981096-13048473 GCA_012654045.1 Ptyas mucosa
TCTACAAACATTCATTTTTCCCAACAGACCACTATTGTTGGATCTATAGCAAGCACTTGACTTTTACTTACAAAAGTTACAAAAAGTCAACTTTTTATTTTGATGTTTATATATAATATGGAGCCATTTACTTTATTTCCCCTATGAGACACAATTACATTGGTCTAGTTTTTTCATCAACCCTGTCAGTCTGCCTGCCTGCCTGCTTATCGATCCATTGATCCATTGATCCATTCCTCCTTCCTCAATCTATTACAATTCTACCTATTGACAATCACGCATCATAAATAAGGAATCTAACCAATCATACCCACGTACGATATATCAATGTATCATATATCTCATGAATCAAATTGCAATCCAAAAGAACTGCTTCAGAAATAAAAAAAAAAAATAGAAAAGGGCATATAAAGCAGGTATCTCAGGAATGTAAGTAGGTCTCGGACCAAAAATCACATTAGATATTTGCAGAACATGTTTAAGGAATTAAGCGTGGGAAAATGCCCCTTTTAGAATTTGGAAAGAGAGAGAAAAAGAAGCATCTTCGTGGAAGAAAATGAACTGGTCCTCTCCTTCTGCATAAGGCTTGCCTGGAGAGATATCTTTGCAGGTTGTTTGATTCTCAAGCATTTGCAGCAATCAGCTCAGTAGGGAGTGCCAGGCAAACTGGTCCCTGATTGATGCTGGCAACAGCAAGAGCTTATTATCTACCTGCAATCAAGGGGGCATTTTACTACTGTGCTTCTCTGAGCCTCAGCAGCTCCCACAGAGCCCTTAATGCTGGAGATTAAACCCTGACCTATGTTTGACAACATATATTAACCCCACCATAACAGAAGAGAATCCCAAGAGCCCCGCTGTGCCAAGCTGTTTGCAATCTAGCAAAGGCTATTTAAAGCCTAGGGGGAAAAATGTTATTAAAGGCTACTCTCGCAGTGATGGCATTTCTCAGGACAACTCCCATTGTTATACTATTCTTAACAGCCTTGATTCTGTGTAAAAAATAGTTTCAAGTAGTAACTGATAAGCTTCCACAGATAATGACCACACCTTTATTCATTTTGCTGCACGTATAAATTGAGCATACACTGGAGAGGATCCAAGTGAGTTACTATTTCTCAGGAGCTTAAAAGAAAACATTGCAGGTGCACAGGTGAACCAAAAACTACCATTAAACAGAACAAAACACTCTGACTCTTTTTCTTCCTGCTTTTATGAGCAAAATAAAGGATGAAGCTATTTTTATCCACTTAGATGAAAACACATGTTTGTTTCTGCTAGGACCAGTTCCTGAACTCTTTGTCTTCATTTGATTTTGGCCCCAAATGCAATAAAAAACAAACAGGGCATCAAGCCTGCCTTTGTTTTAGATAGATTTGAGAACCAGAGAGGCATCAGAATTTAAATCACTCTCTTTCCCCCCCCTCTCTCTCTCTTTCCCCCCTCTCTCTCCCTCTCCCCTTCCCCCTCTCTCCCTCTCTCCCTCCCTCTCTCTCTCCCCCCCTCTCTTTCACACACACCCAAACTAACACGCCAAAATAAAACAGGTTTGCTTAGCATCCTTCATAAACTGCCAAACAGGATGTACCAAAGCAGATGTGAAAGTAGAGGACATACAATCAATTGGCAATGCAAAACATTGATTAATATCCATTGTGGGTACAGCCAAGTGATAGACCATTAAAACCAAAGGGTTTAAACTGCCAGATAATTTCTTAAATTGCTATATTAAACAAATTATCCCGTTCTCTTTAGTGATTACACTTTGTATAAGAAAGCAAGGAAAGGAAATATAATTTTAAAAAAAGTCTGGGCATTTATATCATAAACAAAACATCTCTCCCTGGCATTTATTATGTTACTTGAAAATCCTTTTCCTTATCCTGCTGTTAAAAAATTAGTAATTCAAACGTTGACAAATTGCCTTTATTAGCAATCCATTGCTACAGTCCGCTGCAACATTTCTAGATTTGTCCTCCCAATGTTGCATAGTAATTCTTTTGGCCACTTCCCACCTACTTATGTATGAAAAGGCCACATTTCTTGATGTCTTGATAAATACCAAATACTAGGGATACAGCCAAGAAAAACATATGCATCCTTGATAAGTAGCAATTAGTCTATAATCTTGGAGATTTCCAACTCACCAATTCTGAGATGCCAGCATGAGATGCCAATTATTTGACATGAAACTATTAACTGGATTTTAATTCTTGAGAATAGTTTCATATGTTTTAAAAACAACCTTCTACTTAAAAAAAAAAGGATATTCAAGCCCATTTTTCAAAAAATCATGCAAATAAACAGTACCTATTTCCATCTATTTTTTCATCTTCTTATAAAGTTAGGCTACTGCTTTAAGAGCAAGAATTAAATTTCCTAAGATCTTTAACAAATTTTAGTTCTGGCACCTGAAATTTAAGTTTACAAGTTTTAAAAATGCAGTTTTGGCTTCATCAGAACTAAAATAGTTGAAGATACATAATACAATGAAAGATCCAGTTGTGTGCAAAGAAAAAATTACTAGTTATTTCAATGGTATCTCAATGTGTAAGCTTTCCATGTTTTAAAGGATCAAAACTAGATCTGCAATCTGATATTTTCCATATAGCATTAAATGCACTGTTACTAATCCTGGAACAAACATGGACTAGCAAGAGTAAATAGAAAGAGCTGCAAAATTAATTAAACCCAGGGTCAATTTTAGGCTAAGGCTGAGAAGACATTGGCCTAGATGCCAAAGCTTAGGAGCTGCCAACACCATCTCTCCTTCTAAATCATTGTATATGAAAATCTTCCCATTCGAGTGCCATCAGTCAATGTGGCTTAGGGATCCAAATCCAATATATCTTTGAACAGGCATTGTTTAAATCAATAGCAAACAATCTTAAACATTTTTTTTCCTGATGCACTGGGAACTGCATATTGGAAACTGGACATATGGAAGGATTAAGAATAATCAGAAAAAATAACAGATTAAATAGAGAAGATATTTAAAAAGTAGAAATAAATAGAATAATATGTTGTTTTAATACGGCTTAGGTCTGGCATGGATTTTTTTATAGGGATGCAGATGCAGTCTTGAGAGTACATGATGTCTGAGAAGTCCTGGGAGAGATAAGAGAACTTATTGGATTTACAAGCTTTCCCCATGTTGCATGAGAATGCTGGTAGTAACCATGCCAAAAACATTTGGAAGAAGTTAGATTATGAATAATTGTATGAAACCCTTGTGGTACGTTTTTTTTATTTGTCCCTGCAAATTTGCTTTGTGATACAACTGCAGGGCATAAATTATCTAGATATGAATGCTTGTGTTTTATGTATGCCATAAATTTAATTCCAAACCTGAGCTAGCATTAGGGTGATGGAATAGGACAGCATGAGTAAATAATGACTATTCATTTATTATATCTTGTCACCCTAAGAAAATCTCACTTATTTTGAAAAAGCAGATCAAGTATTTTAAGCAATCTGTTACTTAGTTACTTGTGTAAAGGTGGACAAAAGTGAATACAAACTATGGTTTAAAAAAATAAAGTTTGCGGTAGTAACATTCATAAATATTGAACTGAATTGGATTGTGGTTCTGAGATAAAGCAGGAACTCATTTACTGATTGACCAAACAAGGGTATTTGGCAGGAAAGTTTAGGATATTTGTGGGAATGTGAATGGGACACTCCAAGAAACTCCAAATAGAATGGAGAGTAAATGAAGCTTTATGTGCAAGTTTATCTTTAAGAAGTTAACTCAGATGGTATCGGCTATGTTTGTATTACAGAAATAGGTAAATGTAGTTGAGGAGAGAGTTTATGTACTGCACATAGCAGGTAATGAGATAAATTCTTGGAGAAGAGAGATCAAGCTTCTCAAGAGAGATAGAGAAGGAAGTGAACTGAGCTGAGGTGGCACAGCGGTTAGAGTGCAGTACTGCAGCTACTTCAGCTGACTGCTAGTTCAGCAGATCAGCAGATCAAATCTCACCGGCTCAAGGTTGACTCAGCCTTCCATCCTTTCGAGGTGGGTAAAATGAGGACCCAGATTGTTGGGGGCAATATGCTATTTAGTATACTGTCTTTGGTGTAAGCCGCCCAGAATCCTTGGAGAGTGGGCGGCATAGAAATATGACTAATAAAATAAATAAAATAAAATAAACTTCAGGGAACACAAAGAAGAAGAAAAATAGTAGCAAGAGTTTCAAGAAACACACAGTACTTATGGTGGTTTTGCTATAAAAGACATCCTAAGCTCTTAAGTAAACCTATTCAACTCTGGTTTCATGGAAAAGTGTGAAACATACTGAGGTCCCACTTTGATGAAAAAGTGTAACATTGTGAAGGTAGCTGATTTTCTGCTAAGAGAAGTATGCGGTGTACAGACTTGATATGACATTGCATGATGGGGTTGTTTTTACCAGGTGCTCTCATCCAGACTATGGCATATAAATTGCCATGGGTGTACAAATCCACTGATAACTAGCTCTTCCTCACTGGTTCATGACACTGCCATAAAAAGACCTAGAAAGGAACTCCATAATCTGTGAGGGTCTGGGCAGAAAGGTAAAGGAATTGGGAATGCAAGTAATTTTTTTGGTTCTTCCAGGTGGGGGGGTCATGGCATCAGAAGAGAGAGACAGCCTCCTTTATATGTAGATGATGCAGCCAAGAAGGATTTGATTTTCTTAGGATTGCAATAGCTATGTGAACAATTTCTAGCACAAGAATTATTATATCTCATAAAGACTGGGCAGGACATGTTCAGCAGGTTCCTCACCAATCTCATCTGGGGCCATTAAATTAGAACAAAAGGAGGAACTTTGCAAAAGCTCATACTTGAATAAGCTACCTAGGAGACAAAGGTGAAGTAAGGGGCTTTGAAATTGGCATGAAGTTACCACAGCAAAATATTAGTCACAGTCTCAGGTGTTTCTCTACCAAAGCATAGAGTATGGAAAAGGAACAAGAAGAACTTAATATTCTAACATAGCAAAACAAGTATCATGTCACAGGCACCACAGAAACTTGGCTTGGAACCATGATTGGAATGCAGCCTTGGAAGGCTACAACTTAACAAGAACAAGAGGATATTTTGTGTTGTACATAAAGAAAATGGAAATTTACAATTTGGAAATATGGAAATTCTATTGCGAGTGTTTGGATAAGAATAAAAGGACAGAGAAACCGCAGTGAAATAAACAAATCTTGTTGTGAAAGTCTATTTATTATAGACTGCCTGAACAGGCAGAAGATATGGATGAGAACTTTCTGTATCATACAACCAGACTTTCCAAATACAAATGATAGATAACTTCTGGAAATGTAATTCTGCCAAAAGTCATAGGTCCCAACAAATTCTTGTCTTTTTTTTTTTTGGCTCACAACTTTATTTGGAAAAGAAGGAACAAGGGGCGATTGCTGTCCTGGTTGTAATAATTATCAATAAGAAGGAATTGGTTGAAGAACTGAAAAAGATTGCAACATTGGAAGAAAGTCATCATGTTATCCTTGAGTTTATGATATCAAGGGTGCAATAATACAGATGAGTCAGATGTATATATTGGTTTTCTGAACAATAGATGAAAAGTAAATCAGATCTAATGGCTTGAAATATTAGAACCTGAAAGAGGAAAATGGCTAGGAAGATTCTTTCCTAGAAGAAAAAAAATAGGAGACATTTAAACAGACCAGAGGAGATGCACACACTGATTTTTTTAATTGCTGAAAAGAGAAGGGGATATGTATAGGAAATGTAAAAAAGGGGGTGAATAATCAAAGACAAATATAAAATGCTTGCCAGAACCCATGTGAGTGAATGAACTTCTCTGAATGCTGAAATGCTGAAAAGAACAAAAAAGTGTTCTTTGCATGCATCAGAAACAACAGGAACAGCAAGGAAGCTGAAGGTCCTTGAATCAAAGTCAAGGAGAAAGGGATGAATTGGTAATGGACAATGAAAAGAAGGCATAATATCTTAACTCTTCTTCTCTCAGAGAAGCTTTGAGCAACTAATAGAACAAGGAAGCTGCAGCTGAAAACATAAAAACAGAAGGGAAAAAAACCACTTGGCTATTTTAAATGAATTCAGCTTCCAAGATAGATTAATACACCCAAGAGTACTGAAGGAACCCTTGGATAGAATTTCACAATTAATTAGAGCCAGGATGGGTTTGTCACAAGCCATACCAGACCATCCTTTCCCCTTCTCCTCCTCCTTCTTCTTTCCTTCTTTTTTTCTCCTCCTCCTCCTCTTCTTTTGAGAGTGGTCGAGGGAATGATATGGATATAGGTTATGTTGCCCTTATGACACATTTGACAAAATTTCTGATTATATTGTCATTCATATAATGCTGAAATATAAAGTAAATTACGCACTTGTTATCTGGATTTATAACAGAATGAATTTTGTTATTGTTAGTTGCGAAGTTGTGTCCGACCCATCGCGACCCCATGGATAATGTTCCTCCAGGTCTTCCTGTCCTCTGGAGTCCATTTAAGCTCATGCCAACTGCTTCAGTGACTCCATCCAGCCACCTCATTCTCTGTCATCCCTTTCTTCTTTTGCCCTCAATCATTCCCAACATTAGGCTCTTCTCTAGTGAGTCATTCTTTCTCCTTAGGTGGCCAAAATATTTGAGTTTCATCTTCAGAATCTGGCCTTCTAAAGAGCAGTCAGGGTTGATCTCTTCTAGGACTAACCGGTTTGATCGTCTTGCAGTCCAAGGGACTTGCAGGAGTCTTCTCCAGCACCATAGTTCAAAGGCCTCAATTCTTTGGCGCTCAGCCTTTCTTATGAATGAATGAATGAATTACTGCACTCAAAAAAGGGCTCCATATCAGACTAGGAAATAATAATAATAATAATAATAATAATTATTATTATTATTATTATTATTATTTTATTTCTTACCGCCCTTCTCCCAAAGGACTCAGGGTGGTGTACAGCCTATTAAAAGCACAAGACAAACATCAATTAAAATAATTAAACTTATTAAATAATTTGGCTCAATTTAAGACCCCAAAAATTAAAACACCTGATTTAAAATTATTACATTGATAACCCAGCCTGGCGGAACAACAGGATCTTAAGGGCACAGCGAAATACCCGGAGGTTGGAGATCTTATGCATTTCCGGGGGCAGTTCATTCCATAGGGCTGGGGCTCCCACAGAGAAGGCCCTTCCCCTGGGTGTCGCCAGCCGGCATAGCTTGGCCGATGGCACCCTGAGGAGACCCTCTCTGTGTGAGCGAACTGGCCGGTGGGAGGCTATTGGTGGCAGAAGTCGGTCTCGAAGGTACCCGGGTCCTATGCCATGGAGCGCTTTAAAGGTGGTGACCAACACCTTGAATCGCACTCGGAAGACCACTGGGAGCCAGTGCAGGTCGCGCAGGAGGGGTGTCATGTGGGCACATCGGGTTGCGCCCATAACCACCCACGCGGCCGCATTCTGGACCAGTTGGAGCCTCCGAGTGCTCTTCAAGGGGAGCCCCATGTAGAGAGCATTACAGTAGTCCAACCGGGAGGTGACAAGGTCATGAGTGACCGTGCGCAAGGCATCCCGATCCAGAAAGGGCTGCAACTGGTGAATCAGGCGGACCTGATAGAAGGCCCCCCTGGCCATGGCCGTCATATGCTCTTCTAAAGACAGCCGTGCATCCAGGAGGACACCCAGATTGCGAGCCCTCTCTGTGGGGGGCAAAGATTCACCCCCAATAGTCAGCGATGGCACCAGCTGACTATATCGGGACGCCGGGAGCCACAGCCACTCAGTCTTGGAAGGGTTGAGTCTGAGCCTGTTTCTCCCCATCCAGACCCGCACGGCCTCCAGGCAGCGAGACATCGCATCAAGGGCATCGTTCGGGTGGTCTGGGGTGGAAATGTACAGCTGGGTGTCATCAGCGTCAGATGACATTTCACCCGAAAACCACGGATGATCTCACCCAGTGGCTTCACATAAATGTTGAACAGAAGGGGCGAGAGGACCGACCCTTGCGGCACTCCTCATACGAGATGCCTCGAGGTCGACCTCTGCCCCCCTGCCAACACAAACTGCGAGTGGTCGGAAGGGAAGGAGGAGAACCACCACAAAATGGTACCCCCTATTCCTAACCCCCTCAACCGCTGCAGCATGATACCATGGTTGATGGTATCAAAAGCCGCTGAGAGATCTAATAGGACTAGGACAGAGGAGCAACCCCTGTCCCGAGCCCTCCAGAGATCATCCACCAACGCGACCAATGCCGTTTCAGTGCTGTATCCCTGTCTGAAGCCTGACTGGTACGGGTCCAAATAGATAGCTTCATCCAGGTGTCGGGGAAGCTGTCGTGCCACCATGCTCTCGACAACCTTCGCCACAAAACGAAGGTTGGAGACCGGACGGTAGTTAGCTAATTCAGCCGGGTCCAGGGAAGGCTTCTTGAGGAGGGGCCTCACCACTGCCTCTTTCAAGGTGGCAGGAAAGGCACCCTCACTCAAAGAAGCGCTTGTAATTCCCTGGAGCCAGCCTCGTGTAACCTCCTGGGAGGCCAGTACCAACCAGGAGGGACATGGGTCCAATAAACACGTGGCAGCACTAATCTTACCCAGAACCCTGTCCACATCCTCGGGAGCCACAGGATCAAACTCCTCCCAGATAATATTCTCAAGACCTCCCCTCGTCTCCTCCCGTGGACTCATCCAGTCAGATTCCAAGCCATCCCGAATCCGAGCGACTTTATCATGCATTTTGCACAAAATCCTCAGCACAACCCTGCAAGGGGTCTTCCTGCGCTCCCCCCCCAAAGAAGCGAGTGGGTCACCCTAAACAGAGCGGCTGGGCGGTTCTCTGCAGATGCGATAAGAGCGGAAAAATGGTTAGATTTTGCCGCTTTTATCGCCACTAGGTAGTTCTTGATATAAGACCTCACCTGTGTCCAGTCGGAAACGGATTGACTAGTCCTCCAAATGCTCTCCAGGCGTCTTTTCCGACGCTTCATCTCTCTCAGCTCCTCAGAGAACCAGGGAGCCAATTGAGATCGGCATCGGGTCAGAGGCCGCAAAGGCACGACACGGTCCAAAGCTCCAGAGGCCGCACTCTCCCAGGCAGCCACCAGCTCTTCAGTCGAGTCGTGTGCCAGAGTCTCAGGAAACGACCCAAGCTCCGTCAGGAACCTTTCGGGGTCCATCAGGCACCTGGGACGGAACCATCTGGTCGGTTCTGTCTCCCTGTGGTGGGGGAAAGCGGTAGGAAAGTCCAGGTGAAGGAGCGAATGATCCGTCCATGACAAGGGTTTAATATCTAGGTCCCCTCTACCAAGATCATTCAACCACTGACCAGAGACGAAAATCAAGTCCAGAGTGTGTCCCCCCATGTGAGTGGGGCCTTAAACTAACTGGGTCAGGTCCATAGCCGTCAAGGAAGCCATGAACTCCCGAACCACCTCTGATGCCTCACCCGCAGATGGGAGGTTGAAATCCCCCATGACAATAAGTCTGGGGGTATCAACCGCCACCCCGGCAATGACGTCAAGTAGTTCGGGCAGGGTCACTGCCACGTGGCAGGGAGCTAGGTACGTAGTCAGCAAACCCATCTGCACCCCACGGCCCCACTTCACATAAAGGGACTCACATCCAGCTATCTGAGGAATCCGGCTATCTGAGGAAAATAGTATTGAATGAAATATAGTTTCCTGAGCTCTGTGCTTTCACATTTTATTAATTTTTTATTAATGAAGTAACTGAAGGGATGACTATTAAAACTGGATTAACACAGAACTAGGGCTTTGGAAAAGAAAGTCCAAAAATATCAATATAGTATTGAACATAAGATGGAGGAAATTGTCAACTCATTGACAATCATGGCTTGTCAACCCATGCAGAAAGGTTTTAATAGGTTAAAAGCTGAAGATATGATGTAACTGCTAAAAAGCTAAATGGTATTTTGGGATGTATTAATAAAGATTGGGAGTTCATATCACTGGAAATAACAGTCTGATTCTACTGTGTCTTGATCAGGCCCACTTGAAATACTTTATACAGTTCTGAGCAACCCACTGTAAAAAGGACATTGACGAAAGTGAAGATGTTCAGAGGAGAGCTAGGAGAATAATGAGGGCCTGAAAACAAAGTCCTGTCAGGAGTGGTTCAAAGAATTGAACCATGTTTAGTCTGCAGAAGAGAAGAGTGAGGGGAGATAGCAAAAGGGAATCAGGGGTGTTATATAGAGCGGGGTGGGGGGTGGGGTAGGGGTGGACTTGTATTCCATCATTCATAGGACCAGAAACGATAGATGGAAGATATAGAAATGTTGATTAGAAAGAACTTGTTAGTAGGGTAGATGTTTCCTTTCACTGGAGGTTTTAAAAAGAGACTGGAAAACCTTATGTAAGCAATGTCTAAGCACGGGGGTCCCCAACTCCCGGTCTGTGGACTGGCACCAGTCTGCAGCATGCCAATAAATGGTCCACGCAAACAAGCAAAGCCCCATCCATGGGATGCAGACAGCACACAAAACCACGCCCCCTCCTGTCTGCGGGAAAACCTGTCTCCATGAAACCGGTTCCTGGTGCCCCAAAAGTTGGGGGCTTCTGCCTGTATTATATAGAGGGTTAGACTGTGATTCTGCTTATTAGCTTAAATAATAAAGAAAGAACTATCAGAAAACTTCATAGTTTTTCTGCTTTTCAAAGTGATCTTAGCTAGCTTTCCTTTCTCTGTATCATCAGGTTAGGGAGAGGAGGGAGAAAAAAAAGCAAAAATTATCAATGTAACCCCCTTCCCACTCACCCAATGCCAACACTTTTGTGCATTAGATTCTGTTGTGGCTTCAGTCTGGCTTTGGAAATCATAGCAGCTAGAATTCATAGTATTTCAGTTTCCTTTATATAAGTGGCAACTGAGGAAGTTTATAAGCTTTTATGAATGCTGTCCATCTCCAAACTCTTCTTCTTCTGTGTAGCTAGTGAGGGTGGTTGGGTAAAGTGTCTTTCTACCAAATAGGAAATGTTACTACTGTACTCAGTGGCAGTGGGAATTTGATTTTGTCTTGGTTTTAGAGATGCAGCCTCTCTTCTTTCCCTACTGCTGTTTGCAAGGTCTATATGGGTTTAGAGAGCATTTTGGATACATGAAATTAAAGGAGATGATTATAAGAGAGATGAGTTTACCTGGGTAGGAGAAATATCAACCCCACCCCCCCAATTAGTTAAGTTTCAAGGTTCCAAGTAATACATCCCCAACAATGAGAACTCTGACGCAGGCATATTCCTCAAAGAACGTTTTATTGGGACATATCAAATTGGCAGATACTTGGTGGAAAACTGGCTCTACGTTCCCGCCAGTTTTACATCCAATTAAAAGTAAAACTTTGTCACTTCCCCCCAAAGTCACCAGTCACATGGTCCAATCAGCATATAGTCCAGTTGCTAGGTGACTTCAGTCTCCACCTTTTGAACACCTGCATGAACATCCTTGATTCCCAGGGGAAAGACCTTTAATTTGGCTACAACACCCCAGTTATCTGTACACCCCTCTCCCTGCCCCTTAGCTCCAGGCTGTGTCAGCCCTGAAGCAATGCGAAGAGAAGCTATAGAAAAGAAAATGGCCACAGTTAGGCCAGCTTCAGGGTTGACATTAAGTTGCTACCAGATCTTGACTGAATAATTTAGCGATCATACAAACTATGAAAATAGGTTAATGAAACAGTAATTTCTAAATGGATTACATCGCAGGATTTTTGCCACACACAATATTTTTAATATATTCAATGTTTATTAAAATAATGTGATTTGAATTCTAATACTTTGTCCTCCTAATCTGGCTTTTGAGGATTTTTTTTCTTTTAAAAAGCTTGTTCTAGTTAGAAATCTCCGAAGTAATTGATTTTGGTGACATTGGCAGATGGTAATAATAGTCAATGTCCAGAATTCATCTAAAGCATAAATTCTGTCATCTGGAGACAATGAATAAATCTGCTGTACTATGCAATATGAATTTTGTACTTAGGAAATGCACTGTTGAACTTTATTGGGCTGCCTGAACTTGGCTCATCCTAAATGTTACTTGAATGATTTTGGGTTCTGCTGAGTTCTGAACATTGAGTTATAATGATACCCAATAAGCTTGTCACATTCACTTAAGGATGTATTAAATAATCTACATTTAAATAATCCAGTAGATTCCAGAATCTTATTGTCTGTCAGAGAATAATATCCTTAAGCCTTAGAAAGAATTAGCCCGAGTTAGCTGGAGCAAAGAGTGATATACGTGCTTATATTTCTCCATACTTGATCATCCTGTATACATTTCTGATCCAGAGAGTTGCTTAGGTGGCAACGCCAATTTCTATAGCCTTTAATACATAAAGGACTGATGTGGCCAAAACCATGATTTTTCCCCCTATTTCAATAAAATCAAACCTATAGCTCATATGATTGGAGGATATAAATTAGTATGAGACCAAACAAAGCTTGCATTTGCTTATGAATATAATTATGTCAGTTCCAAATACTTTTTTTTTTCTTAAACAGTAATAAGCTTCAAAAAATCACAAATAAACAGATTAATTTTAACTGGAGGAAAGAAGCAGGTTTAGTTTTTAATGTATTTTATGGCTATGTGTTCCTTGAAAGCAAGTAAAGAACTTCAACTCACAATGTTGTTAGAAAAAGATAAAACACTTAATCCAAAGCACTTACATTTGTTCCAACTCTTTACAAGCTATGCAATTGTACTGCCTAACTCCTAACCTGTGGTAGAGTACAGGTAGTCCTCAACTTAAGACCACAATTGAGCCCAAAAGTTCTGTTGCTGAGATATTTGTTAAGTGAGTTTTGCCCCCTTTTACAACCTTTCTTGGCATAGTTGTTAGGTGAATCACTGAAGTTGATAAATTAGTAACAAGTTTGTTAAGTGAATCTGGCTACCCCATTTTTTTTTTATTTGATTTATATGCTGCCCTTCTCCGGAGACTCAGGGCGGCTTACAACGTGTTAAGCAATAGCCTTCATACTTTTGTATATTTATACAAAGTCAGTTTATTGCCCCCACAATCTGGGTCCTCATTTTACCTAGCTTAGAAAGGATGGAAGGCTGAGTCAACCTTGAGCCTGGTGAGAGTAGAACTTGCAGTAATTGCAGGCAGCTGAATGTTAATCACAGTGCTTTAGTCTACTGTGCTACCAGGCTCCTTTGCTAGTTAGAAAGTTACAAAAGGTGATCAAATGACCCTGAGACACTTCAACCATCATAAATATGAATCAATTCCCAAGTGTCTGAATTGACCATGGGGATGCTGCAATGGTTGTAAGAGTGAAAAAGAGTCATAAGTTACTTTTTTCAATGCCATTGTAACTTTGAGTGGTCACTGTTGTAAGTCGAGAACTACCTGTAGAAGCTTATACATTATGCATAAATATCATTGTAAAATAAACATAATATGATAAATGACAATCATTGTTATAAACATTGTTATGTTCAAGTTTGTTTCTCTTTCAGAAGATTTCATGTTGAGGTAGAAAGATATGGTACTTGAATGACAGCAATTTTGTATCTTTCGACTGTCAAATGAACATAAATTTTGTAACACCATCAAGCCTGATGCCTTCAGAAATGTGTTCATATGAAAAATAAATATAGCTACAATTAAATTTGGCAGATAGGATTGCTGTTGTTTGCATTATTCCATTCACTCCCTCCGACCTGATTTTTACTTTGGTTCATGTATAAATCAGATATGCTCAATCCTCATTGGCTTTTAAAAATTCCTTGTTATTTCTGCTCAGTGCCAAATAGAGAAATTCTCCTGTGTATTTTTCTTTTAGTTTTCACTTAGCCTTTGCTTTAGAAATTAATTCAAAGGAGAGCTGGAGAGTAGGGTTATTACACTTCTTTAACTACAAGAAGGCCAGCATGTGAATATATCTATATCCTATCCATACTTTTATTTGTATCTATATTTCACACAAACATATATGCAATTACTTTTTTCAAAACACAAATACTAGAATTCCAAAGAACATGTTGACCAGCATTTCTTAAAGAGTGATCCTAGGAGCTCTGAACATCTCCCAAGATTCTGTCAGGTACCACAAATTCAAAATTATTTGCCAGAATAAGTTGGAAAATAATACAGTATTAAAATCTGATCAAACAATCATGAGAAGTTGTAGCAGTATATTAATTTTTAATATGATTAATATGATAAAGATAAATGAATATAACCCATACAAACAAATCTCTTTTGGGATCCTCCATAATTTTTAAAAGTGAGAACGGTTCCTGAGGGGAAGGAGAGTTTAAGAAACACTGTCCTAAAATATCCAAGTAAGACCCACCAAATTGTCCTTCCTTGTTTTTTTTAATGTGCAAAATTTCTTCTTGACTGCTAAGTAACACAATAGGACAGGACAGTTATCCTGTACTTTGTACTGTAGTTGGATATGAGTAAATATAGCTTGAAGAGGCAAAAATGAGAAATGAGTGTCCCTTTCACGGATCACTTCTCATTCATGTGACTGAGATATGAATGGGCAACAGGAGCAGGTAGAGAAAAAAACTACAATAGGCCATTTTCTCAGCTATTGTGTTTAATTTCTAAGCCCATATCCCCTCTCCTCTCTATAGGGAAAAGGTGTATTGTTCTGCAAAATTTTCCCCATGTTCCAAAGATGACCTGTTTCTATTCTAAAAAAGGATGACTCATTTCAAAACAATTGTGACGTTAGTCCCAGCTATTTTCCAGCATTTTGGCATGGTTGCTTTTGAGCACAGCTAAATGCAGACAAGATTTGAAGGAAAGATTGCGAGGCTTGGAGGTTGTGGCAATTTGCAATATTTGAAGAAGAAACAGGAGGAGAATTAATAATGAAAAATTCTAAAAAGCTGGATAAATAAGTAAAATCCATCAGAATGACTTGTAGCGTCTTGTAGTGTCATGGGGAGGAAGAAAAGATGAGAAAAGGTGCAGAAAAGAAAAACAAGGGGCATCACATGGCCAGTTTAATTGAACTTGAAAATAAAAAAGCTCTAAGCAGGGCCAGACTTGATTAGTACTTGGATGGGATATCACCAGGAATTTTTTAAATAGTAATTTTATTAAAGATTAGAAATAAATGAGTAAACATTAATAAAAATTTTTAAGTATGAAAGAAAGTATGAACATAAAGAAAAGGAAAGGAAAAATAGAAATTAGAAAAGAAGGAAAGTAAGAATATGATAAAGAAAAGGAAAAGAAGTATAAAGAGAGATGACTTCCCAACTTTTTCACAGCACGTACAAATTAGTTTACTTACCACCTCCTCTTAAAACATAATAAATAATCTTTCCTTCCCATATTTCCAGCTCATATCTATAAATAAATCCACAAATCATTGTCATTTCAGTCCTGGTATCAGAAAAAAATTCATTAAGGGTTACCAAAAATAGCAATATATCTATTATAACCTAGATTAAATAAACTAACTTTATGTTTTTTTCTTTTTTACTTCTAACAATTTTAATCTTTACTCCTTCATAGAACTTGATTTCATTTTTTCTTTGTCCCATTCTTCAAAACTTTAAACTTGTATTCTCTATTGAAAATCCTATATATAAAAATTATCTAGGTCACTCTCTTGGTTTATTGTTTATTGTACTTCCCTGTTATTTATGAAGACATCCACTTTTGTGTAACCAGCATAACATCTTTTCTCATGTCCTTCTGGTAGCCTGTCATTTATAAATCCACTTTCAATTGAGGCTCAATCTTGTCAAACTTGTTTCTCTTTCATTACCTCTAACAGTCTTCCCATACTGGTAGATGTCTCTGTTGACATTATTTGAATGAATTTCTTAATCCATTATTCAAAAATATATTTCAGTATGTCTAATGTTAAAATAATTTAGTCCATTCTGCGATTGTAAGTCAAGTTCTCACTAGTGTCCCATTTTAAAAATATTATTATTTTTTTTTAATTTTTAAAGTATCTTTTTTTAAAAAAAATCAAAACAAAAGCATTTTCCCATAGGAAAGATTCTTTATAATTCCAAAATCTTTTCAAATTGAGATTCAAATGTTTCTAATAGCTAGAAAGCAGTTAGCAAGCAATTTCCAAAAGTGATTAAAAAAAGAAGTATGTAAACTTAAAGTCTTTTCAAAGGCACCAACCATTGCTTGAGGAAAATGACTTTTCTTCATCTACCAGACATCTAAACTTGCCAGAGACCTGTGGTCTCCTCATGAGGGACAGGTGTCTGGAGTGATCATAAGTCCTTTCTTGTCCAGATAGGAATTCTTGAAGAAAACTACTTGCCAGCATTATATTTTGCATTGGTGTCTGTTCTGCTTTTCTGCTTTTCAGAAGCAGATTCCAAGAAGTCGGAGATCACCAGGAAATTCCAAGGCTGTAAACTAGGCTGGAAAGTTGTAAAAAGAATAACGCAAATCCAGCTCGGTAATCACCAGAAGCTGATGATTCACTCATCATATAACTGATAATGTATTATGTCTACTAGTATTATGTCTACTAGATAATGTATTATGTCTACTACTACATTGGGGAACAGATTGGTTTAAAAAAAAATTGGATGATGGTTGTGACTGCCCAATTGTAGTTACACCCCATTTGTATGTACATTGACATCACCCGTGACACAACTGTAATCTTGATTCTTTCAATACCATGGAACACTACTGTAGTGAACCATCTGTCCCAAATTGGAAGGTATACTTCAGACATGAGGTTATTTGTATCTTACAATTTTTGTATCATTGGACACCAAGTACAGTGATTTGGAAAATAATTACTTTGTAAAATGCTGTAGTAGTCACCAGAAATGGTGAAAACCTGAATGACTGAACAATAGGAGTTAAAAAGTAATGTAGAAATCTGAAACACTTTTATAGGAAACTGTCAGCCCATGGAACATCCAGATTATCAGGCAGCATCTCTTTTAGGGTCTTTCCTAATCTTACTTGATACGTGTAGTAAATTGAACATAGTTCATAAGATATGCTGTTTAGTATAAAGTTTGTCAGGAACTAGAAGTAAGATGGAGAAACATAGTCTTTCTAATGAACTGTATATAAGAAGTTCAGATGAATGGAAATTTAGGTGCCCCTTTCTTCTTTATTAAATGAATTGGGATAAAAATAAACATATTTTATTTTTATTTATATTTTAACCCAATTATATTTTAACCCAAGTATATAAACTCAGAATTATTGACAATGGGAGTGACATAAAACTGAAGTTAGAGGCATACACATTTAAAATAAATTCAGTTTGTAAATGCTATTCAATCTAGTGATTGAGAAATAATGTGAAATTTGAGTGGATGAAAATAAATAAGAACAAATATACAATTTCCAGAGCTAATTGAGGTATGAATTTGAAGAAACAAGGAAAGAAGTTAATTAGGTTGCATTTACATAATTGCAACAATCAAATTTCTTCGTTTAAACGACTATCCCTTTTTGGTGTTTATGATTCATAGCAGAAGATACATTCCCCATGTATTCTTCACATTTTATGCCCATGAATTCAGGTAGATGTGATGAAGAACTAAAACAAATTCTTAATCCAAAACCTCCAGACTACCAAGGCCCTTGAAGTCAAGTAGCAGATTTGCAGATGTTGGCTCATGATACAGCATATCTTAAAACAGCACTTGTATTTTTAAATGGGAACTAGGAAGTAACTAACTACCAAAACTGACTAGTGCCCCTTTGTTATTGTTTATTTCACGAAAAGTAGAAAATCTAACCTATGTTATGATTGACATTTGATATCATTACTGGTCAGCATTTATGATATGATTAAATAAAGGCTGTTTGTACAGATAGTCCTTAACCTACAACCATTTATTTAGTGACTGTTTAAAGTTACAATGCCACTGAAAAAAGTGATTTACAACTGTTCCTCACACTCACGACCATCATAATATCCCCATGGTCATTTGATCAAACTTTGAGCACTTGGGAACTGGAATATAATATTTCCAATTTTCCTCATAGCATATGACAAGTAAAATCAATTGGGGAAGCTGGATTTGCTTAATAACTCATATAATGATTCATATTATGATTCATGTAATAACGGCAATATTTCCCTTAACAACTGTGGCAAAAAAAAGGGCCACAGAATTGGGCACATTTCACTTAACCACTGCCTTGTTTTGCAATGGAAATTCTGGTCTTAATTGTGGTACCACAAAATCATTTAATTTAATTTAATTAAATTAAATTCTTAATTTAATTGATAAATGAAATTTATTTTAATAATACTTAAATATTAATTTAATTAAAATCAAATGTACTTTTTATCGTATCCTTACCCACTTTGGACAATGCAATCAAAATGATTTTATGCATCCTTGATATCTAGCAAAAATGGATAAACTTCTGCACTACCCTCAATGTTTTTATTACAGCAAGGACTGAGGTAGCTGGGGACTCCATTGCACTTATGGGTATACCTCGCATCCCCCCCCCCAAATTCACTTTGAGGAAGTTGAGATTTATTTTTTAAGCCTCTTTAAGAGTGGGCATTACAATTTTTGTAGGTTTACTGCCTGAAAATGGTTGAAACTATGGCACTGATTCTGATGTCTGTCACAGCTAGGTTTTGCCCATCTTTAGTCTACAGAGACAAGTAGCAATTTTCCAGGCTTACAGTCATGATTTCAATCAAGCCTGTAACTCAGTTCAAAACTTCTGTATCTGAAAGTCGGTATTTTTAAATTACATAAACACCAGGCATTCTGCAACTCATTTTATGATTGAAAAAAAAGTTAAAATAATCATTTGAACCCATCTTCCCTGGGTACCACCAACATTGAAGATTAGGAGGCAATAACTGGAAAAAAGAGACTTTTAGTGATGGAGCTTTGAGTGGGATCCCCTTTGCCCACTATCTTGTCTGTTGAACTTTTGTGGTGTTGATATTTGGTTTATTTTTTGTTTTAAACTGATGCATTTAATGTTTCTATTTTTAGAGTTAAGGTTGAAAAGAGTTTTAAATACATAATTCCCAGGGGTCTCCATAGTTAAGTCAGAAAGAGTCATTGTGCTGTGATTTTTAAAATAAGATTTGAAATTGAAGGGATATTCAGTATTAACTCTTTCAGAAGGCCCATTCTCATGCAGAAGGAGCTGGGAATGGACCCTCTGTCAAAAAAGCAGTAAGAGTTTATAGTTCTCTACATTATTTGTACCCTATAACTATCATTAAGTGTTGTGCCTTATGATTCTTGATGAATGTATCTTTTCTGGGATCATTTTGGGTTTTTTTTTTCTGGACATACCCAAATTTTTATTTCTTTATTATTTTTGGTGCTCATTGCAAATTCCTTGTTATTTCTTCTCAGTGCTAAATAGAGAAATTCTCTTGTGTATTTTTCTATTAGTTTTCATTTAGAATTTGCTTTAGAAATTAATTCAAAGGAGAGCTGGAGAGTAGAGTTATTGCTGTTCCTTAAGTACAAGAAGGCCAGCATGTGAATATATCTATATCCTATTCATACTTGTATTTGTATCTATATTTCACACAAACATATATGCAATTACTTTTTTCAGAATACAAATACTAGAATTCCAGAGAACATGTAGAACATGTGCACTCATTCTACAGAATTCCCAATTGCTGTTGAAATCCCTCATTGCCACAGTGTCACGCTTCTTGGATTTTAACCATCTGATTTGTGAAGATTTCATCTGTGTATTATGTTTGGTATAATTTTGCTTCTTTTCTCCCTTAGTTTTAAATCAGATACTCTTGACAAGAGTTTCATTACAATATGGTCATTTTTTTCCTTACAATATGATCCCACTTCCCTTTTGTTTTGTTTTTTAAATAAATTATAGATTCTTTCCTATGCTATATTCCAAGCGTGATTTCCTTCTCATTAGGTTTTAATAATCCCAAGAACCATGTATGGTTCTAGTCCCCATATCAGGATTTCTTTTTTTTTTTTTTTTAACAAATACTTTATTAAGTTTCAAAATTAAAAGAAAACTAAAAAAAATTTACAAAGTCTCTTTGTTATCCGGAGGTACAGTGTTCTTATAAATTAAATATCATGTATCTGATCTACCTTGTCTTAAACTGTCATTTTCCCATCATTATATTTACATTCTATAAGTACATAGTCCTGTTTCACAGTATCTATTCGCAAAAAGAAACAGATCATCGTCTTTTTCTGTTATCTAGCCATTTATACCAATTTTCCCATACTTCATAGTATTTAGATATCTCATCATCCATTAGCAGGCTCGTTAACTTTGCCATTTCTGCACACTCTAATATTTTGTTTATTAACATTTCTTCTGGGGGTTGAGTTTGACTCTTCCAGGATTTCGCAAATACCAATCTAGCCGCAGTTAATACTTGGGTTATAAGCTGGGTTTTATTATTTTTTAGGCCATCACCCACTATACCTAAAAGGAAGAGTTCTGGAGATAAAATTACATCTTGCTCTAACATTTCACAGAGCCATTGTCGTACTTTTGTCCAGAACCTTTTAGCTACTGGGCAGGACCACCACATATGATAATACGTGCCGACTTCTTTCTCGCATTTCCAACACGTGGGTGAGAGATTTGGAAACATTTTAGCTAACCTAGCAGGCGCTAGATGCCATCTGTGTAGCATTTTATAATGGTTCTCTCGGAATGTTGCTGCTTTTGTCATTTTAAAATTTCTGTTCCACGCCTCTTCCCAATCATTAAAATTAACACAATATCCAAAATTTTTTTCCCAAATACTCAATTGGTTTTTTGCTATGGCCTCTGCCTTATCCTCATCTAATATAAAATTGTATATTTTTGTTAACATTTTCTTATCTACTCCCCATATAATTTTATCGAAGTCTACATATTTCCTTTCAATACCAAATTGGTCCCTATCTTTTTGAAATCTTGAGTTCAACTGCCAATATTTCCACCAATCCAGCTTGAATCCGTGATCTCTCAGGGTTTCTAGAGGTTTAAGCCTTCCATTTTCATCCAAAATATCTTTGTATGTGCCGAATTTTTCAGTTTCCGTCTTGTTTGGGGCAGTCATAGCTTCCATAATAGAGAGCCAGTTTGGGGCCTTAACATAGATTTTCTGTCTGATTTCCTCCCAGGTTTGTAAAAGTGTTTCTCTAATTCTATGATTGTGGAAATAGGTTTTCTTCTTTTTTTTGAAGTCCCAAAGGTGGGCATGCCAACCTTCTTGTAGGTCATGTCCTTCTATCGTCAATATTCTCTTGTTACGTAGCGTTACCCATTCCTTGATCCAAATTATTTTCGCTGCTTTTTGATATGCTTCCCAATCCGGGAGTCCAAATCCGCCCATTTTTCTCTTGCCCTGTAGTATTTTAAATGATATTCTCGATTTTTTTCCCTCCCATATGAAATTTCTAATATATCTATTCAGATCTAAAAAGAATTTTTTGTCCAAACTTAATGGAATGTTTTGGAATAAAAATAGGATTTTTGGTAGAATGCTCATTTTAATTGCGGCTATTTTTCCTGTGAGAGATAGTTTTAGTTTTTCCCATCTTTTAAGTTCCTGGTGTATTTTATGTAGTAGTGGGGTATAGTTATCCTCTTTCAAAGATGAATATCTTGCAGTAATCCAAATTCCTAGGTATTTAATTTTTTTTACTACCTGAAAACCTAATAGAGCTTCCAACTCCTTTTTTTTTTATGTCTGTCATGTTTTTGGCTATTATTTTGGTTTTTTCCTTGTTAAGTTTGAGACCCGCCACTTGGCCATAGTTTTGTATTTCTAATAGAACTCTTGGTCCAGTTTCTAGTGGGTCTTCCATGATAAGGGCTACGTCATCTGCGAAAGCTTGTATCTTGTAAATTTCCTTCCTCACCCTAGGTCCTTTGATTTCTTTAGTGGCTCTAATCTTTATCAGCAACACCTCTAGTGCAAGAATATAAAGTAAGGGAGATAGAGGGCATCCCTGCCTTACTCCTTTTTGGATCTGGAATGTTTGGGTCTTATCCCCGTTGATCAATATATTGGCCCTCTGTTTATGATAAATATTTTGGATCATTTTCCTAAAGTTTGTTCCGAATTCCATTAAATTTATTTGGTTTATCATAAAATTCCAATTTAAATTATCAAAGGCCTTTTGGGCGTCAACAAACATCAGTGCAAGTTGTTTTTCAGGGTGCTGTTCATAATATTCTATGGTATTTAATACTATTCTTAGATTGTCTCTGATTTGCCTCCCCGGGAGGAATCCGTTTTGATCTTTGTGTATCCATGAGTTTAAGATTTTTTTAACTCTTTCGGCTATTATATTCATAAATAATTTGTAGTCGGAGTTTAAGAGAGAAATGGGTCTGTAATTTGCTAATCTTTTTGGGTCAGCGCCGTCTTTCAAGATGAGCGTTAAGTATGCTTCTCTCCAGGTGTCCGGGATTGTTGAGCCTACTAAGGCTTCGTTAAATATTTCTAATAGCTCTAGGCTTAATGCGTCTTCCAATTTTACATAGAATTCCCCAGGGAGGCCGTCTGGACCTGGAGTTTTATTCTTTTTTGTTTTAGAGAGGGCTGCTTTTAATTCTTCTATTGTGATTTTTCTATTCAGCATTTCTCTTTCTTTTTCTGTGATTTGGGGTAGGCCAGCATCCATCAGATATTTTTCTACCTTATTTGGTTCTATTTTCTCATCTTGATACAGGTTTTCATAGAATTCCCTCACATACTCTAATTTTTCCTCTTCCCTTATTAAGAGATTTCCTTTAGAATCTTCCAGTACCAAGATCTGATTCTTTTCCTTTTCCTTCTTTAGTTTGTAGGCGAGCCATCTTCCTGACTTGTTGGCGTTTTCAAAGCAGTAGTGTTTAGATCTCTTTATTTTTTGTGCCATCTCATCCTGATCTAACAGATTTATTCTATGTCTCGCCATCAACCACCTCTGTTTGGCCCCCTCGTCTCCCGGATTTTGTTGTAATTCTTTTTCTGATTCTATTAAGGTTTTAGTATAACCCTCCCTGGCCTTTCGTTCTGTTTTATTTTTAAATGCCATGTGCGAGATAACTATCCCTCTCACATAAGCTTTCATAGTGTCCCATACAACTTCTCTTGCCGTGCCTTGTTCCCCGTTTTCTACAAAAAATTGTTTAATTTCTTTATTTAGTTTTGATAGGAGCTCTTTATCATTTAACAGATTTGTCCTAAGGCTCCATCTCGGTTGTTTCCTCCTGTTCCTATATAGCCAATTAATTTCCAGCAGCTTATGATCTGTCCAAGTATTTGTACACATTTCCACTCTTTTAATTTCTAAGCCTAATTTCCTAGTGACCCATACCATGTCTATTCTGGACCAGGAGTTCTGTGGAATTGAGTAAAATGTATATTGTTTTTCTTGGGGGTGTAGTGTGCGCCACATATCTATTAAGTTAATTTCCTCAGTTAAGTCGAAAAAACTTTTTGGTAGGGGAAGTCTTTTGTTTTTCCTGGTTTTGCCACTTTTATAATCTTTACTCGGGTCTACAATTCCATTCATATCCCCTAACAGACATATTTCATTCTGTGTCCATTTAGCAAGTTGTTCGTGTAGTTTTTCAAAAAATTTCCCTTGTTTTTTATTTGGGGCATATACCCCAACCACTATCATTTTAGAGGGCCCTCTCGTTATTTCTACTATTAATATTCTCCCTTTTCCGTCTTTATATTTACATTCGGCTTCTATTCCTTTCTTAACATAAATGGCTACTCCCCTTTTCTTTTTTTCAGCTAATGATGTGAATACCTTGCCAAATTTAGGATATTCTAAGCGATATACTTCATCTTTTTTTACATGGACTTCTTGCATACAGATTATATCAGGGTTTTGTTTAACTAGTTTTGTCAAAATTAGTTTTCTTTTTTTTGGTTCATTTAAACCATTGACATTTAATGATAAGATTTTAATACCATCCATCCCTAGCGTTAGTATCTAGTGCCTAGTTTTTGTTTGCTTTTAGGGTTACTTGTCTTACTGGTCTGGTTTTTCTCCCTTTATCTTCTATGTCTTCCTTTTTCTTTTCGTCTTCTATATCTTCCTTCGTACTCTGTTCTTGGGATGTTTCCTCCTCTGTATTCGCCGTTTCTATGTCCTCCTTACTCGATTGTTCTTCTTCCCCTCCTCTTAGTTGTTCCAGGAATTCTTGAGCCGTAGTTAAGCTATCGATTTTAATTTTTCTCCCCTGCCATGAAATTAGCATTCCCTCCGGTATAAGCCAGCGAAATACTATATTTCTCTTATTTAACTGATTTGTTAGAAATCTATAGTTTTTCCTCCTTTCCCTCACTCTTCTTGGGATCTGTTTAAGTACATTTATCTCTTTCCCTCCATAAATAATTGGCTCTTCCCGTGCTATGTTATATAGTATATCTCTCACTCTTTTCCTAGCAAAACGTACGTGGACTTCTCTTGGCAACCTGTTTCTCCTCACATAATTCGTCTGGACTCTATAAGCCTCATCGATTTCCCTGATTATTTCCTGTTTATCTTGCTGGAGAGCCTCCGCTATCAGCTCGGCCATCTTATCTCCCAGGTCCTCTTCTTTATCTTCTATGATGTTCTGAAAACGGAGATAGAACGAGGCCCTATCCATCTCGAGTTGGATCAAAGAATCCTCCGTTTCCTTCTTCTGTGCCGATAGGGTTTGGTCCACTGCTTCTAATTTCTTCTCGTTTTTCTCCGTCCTTTGCTCTACTTTTTGAATTCTGTTTTCATTCTTACTGATGGAGGTTTGGATCTCGTTCATTTTTGAGTCCAACGCATGGATATCCATTTTCAACTCAGAGTGGCTATTCAGTAATTTTTCCTGCATAGCTAACATGGTTTCTTGTATAGATAGGAGGGAAGATTGTACTGTTTGCAGTGTAGGTGTTACAGGGGGCTTATCCAATTTCTGTAGGCCATCTAGTGATTTCTGAGTAGCTGGGGAGGCCATTGACAGCGTTGGATTTGAAGGGACCTTTTTCCCTGTTTTTGCAATAGTAGAGGTCAAACTTGCCATTTCTTTTAAAGTCGCCTTTTGTTTCCTTAATATCCTCTCTATATTTTTCCAAATAACCATCCAATGAAGCTCGTCACTATCTATTCAAAGAATCTCCTTCTAAACCAATCTTGAGCCTTTTCTAACTTGTGTCTCCTTTAGTTTTGTAAAAGGGTTCAGGAGATATTCTATTAGTATCGATTGGATTGTATCAATTTTTTTTTTAAAGAGAAATAGTTCCAGTATAAATATATATTTTCTAACAATTGCAATAATAGTTACTATCTACTCTAAAATTCTTAAGGGAAATGTATAAGGTGCTATAATCAAGTATCTTTCTTAATTGATTTTAAGTTCCTTAATTAATTCTAAACAAATATATCACATATGAGATCGGTTCTATTAGTTGTGTTAAATTATAAAAAAAACAGTTTTTTTTTCTATTCAAACAGTCTCAGCCTACTATTAATATAACATGGATTAATATGAGTTAATATATAGTCTAATATAAGTTAATTAAAGATAAGAGTTACGATAATATGTAAATCAAATAGCTATATAAGATAGTATAAATATATTTGTTCTATAGGGTGTATACATTAATATAGGGTAATAAATATAGATACAGTTAAATACACTGTCGTAGTTAGAGGATTAGATAAGAGAATAAAAATATCGAGGTATCACGTTCACTTCAGTAGAGTAACAAAGGAAAACGAATAGTCATTCGCTAGGTAGTATATTCTATGGAATTTCTCTATGCTGAACTGTCCATGTGGCAATGAGTCAGTTATTTCACTTATCCTCAGAGAAGTCTCTGCGATGGCTGCACTTCTGGTCCCAAAGTTTCCAAAAAGAAAGGATCCGTGATCTTCTATACGTTCTTCTTTCAACTATAGCTCATCTGCAGCAGATCTAAAGTTCTGAGTCTCAGTTCTCAACTCCTCTCGCCCATCTTCCCTCGCGTGTATATTCTCGCCGCCTCGTCTCCCACGTCTCCTCCGCCGGCTCGTCGGCAACTCCTCTCTCCGATCCGCTCTCTCTCTTGACACGCCGCTTTCCCTCTCTCTGAGCACCTCTCCTCCGACTCCACCGGCAGCTCTCTCTGATGCCAATTTCTCGATGGCTGAAAAAAGGTATTAAACTGCTGGGCACTATATCCTCCGCTCTCTGTCGCTTCCTCTCTTGTTGTCAGTTACCGCGGCTTCAGGTCGGCCATTTACTGGCCGACTCGCTTATGCTGGGTTTGACAGAGCCGCCCGGTCGTTGCGTTCGGCGTTGCGATCCGCTGTCACGCACGCCTGGCTTGCCCTCTTGTCCGCGGGGCTCTCCGGGCACCGCGTCCCCGAAGGGATCCCCAAAGCACAGCGTTTGGAAGTGTTAAGGAGCAGCAGTCACTCTCTCAGCATCCCAACGCCTCGGGTCCCAACCGGAAGTGACGGAGCCTGGTTACCTAGTCCCCCATATCAGGATTTCATGTTCTTCCTGTTTGTTCCCTCTATTCTATGCATTAGTGTGTAGACTTCCAAGCCCTTTAATGCTTTCCTACTTAAATTTGCTTGATGTATCTTCTGATATATTTCTGAACACCCATCCCTTCTTTCTTGGGCTTATGCTGTGAGTATAGTTCTAGGTATTGGTCTCCCTCCCCTTCCAAATTCAATTTAAAGTGCACCAGATGACCTGAACAATTTTTTACCCAGTCTTGTGAGATGCAGACTATCTCTGGCCCAGGAATTGAAAGTTTCTCAAGAATACTCAACCACATATCTTCTTGGTAATGTTGGAACAATGTTTTTGGTAGTAATTAAGTATATTTTCTTGGTTTATGGTAAAGGTAAACAACAAACATAGATTTATATCCCATCTTTATTTGTAGAACTCAAGGCAGTGTATATAATGTCCCCATCTCCTATTTTCCCAATAACAACTCTGTGAGATGGGTTGGACCACAAGAAAGAACTTAGTATAGACCTACCCCATAGGCTTTCATGACTCAGAAAGGACCAGAACTCATACTCTTCCAGTTTCTAGTTCAGTATCTTAAGCACCATACCAAATTGACTAGCTGATTTTCTGAGTTTTCATCTCACAATTTACAAAGAGTTTGGAAGCCTCCAACTTTGGCATTTGGAAGAAATGTGCTTAAAGTTATACAAGAGAAGTCAAAGGAGGTTTCATCCAAAACTTTAGTCTCTGGTAGTCAGGGGTCAAAAAACAAATTTGTATCTTCTTTGCTGCAGTCTTGTATATCTATTAAGTGAGATCTTGAGAGGCACATTAGTCCAGAGAATGTGACTAGATGTGCTGTTGGGCTATAAATTTTCAAAGAGTGGAGGTGGATTTGGATTTCAGAGGCCTGTTAATGAAGTGTTCCTGTCAGCAGACTTCTGGATTATTAAAGAGTGCATCAAGCTTGCGGCCTTCAGCAGATGCTGGTAAAATAAGCCACAGAGGAGGAAATATTAGCTAGTGTCCATCCTCAGGCAAATGATTGGCAAAAACCTCCCTTGCTACTATTCTTATTTATGGACAAATGTTACAGATGACCAGCCTATGCATTGTCACATAGCTGGGTAGAAAGATCAAGAATGTTAAATGATTCCAGAAAAGTAGCCATGTTAGTTTGCAACAGTGAAAAAAAACATACAGCCTTAGAAATGTCTTAAAGATTAACACATTTGTAAGGTCATAAACTTTGGTGGAATAGAGCCTATTAATCTAGGCTTGAATTTGCTTTCTGGGAGATAAAAGAGAAACACTGACAAGGACCAATGAATTAACCGTTTGTGAATAACACAATGGTCAGTACATGAATAATTTAAAAAAGATCGTCCCTGTTCTAAAATATAAGAGAGAAACAGCACACCATCTACCTAGATAGTATAGTATAATGAAAGAAATTGTATGGAAATCAGAACATAATATTACAATTGCACATAAAGAAATCATCATAGTGGTGGTACTAACAAACCAATACATGAAAGTAATCTGAATTAGAAGCTCATATCTGCACCTTGCCAGGAAAATCCACTTCAGTCCATCTAAGTTAATACCTTTGAAACCATTCTATAAACCCTAACATTCTGAATGCCCAACCTTTGAAAATGAATTTCTAGTTTTTACATTGTTCAAAGATGGGAGCACTTCATTTCAGAGTATGTGTCCTTTTGGAGGTATTTCTGGAGGCAGGTAGGAGGATTTTTTTTTGTCCCTCACTTTCTGTCCAAAATTCTTTCAGTGGTAAGGGTCACTTTGCCTCTGTAATTGTTTTTCTATTGCTCCATTGGTGTGTCTCATCTCAGTGTCTCTGTCACTGTGATTGTTATTTTTCCAAAGGCACAGAAAATGCATTGCCAGTGATGCTGTGAATATTCTTTAGCTTATCAAAACAATGCAGTCATCGACAAATACTAAGGTTTCACACACTGGCACTTTTAGCAAAGAAGTCACATTGACCCACATGCAGCTTTTCTCAGAAGTTGAATAATATTCGGGTTTTTCCATTGCTGTTCTCCATTTCATTCCATCTGCTTCTGGGCTTGGGGAATTTTTACTGCTACTGAAGAAAATCAGATGTATATAGAATAATAAAAACAGAACAACATAGTTGGAAGGGACTTTGGAGGTCTTCTACTCCAACCCTCTATTGCAGCAGGAAACCCTATAACATTTCAGACAAAGGGTTGCCCAAACTCTTCTTAAAAACCTCCAGTGTTGGAGCACCACAACTTCTAGAGGCAAGTCATTCCACTGATTGATTGATCTAACTATCAGTAAATTTCTCTTTAGTTCTAAGTTGGTTCTCTCCTTGATTAGTTTCCATCCATTGCTTCTTGTTTCTATCAATCGTACATCACCAAGGCTGATGTGGGCACTCAGGTTTTCATAGATGACAATAGAAAACATCATCCAGTCTCCTGGTTTCCATTGATGTCAAAATTAAGGACCAATTTACAGATAAACCTTTTCTATGTTTTCTTCAGTGTAACTTTGATATATTTGGATATGAATATCTTATTTTTAAAAAGCCATTGTCTTATAATTAGGTGGATTTGACAAGAAAATGGTTCTTTTCTCTTTCATTTTCCTTTTGTACTCTATTATGTTATATGATTTTGTAATTGGCTATTCACACTTTGTTAATTTATATTCCATTAATTTGTTGTAAGCTATTTGCAGCCTGTTACTGGATGATTCATAATTTTATCATTCATTAATTGGTGCAAAACTACCACACACATGACTAGATAGAGGAGCACCAAGGGACTAATTAATTTGGGAGCTCTGTGATGACTGAATGCATTCTCCCATATCTCTTATGTTCGTAACACAGAGGGATCCTGAAGTTAATTCAAAGCAGCTGGAGTTTTTGATTGATGTAGAGCCATTTGAGACCTCTAGCCTGCAACTTTAAGATGGAGATCATATATTGTGAATAGACGCGTCAAAATTAGCAGCGTCATTTTCACTTGTATTATCTGAAGATGAACAACGGAATGGAAGAATCTTCCACTAAAAAAAAAATAAATTTGAAACTTATTCAGAAAAGGAGAAGAAGAAGAAAAATCACTTTGGGGAATCTAGATCTGTACATAGCACTGCTTTGTCTTTTGGCCTTGAGATTAAGATGGGATAGGATAAGTAAATAAAAAAAAATGCAGGTATGGGATGCTGCAGAGCCTAACACAGAAATCTGGGATGTGGCTTCCAGATTTGGCTCTGTAGCTCTAAAGTTCTTTTTCTTCCCATCAAAAATCTTACTTTACATTTGGAGAGACCAACCCCCTTCCTGTTTAAACAGGAAGAGACAGGGCCAAGCTCTTTGCTTTTCACTTTTCAGTAAGTTGTTCTGTTGAAGCCAATATCATACAAAAAGGAATTTTTCCCCTATTCTGATTATCTGCCCATTTGGATTATACCAGCTACCATGCTTCCTTGAAAATAAGACCCTGTCATATTTTTTTGAACCCTGAAATAAGCACTTGGCCTTATTGCCTTGTGCTCAAAAGCCCGATTGGGCTTATTATCAGGGGATGTCATAATTTTGGGGGAAATGGTAGTGTACTCCCTTGTAATTTTTTGTAAATTTAGCTGTTGTTGGAAGAGTTCCCAGCTTTAAAGCAGAACAAACATAAGGGCATAAATAAGGCCAATGGGGGATGTTGTTCCCTGATGTCTTGCATCTGTTTGCTACTATATTCCCCTCCAGAGAAGAAAAAAATGATGATGGAGAAATTGTCATTACTAGGATCCAGAGTAATTCTGCTGTTTTTTCCTTCCTTTCCCTTCCATCTTCTTCTCTTTCACCTAGCTCCAGCTTTGAGTTTAAAAAAAAAAAGTGGGGAGACCTAGGCAGAACACAAATGTCATCTCTCTATTGAAATAAGTATAAATTGTACACTGGAGCATTTAAAGTGCAATTCAATAGAATCAACGGAAAGGTCACATGCAATTTAACTATGGGATAAGATGTGTCAAAAGAAAAGAGTAAATGAATTACGGTTTTTAAAAAGCTATGTGATGCATACTTGAAACTTCAGTAGAAACTGTCTAGTATAAAGTGTCTGCTGAGTGCCTGAGAAGAATATCTCTAACCATAGGCAGAATTCCTTCCCTTTCCCAAATAGAATTACAATAAGCACACAAAAATTTGGAATTGGAAATCAGGGTTTTGTTCTGTTATCAATGGATACGATAATAGCATTTTCCTGAATGGGACATGAGAAAAGCGGCAGGAAGTCTGACATCATTATCATTTGGGTTGTTTCTGGCTGTATGAAATAAATTTACAATCTAATGCTTGCAAAATTTGATATTATACATTGACCACCCAGATGGTTCCTGTAATTAGCAGCACATTGTAGATACAATCAAAGGAACATACTTAATGAAAAGAGAAAACCTCAACTGTGTATTTCAGGACTATTTGTGGAAGGATTATCAGCAGACATTCCCATAAAAGTTGATATCATTTACTAATAGTTTAGCAACCTTGGGGGTTTTAAATATATCAGTTTTTGGCACATATCTTGAAGTAAAGTTCTTATTCTGGAGTTTGTCCAGGAAAAGATTTAAAGTCCCCTGTTTGATTTTCTGCCAAGCACCATGGTGAGGCCTATAAAGGAATCCTAGCCTGAGTTAGTGCAATGTCTAAAATGACAAGGAAAATAAGGCTTGTGGGGTTAATGAAATGAAATCTGTGTTATGCTTTGGCACAGATTACAAGCTTCTGCTATGTGTTACTAGTGGTCATGCAAGACTCCGAGAGTTGGCCACAAGTCGCAAATTTGGTTTACTATACAATAGGAAGGAGAGAACTTGGGTTTCATTATGTACTGTATATGTAGGGAAAGATGAGAGGCAAAGAAATTTCAGCTAAGAGGACCCCCAGCAATATTAAAAAATAAGAATAAACAAACGAATTTCACAATAGAGATCGAAATAGTCTTTGAAACATAGGTATTCTTGTTTAGTGACACCACTGGGATCGGCATTAAAGAAAGTGGCCACCAAGGGAAACTGCAACTGTGCTGATGATCTTTCTCCAGCTTTCCTTTGCTTTACGACCAAAGAATGTAAATGTGAGTTACTTTTATATCATCATCATAACTGTGAGTAATCACTAAATGAGGCAGCCAGCCACTAAACAAGGATTACCTGTAATCCTGTTTAGGAAGAAAAGTGGTTTCTATTTATTTTATTTATTTAGTGAATGATGAGAACAAGACAGAAGAGAAATTATACACACACACACACACACACACAAACACACACACACACCTGTAGTGGGTTTCAATTTTTTTTTACTACCAGTTCTGTGGGCATGGCATGGTAGGCATGGCATGGCTTGGTGGGCATCGCTTGGTGGGCATGGCAGGGGAAGGATAATATAAAATCTCCATTCCCACCCCTCTCCAGGGGAAGGTTATTGCAAAATCCCCATTTCCTCCCAATCAGCTGGGACTTTGGAGGCAGAGACTAGCTGCGGGTGGAGCCAGTCAGACTTTTTACTACCGGTTCTCTGAACTACTCAAAATTTCCACTATTGGTTCTCCAGAACTGGCCAGAACCTGCTGAAACCCACCTCTGATACATAAATAGTCCATGTAATTATAAACAGAGCTTTTTTGGGGGTATGGCAGTGGCCTCATAACTGGATGTCCAATTCAGCTATCCAGGTGATCGCCTCTGACATTGTTTCATGTAGATCTTCTAGAAAACTAGAGAACGTATTCGTTGGCAGTCTTGCACAATATGTTTAGTGGTTTGCATATCAGCACCACAATTGCCACAAGGGGAATCTTGCCAATTTCACTGATGTAGGGTAGATGCACTTCTTCCAGTATCACACACCAAATTCTGTTCAATTTTGACCAGACAAAACAAGGCAGGTCAAAACCAGGTAGTTTAATAGAGGGAGCACTAATGTTCAGGCCACAGGCAGGTATCTTGCGTCATTCCTCTCTCCAGGCATTTTTGGGGTTACACGGGGATAGATGTTAAGTGAATAGCTGTTTTCCAAGCTGGCCTATGGGATTTTAGTCTTCTGATGGGCTGTGCATTGTCCTGGTAAATAAGGAGGGCCTTGTGGTTTGTACTGAAGAAGCTAATTAATTCTATTTAGGTCAAGTCCATATAGTAATGCAGCAGCTGCCATTTATACTGGGAATTTCAAAAGTGTATTTAGTTAATTCATACTCAAAATTTTTGCCAACCTCACAGTGAAGCCTCACAATGGTGGTATTTTCAGACTTGGAAACAATATGATTATGCTCTCCATATGTCAGGTTCCATTAGTGGCAGGAGAATTTCAGCCTAGCAGGTGGCAACTATAGACAGGAATACAGAAATGAAAGTATGCAAATGGATTTAATTGTGCTTGAGAAAATAGTCAGGTTTCTTTCTATAGAGGGTGCCACAGGGAAAAAAAGTATGCAGGATTTGAAGAAGAGGAATATATTCTATGGAGAGCCAACTTGATGTAGTGGTTAAGGCATCAGGTTAAAAACTGGGAGACCATGAGTTCTAGTCCCACCATAGGCACAAAGCCACTAGACGGGGGTGTCTTGGGTCAGTCATTCTCTTCCAGCCCTGGGAAAGAGGCAATGGCAAATCACTTCTGAAAAACCTTGCCAAGAAAACTGAAGGGACTTATCCAGGCAGTTTCCAAGAATCAGACACAATTGAATGGAAGACAAGAACAAATTCTCTACCATCTTTCCTGCCTACTCAGAGACCATTAACTGCTTGTCATTCTTTCAGTACTGTAATTGAGATTTAGTTCCTGGGTTGGTCTATGAATTTGTGGAATTACAACCATGTTTGTGACTGTTTTATGGGAGCCTGATCCAATATGATGTACTTCCATTACCTGGAGAGCTGCTTATAAGTAATTCCTTAACTCTGACGTTTTCCTTGGATAGACCTTGCAGAGCTGGGAACTTTAGTTCTCTAGACATCATTGGTCGGCAGCCAGAAGCATCTTTAGAAGCCTGTTGCTTTCATCAGAATGAGAAAAGCAAGTCATTGCCTAATTCTGCAAAGTCCAGCCCTTCCGAATGTTTGTGCAACTTCATAATGAATGTACAAATCAATTGTATTGCCTCATGCTGCTTCTTTCACCATTCTTCCCACCCTCTTACCTCTCCCTTGGTTCTTAGATCATTGGCCATTATAATGAGACTGATGAGAATTAATCTAACACTGAATGAAGCACTGTCGCTTGCAACTTATGGTCTAATCTCTGAATGCCCACATTTAGCAGACGCCTCCTCTTAGATCCTACAATTACAATTTTGATTAGAAAAGCATGAAGGTGACTTCTATTTGCATTTATTGAATGCAGGAAGGTTCTACACAATTAATAAAGAACGTTACTAAAGCAAATCACGCCTGGTGGTGTTGAATGTAGGCTTACATATCGATTTGGTTCCCCCTTCCTGTTTTCTTTTCATGTTTGCAGGCTGAACAGTGATATTGAGCAGCAAATTAAATGTAAGGTATCTATCCCTCTTTTTGGTGCAAAGCATAGGAAAAATGATTGCTGCGTGTAATGATGGAAAATGCATTTTTATAGGTGGGTGGAGTTATACCAACACAAATTGTAGGTGTTTTTATGCACATGTGTTTGCTATGTGTATCATTGGGAGTGTACACATTCACATAGGAGATGGGAATTGCTTGTGTTTCTCTGTGTCATGTTTGAAGCTGTAAAGTGCTGCTGTTCGTTTTTTCCTTCTCTTTATCGCCTTGGAAACAGTCATGAAACTGATAGATACCTTAAAGAGCTGTCATCTCTGGTGATTGAGAAGACGCTGTCCCAACGTGTTTCAGGAGCTCATCAGTTTATGTAAAAAAGAAGGTTTACTGGCTGCTCGGGATGTGCTGTTTGTTTTACTTGCTTTACTGGACTATATTAGGCCTAGAATTTGTTGATGCAATTCCATCCATCTGTTTCCACATAAGGAGGAAAACAACAAATTTGGCCCAGCTCCCAGACATTAAATGAAAAGAATGAGACACTAGTTAAATGTGAGCTATATGGCACTGTGGCAGGTAGACTCACAGCACTAGGCGTAAATCCACTTTTGGAAGCTGATTTCCAGCCCAGTCGATTTTTCTACAGATTTTCAAATTCATAGGAAAAAAAAATACTGGGCCATTTAGAAGGCAGAAAAGGGGCATTAGACTTTTCAAAATTACAACATGATCAAAGCTCTTTCATCTTATGTTTTTAAACTGTGTAAATGCTCTCAGCCGACTCAAAGGAGCTTCTTTTGCAAAGACGCTTCTGGATTTTTTGGGGGTAGTTTCTTGAACATGCAACCCATGTAAGAGAGGAGACCCTTGGCTCTCCCATCTATTTAAAAAGTAGGCCCATTGCAGTGGTGGGTTGCTCCCGGTTCACACCGGTTCGCAAGAGCTGGTAGCAGTGACGATATGATGTCACCGAACCGGTTCTCTGTCTTCGGGAGCTGGGCCCTCCTGCCCGCCCCGGCGTTATGCTGACCTTATATTTCTTCTTTTGTCGCCCAGCTGAGAGGTGCGGCAGAGCGGATTGCCGCACCTCAGCTGGGCAGATTCGCAACACGCTTGTGCAAAGCGCAAGTTTGGCACGTAGGCGACCAAGAGACCAAAGCTGAAGAGGTGATTGCGCGCAAACCGCATGCACAAAGAGAACCAGTAGTAAAGCCGGTTAGAACCCACCCCTGGCCCATTGCCTTTTATCTCCTACTTTCTTTTCTCTTTAGGGAAGAAGTTATGCTAGCATGTAATTCATTCCTATTAGGGGTCAGCAGTGCTAATTTTGGATAGATTTGCTTCCAGTTTCTGTCCAAAATGAGGAAAACAAAGGTTGTAATTTTCTTTGGCTCCAAGGCCATGTTTTTCTCATTGTGTAGAAAGCATCCAGAATCAGGGTGCTAATTTTGTGATCTTATTCTGGGCTGTGGCTCTTACATTTAGACTGCTCTGGAATTTTAGTTGATGCCCAATTACTAGGCGAATAACAACAAGCAAAATTATTCTCAGAAAGTGAGTGATGCTAAAATATTATGAGGGTGAAATTTTTCATAGAAAACTGAGCCTGTTCTGAAATGTTATTAGAAGGCTAATAACAGAAAATAACAGAAAAGTGCGGGGTTATGCACTCTTTGAAAAAGATTTGGAACAAATGCTTTTTACTTTGTGCTCGTTTAAGGAATCCACTTATTTAAAATGAATATAACTCTTAAAGCAGGGGTATCTGCTGATTGGAAAAAGAGGGGCTGATGTAATCACTGTCAAAGCATTCACAGCGTTAAAACATGTTGCAGGTTTTGGATACTTGTGCAATGTTGTGTTTATATAAAACAATGGTTCCTTTGGGAACTGAAAACATTTGCAATTCTCACTAATCGGTTAGCTTAGAATTTTCATTCTACTAAATTTCCTTCCTTCCTTCCAGGATATTGTGGTTTATTCAGAGAATTAAAATGCCAAAGCCACTTGCTAGAGTTAAAAATGCAAATCTCATTATTTATGAATGGATTTAATCTAGCTTTCTTCTTTCTCTCATAGTTTTTCAACAACAAATAGGAAGTTCCTATTTCCAATCTGCAGACTGGAACAGCCACACAAATTAGGAACATTACTTTAGATTTAAATGTATTTGGAAAAACTATGTGACTACAGTTTGAGAATCCTCTAACCATTGTGACTAAGAGCAAAAAAAAAAAAGGTTTACATTTTTCACAGAATGAGTGTGAATTTTATTTTATTCTTTTTCCTAGCTTAGCTGATTTGAATTTCATTATTAATTTAAACAAAAATTAAAAGCATGGCATAAGAAACTAACAATTAAGATTCGATTGTTCAATCAAATTAAAACAAAACAAAAATATTTTGCTATTAGTAATATATTATGCAACTCCAGTTCCATTTCATAATATGTACTTGCAGGACCACCTCCTACTGGCCTCCCACTGCCCAGTGCGCTCACATAGGACTGCCCTCCTCCGGGTGCCATCAGCCAGACAATGTCGACTGGTGGTGCCCAGGATGAGGGCGTTCTCTGTGGTCGCATCGACCCTCTGGAACGAGTTATCCACTGGGCTCCGGATGGCCCCTGACCTTCGCTCTTTCCATGGTGACCTGAAGACATGGCTTTTCCAGCAAATCTTCTGATCTGTTTGGGAGCTATAGTTTTAATTTGGGGATTTTAATTGGATTTTTAGCATTATTTATTGCTTTGTTTTTATTGTTGTGAGCCGCCCCGAGAAGGGCGGCATATAAATATTATCAAATAAATATATAAATAAATTTCATAATATGTCCTTGGCAAGGAAGGCTAAATGTAAGGTGTTAAAATAAATAAAATATCCCATAGGATATGTTCCAAAACTGAGAAAAAGGCTTCTACAGTAATAATATCCCTTGCAGATCACACTTTTACCTTAATATCAAATGAAGGAGTGATATTAGAAGTATATTTATGTTTCAGCTGTCCTGGTAATTGTTTCTGTATGTTAAAGGAAGGAGGCTATATGAGTTTAGGTAAATTGATGGGAAAGATAACGAGAATGTTTCGTTTTTATTACATGCCTTTTTTCTTTTCTTTCAAAAATTGCTTACGGTATAAAATCCTAAATTAATTCGGTACATACTTCTTATGAAATACGAGGTTCATTTAACTAATCTTCCTGTTTCTCTATTTAGCATCATACTTACACTTTAAAAGGAAAAAAAATATCTAAGTTCTTAGGCTGGGTTTTTTTCCAAGACCTGTTATTTCGACTGGATTTAGTGAAGGGCTAAATTATATAGAAAGGAATGCTATATCATTAAAATAAGTTCCGAAATGACTGGGTGTCTCAATCAAAATCAAGTGATGATATTGTATTGTGAAACAAACCAATTAAATCCATGAGATAGATTTAGGAAGCCAGTTTAGAATTCCTCTATGGAATTTTCTCTATAGTCTTTGGGAAATTTTTTGTCATAATTCCATGGCCATATTTTGCTGTTATAAATACTGAGATAGTCCCTGGTTAAATTCTGTTTATGCAGAATTATATTGCAGCCCAACTGTACACTTAGGAAAAAACATTAGGGTACTGATCAACCTGAAGGTCATAGATTTGCCCTTAGTCTTTGAATATTGATCCCAATACTTGAGACTTGGCAATCTTACAGCAGTACTTCTAGTGCTCAGTACTACCTCTAGTAGTAGAGGTAAGAAAGGCATGGCAGGACAGATAGACTGCTCCTGCATAAATTGTAAATAGATCATCTCTCTGCAACTGATTCACTTTCTCAAGATGAAGTTGAAAAATTGAAAAGATACAGAATGTGTATAAGGGAGGATGATATTTATTAGGTAGAAGCTTTTTGTTGTCTAGAAAGATAAGGAAGAATAAATCTCACTTTATAAGAATTTTACTATTTTTCCTTTTATCACAAAAAAGCGAGCAGCAAGAGAATGTAGGGATCAATAATTCACTGTGATTCATTGTTGGAAAATGAAAGCCTTCAAAATATTTTGCTCTGCCTACTTAATTCAAAAGTTTATGGAGGCCAAGTTCTAACAATTACCCATCTTTTTTTCCCCCAGCTTATTTGCCGAGTTTTATTCCTCCATTTTGGAGGGAGAAGGAGGCAAGGATAAGGTGTTATGCCATATTTCTTTGTTGTTTTGTTGGGGGTAGTGGAATCATCTTCATTTTCTCTAAATAATATTTCTTCATCTCCAGATGAAGAACTCTGGAGCATGACATAACTTCTGGAGCTGGCTTTTACATAATATGTACAGGAAGCCTATCTTCTTTCTTGTGCACACAGCTAAATCCTCATAATTTTTTTAAAAAATAATGTTGCACTATGATATCAATTATTAAAATGTACAGTTCAAAAACCAGCTTCCAAATTAAAAAAGATTTACATAATATATCAGAGCCAAAAGTGCTAAATCCCCAGAGCTGCCTGCCTTCCAGTCAGGTCTCTTCTTTATCTCTGTCCTGCATTACCTTGCTTGCATATTTCTCTTGTCTTCACATTCAGTTTTTTCTTGCCAATGCATAGGGATTAACCCAAGGTGTTGAGATGGATAGCTACAGATGCTTAACTTAGATGGCTGACTGCCTAATAAAAGGAACATTGTGACATCCTGTAGCCAGCTTCTTGTCTCACAAAACTACCTTAAAAGCTGTTATAAGAGATAGGGGTACCTTGTGTTTTCCTTGTCTGAAGTTTTTCCTTGCCTGAGTTGCCTCTATTTATGATTGGATGCTGCAGTACAAAGATAGGAATGCTCCTGGGAAAGTCAGATGGCCTTCTCCTTTCCCTGGACATTCTGATGTCGACAGTAAAATGCTATCCTGTACGTGTAGTTATGCCTACACCTATGTAGAATGAAACCAACAGAGATCAAGTTTATTCACTAAAGATAGATGGTTCCTTAAGCAACCAGGCACTACTGCATGGAATACTTAAAGCTTCTGAGTAGTCTTCAAGGTCAGCCCCATGTCGAGACCATTACAGTAATTGAGCCATGAAATGAATAAGGCACAAATGATTGTCTGAAGGGCTTTTGACTATAGATGAAGCTCTACAAAAGCTCATGGAGCAGGAGGTATGAGTCCAGGAAGAACCACCCTCCCCCAAGTTGCTCAATACTCTTGAAAGGGGAAATGCTATCTCATCCAAGGTTAATATTCCATTTCTAGATTTAGGTGGCTCTTAATGTCCATAATCCATAATCACTCAGTCTTGGTAGAATTAAAGCACTGGGGTTGGAATTCAGTAACCTCACTTGGATTGCCTTGATCAAAAAATATAACTCTATATCAGCATATTAATGATATTGTCCGCAAATCAATGAATGACCCACCCCATGGTTTCACCTACTTTCTTTGCACTAGCATACTGAACGCCCAGAGTTGGCACTAAAGAAGTGTGAACTATGCCCATGGCTTTAAAATGGGACTGGATCTTAATATCATAATTACAATTTGTTATGTAGTTAGGAGTGCATAGTAAAAGGGATCTATCTTCTGGCAACCAGTGGTTCTTAGTTTAGTAAGGATTATTATGCAAAATAGCAAAGCTATCAAAGGGGATAAATCACCAAGAATGTGTTAATTCAGAAAAGCAGGTGGAAAAAGATTAGGATATAAACTCTGGAAACAGATCCATAGAAAAGATTTTGCTTTTTTTGCACTGCAGAGGCTGATCACTTTCTACATATTATTTTGTTCTTGCCTGCAAGACAAAGTCTAATCCAACCAAAGTCATGTTTGAGAGTCTCCTGCCAAGTAAGTAAATTCCTGAATAATAGATTAAAGCTTTGAAGAGCCCAGATTTATTGATTAACCTTGTTGTAAAGTCTAGCAGCTTGATTTGACCTCACAGCCATTGCTATAGGGAAAAACTGTTGCCTTCAGACCAAGAATTAAACTACAAGTACAGACCTCCTGCAATTCCAATAAATGCTGATCAAGTTGCTAATTCCTTGCTCCAGTATCAAAACCCAGGGGTGACCCAGATAAACTGCCCAGTTGAAAAACCCAGCAAGTAGGCCAGAAAAAGCCCAGTGGTTCCTGTGATAGTTCCAGCTTAAGTCCTGCAGCTTTCATTCAAACAGCTGTAATAGCTTCATTCATCCCTCTGATGCTGAGGATCACCTCCCTTGCCTAATATATAGGATGAAAAGCAAATTTACTGCCTTTCTTGGTGAATGTGATCAGTACGCTTCCTGATGACTTTCCATCATCAAAAAACCATGTAGGATTTATAATGATCCTTATGAAGGAGGGAGCTGAGAAATGGATAACCCCTTATCTTATTCAAGACAGAGCTTGGACTTGGACTACTGTGTTAGTTTTGTGGCATGCCTCAGAGATAAATTTGAAGATCTGGTCAAGTGTGTGGCTGCCAACCATAAGATTCTCTGCCAACAACAGGGTTAGTATTCAGTGTGGGAGTATGCTACTGAGTTTCAGCTGTTAGCTCAGGATGTGGGCTGGAATGAAAGAAACTTAATTGTCCAATTCATAGAGGAGATATTAGATGAAATAGGGACAAACTAATTCATCAAGGCATCCCAGAAACCATGACAGCATTAATGCAAGTTTGCTTGAATATTGGTAGAAAACTCAAGGAAATGAAGAAGAGTATGTGCAGAAAAGAAAGACAGCTCTATTTTCTTTCCTTTTTCCCACTTTTCTGCTAAACTTTGGAAATTGAACCCAAATGAAACCCATATAAACCCAAACATATGAAGAAAATGAACACAAATATGATCTGCCTACTCAGTCTATCCAGCCCCAGCAAGAGATGAAATTATTTATGACCAGCTGTTTCACTCCGGATGTATCACAGAATACAATGAAACTCTACAAGTCATCATCAACGATCATCCACCAGTCTCCATCCCTCTGCAAGTACCTCCTCTTTAGGTAACTGCCAAAAATGTGATCTAAGCTGATGTATTTGGAAAGGGCAAATGGAAAGCATAGATCCTGACCCCTCATTGGTTATGTGACAAGTTTATTCCTGAAGCTCAGATTTTCTCAGATCAGCACTATGCCACATCAAAGGCAGAATTAATTGCCTGAAGGAATATCTCAAGGGGAATTTATCAAAAGGTTTTATCTTCCTCCTTGCCAATGTTCCTATCTTTTTTTGTCAAGAAGGTTGGCTCTCTGCACATTATCCATCATTATTGGCTCCTGAAGTCAGTTGACATTAGGGATCACTACCTTCTTTCCTTCATTTTTATCTCTTGGGTTTGCAGCAGACAATGCATATTTCACCAAATTGGATCACTTTCAAATGAAAGAGGACGATGAATATGTAACTGTCTTTAAATATATGGTAAGAGCTTTCAAATTGGTTAATCCCCCACCTTTCTAAAGTTTTGCAGTCATCCTTTCCATTATATTTTGGATAACTTTTGATGTTTGTTTTATTTTGTTTTATTTACTTTATTTACCTATGTTTAAAAAAGTTTCATTTAAAGTGACTCAGGTTACTTTACAGCATTCAAACTCAAATTCAGAACCATAGAGGAAAGAACAAAAACGTATATCTAGAAAAGAAACCATACCAATGAATATAAAATCTTATGGGGACTCACCATCCTTCCACCACTAGGCCTTTGAGAATAACCAGGTTTTCAGTACCTTCCACAATATCACCAGAGTTGGATCTCTAGATTTCCAGCTCTACAATGTAGGTACCATAATAGATTGCAGACTTCTGATGTCCTACCAGATGACCTTGTTTAATTGAGAAGATTTTGCTAGATCTTAGCTGACTGGTGGAAATAATCAGAAATAGGTGGTCCATAAAGTAAGAAATTTTTGTGCCATGAAGGACTTTATAGATGATAATTAGCATTTTGAATCATACCTGGAAGCTGATAGGGAGCCAGCTTGGGGAGAAGTGGTGTCATACAAGTGTACTGTAAGATGCCCATTACTGCTTGTCGGGGTGGGTTCCAAATCCCATCATTACTGGTTTGCTTGTGTGTACGCAGAAACTTCCGGGCAGGTGGGCAGAGCCTCCCGCTGCCACCGCTACCGGTTCTCCCAATCTGGTGTGAACCGGTAGTAACCCACCACTGCTGCTTGTGCTGCCATATTCCAGCCCACCTGGTTTTCTAGTGGTTTTCAAGGGTAGCATAGATCACGTTGCATAGTCCATTCTTGAAGTGACTAGGACATGAATGATTGTCCTAATCCAGGAATGGGCACAACTGGGACAATAGATATTATCTGGGCAAAAGCCTTCTTGGCTGCAGCTGCCATCTATTCTTCAAGCTGGAGCTGTGAGTTTAGAGCCACCCCTAACTCACAACAACGAATCACATTTTTTTTTAAATTTATATTTATATGCTGCCCTTCTCCGGAGACTCAGGGTGGCTTACAATGCGTTAAGCAATAGCCTTCATACTTTTTGTATATTTATACAAAGTCAGCTTATTGCCCCCACAAACCGGGTCCTCATTTTACCCACCTTAGAAAGGATGGAAGGCTGAGTCAACCTTGAGCCTGGTGAGATTAGAACTCGCAGTAATTGCAGGCAGCTGGATGTTAAATGCTGCCTTAATAGGAGGCATTAGCCTGCTACGCCACTCAGGCTCTATGATTCATTTAGCAATATATTGCTAAATGAACATGATTCATTTAGCAATATAGTGCTTCATTTGCCTGGCTAGGTGGCTCAGTGGCTAAGACACTGAACTTGTTGATCAGAAAGGTCAGCAGTTCGGTGGTTTGAATCCCTAGTATAGGTCTCCTGCGTGAGCAGTGGGTTGGACTAGATGACCTCCAAGGTCCCTTCCAACTCTTTTACTGTTAAAAAAAACTTATCAATAGTGGCAAAGAAGTTTGTGAAACTGGGCATGGCTCTCTTAAAAACTGCCTTGCTTAGCAACAGAAATTCTGGTTCCAATTATGGCCATAAGTAAGTGACTACCTGTATTGGATTATTAGGGCTACCATATTTCTTAAAAATAAAGATTGCTCCTGGAAAAAATATATTTTCTTCTGCCTTGATATCTGCCTCTACTATCTGGATGTACAGCATTTTGGTCCTGATTTCACTGCACTGATCTTACCAAGTTACTAGCTTTGGATAGATGACTTTTAGATGAATTTTTGTTTTCTTTATTGTGGTTTTTCTGGGAACATGTACTATTTTAGCTTTTGCATGTAAATCTCTATCTTCCAGACCAAAATCTGATGGAGAAACTCAGAAGACTAAAGACTAATGCCCATTTTAGAACAAGACTCTTGCTGTTAGAAAACTAAAACAATTACTTTGACATTTCATCTATGGCTGTATTCATTTATAACTCAGTTTGTGTCCCTACTCAGGTAGTACCATTTCAGGCCACCTACAGTTATCACCTGCTCCATCTGCCAAATGCTTTCCAACTTTACCTTGATGCAGTGGCCTTACATGCTTTTCAAGAACTTCAAACTGTGTTCTTGGCCTCCTTAAGAATTACCTTGTCATTATTGTCAGGAAGCCCCTCTGCCCCTTGCTGTTGGCAATTATACCTGGCTTTCTCCCCTCCATATAATCATCTTACAAAACTGGACACCAGGTTTATTGCACTTCACAGATCAGGCCTGTGACTTTTTATTTACACCTTCCAGTCACTTTGAAAATACATCAGTTTTTCTACTGTGCCCAGATTTCCCCTTGAAGTGCTAGAACTTCATAGACTTTGCAGATTAACTGTTTTCCATTGATTTCCTCCATCCACAATGAGGTCTAAACATGGGAGAATAATAGCAAGGCTATTGCTCTTGAAGAGTTCCAATAAGGAAATGGCAAACTGACATCCTGCAGACAGGAGGAGATTTTATGGCCGAAAATGGTTGCTGATTGCTGAATCCAGACTGCCAAATAACTCCAGAGAAAGAAAATATCTTGATATCACCCACACATACTCTGAACAGTTTTTTGTGTGAGTAGAGTAAATCACACAAACTGATGTGTTTCTGATTACTTGCTGGGAGTTGCAGGATTCCACTGAGCTCATTGCTGTTAATGTGGCCTCTTTCTGGGCTCAAAATTTAACCAAAACTCACTTATTAATCATGTTGGAGTTTAATTTTTTTTATTACTGTTTTTAAAGATTAAGAGCCTTCAGAACCGCAAGTTTGATCATATTCACTGAGTTTTTCCTTCAATCCTTTAAGAAATAAGTTTCAATTACAATTTTAAGGTTTGCAATATTTTTCTTCTGAATATACAACAAAAGAGTGAAAATTTTAGGATTTTATAAATGATTAAGGGCTCACGTGGACTTGAGTTAGAACTTTGAAATTAGCTATATAGAATCCTTCCTGGGGGTAACTTTTTGTATTTATACCTGGAATTGATAAGGTGACTTTGAAGGTTGGTCACTAGAGGGCATCAAAAGGAAATCATTACATCAACGAATACATTAAGAAAAATGGTCATTTTTTTAATGTTGTCCAACTGATCAGATGGAGAAAGATAGGGTTGCTTTAAGGTGCTGAAGTCAGATGTTAAGTTTGGGTTTCCACATGCCCTGAAACACCTTTTGAAGAGTTGGATTTCAGACAAAGCCCTAGTGGATATGGGATGAGGAGGCTCAGAGAAAAGGATAGTGAAACAAAGAAACTGAAATGATAAAGACCATGAAAATGGGGAGTGAGGTGGACATTGCATTGCTTAATCTAGAATTCAGATCAGCTCCCCACAGAAATGTTTTATATAAAAGGAGCATCATGTACAGAAGTGAGTATATGAAATCAAGAATCTCTGTTTTTTTACCTTTGTTTCCAGTATTTTTTCTTCTGGGAGTGTAAAATAAAGATATGATTAATTAAGAGTAATAAAACAACTATACATTAACCATGGAGGGGTTTCTGTAGAAGAAAGCCCTCCATGAGAGATGGAGATTACTTGAATTTCTAGTTCACATCTGGAAAATATACATATCTTGAAACCTGCATTTGTAACCTTTATTTTATAGAAATCCATGCCTAAGATATAGGAAAGTAGTCAGGAAGTCATACAATTTTCATGATAGAATCTTGCTTTCCCTTTCTGCGCTCATTATTACAGCATTTTTGACACCTGTTAATACAGATGCTCACAAAGGTGATTTTTTAAATTTTTTGGCTTGTGTTAGTAGTTCAGCATCATGATATGGTGACTTTTTAGGGACAGGAAAAAGTAAAGGGTGAATTTGCATAGTAACAAATTAATCACATAGTTCTTCGCCTATATGCTCCTAATCAGTTACTGTATATCAGAGTTTTTAAACTGAGTTGTGAGACCCTGGGAATCACAAACAACTTAAAGAGGAGACTTACAAAATTATTTTAAGGTTGAGCAGGTTTAAACATCAAATAATACAAGTTAGCATATCTTAAATTGATACACTTCAGGGCTTTTGGAATACTGTGCCCACAATGTCCATTTGGTACAAGCTGTCTAGGAGATTGTAATGTGGAGGGCATCCGTTTGGAGAAGATAGATATGCTTACATATTGAGATTGGAATTGGTATCTCTGATTTATTCATTATTAATTTTTTATTTTTTTCCCTTTTTTAAAAAATTTGATTTATATGCCGCCCTTCTCCGGAGACTCAGGGCGGCTTACAATGCGCTAAGCAATAGCCTTCATACTTTTGTATATTTATACAAAGTCAGCTTATTGCCCCCCACAATCTGGGTCCTCATTTTACCTACCTTAGAAAGGATGGAAGACTGAGTCAACCTTGAGCCTGGTGAGATTCGAACCTGCAATAATTGCAGGCAGCTGGTGTTAATAACAGGGTGCTTTAGACCACTGTACTACCAAGGCTCTTTTGTAATTTTACAATGTGTTTTTGTGTTTCTACTTGTGTTATGTATTTATACTATATACAAATAAAGGTCAATTTATAAGGTAGAATATAAGCATATATAGTTATAAACAAAATGTGTAAGCTTCAAAGAAGAGCCCAAATAGTTACTGCACTGTGTAGATTCTTTCATCCAAGCCATTTGACATTGGGCCTTTAGGCACATATAAAAAATGAAATAAGATGTTCTTTCCATTATTAAATAAATGAAGAGTTAACAAGGAAGTTTGTTCAGACATGCATGTTCATCTAGCTTCATAATTTGGTTTCATATTTTTATCCTCACTAAAATTACAATTACATACAACCCGCAGATGAAACCACATGAAAATGTTGTTTTGGGCTAGGGGAAAATTGTCCCACGCCTTTCTTTAATTTTTCCGTGTTTGTCACTTCTGTTTAAAGACTTCTCAAGTCATACTATTTTCTTTATCACAGGGAGCGTGTGTGTGGCACAATCAGTCAAGATTCCCCGGGAACCCAAAGAAGGAGAATTTGATAAGATCATTCGGCGCCTTCTGGAAACATCCAATGCTCGAGCTGTCATCATATTTGCCAATGAAGATGATATCAAGTAAGAATTTAGAGATTAATACTTTAGGATCTGTGATGGAAAACAGTGAGACAAAGAAAGAAAATGTATAGAAGAATAGGGCACGCAGAAGGGGAGAAAGCTAGATATGAATATTGTTAATGAATAAAATGGGATATTGTCAGCATTTCTGAGGTTGGCTAGACAATAAAAGGACTAGTTGTACCCTTGATATAGGATATAATAACAGAATTTCAAAGCCTGCCAGAATTTTCCTCTGCACTCTGTCTTATACTGAATAGAATCAAGATAGGGTTATCTTGAGTTTCTTTTTCATCCTCTTCTTTCCCAGAACTAAGCTGATGCTTACTTAACAGTTCTTAAATTTCTTCTTGAAGGCTATTTCCATATTCCTTCCTCAATAACAACATATTGGGATACATTTTCCATTGTTCATCTCTGTTTCAAAATGGTATCAGTATCTTCTGTAGTTCTGTAAATTGATGTTTCTGAAGATATTTCCGATGGTTTCCTGTAGGTTAAATATGTATCCCCAACTTAGAAGAGGCCCATCCCTTGACTAACAATCAGAATAGGTCCATGCTTCTTCATTTTGGTGGTGTTGATCAAACCCTTTAGAATTGCTTAGAAGCCATAATCCTGTCCCTGGGTTCATACCAGAGGTGGGTTTCAGCAGGTTCTGACCAGTTCTGGAGAACCGGTAGCGGAAATTTTGAGTAGTTTGGAGAACCAGTAGTAAAAATTCTGACTGGCCTCGCCCCCATCTATTCTCTGACTTCCAAGTTCCAGCTGATTTGGAGAAAATGGGAATTTTGCAGTATCCTTCCCCTGGAGTGGGGTAGGAAAGGAGATTTTACAGTATCCTTCCCCTGCCATGCCCACCAAGCCATGCCATGCCCACCAAGCCACACCCACAGAACTGGTAGTAAAAAATTTTGAAACCCACCACTGGTTCATACCTCCTTGGGCTTGGATGGCATAGAAAAGATCCCTCAGAAGTTTATAAATGATTTCATGAAAAAAGGTAAATTTGAGGACGAAGTATTAATAATTATATAAAAATCTGAAGGTCTAAATTCCTGGATTTTGCTTCAGGAAACATTCCACTGAAATGCTTATGGGAAGCTTGTTCTTGGTTGTGCCATAAAAAAAAAAACACTCAAGTTCTAAGGCATTTTAAAATATGATCTATAGATTCAGAGAAATAGGATGCAAAGCAGACTGTGGCTTCTTGAAGTTTTCATCATCTAATCATTAGTTTGGAAGATTTAAAATACTTTTAGAAATTGGATATAATTTTGAAGCCTTCTTTTCAAAAACACTTTCCACAAGATTAAGGTTTTGTGAGGAAATTCTGAAGTCAGCTTCCATAGAATTTATCTTTAGTAATTAAAAAGGATACTTTTAATATTCTCTGGTAGTCATTAGAAAGCAAAATATGGCTTTTTTCCAATGAAGTAAATGTAACTATAACACAAAATGAAAAACTGAAGATACACAATCCTCTGATTTAGTTCTTTAGACCTTGCAATTCTGAGTTGCACCTCATCTTGAAACTATCTAATTTATTAATCAACAAATGTTGGCAAATATAAGTAAACTGACATTTTTAATCAGTTTACATCAAACTGTTTAGGGTTTTTGTGAAGCTCTTAAAAATATTGTATGTTATTTCCTTCCACCAAAATCAGGGGATTTACTTTGCAGCATAAATGACAAGTATCTTTAAACAGAGGTTTATAAACATTTGCCTATATGAAAATAAGCAGTAAACTGGAGAATTGCACTCTGGTGGCAATAGTTTACATGCATCTGGAAAATTCCTATTTTTCAGGCAATGGTAAACATGTACTACTGACCCAGATTTGATTTCTTAGGATTGATTACATGATTCATGCATGTATTTCTGGCTCCAAAACATAAGAGCTGTTATGATTCTCAAACCTGCATATATACTGTATTTTTTCAATCTTCTCAAATGGACATACAGGCCTATTTTCTAAATTACCTTTTATCTTGTAATTCTAAACATTATAGTTTCATAGTTACCATGATAAGCTGAAAGTTCACCCCAAACTGGTGGTCTCCCAATGTCATGGTGATGATGGGAGTATTAGTACAACTACGAGTCAGTCTGAGAAGGCTGGGAAAGGAATGGAGAGGAGACCTTTAGTATATTATATATTTCCCATCATATTAGCATTAAAGATACTTTACTGAAATCTGTGTAGTTCTCAGATCCCTGATTCTACCTAGTTTCATGGGGCTTGGCACCAGTCTCATCAATTGTAAAAGAAATTTCTCCTCTCATTTATAGCAAGTTAATTATGGCAAATCATTCAAAAATATTTGCTACCTGGCTTGAGCCACCTTTTCTGAAACAAGCTGCCAATAATCCAACTTCTATGTCTGGAGTTTTGTATCTATTTTGCCTTCCAGTCTTTTCCAAGCTCACCCACAATCTCCCATCACAATACTGTATATGGAAAAAGCTCCTTTTATTTAAGAGTGAGTAGTTTGCATCTATTGGTTAGCACAAGAGAGTTTAGGAGATGAACCAGTTGCTGCACTCATAAAACCTATGTGATTTTGTATGTGTGAGTGTGATTTTGTGTCTGTCCAAAATGCAATAGTAAATTATATGTAAATGGTGGGAAGTTCATGTATTATGTGGATATAAGGAAACAATGGAGAAGGTGCAAGTTGGGTTCTGTGCCTTAGTCCAGAGTTGTATTGCTGTATATGCTGCAAATATAGTTAGGCTGCCATTTTGTGAGGTGGGGGAGTGAGTTAGAGCTCTTCCTCAATATGACTTTCTCTTTCTTTCTAGGCTGGGATTGCATCCTGCATAATTTCTTTGTGACTTATATATATATATATATATATATAGCTATTTCCCCTGTTGCCTTTATTTGCCCAGATTTTTTTTTATTTAAAACATCATAGACTCAATGTAAAGCAATAAAGAGCCGTGTTAATTCAGGAAATAAAAATAAATCTTAAAATCCATAGCTGGACAGTAACTTTATTTCTTTGTTTATTTAGGTGTCTTGCATGAATGACTTTAAGTGGCTTACAACCAATGCCCTGCAAAAGGGAATGATTTTAATCTGCTTCCTAAAGCATAAAAAAGTAGAAGCCAGCCTCATTTCAGGAAATGAAATGTTACCAAATGCTACTGTTGAGAATATCATTCTCCAGGTTTCCCCTTCCAGTGTCTAGAGATAAATGTCCTGTCTTGGTTAGATTGTATAATTGAACAAATTCTACCCAGAGAAGGTGCTGCCAAATATAACAAGGGCCCAAGTTGCATATAGCTTTACTGTATGGGTTATAATCAGCATCTTGAACTGAACCCAGAAGACTATTGGCAACTGGATCTGCTTTTATAAAATATGTGTTATTCTGATGAACTCTGAGTAGGCCTGACCATCAGGCAAATAGTTATGTTCTGTGCCAGCAGTTATTGCAGTAGTTATTAAGATCAACCAAAATGAGAAGCGTATCTGGTTCCGTTTCCAATTTAGTGAGTCATTGCTTGTTAATTTTATTCTTCTCACATTCCAGCATTCCCTCAACTGTGAAGTTAAATAGATAGCCTTGGACAAATCTCTCATTCCCACCCCCACAATTTTGGTCACATGAGTATAGGAACATATGTATCACTCTGAGCTGCTGACAATGAAATGCAGTCCAATATAATAAATGCCTGATTCCCATGATAATTCACAGCCTATTTGCTGTGGCTGAATCTCTAATCACTTGTCATCAGGTATACCATCCAGGAATCATTCCTGAGAAAGGGAGCAAAACTTTAGGACTATCATTGATGCCACATGTTTGGGTTGTTCAGTTCTACAACGCTTTTTGTTGTGCAATTTAGTGTACACCAATTTAACAATGCCAAGAACAATATCTCCTTTTGGCAGCTGTTGAGGCCTGTTCATAGGATCAGTTAAACTTCTATGAAATCCGATCATCTAAACCAGGGGTGTCAAACTCAATTTCATTGAGAGCCTCATCAGGATTGTGTTTGACCTCAGGGGGCTGGGGTAGGCATAGCCAGGGTGGGCATGCCAGCTCGACATCACTTGTGTTGGGGGCACCTGTGGGGGCCCAAGCACTCTGCCAGTGAAAACAGGCTCCCGAGCTCTGTCTCCAGCTGCCACAGCCTCCTGCAACCCTCTGCCAGCGAAAACAGAACTTGGGCCCTCCCAAGCTCCTTTTTCGCTGGCAGAAGCACAATGGGCCGATCCTTTGTTGTTTCCAGGGTGGCCCCGCGGGCCAGATCTAAGCACCCGCAGGCCAGATCCAGCCCCTGGGCCTTGAGTTTGAAACCCCTGATCTAAACTTACTGATGGATTAAAATAAAGTAGTAATGAAATTTTCCTACATCTCAGGAGATTGAGACATCATTCTGTATACCAAGATGCATGTGAATATTCATAGTTAATGCTGCTCAGTGCCAGCCCCTCTAGGTAGATCAGGTCAGAAAATCAACTTCACGCGAAGGCTAAAACTGCTTTTATTAAAACTGGCTATAATAATAGAATCCTTGTAAGTCTGATTGTGCTGTACTTGCTCCCCTACTCATACTCCAGTGAATCAGGGAGGCATCTGCCTGAATCATTTCCAAATATTGTCTTGCCACTCAGGACTTTAGAAGTGTTTAAGCACCTTTTGCCCAGGTAACCATTCTTGCATACAGTATTTCCATAATTTTTCTTGCTCTCTACACCAATGACCATAATAAGGTTACTAATATTCACATTTTGAGAAAATGTACTTTCGCGTACATATTTTGAAAGCAAATACATTGCATATCTTTAAAAATATGCATTTGTAAATGGGTGAAAGTGCCTATTTAATAAGTGTGAATACATTTGAAAAGTTTTGGCATATGATGCTCAACATTGCTATTGACCATATAGGCTAGTGTTGATGGGAGATAAAGTTAAAAATATCTGGGGGCCACCAGATTTCAGAATAACAGAATAATAGAGTTGGAAGGGACCTTGAAGGTCTTCTAGTCCAACCTGCTGCTCAGGTAGGAGACCCTATATCATTCTGGACCAAATGGCTGTCCAATCTCTTCTTGAAAACCTCCAGTGATGGAGCACCCACAACTTCCAAAGGCAAGCCATTCCATTGATTTATTGTTTTCACTGTTAGGAAATTTATCCTTAGTTCTAGGTTGCTTCTCTCTTTGATTATTTTCCATCCATTGCTTCTTGTCCTGCCCTCAGGTGCTTTGGAGAATAGGTTGACCCTCCTCTTCTTTGTGGCAGCCTCTTAGATATTGGAATATTGCTATCATATCACCCATAGTCCTTCTTTTCATTAAAGTAGACATACCCAATTCCCGCAACCGTTCTTTGTATGTTTTAGCTTCCAGTCCCCTGATCATATTTGCCATCTTCCCTGTACTCTTTTTAGAGTCTCAACATCTTTTTTCTTATCAGTGTGATATTCATTTGATCATATGGATGCACATTGATTACCTAATTTTGCCTTTAGTCTCTGTTAGTCTTCCCAAACTTCTCCAAATTATTTGGGGCAACATTTCCAAGAATTTCTAGTTATCGTGGCTAATGATGGATATTAATTCTAGAATTTGCTAATTGCAGGATAATCTATAAACCTGTGACTTTAGGAATCTCAGTACTTACTGTAACACATACATTTAATCTTTTTATAAAAAAATAATTTATTTTCCTCTGAGACCAAATTCGTTCCTTCACATTATTATAGTGCTGAGTATTTTACCATAACTTTCATCAGTGTATTAGTTATTTTCAGATAAGCTTAATTTTTTAAACTTAAAAAGTATACTTACAGTGGGAGAGATGGTCCAGAGGAATTTGAGTGACCTTTAAAAAACCTAGGAAAATGTTGCTTGTTTGAATGTAGGCTTCATGAAATTAACACAAACAGCTCCACTCAATAGATTAATTGAATAGTAATTGTTTGCAAATTGAGTATGAGCCAGCAGTGTGACATGGGGAGTGGGGGGGAGAAGGCAAAGAGAATTTAGGCTTCGTCCACAAAGGATGAGAAGGAATTTTTCTAGTGAATTCTGTTTTGGCCAGATCCGTCCTCCACTATTCTCCAGATTTAGGCACCATACTTTACGAAGGACTCAATGAAATTGGGACAAATTCAAAGGGAATAAAGAGAATTTTGAGGATAAGAACTAAAAAGAAATGAAGGAGTATGTGATGAGGATGCTGAGGAAATACAATAGCACTGTTTGAATATCTGAAAGGATGTCACAGAGAAAAAAACCCCAAGACCTGATTGCTAGCATTCCTGAGTACATTCCATAAATAAAAATAATGTTATTTAAGTTATAGGAATGCAGATATGCACAATTTAAGAAACTTCCTATCAATAAGAGTAATTTGGCAAACGAATCTAATTACTTAGTAAGGTGCTAGTTCCCCATTATTGGTTATGTTTAAATAGCATTTGGGCCACTATCTGTCTGAGAGTCTTTATTTAGATTCCTATACTGATGGTTACATTTTACGATATAAACTGCCTCTTCCAGTTCTTTGAAATTGTGATTCTATTGTTCTAATAAGGGAATCACTACACATAGTTTATGGTAATTCTTAAATTGTATATAATTCTTGGGCTGTTACAGGTGTTTTCACTTTTAATTTGTCCATTAGTTCCATGTCTAGCTACTAGATGATGGTCCTTATCCTTGAACATTTCAGTTCAATTTGTTCCACTGCTCTATTAAATGACCTTGAGAAATTATCTTTCTCTTCTTTGCCTTTCTCTTTCTCATAATGATGACAATAAAAGTTTTTCAGGCTGTGCAACAGCTATTATTAAGTGTTGCCACAGAACACAATGGCATTTTGAGGTCTTGAGATAGATAGGACTGTGGTATAAAAATGAAACATGGTGGAAAGCTCACTCTCAAAATGACAAACAACTAGAGAGGATCCAGTAATCATTTTACTATTTCTAAAGCTAGAAAGTAGCAGGAAGTCATTGGTCTCTTGAAGAAGAACAAGGGTTCCAGGGTTACATAGATCTTATATAGAATATTGATCAAAGATATTTTAAGCATATCCACATTATGTAGAGACCCCAGAGAATTAGTTTACAACTGATAAGGATGCAAGATAAGAAAGAAGACACAGTATTATTCAACGTGCAAAGACTTTACAGTAACATTCTTTGAAATACAGCATAGCAGCTTTGATATATGGGAGGTGCCAAGACTTTAATTGTTATTCTAACAAGCTGATCCCGTACTTAACTGCAGAAAAGAGAAGAGATAAGGAAGCAGTCACTGCAACATCCTTGAATCTGTTACATTTCACCAAAGACATAAATTCTATGGGTATTTGGAGTCCTTGGCAGAACATTGACACAACTATAAAATATCCTCAACTAAATAAACGTCCAAAAAATACATTGCAAAGAATTGCATACGGTATTATAAAGTTAGCTACTGCTTTAATAAGGATAACAGCTTTTTTTGTTTTTGTTTCAATTCTATTTCATTCCTCCGTAGGGTAAACTTGACTTTGATGCTAATTTGCTCCATGCTATTTGCTATCATTGCATGCTGTTTACTGTCATCTGTCTTTCTTATCATGATCACTACTGTGTTTTCTGCTTCCTCCTTTCAAAAGCACTTGCTGTTTCTCTATGGCTCCAGGGGCTACCTGTCATTCAGTTTTGTTACCTCTACTCTCTTAATCACTTTTTAATCAAGCTTGTTATTGACAAAGCATCCATTGATCCACTGGACACCCTTTTCATTTATTTTCCTGCTAAGGGCTTATTTAAAACCAGCCAAATATACTTGCTCTTCACTTTGGTGGCTCTAAACTGTGTAGTGAGTTCATCCCTGTTTGTTTTAGTCGTAACTCTGCCTTCCAAGTGTACTCCTGGTTGCTTAGGATAGAGACTCTCAAAGATTTTTTTTTTGGAGGCAGGAGAAGTTCTTAACATTCAGAGAATGAAGAATGTTGCAGATCTCCAGGCACATTTTGACATCTGCTTATTTAGTGAGCAAATAACACAGTTGTAAGTCATCTTATTCCAGTAATGTTAAAATGAATTATGGAATCATATGTCTGGTTGATTTAAAAAAGAAAAAGAAAAAGAAAAAAGAAAAATGGTCATTGATCAAATAATATAAAATCATCAATCAGCCTTGACTATATAATGATCCATTTTGCTAGAACATTCCTGAGGCAGCCACAATCCCTCTGGCCACTCTTGAGAAGGGGAAGGACTACCAAATTGCTTCTGCTTATATACTTAATGAGAATATATGGAATCTCTTCTTCCGACTCTTTTTCTTATCAGGGTAATATCTAAATTTATCGTGTTGCTTTGAAGAGAGAGAAACCCCCAAAGATACTGTATTAACATGTTTTAAAATCACAGAGTTGCACATACTGCTATGCTAAAAATGTCTGCTGCATTTTTTCAATTTTATTGGAAGGAAAATAAATGGCTTTTGATTCTCTCAGACATATCCCCCCCCCCCCACAATAAGGAGGTTGTGTGGATGTTTTATAAGGGTTTATATCATTTCTCCCAACACCTTTCTCCAGCAGCCTTCCTGTCTTCCCACGTTTTTATTCAAGTTCATAGAAAGACAATATACTGCAGCTCCTCCCACAGAGGAAATTTACCGGTATATCAACAACTGTATTCTGTCACTTTGCCAAAAAAAAGTTCAAAATGCTACTCATATAAATGCTAAAGGCTTTCTAAAGCTTCTTTTTTTTTTAATAAAAAGTTTTTATTGGTTAAGAATATACAATATTATAGTTTACAATATGTTGAATTTTCAATATCTTTATATAAAGATATTTCAGTTATTATTTTCTTTTTTTAATTTCTCACACAACAGACATTATTATCTTAAATCAAAACAAACAACCAGGTTATATAAAAATTATATAAACAAAAAAAAGAGTGTTATACAAAATACAATAAAAGAAGAGAGAGAAAAAAAAATGTCAATTAAAAAAACCTTAAACAATAGATTCCCCTCCTTTCTTCATTTCCTAGTTCTGGCTCTTAAAACCATGGTCTGGCCTCCCTCCCCCTCCCGGGCCGCAACAGCTCCGTCCGCCTCCGCTCCTTGATCATCTAATACTTCCCCCTCTTCGGCTCCTGTATCTTCTCCACCTAGGAAGGATTTATGTTGGTCAAAAAAAGCCTTAGCTTCTGTTACATTATTAATTTTCTTCTTACTGTCCTCCCAAAAAATCATCAAACCCTCCAGAATCAACCACCTAAAACCTACTCCCTTGAGGTACAGCTTATTTGATAAAAAATAATATTTTCTTAATTCTCGTACCTGTCTGGGAATCTGCTTCAGGATGGTGATCTCCTTGCCCCTGTACACCAGCGCCCCCAGTCTTTGTTTTCTCAATATCTCATCTCTCAGTTCCCTTCTCACAAATTTAATATGAATCTCTCTTGGTAAATTATGTAAAATTGCAAATTGTGAGTTTACTCTGTACACCAAGTCCACATCCCTTCCAATAGACTCCAAATCTCTTTCTAAAAATTCACCCAACATTTTAACCATCACTTCTCTCAAATTTTCCTGGTCAAGTTGTTCCACGTTTTGGAACCTGAGAAAATAAGACATCTTATCCAATTGTAAGGTTAACATTGCATTTCCTCTCCCATCCTCCACCTTCTGGAGTGCCCGTACCTCCCCCTCCAGACCCCCCATCTTCTTCTTGTTTTGCTCTGCCAGCTGTTGAACATCATTTAAATCTTTTTTCATAAGTGTCATTTCAGATTTAATTTCAGATAATCCTTTTTGGACGTCATCTAACTTGTCCAACTTCTGGTCCAATATCGCCAGTCTTTCCAAAATTTTCCCCATGTCAGTTGCTGCTGATTTGTGGCCCTTAGCCATCTTAGATCAGTAGAAGATGAGAAATCAAAGGGCAAACCTCCAGAGAAGAAAGAGGGATTAGCAATCAAAGTAATTTTTCAACTGTCCACCAGTGGGCGCTCACAGGAGCAACGAGTCCGAAGTATAGAGTAGGTCAAACAGGAAGCCAGAGGAGAATGTTGTCTTCAATCATAAATAAAGAAGCAGGAAGTCAGACTGCCGCCATTGCCTGCCGGGGAGAGGGGCCACCAGACCTCTCCAAGAAACTCTGCCACAGCCATCCTCCAAGGAAAAGTCAGAAAGGTAAGGGGTTTCACCCCATCTCCTTCCCCCTAGTTCTCTGCCACGGCACCTTTCCAGCTACAAGGGGGGGGGAAACTCCAACCCCCCCCTCTCGCCTCCAGGATGCCTGCTCCACTCTCCAATCAGTCAGTACAGTCCGTTGTGCCTTCTTAGGTAGCACCGGTCCCCTTAGGCGCTGTGGCGCCTCTGCGGCCTCGAAAAAAAGCCGCCGATCGCCTCCCACCCCCTCTGGAGCCTCGGGCGCGCCAGCATCGGCCTCCCGGCCCCTGGAAGTGAGGCAGGGGACCCCTGGCGAGTCGCCCTCAAACGGCAAACGCCCCAATAATGGGGCGCTTGGCCCAAAGGGCCTCCAGATGGGGGGGATCAGACTCTGGGGCCAGAGCTAGCCCGATCAGAGTCTGTCGCCAGCGGAACCGGAAGCGGAAGTCCCTCTAAAGCTTCTTGAGAATGAGGTAGAAAAATGGGACAATTTTTGCAAAGGCTGAAAACTTTTTGGAAACTTAAAGAAAGCCTTTAGCATAACATTTTCACTGAAGTTATCTTGGCTCTTGTTACTGAGCTCTGATATAATTTCTGCCTAATTTTTCACTGCTTAAAATTATGTGGCTCAAAGATGACAATAATATAATAGGCAAAGTATCTTTGTACCTCTTCCCTCTCTCATTTTCAAGGAGTTTTTGATAGCTTATGTTAATGATTTTATTACAAAAGCAGTAATGCTAAATTGTGAAATCCTGAAGTAAGGCTGCAATCCTGTATAATAGTTAAGTTCCATTGAACTATACAGTGGTTTCCAGTGATCTGGGAGAAACATTTCCTCTTCTAAACTTTCCAAATCTAATCTCAGTTCTTTGGAACAAATCTTGGCCGCATGGAGATTGATGAAAGTTGGAGAAGAAAGATACCCTATTATAAAGTTATGATGGATTTCACCTACAAGGTCCGGTATAAACCTCACTGAACTAAGTATGTGTCATAATTTTGGTGAATACTTGCACAGGATTATGTCCCAAGGTGGAAGAGCTGCAATTCAAATGTAGAGCAGATGCTTTCATGTAGAAGATCTCAGATCCAGTTGCAGCCTCTCCAGTCTGCTGTGTCCCTGTCCAACAGACTGGAAGTTTGGATTCTGTTAGATTCCAAAACAATGATCACTATATGAGTAGGTAAGCCTTTATTCCAAGGCAGAATAAGAAAGTAGCATAATAGCAAATTAACAGCTTAGGGCTGGGGTATCTACGAGACTGCCTGCTGCCACCAATAGCCTCCCACTGGCCAATTCGCTCGCACAGAGAGGGCCTCCTCAGGGTGCCGTCCACCAGACAATGTTGGCTGGTGACCCCCAGGGGGAGAGCCTTCTCTGTGGCGGCATCCGCCCTTTGGAATGACCTATCCCCAGAGATTCGTACGATATCAGACCTCTGGACTTTTCGCTGAGCCCTGAAAACACATTTTTTCCATCTAGCCGGGCTGGTTTGAGCCCATTTGTTTTGGTTATAATTGGAATTTGGTTTTAAATGGGTTTTCTAAATTGGGCCGAAACTATTTAATTATTTTAAATTGTCTTTTAAATTTTGTATGTTCTGTTTTATTCTGGCTGTTCACCGCCCTGAATCCTGCTAGGAGAAGGGTGGTATACAAATTTAATAAATAAACAAACAAATAAACAAATAAACAAACAAACAAACAAACAAACAAACAAACAAACAAAAAACAAACAAATAAGAGACAGTTGTCACAGAATAGCCAAGAATATAAATAACACAAGACAAGGAGCAAAGACTGTTCAAGAGTAGAAATATGCAAAGAAAAGAAGACCTTACACCCTTCTGCTAATCATGGAATCCCAAAGAGATGATGGTGGGTGGATCACTTCAAAGCCAGAAAATATTCAGCATTCTCCTGTTTAATTCTGTTCCATTCCATGTGGGAGGGGGTATTGACTAGCATATATAGGTCTGAATCATCATTACTCACACTCTTTTTTAATTGCCTCATTTCACTGGAATTTGCGAAGGGCAAAGTTCATCTTCTCTTGTACTTGAAAACCTTTGTTTAATTCTACCATAATTGAGACAATCAAGGTTAAGGAGTAGTTTGGTAGTTAAGGCATCAGCCTAGAAACCAGGAGATCATGAGCTCTAGTCCTGCCTTAGACATGAAGCCATCTGGTGATCCTGTCGCTCTCTCTCTCTCTCTCAGTTCTAGGATGCAGGCAATGGCAAACCACTACTGAAATCTTGCCAAGAAAACTGCAAAGACTTATCCAGGCACTTGCCAGGAGACAAGACTGACTGGAAGGCACTATAACAATATTAATAATAAATGGCAATGAGACCATCTCAAAGTTAACAAGTATCTGTTTCTCAAAATCTTTAGATTGGAAATGAGATACTCACCAAGGACATGGCAAAATAAAATAATCCAAGTATACTCTTTAGTGACTAAAATAAATGTTTAATTCTGCATTACAGGTAGCCCTTATTTAATGACCATAATGAACCCAGAATTTCCATCATAAGTCCTTGTGATTGTTAAGCAGGTCACCACATGACCTGACTTGATTTTACAACCATTGTAAAGTGAATCACCATGATTGTTAAGTGGATCATGTGATTGTTAAATGAGACATATGATCATTAAGTGACTCCATTCTCCCAGAGGAAAATAGCAAAAAATGCTACAAATCGTGGCCATGTAGCCAAGAGACACTAACTAGCTGCCATGCTATATGTGACTATGGGAAGGGAGTGATCAGTATCTTTTGGGGGGTTCATTGTAACTGAGCAGTCATCAAATGAAGACTATCTGTACATCCTCAATCATTACAAGGAATAAAATTCTAGGTACCAAGCAAAAGAATTGCATATCACTTATTCAGTTCCTCCTCTATTCAAATCCTTCCAAATCCTGGTGAAACAACTAGCACATTACCTATGGTGCAGTAGAGTTCCCATTAATCTGACAGATAGTTCCCAGTTATAAATACAAACATTTGACTGGATGTGAAGTAGTTTCCTATCTTCCTGTACCCAAAATCTTTTAAACAGCTTTTTGGTCATGATGGAGCCATAAACTGTTATTGGTAACAGTAAAAACAGTAAAAATTCAATTAATAAATCTCTGGACATTAGAGAGGAGATATGACTCTCTTTTTTCAATTTTCAGAAGGCTTTTATTTATTTATTTAGGAAATTTATATTGTCGCCTATTCGCATAGGGCGACTTGAGGCAGCTTACAAGAATATAAAAACCTCATATAAAAAACAATAAAACTAATAAAAGAGAGATGTCAGGTTCCGATGTTATCTCAAATAAATTTCATTCTCAATCATATAAAAAATTAATAATATAATATAATATAATATAATATAATATAATATAATATAATATAATATAATAACCCTCCACCCCCTGCCCTGGCAACAACACATCACACAAGCCATTTAATGGGTTCAATCCAGGGGTGAAATGCTCCCGGTTCGGACCGGATCGCCTGATCCAGTAGCAATGGTGGCGGGTGGTTCGGAGAACCAGTAGCAAAAATCCCTGTGCCCCCCCCCCCCCCATGCCCAGCTAGGCGGCACAATCATCAGAGGTTTTTTTTTTTTACTTTTAAAAAGTAAAAAAGAGGTTGTTTTTCTACAACCTCTTCGGCTGAAAAAAATGCTTTTAAAAGTAAAAAAAAAGCCTCTGATGATCGCGTGGCTCAGCTGGGATCATCAGAGGCTTTTAAAAGCATTTTTTCAGCTGAAGAGGTTGTAAAAAAAGGCTTTTAAAAGAAAAAAAATTGGCCACACCCACCCAGTGACATTACCCCTATATTTCACCACTGGTTCAATCCCATTCTGGGTTCCCCAGGCCCACTGGCAGAACCAGGTCTTCAGTGCCTTCCGGAAGAGTGTTAGAGTGGAGGCCATTCTAATCTCTGGGGGAATGATGTTCCAGATAGAGGGAGCCACCGTGGAGAAGGCCCTTCTTCTGGGTGCCCCCCTAGGAGATGGGACCCACAACATTCCTTGCCTCCCCACTCTGGTGAGTCAGGTAGATGTAACTGGCAAGAGACGGTCCCTCAGATAATTTATTTTTTATTTATTTTGATTTTTATACCGCCATTCTCCAGCAGGACTCAGGGCGGTGAACAGCCAAAGTAAAAACACAGTATACAAAAATTAAGACAGTTTAAAAGATATTAGACATTTTGGCCCACAATTTAAAAACAACCCAGTTAAAATTTCAAATTAAAAACCAATGTTTGGGATAATAGTCTCAGCCATTATATCCATCTGGATTACTATACTGAAAGTTTTGAGAATGGGAGATACTATTATTTGGAGACAGTTTCTGCTTAAACTACACTCTGGTATATGGTCCCTCCATTTGATCTCCATTCCTTTTTAATATCTGAATATCTCCAAATATGGAGGTTTGGAGCAGGATGTCAGTACATAGATGTATCCAGATCTATTTCTCTGAAACAACTTCAGATAATAAAGTGGTTCTCTTGAATAACTACCTGAAGTTGATAATGAATTGAACTTGGTGGGTTCATATATTGAATTTGGAATCAAACAAGCTGAAGATGTTCTTTGTGAGGGTCCATAATTCCAGAGTCAGGGTAGATTTTGTTCCGAATAGAATTATACTTTTACAAAGGAGCAGATATACAGTTTTAGAGTATTTCTCAATTTTCATCTCTCTCCAATCTGTCTCCAAGTGAGGCAGCAGCTAGAGATACTTTTCATTGGCTTCAAGTGACATGCCAACTCCTTTCCTTCCTGGAAGAAAATGATCTTAAAACAGTCATGCATATTCTGGTAATCTAAGCTTAAACAATTATGGGACTGCCCGGTATGTCTAGTCCAGAAATTTGAGTTGGCACAGAATTCAGCTGCCAGGTTATCCTTTGGAAAATCACATTACACTTGTGCTAAAAGCATTGTAGAATCAATCACTTTGTTTCAGATGAAATTCAAAGTGTTGATTATTATATTTAAAATCATCTATGACTTGGGTTCAAAACACAGGACAACACCTCTTGGATTACCCCTCCCTACTTGTTGAAAGCATCTGAGGAAGTTAAATTAAAGCTGCTTTAGGCAACCAGGGATCACATATTGTTTGTAGTTACCCAAATTCTTTAGAATTAACTCTCTATTGAATTGTGGAGCTTAAGTCACTTTTTAAAAAGTCCTATGACATGGTTTGAATTGTTTATTTTGTTTACACTATTTTTTTATTTTGTTTTTGTTTACATTATTATTCTAGCAGAGTTTTTATTTTAGGTTTTAAGTTTTTACTATAAGTTGTTGAGACTTCAGTAATTGTCAGTATAATAATTTTAATAAATAATAACTAAATAAAATTTCTCCCAGCTATTGCAATGAAATCAAGAGCTCGTGTTTAGTTTACTAGTTACTGGGCTTGGCAGCAATTTCAGAAATTGGAATAGGTTGTGTAGACTAAATTAAAAATGGGATTATCTGGTGAAGCAGAATGGAACAGGCAATCAGTTTTCCCCTAGAGAACATTATACCATCATTTCAGGTGATATTGGAACAAAGATGCTAGGTAAAATAGTGAAATTACATTTTACTTCAATCCTGTAAATTCTCCTAAATCCTTATGCCATACCTCCCAGAGTTTAGTTATAAATAGAATGTATATTATGGAGTCTAAAAGAGTTGTAGAACATCAAATTGCTGCTAAATACATGGCCTCACTAACTCCTGTATATTTGATCCTGATTGTCCAGCATTCATTGACTCTTTAAATGCACACCCCATATTTTCAAGAAATGTAAAATAAATTGCTCACTGGATAATCAATCTGATTGGGTTATGCTTGCTTTGAAGGTGAAGGTGCTTTGAAGGTTGAAGGAGAATCCAGATTTGGATTTCTATGTCTATCCATAGATTTAATGTGCAGAGAAATAAATATGGCAAATAGCACTTAGTGCTGTGAAAATTGGTAACTGAATAGGTTACTTCTGGATATGACTGGACATGCCAAGTTAATTTTATTTGCAATTCATATAGTGAACACAATGTGGGTGCTTCCTGTCTTGCCAATTTGACACAGTGCCTGCATCAGTTTAAATATAAAATCCCTGATGTTCACATAAGCTGTTTTTTGCTTTTGTCTCTCCAGGAATGTGTTGATGGCAGCAAAGCGAGCCAATCAGACTGGGCACTTCATCTGGATGGGTTCTGACAGCTGGGGTTCCAAAATTGCCCCTGTGAGAGATGTGGAAGAGGTTGCAGAAGGATCTGTCACCATCTTGCCCAAGAGGGCATCTGTTAGAGGTAAGCCTAGACATTTTCAAGAGCTTTAGCTTGTTCTTTGAAATTGGTAAGTGTATAAAAATAAAAATCTGTTATCATTATTCTTAGCTTGTAACATTCATTCAGATGTCATCCATGCTTTTTGATGATTATGGAAAGAAGCTTATTTTGATTTGGGGTACCCTAAAGGCCTTATTCCTTGAATGTCCATGATTTTCCTTGAATTTTGCTCTGCTGAAACTTATATCTAAGCAACTGCTTGTTTAGCAACAAGTGATGTATGTCTTACTTATGATCAAACTGCTGGCTGAAAAGGTGTCTCAGTCTGTTGAAAAATGACAATAGGTGTTCTGAGATAAAGTGGATAGTTTCATGCTTATGAAGCCTATATTGCTTTATATTAAAACTCCAGTATCATCAGCCATGTGTGGCCGAAGCAGTGGCTCAGGAGTTAGTCTCACATTTAGGGAGTAGCAAGCTTCTGAGTATATACTTAGCCCATCAAAACTAAAATTATAATCCTTTTATACAAAAAATGCAAAACCAACTCATCTCCCACCCTCCAGCATTCTTTATTCCAGCAACCAAATTCCATTTTAGTTGCTGTGACTATTAAACAATTGGGAGTCAGAAAACCTAGTGATCTAGTTCAAGAAAAGGCATGTATGGCCCTCCAGATGTTGTTAAATTTCAGCGCTGATCATTATGGTAAATGAAGAATGATACGATCTGTAGTCCAGCAGCATCTGGAGGACCACAGGTTGCCCACTTTTCATGCCAGTAGATAGTGATCTACCGTATACTTTCTTCCTCCCACAGAGATATGGTTTATAACATGGAGCAAATTTCTGGTTTATGGGATCACACACTGATGCTTAATTGTGGTAACATTTATACATGCTGTAGATAATCATAACAATGTACCATCTGGAAGATTCTTTCTGAAATGCTCAGTAATTGTTATGATCATTGAGAGTGATATATCCCAGCTGAAATGGACAAAAGGATATTAAATGGGGGCTATACTAAAGTTGCCGCATACAGGTTGTAAAAATCCAGACAACCATGCCATGGCAAGAAAGAGGAAAGCCTAACCCTTTGCTGTCACCTAATGGTCATTCAGAGCTTTATAGCCAGATGTTAAGATACCATAAGTTAAGATTTCTCAACTTTGCAAAATAGCAACAGTACTCAATTGAACGATTTCTTTTGTGTTACCATTGGACAAGAAATGAATGTACCTTACTAGGTTTTCCTTGATTCATTTCCAGGTGTCATTTTGAAAACTGAAGGCAGTTTGCTTGGCTTGATACTTTGAGTGAACAGCATTTTCTTACAAATAACAGATTAAGATCCTTCTTCTCCAGTATGAGAAACAATTATGAAATCAGAGATACATTTGTCAGTATACTTTGTTAGTGTACTTTCTTGATTTTGATTTGCATTGTAATGTAATTTTTATCATTTCTCTTACCACATACCAATATCTTTTTGATTTATTTTTGAATGGTTAGAAACTTAAAATAATGGATAACAATGTTCACCCTTACTTTACTATACATCTTACTGTAAAATATCTGTGTATACTTCTACATCAATCCAAATATCAAAACTATATTGCTACCAAGGACACTAGTACAGAAGCCGGAATCATTTGCAAAAGAAGATGAACTCAATTATTGATGGCCGATTTCATGGATCACAAATATCCAGTAATATTTTGTCACATGTCAGTTATAACTCTCTGCAGAAACCAGACTTTTATTTGTTTCTACAGTGTTAAAAACCACACTCATAAAATACAAAACAATTTAACCACAGCAACTTATACAGTTTTATTGACTTTTTTGACGTCTTGGCAGACTTTAACAGATAAATATCTTGTAAAATAAATAGACATGAGAGTATAATAAAAGTTCGTTTCAAAGTTACATTCTACAACAGAAATAATAACATAGAGAGAGACCATTGGATTGTATGTGACTCATAGATCCTGTGTGCCTCTGCTAAGGAAAGAAAGGAGGCAGAAAACCATTTGTAACTTTAGTAATACTGAAAGACCAAGTTTAATTGCCTGAAGCAATATTTTAGAAAAATATTGTGATCTTTTTCTAAGTTGTTCAAAACCTACAGTTGGAGAACTCATGTGCTAAACCCGATCAGGATTATTCCCATGCATTTGAGATGATGGTATCAAGATATTTTAAAAAGTCTTCCACTAAGAGCAAGTAACTCTGATGTACTCTCTAAGAAGACTGTTAAGCATACTTGTTTTCAGCTTTAGGATGAAACATCCCCAGCTGATCAATATTGCAAAGCAAGGAGAACTCAACCTGAGCTTCTTTAGCATGCTTTAGCAAGCAATTGACTCTGCCAGGTCTTATGGGATGGGGAGAAATAGTTGGAGAAAGTAGTAAATATCTAGGCCCCAAAGCTATGAAAAGCTTTATAGATTACCATCAGCATTTTGAATTGAACCTGGAAACAGGTTCACAAAATAGAAGTGTCACATAGGTGAACTGAGGTGCATTCATAACTACTTTCGCCACCATATTCTGGTCCACATATAATTTTGGAATGGTTTTCAAGTACAGCTGCATGTAGACTGGGTTACAATAGTCCAAACTAAAGGTAGCTATAAGACAATTCCCCAATTGAGAGAAAAATACAGTTGACACAAGATAAATCAAATCAAAGGCCCTCCTAAACATGGCTGACACTTCCCCTTTGAGCCTAGAAACAAAAGTTTCATTATTTTTTTCTAGCTGTCTTTCCATTAGTCCCAAAGACAAGCTTCTGGTTTCAACAGTACTTTACTCTATAATCTTCTGAATTATTGTATGCATTTGTATTCAAAATTTTCTGGCTGTTTTACATGTCCATCAAAGATGATCAAATGTCCCTTCCTGTCATTCACATTTAAGGTTAAATGTGAAGACATTAAATGTTCTCTTTGTTAAAGTTTTTTGCAAAAAATTCTTGAATTTTTAAATCCGTAAAGTCTCTTTTGATTTTTATAATCCTGAAAAAAGGTTTAATTAACCAAAAGGAATCTTATCTTTGCTGCAAAGGAAATTCCTCTATATTTACAGATTAATTATTTCACAAAGTGATTAAGAAATGAGGATGGCAGGCTTATTTTCCATATAGGTTATACTGCAGTTATGAATGTAGGTGGAATCCCAGGACTTCTGGCTGCTCAACTCCCAAGTTGACTGCAAAAACTTTCATTTCTGCAGTTTATTTACGAGGAGTCGCCACCCAGAGTACAAGTGGGTTATCTCAGCATCTGTCTTTCATCCGAAAAGATTTTGCAGGTTAGCATCTATGTTCCAGTCTGAGATCTCTCTTGCAGTCTCTCTCTGGTCTTTCAGAGATGTAAATACATCATATTTCCTCAACGTTAGGCTCAATAATTGCATACAATTCTTAAGTGATTACATCTTAGTTTTTTATGATCAAAATGGAGATCTTTATCTGGAGTAGTACTTAAGATGTTGAAATCAGACAGAAGAAAACCTGAATACAAACCTGTATTCAACCATAAAGCTCACAGGGTTACTTGGGTCAGTTATTGTCAGGTGTGAAAGACCAGGTCCACACGTGAAAGTTCAATTAAGCTGATTTATTGCTAAAAACCCATGCCCAGGAATCTTCTTAACTAACAGTCATAACCTGGTTAGAGTTAGATAAAGGTCAACAGCACTCAAAGGGGATTAGACTTAGTTCATTTGTGGTTACAAAGGGATTCTAGGCTGATCCCTCTTTTCACTCTTCCCCCAGGATTTGCCATGTATCTTTTATAAAACTCGGCTCACACACTGTTAAGACAAAAAAATATTAAGATATCAGCCAGACTGAGAGTTTTTAAAAAATAGTGAAATATGCCTGCAATAAAAAAAAAATATTCAATCCATGATTATACAACTTTTTTTTTAAAGAAGGGAAAAATTATTTATGGTGGTAGTGGGGAGAATCCAGAAAAATGGGCACTTTAACAGTGCTTATTTTGAAACTGCTATAAATTTAAAAAGCAAGTATATGGATTTAAATCAAACTTCCATCATCCTCATATTCATGTGCAAATAAATGGCATGGTCTGAAGTCAGTTGTCCATTAAGCAAAGAATAATCAGCAGCCTGGAAAACATATATATATTTTGAAAGGAAAACTAATGAATGCAATGGATATGTGCCCATGCTGCTCTAAGCCAATAGCAAAAGTTTAATTTTAATTATGCTAAACACGAACTAATTTCTTTAGTGTAAAATGACTATCAGAGGGGGGTTGAAATACATACACTAAGTATGGTGGCTTTATGACTCTCTCCCTAAGGCATAGCCTTATTAATTGAATGAAGTCTTTTTAATGGGCTTATGGTACTCAACAGTTCTTTCCTTTCTAATGAATGACCCTTCAAGAAATGTAACTGTGGCTGTGAGCTAAATCTGGCATTGTTAGACTCTTGATGCTGTCTAGATAAGTAGATTAAATATATACTTACCATTGAGGACCATGTGAAGCT
>WNWU01000004.1:13048483-13058949 GCA_012654045.1 Ptyas mucosa
GATAAGTAGATTAAATATATACTTACCATTGAGGACCATGTGAAGCTTCACTTCAGTGGCAATTCAATCTTGTAACTGAATCTTCAGATCAGAATTATCAAATAGGTCTGGTGCATGGCAGATCAGTTGCCTCTGAATTAATTCAGACATTAGTTGGACTTCTAGGCATGAGGAGACTTTTGTAGCAACAAATCACCCAAATGGTTTGATGATTCAAATCAATTTGACAAATGAATTGCAAAATTGAATCAGATTTTGACCAGCTGCCTTATTAATCACCAGAGAAGGCAACTTAGTGTCTTCTATATGTTTCAGATGACAGTGTTCATAATTCCCAGCCAGACATGGTCTGGCATGGGTTGATGAAAGTTGAGGCAATGATTCATCAATAGGATGAATCTGCTGCAGGCCACAAACACCAAGCTACCTTCAATAATCTTTAACTCTAACACTTTGCCTATCTGGAGGTTGATCTGCTTTTACATCAGAGAATTTCCAAGATGGCCATTCAGCTATGTTATAAATTAATTTCCCCCGCAAATACATAACTTTGGGCCAACTTTGGGCCATTGGTCTTTAGGGATTTAAAGTTATTACCATGTGATATTGAATCTGGGGCGTTTTAATAGTTTGTGGTCTGCCAAACTGGGGCTTTTCCTAGGTAATCAACAGCCCAACAGATACTGGAGGCTGCAAGCTAGATCTACTTTTTGTCTCAAAGTTGAGGTGTAATCTAGAAGAGAGGGACATTAGATCGCTCTCTAGTTGCCTTTTGGCTTACTGTGCTACTCATCCTTGAGGGGAAAATAGGGCCTGTTCAATCAGCTTGCCCCAGGTGAATGATGGACCCAATGAAGTTCCAGAGAGAGCTTGGGGTTTTCTCTGAAGATCTGGTGGGTTGTTTGGCTCAGGCCCTACATGCTGCCTGGAATGAGTGAGTAGCTGAGGCCTTGGCTCATATCACTCATATGAGCCAAGGCCTCATACACAGGTACAGGCACACTCTACCTGTGTGCCTGTACTGGGGTACAACTTGGTGTACTTGAAAGAGTATCAGGATCACCACTGGAGGAAGACTCAAAGTACATGGGTACATTTGTTTTCTCTGCCATCTGTGTTTGTTTTGTTGTGTATTATTTGTGTTGAATGTGCTGTTTCTTTGTTTTTAACTGTTTTTAACAATTTGTAAACCATCCTGAGTCACTTGTAGTTGGGCAGCATATAAATTTAATAAATTATTATTATTATTATTTAAAAAGGCAAAGATTCAAAATTTGAGAAGCAAAAAGGAAGAAGAGTACCTTAAAATGTTATATAGCTGAACAAGAGAATTGAGAAAGCTGTTAAAATGCAATGTAATATATGCTGAGTATATGTTTGCTATATATTTAAATTTGTTAAGGTAAGAATTGTTTATGAAAGAAATGGGAAAGAGCTATAGGCATGGAATACTATGATGGGCTGGGCTCTGATGCATTTTTGACATGAGAGATCTTCAAACTGAAGTGCATATCTAAGCATATTAAAATAAATGCATATTAAAATAAAAATGCAGAAACATATCTATTTTCAGTGTATACTACTTGTGAATGTTTTTGTTTATTCCATTTGTTTCAGGACTGATTTTTCAGATTTTAAAACATTTTCTGAAAATATATACATGTGATACAGCTGAAGCAGAGATACACAGCTTGGTGCCTCCAAATATTTTAGATTTCAATTCAGTTCCAGCTACCTTAGCCAATGGCAAGTAGTTGTGAAAACTGGAATCTAAAGTATTGAGTGGCATCAGCAGTAGTGTATGTAAAAAGCTTTGATAACTTCATCACACAAACATTGCACATTATCACAACTTCTGATGCAAATATATCAGTGCAGAATTTGCATCGTGATGCCTCCAAATCCATGTTCTCAATTTTACATCATCATGTTTACTACTGATGCCACTGTCCAAACTATTTTCAATTAGCAAAGTAGCACTAAATGTTATAATTGAGTGAGCTGAGGTTTTGATCTATAACTTTTTTTCTCCTTTCAGGGAAAACAACAAAAATAGCTGGCTTCCCTATTATCATGTTTGAACCTATGATGCAAGTTAACACGTTTAGTTATTGGCATCTTGTGTTGAAGATACCTTTGAAATCTTTTGATATCCAATAAATGCTAACAATAAACCTCAAAGTTTTTCAAAACTAATTTCTAATAATGATTATTTTAAAAAATATTACAGTATTTCAATAGCTAAAATTCCCTTTTATCCTTTAAGATCTGCTGTCTACCCTCATATAGCTGACCCTATTTATTTGGGTTTCATGGTTTTATTATCTGTTTCCTTCATTAGGTTTTGATCGCTATTTTTCTAGTAGGACACTGGACAATAATCGCCGGAACATTTGGTTTGCTGAATTTTGGGAGGATAACTTTCACTGCAAGCTAAGTCGCCATGCTCTCAAGAAAGGAAGTGCTATCAAAAAGTGTACAAGTAAGACATTCTCAATGTGGATATATTTGGGGGCATGGATCTTCGGTTTGTGTGTGTCAGAGAATGGGGAGGACTGAACAAACTGAGTGGATGGTTGTTGACTCCATTTGTGTTGTAACCTAAAAGAACATCATTATTTAATAGAGATGTGGTCATTAATTTGATCTTTGTTAGACCTAATGGGCAGTCTCCATTTTGGGGGTTAGCTGTTTCATTGAGAGATACTAGTTGCTTTGCATGCATTGGGTATATGAGTTGAATTCTCTGAGGTGACTGTCAGAACATACTGTCAGATTTTTCATAATGCCAAGTTAATTGTGTGGATTTTATAAATAGTAGAGTGAATGGGAAGGTGCTGGTGGCTAAGATCAGAAGCTCTGGTAATAGCAGGAAGCAGGTAGGCTGGAATGATGGTTTATTTGTGGGTGAAGCATAATAGAGGAGTAATTGAGCTATGAATCAGGATAATCCTTTCTGATGCTGATGCGATCTCAACAGGTACGTTAATTTCTGCCATTCTTAGTTTCATGCAATAATGGGCTCATGTGCAAGCTATAAAGAGGGGTAACTTAGTCAGTTTGTTGCCCTTCAAAATGTGTTACTCTTTCATAATTTCCATACAGCACAATAAAAATGTTAGACTATCATTCTGAGTCAGCATGACAAAAAGGATCATAACAGCAATGTGTCTAAGAAACACAATATTTGCTAACACTAAATGCATCCTTTCTATGAATCATTGAGATTGTTTTTTGAATAGGAGGGAAAAGGGCATATCTGGAGTAGCTAATATAGGATCTTTATAGGGCAGGAAAAAGTAATTTGTATTGGTGGAATCAAGGACAGAGGCAGAATAGGAAATTTGTCAGAGAATGGGCCTTTGTGGGTTTTCTCTCCCATTTCTAGCAGTCTTCCCTTGATTGATATTCTCGGGTCTGTTGGGACCAGAACTTTAAAAATCTCCCAAAAAGCAATTGTTTGAGAATTGAGATCCCACACATTTGGTAGACACTAAGTGGGAGATGGCAGTTCTTGAGGGATGTAAGATCAACTCCTTTATTATTTTATTAGACATGAGTAAAGATCATTAACCCTGTATGATATTTTAATGCTCCTCAGTGTTAATGCTAATGCTGCCCTCAGATTTTTATACCTGCTTTGTTTTGTTTCTATCCCTGTGTTTCTTGCTTTTATGAGAACTTCTTAATTATCATTTTTAATTATACGTTTTTGAACACCTGGCAAGCAAAGCATATATTTGTATAAATTAAATCAATCAATAAAGTCCATGAGCACCAATAGACACATTTGGGAGTGGGCCAGTAGATTAAGAATTACATTTTAGGATATGATTCCCTGAGCTTAAGAGCAGAAGGTATTGTTCACAAATAAATATACCTACTGAAGACCTGATAGAACCTGGGAGGACTTAGTCTATGAAGGAACCAAGTGCTTACTTTATTTATGGTTATTAAATAAGAATAAATACACATCAAGTCAACTGATCCACATGATCCAGTCCCAGCTTCCTTGAGCAACGTCTGCTCCTTTTTTTTTTTTTTGCTATCCTGCTTTTATTCTACACATACCTCTGCCTGCACATTTGTTTCCTTTTAAATTGTTTGGCATCATCTTTCCTCTTCACAGTACACAAGGTCTTTCTTCATTTACTCATAATTTCCATTATGACATTGCAATCCCAACTCCATTGTTCTCGGCTACTGTTTTCTCAGCAATTCTCTCTTAGCAGCCTGATTCAGGAGGGAGAGAGAATGCATTATAAAGCTGTGCCACCATTGTTTGAACCTGGCTTAAGGACTAGAATGGAAGGGAGTTCCTGAAAATAAATAGGGGATGAGAAAGTAGCCCTCTTAAGTGCATGAGTAGAGTTAATCCTGACAAGAGACATGAGATACATGTCTCATGGGTGAATGAATATATTTGTTCATCCTCCCTCTGCTGCCAAAGCTGACGGAAAGTCTGTTTCTGATGTGAAGTGACTGAAACCTTGGTGCTGGACACCTTTTGCCTCAAGCAACAATTAAAATATTTCATTCCATAAAAAACATCTAGCCGCATGGGAAGTACAATACAGAATTGTTGTTAAAAGGAAGGACGGGGGAAAACAAACCCCAGAGAAATCAGCTGCCATGTAAATGATAATAAATCTTCAAGCCAGGATTACAGAAAGTGACTGGGACTGCTTCTTTATCTCTGTGTTGTCACATTTATTCACCCTCCTTGCCAGACACTGAGCCTCTGTGGAATTGATGAGTGTCACAGTAGATCAGAGGACAAAACAGAAAGACCGAGAGGGACAGTTAAAACTAATCTTGACCATTGCTTCTATTACCTCCTCTCTTGATCCACCCCAGATATCAGAGCAGCTGTTTGAATGTCAAATCTGCACATCTTGTAAGGATATAAAGGAGACCGTTCAGGATGGGACACAGGATAGGAGACTTTTCATGCTCAACTTCATCATCATTGTAAGCCAATTATAAACAAAACCAACATACGATATTAAGGGAAGAATATTTTACCTAGTCCTCTGATGCTCTCATAGAGCCCACCCCAATCCTTATATCTCTCTCTTGCACGTTTTCCAGTACTTTCCCCAAAACACGGAATTCTGTGGCAGTTCATTGTACATACCGTGAAATCCTTATCTTTGTGCAGTTTATGCCAGGGATGAAATGCTCCCAGTTCGGACTGGATCACCTGATCCAGTAGCGATGGTGGCAGGTGGCTTGGAGAACCGGTAGCAAAAATTCCTGACCCCCCCCCCATGCCCAGCTGAGCCGCGCAATTATCAGAGGCTTTTTTTTTTACTTTTAAAAGCAATGCTTTTAAAAGTTAAAAAAAAGAGATTGCGTGCCACAGCTAATCACCCCCCCCCATGTGCTGTTCTACTTAGTGCATGCTTCCTTTTGGTGTGCACTGTGCACATGACCCTCACATTTGGTGCATGGTGCACATTGTGCATGAACAGTCAGCGAACTGGTAGTAAACCGGTTCAGATTTCACCGCTGGTTTATGTTCATTATTTGATTATACCTCTGCTCATCCAGAGATAATTCCCAATTTTTTTGGTACTTCTTAAGATTCAGTTTGATACGTAAGAATCAACAACCAGTCATGTATTTAACAGAAAAATTGGATACTCTTATGTTGTGGAGTTTACAGGAAAAAAATATTTAGCAATTTTTATTTTTTATTTTTTTGCTGTGGGATGGGGGATTCTGCTCTTTTAAAGCTCATGTTTATGGAGATTTATTTATTTTATTTATTTATTTATTTTATTAATATTTATATGCCTCCCTACTCCCGAAGGACTCAGGGCCGCTCACAGTAATAAAAACAAAACAATAAATAATGCTAAAAATCCAATTAAAAACCCCAAGTTAAAACTATAGCTCCCAGACAGATCAGAAGATTTGCTGAAAAAGCCATGTCTTCAGGTCACTGCAGAAAGAGCGGAGGTCAGGGGCCGTCCAGAGCCCAGTGGGTAGCTCGTTCAAGAGGGTCGGTGTGGCCACAGAGAACGCCCTCATCCTGGGCACCGCCAGCCGACATTGTCTGGCTGATGGCACCCGGATGAGGGCAGTCCTATGTGAATGCACTGGGAGGTGGGAGGCCGGTAGGAGGTGGTCCTGCAAGTACCCTGGGCCCATGCCATGAAGGGCTTTATAGGTGAGTACCAGCACCTTGAAGGGGTTCCGAAGGACCACTGGCAACCAGTGCAGCTCACACAGAAGAGGTGTAACATGGGAGTAACGGGAAGCTCCCATAACAACCCACGCGGTCGCATTCTGGACCAGTTGGAGCCTCAGGGTGCACCCCAAGGGCAGCCCCATGAATCCAGAAGAATGCCAAGATTGTGAACTCTTTCAGAGAGAGTAAGTAACTCTCCTCCCATCAAAAGCGATGGGGCTGCTAGATCATGTGATGCCAGCATACACAGCCACTCCATCTTGGAAGGGTTGAGTTTGAGCCTATTCCTACCCATCCAGACCCGCACCGCCTCAATCATCCAAGATATGGTTGGATCCTCAATCATCCAAGACACGATTGGACCAAATGTGCTTTTCCAAAGGGCAACTGGACTTTCTTGGTGTTTTTTTTTTTAATATTTCACTTCTCATCCTTCACATTCTCATTTCAATTCAGTTCAGATTTCTTGGATGAGAAGCAAAACATTTTCAAAGAAAAAACAAACAAACAAGAAAATACAGTTGCTTTTTGGAAAAGCACCTTTGGATTTTTTTTTAACAGCACTGATTCTTTATCAATGGTCTAACTCCATTAATGGATAGTTGTTCCCTCTCCCATATGTTGGTCAATATTTTGAATACTTCTTCTTTTTATCTTCTTTTAGGTATAAGTTAAACAATTTCTAAGAATTAAAAAAAATTAATCTTCCTCTCTTAAATTTAAAATATTGCTCAGGTTTTATTGGAAGAATTAGTCTGTTTCCTAGCACTGCTAGGAAAAGAAAACATTTATTTGTAAAACTCAACATAGCATATACGATGTTTCCTCCTCCTATTTTCTCTGTCATAAGGATCCTATGAGCTGTGTTGGGCTAAGAGAAAGTGACTCATCCAAAGTCAGCCAGCTGGCTTCCATGCCTCAGGGAGGATTAGAATTTATTGTCTTCCAGTTTCTACTCCAGCACTTCAACCATTACACTAAACTGGCTCTTAGAAAGCAGGTCTTTGACTGTTCCAAAAAGTTATAAATTAATATTTGCAGAGCTCATTTATCTAGAATTAGAGAAACTTGTTAAATCCCCTAACTTGATGCCATTTGAAACTTCGTTTCACGTTTTTCTATAGAAAGGGGAAACCACCCCCCCCCCACTGTATTCACCCATGGAATTCTGCACACATCCCTCAGTAGAATACAAATGGAAGAATTTGAATAGGAGCATTTTGCTATCTGCTTGAACTGTTACAGAATGAATTGAAATGGACATAGGATAGATACCATTCTGTCTGGAAATGTCTACTCCATCTCTTCTACTAAGTATTAGAAGGTGTAAGTAGGAAAAGGAGGGCAGGTTAGAAATATGCAAGTTTCTGATGAGTATTAGAGAGTCATATAGAGAAGATATAGAACATGCTTATCTGATAGAGAAACTTGTATTGGATTACAAGTGTATCTCAGCCTGTGTTTCTGAGGGTAGGTGACTGTCATTAATTTCTGTTTGTCATTTTTAAAACAAACATGGAGGTTAATATAGGAACTGCAACATCAAATGGGTAATAAGAGGAACCCTATTTTTTTGCACCATTTGTTCTAAGTTTCTATCTCTGGATTTTGTTTCTGAACTTATATTGGTTAATTTTATGATAATACTGTCCTCCATGATCATATGACATAGCTGACATGATAAGGGGAAACAGTTTACCTCCAAATAAATCCAAGGCTAACTCTTTGTATTAAAGCTAACCCTGACTTGTTTTATTGCTGACTGGGTTTCATCCTTCCCATGACCCAGAGTCACTGATTGAAATATTCATGCTTCTACATTTATAGAGAATTAGGCAGTTTTGAGTAGTAATTTTCTGTTTTTCAGTATGTATATGTTAATAGCTATACTAAGTACACAAATATATTAAATATTTAAGGCCAGGGGAGTTCCAGATTTGAGTGAGTACTTGCCAAAGAACCTGCTGCTGGATCTTTCCCAGTTCAAGTATAATGGCTGTATGTGCATCTGATAGAAGTAACAAGCAGAAATAGATTACTGTTATAAATTTCCCTCAGCACCAATCTAGGGCCTATGGTGATTCTCAGTCATCCAGGCCATGGTTGTCCCAAAGGTGCTTTCTTTCAGAAGGCAAATGGACTTTTTTGTTTTGTTTGAAGATACTTCGCTTCTCATCCAAGAAGCTTCTTCAGTTCTGACTGAGTCTCCACCATTCAGTCAGAACTGAAACAGCTTCTTGAATGAGAAGTGAAACATCTTCAAAGAAAACAAGAAAGTCCAGTTGCCTTTTGAAAGAAAGTACTTCTGGATCAGTCTAGGGCAGTGATGCCTAACCTTTTTGCCATTGTGTGCCAAAAGTGGGGGGACTGCGGGGGGTCATGCGCACGCATGCCCACACCCATAATTCAATGGCTCTGCACGCACGAGCGACCCCCCGCACTCCCCCCACTTTTGGTATGCAATGGCATGGTGGGCCATTTTTCACCCTCCCCAGGCTTCAGAGGCTTTCTTGGAGCCTGGGGAGGGCGAAAAGAGCCTTCCCCACCCCCTCTGGAGGCCAGAAATGGCCCATTTCCCGACTTCCGGTGGGCCCAGAAGGCTAGAAAATCAGCTGGCATGCTGGAGCTGAGCTAGGGCAATGCTTGCGTGCCCACAGTTATGGCTTGACGTGCCACAGGTGGCATGCGTGCTATAGGTTCGCCATCATGGGTCTAGGGTGTTCTGAAATATGTTAAATTATGGTGATTGACCCTGCTACTTTCTGGGAAGGGGAAGGCTTTAGTAGAAGGTGCTGAAACTGGGGCTATAAACCTCTAAAGCTTCAGTGAACGCTACATTCACTGAACTTACACAGATCTGAAAAGAAAATCAGGATTGTTGAAAGTTATAACTATATATGCCAGCCACAGAAATGTTTCCAGTATTGCACTTTCCTATTTGATAATAACTAGGAAGGTCAGGCGTGTGTTTCTTAACCACTGGCCCAGACATGCTGTCATTATGTGGTTATATGTATTTTTGGATCTTTCTAGCTAGAGCTAACTGGGAGGGATAAACAAAGTGTATAGGGGATCTATCTTTTTGACAGCCATGTGGGTGAGGTGATGGTTGCAGGTGACATGTTTACTGAAAGATGGAAAAAAATTTACTGCCTGCCACCCAAGGGGGGAAGACAGATAAAGGTGTCTGGGCTTTCAGGCAGTGGAGACGTGGTGAAATTATAGGTTGCGTACGGCCAGATAAATTAATTTTGCTCCCTTTTTAGGAGGTTATGTGGGAGGCAAGGCAACCTTTGTTATCTATTGCAATTCCAATTTGCTCATTGTGATCCAGTCATGGGCCATATCATAAGTTTGGATTTAGAATAACTCCTAGTTGCCATCATGCTCTGCACTTAATTATGTTCTCTAGGTGGGGACCAAATGTTGATCCCTATATGTTGAGCTTAATACAGTTCTACAGAACTGTATAACAGAACTATAGAACTCTGCATAAACCAGAAAGAGGGCAGAGAAAAGATCTATGGAACCCTCACATTTATTTATTTATGTATTTGTTTGTTTGTTTGTTTGTTTATTTATTTATTTATTTGACTTCTATACCGCCCTTCTCCCAAAGGTCTCAGGGCGGTGTACAGCCATGTAAAACACATAGATTTACGAAATTTAAAACCAAGTAAAATCAAATATATAAAATTTGGCTCCAAAATTAAAATACACGTACACCCCTTATAAAATACATATTAGGCAAGTCTGGCTTGCTGGAACAGAAAGGTCTTCAGGGCGCGGCGAAAGGTGCACAGGTCGGGGCTAAGACGAAGCTCGAGGGGGAGCTCATTCCAGAGTGCTGGTGCCCCCACAGAGAAGGCTGTTTCAACTCTTTCCCTCTGGATGCCGCTATAGAACATGGCAACTCATGCCGACACTCTGCTAAACATGTAATTCTCACAGCACAGTCTTATGCCTAAGGATATTTAACCATGTAGTGTTACTATTATCCTGCTCATCTTTCCTATTACCTCCTCCTATTGATATCTTATGACTAACAGTAACTTATGATTTATGATTGTAACTTATGGTTATGATTTATCATTTTGTTGCTTGTATGTATACTGAGAGCTTATGCATCGGAGACAAATTCCTTGTGTGTCCAATCGTATTTGGCCAATAAAGAATATTCTATTCTATTCTATTCTATTCTATTCTATTCTATTCTATTCTATTCTATTCTATTCTATTCTATTCTATTCTATTCTATTCTATTCTATTC
>WNWU01000004.1:13064599-13075233 GCA_012654045.1 Ptyas mucosa
TATCTATCTATCTATCTATCTATCTATCTATCTATCTATCTATCTATCTATCTCTGTGTGTATTTCTTGTGTATGTATATTCTCTGTTAGCAGTCTGGATTAATACTTGAGATGGACAGTCATATAAATTGAATTAATAAACATTTTTTTCTAAGATTTGGCATCTTTAGCTGGGGATTCTGGAGGTTATAATCCAAACAAAACTTGATCTAGAACTAGAACTAGAAACATGGTAAAAACTGGTCTTGAGGGGAAGCATGCTTCAAGTTTTAAACATAAATAAGTATCTCCAGTTCAAATTGTCTGGTTGCTATGACATAATGACAATAATTAAAAGAAGCATTAGATTCTTATGTTTCAGTCTAAATCAGGGGAACCAAACCCAAGGCCCGGGGCCGGATCCAGTCTGTGGGGTGCTTAGATCTGGCCCATGGGGCCACCCTGGAAACAGCAAAGGACTGGTCCGCAGTGCCTCTACCAGCAAAAAAAAAAAAAAAGCTCAGGAGGGATGCACATGGTGGCCCTTTTGTGCTGGCAGAGGGCTGCAGGAGGCCGTTACAGCTGAAAATGGAGCGTGCAGGCCCCCCCAAACTCCGTTTTTGCTGGCAGAGTGCTAGCAAGACAAACTACTAGCAAAAATAATTCCCCTCATCCCCTCCTGGGCCACCACAGGTGCCCCTACATGAGTGTTGTTGAGCTGCACATGCCCACCAGGCCCACCCGGCCCCCTGAGGTGAAACACAACCCTGATGCAGCTCTCAATGAAATCAAGTTTGACACCCCTGGTCTAAATAATCGTTATGTCCTTTCTAGGTCCAATTTGTAACTACTTGTAATGATGGCTATATACAATCTCTATGTTCAGAGAAATGCCATATTTTCCTAAAAGGAAGATCCTGAGTTTAAATGGTGGTCTTCCGGGTGTGCTTCAAGGTATTGGTTACCACCTTTAAAGCGCTCCATGGCTTAGGACCCGGGTACTTGCGGGACCACCTACTACCACCAATAGCCTCCCACCGACCGGTACGCTCCCATAGAGAGGGACTCCTCCGGGTGCCGTCGGCCAAACAATGTCGACTGGCGGCCCCCAGGGGGAGAGACTTCTCTGTGGGGGCACCCGCTATCTGGAACGAACTCCCCCCGCAGATACGGATGATCCCGGACCTTCGCGCCTTCCGCCGTGAGCTAAAAACTTTTCTGTTCCACCAGGCAGGCCTGGCCTAATTTTTCCCCTTTTTCTGTAAAAATAATTTTAAAATTTTAAAATTTAAATATTTTAATATTTGGGGTTTTAATATTTTATAATTGAGCTTTTAAATAGTCGGGGCCATTGTTTAATTTGGTTTTATTTGGCTTTTAAACTTTGTATGTATGTTTTTTACTTTTGGCTGTTCACCGCCCTGAGTCCCCTCGGGGAGAAGGGATAGATATAAATCTAAATAAATAAATAAATAAATAAATAAATAAATAAATAAATAAATAAATCTAGAGAAAAGCTGAGACAGAAGAAACTTGTCTGCCTTCATTACATATTAGTAGAAAAATCTAAGATGTAAATGTAAACTCATCTTCTTTTCTTACATTATTTGTTGTATAATATTATTTAACCAATATTAAACAATATTGGTTGTAAACAAGATTAGGACCAAATTTGTTGCTCTTATTTTATATTCTTTTTGTGGCATCCAGTTTAGCACTGCAGAAATTGGGGGTTGGATTAAATGGACCATTAATGCGTGATTTTTATTATAACTTATCTGCCATTTTCCAATGCTTGTGCATTTTCATCTCCCCCCTCCATTATTCATTTTTTTATTTAGAAACTTCTTACATTTTAAATTTAATCATAAGAGATAATAAATTCACTCAGTCATTTTAAACTATCACCCCCAGTTTCTTTCAGATTTCTTTCTTCCCAACTAATGATAGTAATCCCAGTTCTTCAATAATGTACTTACATGGTAAGTGTGCTATAACCTAACATTCATGAAGGAAACTTCTTAACTGTATAAATTCTTTGGCACTAGCCTCTCCTAGAAATTCTCCTCTCCTCTCACAATACCACAAAGTAATCCATAGGCATCATTACCAGCTCTTTATCTTAATAATAAATAGCATTATTTGAGCATATTTTAAGGCCTTTGTTTTTACATAGGTGCAATTCAGCAGTCAGAGGAGTGCTATTAAATTATTTGAATTTGTAAGCAAATAAATTATATCTCCATTTGTCTGAGGAATGTTTACTTAATAATCAGAAGTGGGGGCAGAGGGGGAATCACTATTTATTATAGCATTGTTTGAAATAGATAATGCAAGCAGATGGAGCTCGTTGATTTTAATTTTTGGAGGACTATGGAAAAACTTCCTCCAGCATCTATCTGACCAGAATCCAGATCTGGTGCTTCCCTGAAACACTGTAACTTGGAAATTTCCTAGCAAAATTCTGCCTAAAGGTTCCAGGTTCTCATTTATCTTAGTTCCAGGTTCTCATTTATTCCTTCAGAAGGTTTAGAAAAGGATGTGATGGAACTGTTTATCTTCCCTTCCAATCCTTCTTTTCCTCTATTGCTTTCCATCTTCTTGACAGCATCACCACCCATCCTGTCAATCAGGCACAAAGCCAAATTGATGTCTCCCACTTATTTACATTTATATTCAATCCATTGCCAAATTGTGCCATTCCTCTCTATTCAACACCGTGAAAGCCATCCCTGGCCTCAACGAAAACAAAACAAAGCAAAGCAAAGACCTAACTTATGCCTCTTCACTACTGCAGTCTTCTAATCATTGACTTTTCCTTCTTCTTCTGTATAAAGCTCTGCCAGAAATTTTTTAAATATTTACTGATTGTATAATCCTAGTTTGGAAACTGTCTCAAAGTCTCAAATGTTGCTGAACTATAATTTGCAGCAATACCAGCCAGCATGGCCATTAATAAGCGATAGTGAGAGCTGGACTTTAATAACTTTTAGATGGTAGCATGCTTCCCATCCTTTATTTAGACCATGATACTCCTTTGTAAATTGGTTTACTATCTTCTTCCATATCTACCACAGTCTCCTTTTTTTTTACCTTTAAAATTGTGCCTCTCCTTCTTTTCCCCTCTGCCAGATCTTATCACACCTTTACCAGTGTAAAATAAGTGCCAGTACCATTTTCCCCATAAATTATTGCCCATCTACTATTATTATCACAGCTTCTATTTTTATTTCTATCCCTTTTTTGGGGTTATGGCAAATGTATTTTATACAAATATTACAAAGCAATTGAAAAGACAACTCATAATTAAAAAAGCATCAGATAAAAATTAATAATAGAGAGTAGGCAATAAAACTATTAAAAGTTTAGAAAAACACATCAGTCTTTAAAACTACTTTAAAAGTTGCAAAGAAAGCATCCAGTTAGAATTCTGTTTCCATTCTTTCTTGCTTTATTTTTTTACTGGAATTTCCTCCCAAGATGATGAAATTTCTCTCTTCCTTATGGTATCTGAGCTGCAAAAACCTGGCCTACCACTAGAGGGCAGCAAAATATAATTGGCTGAGTCCCTTTGCTGTCATCTGTGCTCTCCTAGAATTCTGCAGCAATCAACTCTGAGCCTTTGACACAATCCCTCTTTAAATCCCAAATGCAATATGGTTTCTAATTGTAGTCCCTCCCATTCATCTTTTTTTTAAAATTTGATTTATATACCGCCCTTCTCCGGAGACTCAGGGCGGTTTACAATACGTTAAGCAATAGCCTTCATACTTTTGTATATATTCATACAAAGTCATCTTATTGCCCCCACAATCTGGGTCCTCATTTTACCTACCTTAGAAAGGATGGAAGGCTGAGTCAACCTTGAGCCTGGTGAGATTTGAACTTGCAGTAATTGCAGGCAGCAGATGTTAATAACACTGTTAATAACAGTGCTTTAGTCAGCTGCGCCACCAGGGCTCATTTTGAGCTGTGTTTATCTCCTTTCCTATCTTGTTTCCTACATTTTAAAAATGTAAACTGCTAACTTTTAGAGACTGAAAACTAGGAGCTTTCAATCCTCCTGTAAGGACCCCACAAATGATGTGGGATAAGTAATAATGCTATCAATGTGAAAATTAGAAACTTCCCATTTCAAATTGGCCTTCAGTAGCAATATTTCACTGGCTGATATCCTAAGGCCCGATGTGGCACGCAGAGCCATCTTTCCAGGCATGCGAGCTGTCGTCCAACTCACCTGTAGCAACTGGTGTCCAGGCTTCCGGTGCACTTGCGTGCAATTCAGGGGACCCAGCTGGTCTTCGGAGCTCCCCTGCACACGTGCGCACGTTTGCACATGCGTGCGAGAGTACGGTATTCGTGTGCATGCATTGCACGCATGAAAACTGCACACATGTGCAGATGGTGCGACTGCACGTGTAGCACATGGGGAGCTGCGTAAAACCTGCACGCATGCGCACATGGTGTGATTGCACGCATAGCATGGGGAGCCGCGTGCATGCGCAAATGGTGTGGATGCATGCACAGCGCATGGGGAGGAGCTGCGCATTAGCGTGGATAGCACACACGCAGATGAAGTGCTCAAAGCACGTGAAGCGCATACTTGTTCGGCACTCAGTGAGCAAAAGGTTCGCCACCACTGTCCCAAGGCCTTAGGAGGCAACAGGACGTAGGGTTCAACAAGTTGTATTGCAGAGAATAGGTTCATTCTCTCCAATAAAATCATCAACTGAAGACATGACACAGAGCTTGTAGGGAAACTCCATCTTTTGTCATTAGCATTGATGTTGAACTCTCATGTAGCCGTTAGTCTTCTTAATGGGAGCTAAGGCAATGGCCTTTTTTGACCATGGGACAAATATTCAGCATTGTTGACCTCTTTCATGGACTGTTGCTTCAGTATTGATTTCCTGTAGCCTTTTTGACATGCAACATAACATAGTATGACTAAGGTAGCGTGACAAATTGGGGTGTATGCAACAGGAAAGGAAAATTATGTTTCTTTACAACAGGGAAAGATTTTGTGGAAAAGACAACTCTTTCATTTGAAAAAGTATACAGTGATGGATTTGGCTAATAGTAAATCAGGTAGTCCAGAAATGTATACTTTAGTTTCCTAATGACTCAGAAGAAAGTTCTTCCCAGCCTTAATGCCTAACATTTTTGAACTGAGATTTGGACCTTCTACCTACGTTTTGTCCTCAGGTTACTAATCTTCCATGATTTAAATTGGGATATGTGACTCAATATGACTTTTTTCTGCTTAAGTAACTTCTTTAATAGGGAAGCATTCCTGTCTGAAGGAATTTATTTGTTTATTTGGTTTAAAAAGTACATAGATGATTTTGCAATATTTCTAACGTCCTTCCCAATTTATAGTTATTGCTATAAATAGTCAGAGAAACATTTTTTTAAAATGCAAATCACTTTTCTTTCATTCTTTGAATTAATTTCTCTAATGCTAGATGCTTCATACAAATTTTCCTGATGCAAGCCCTTTTTCAAATGTGCAACTGTTACTGTTTGCACACAGTTTCAACCAGCATACTTTCTTTTCAGTTGGGTTTTGGGAAAGACAAGGGTAAAGTCCTTGTGGGAGCAAATTCTTTAATAGAAACACTGGTATTCTTTAACTTCTGTATACCAAATAAACAAATTCATAAATGCAAGAGAGAGAAATACCAAAGTAAAGGAGTTAGATAAATATTTCTGGGTTTAATCAACATGCAGATAATAATTCTGTAAAGCATAGATTGAAGATTTTAGCCATGATGGATTTCAAAAGGGCCCTACATATGGATACACTATGTCAGTGATGGCTAACCTTTTTTGCCATCATGTGCCGGGGGGGGGCGGGGGAGGTTCGCGCATGTGCATGCCCACATCCATAATTCTATGCGCACCGCTCTGTGCATACATGCCCAACCCCCTGCCCCCCTGCTCCTGACATGTGATGGCCCGGTAGGCCCATTTTTCTTTCTCACCTGGCTCCAGATCCTCTCTATGCATCTGGGGAGGGCGAAAACAGCCTCCCACCTGGAGGCCCTCTGGAGGCCTAAAAGGGCCCATTTCCCAACTTCCGGTTGGACAGGAAGTGACGTTTCTTGCTGTCCCAGCCTCCAGCGGCCCCTCTAGGAGAGGAAATGTGTTATTTCTGCTCCCTTCCCAGTGATTCTTATATCAAAATGATGCTATTATTATCAATGGAAGCAGTTTGGAAGTAGAAATGATGTCTTCTTTACTTCCTATGGTCCTGCTCCAGAATTTGCCTTCCCATTGTCATTAGTAATAGAGGAAACAGTAATCTGTTCCTGAAGCAAAACAACATGCTGGTTAGTAGAATAGAGAGGTAAAAAAAATGAACCTGTAGGCAATGAAACTTCACTGCAGGACACACAAGGCTCCCAAATATCAAATTATCTCATTTTATTCAGCAACATATTGTTGCATTTGGCTGTTTCCTATACAGGTAGTCCTTGATTTACTACCACAATTAGGACAGAAATCTCAGTCGCTGAGTGAAGCTGTCATTAAGCAAGATGCAATGGGACTGTTTCAATCAATGGCTGCTGTCCTGGCACTCTTGACTGTGATTGCTAAGTGGGTTGTTAAGTAGACAGTCTCAAGTAAGGGTCACCCACGGTGCCTCACGGGTGGATGGGAGAGTTCTGGGAGGCCCATATGTGAGTTGTGGGAGGGTTGAAATGTGGTACGAGGCCACAGAGGCCCATGGAATCTTAACCGTCTACCTGGCCCACCAGCTCAAGCAAAACTGCCCTGGAAGCCCTACTGCTTATGTGATTTTGCCAGTGTAAGCAAAGAATATTTTTCTATAAGTTTTGATTTCATACATTGGAATGGGCAAATGAGTAGGAGGCTCAGGTCACTAGTAAGCTTGACTATATGCAGAAATTGCTTTCAATGTTTTATACATTGATTTATACATTAATATCTTAGCCAAGGTACTTTCTCCGAGGCGATTTACCTGTAAAATTCAAATAAAGGGGAAAAAATGAACCTAATTAACACAGACTAAATTTATAAAAATTAGAGTAACAGAGTAAAATCCAGGGCAGTAGCTAAATTCAAAAGCCCCCAAAAAGAAGGACAAATGATTAATCCATCCTAGGTGGAGCTATCTCAAAGGTTCCTTCTTTAGGTGCCATGTATATTATTTCATTTGTGAAACATAGAACTAAAATTCTTTTCACCTTGCTTTGTATGCTCCATGCTTTGTAGCTGCATCTGTTTCAGCTATGGTCAAAATTCTGAGAAGTGTATGCCTGTGTTTATAGATACAGGTATGTGTGGTTTCCCATTTAAATCATAGCATCAAAGTGACCATGTAAGTAAAATTAATTTTATTTCTCTCTTCCTAAAATATATTTATTTTATATGTTTAGATCATTTGTTGGGAAAAGAAAACTTATATATTTAAAGTAAAAAGAATAATATGAGCATCTGAAATTATACTCATAGTTCCAGATGCCTAACCTGCAGAAAGGATACTGTGGAAAGCAAATCAGCCGTAGTAGGCTACATCCTACCTGGGCTGGTGTTGAGTCTAGAATTCTCTGCTTCTGCTGATACCATCTGTTACTTTCTGGTTAATTATTTTGGAGAAACCGATCTTGGATTTTTGTTCCATGATTTAGCTACAACTCTGCCCAGACGTTTTAGTACAGATAACCTTTACTGTAATCTGGCACATAAAGGATAAAGGATATTAATATTATTGCCAAATAAATGTATATGGGCAGGAGCCTGAGTGGTGTAGGAGGCTAATGCCTCCTACAAGGCAGCATTTAACATCCAGCTGTCTGCAATTACTGTAAGTTCGAATCTCACCAGGCTCAAGGTTGACTCAGCCTTCCATCCTTTCTAAGGTGGGTAAAATGAGGACCCGGTTTGTGGGGGCAATAAGCTGACTTTGTATAAAAAATATACCAAAAGTATGAATGCTATTGATTAACACATTGTAAGCCGCCCTGAGTCTCCGGAGAAGGGCAGCATATAAATAAGAATAAAAAAAAATGTTTGTCATACAAGGTGGCTAGCAGAAATACTGGATGAAACACTGGTATCCTTTCCAGTTGTTTTCATATATCCAGCCAATATCACTCCTCCATTCTGATAAATAGATGATTTATTTGCAATAGAATATGGGACTTTGCAGGTGGAAAGGCAAATATGTGCAATTGTCTGAAAGCTTCGGTATAACTTTAAGCGTTTACAAGCAGTAAGCAGTTAAAATCAGTAAACAAAGGGAAATATAGATTTATCTCATTCTCGCATGCAGGAGGAACTGGCCTGAGCCTTCATACCATTATTGGCTCATGGGGTGTGTTCATAACTGAGGTTAGTCTGACAATGGCGAATGAAGCCTTGTGTGGAGCACTTAGAGATGCCAATGACAGATTGTGGTGTGTGGATACTTTCCCAGTTAGAGAAACCACATTCTACATAATATGGCTTGGTGAGGCTGTTTTGTCTACTTGGTCAGAATGATCAGTATTGTGATCTCAGGTAGGTTCTGCAAAACACCTAAATACACACACACACACACACACACACACACACACACAAATTCTACATCAACGGATGTATTGCTTTTTCTTATGAGTCATTAGGAAACCTACCCGAAATATTTTAAACTATATCCATGTAGAAGATGGAGAAGGAATTTGGATTTGAACAATTTGCCACTTTTTTTCCTGTAATCCTTGTGATTTCCTAAAGTTGCTTGAAGGTTCAGACGTCCATTGGTGGAGTCAATAGCTATCAATTTTACTCTTAGCAAGTGATTGGGTTTGATTAGGCCAACTATCAGCGCTAGGATCTGAACAGAATTTATATATTACTAAAGTTGTCCTTCTGTTTATAGCTTTAAAGTGAATGAACTGGTGCATCGTAGGACAACAATTTTTGAACCAAGGTACCACAAATGGCCCAACTTAAAGAATGCTTCCAAAATCTGAGACCCATTACTTCCATGTAATTGAAGTCTCAAAATCTTCATAATGCTTGTATTTGCAGTTATGGCCATTGCAGCATTGCTGCAGTTAGCTTCAGTCATGTGATCATGATTTCTGACTGCATTTCCCAGAAACCCATAGGCAAAGAAAGATGGGAGGGCATATCCTCATCATCTTTCCTGTCTCTGTCTTGTCCCTATGATCAGTTGGCTGGCAGCAAGGCCCAAAGAGTGAGTGGCAATTACCGTATTTTTCAATGTAACACGCTCCGGACTATAAGACGGACCTACCTTTTTTGGTGAGGAAAACAAGAAAAATGAATCTGCCTCTGCTTTCCAGCAATTTTGTCTCGTTGCAGCAAACAGCAAACAGCCTGCTTTACTTTCATTTTCGTTTTCAGCATAGCTTGGTTAGCCCAAGAAAAAAAAAATCTGCTCCCAGCAATTTACCTCCTTGCAGCAAGCAGCAAAGGCCCACACAGCAATAGGCAATGGCAATCCCTGCAGCCTGAAAAAAGCTGAGAGACGGGAGGCCAGTCCAATGGACAATCAACTTATGCTAATTAGGCTGTGCTGAAGCTGAAATGGGCTGTTTCTTCTTGCTGCTTGCTGCAAGGAGGTAAATTGCTGGGAGGCAGAGGCCAAAGGGTGGGGGCTAGTGGGTGGGCGGGGCTACATTCGGTGTATAAGATGCACCCAAATTTCCACCCCCTTTTAGGGGGGAGGAAGGTGCATCTTATACTCCAAAAAAATACAGTAGCTGCTTTGGAACCAAGGTTGAATTCTGAAATATCTTAATGAGAGTGGACAGCAAAGGAAGGGCGAGGGAGCGACTTGGTTATATAAGGCTGGCTGGGGGCCCAGCAGTCAACAAGCAAGCTCTGCTGCTCTCTTGAGGGAGAGGACCCTTAGGGACACACTAGGATGGGAGTGGGATGCAGTTTTCCTTGCAGTGCTTAAGTCCCTTTGTTTCTCTCCCACTAGCAAAGTGGCAGGCAGTTCTGCAGATCAACTGAGGAGAAGGAGAAGGAGGAAGCTTCACCTGGGCTCTGTTGAGGGTCCTGAGGGGAAGGGAAATGTGCCAGATTATATAATATATGGAGGTTATGTGTTGTCTATTGATTACTAATTCTTTCTTACCCATTGTATAAGCTAGCTGCATTCCTTCTCATCGGGGTGCCTGGCAAGACTCAGTTGCATACCTGAAAATTAATTACCGGATGGTGGAACAATGAATGATCCTGCTATTATAATCAGCAAGGTCACATTCCCTGTGGTGTCCTAATCTACTGAGAGTTTCAAAATGAATTATTGTGTTTCTGTTTGAAACATGCCATTGCATAATTTTGTTTTCTTATCTGCACATGGCTATGCAAAATTAATTGCAGATGTGTTGTTGTTTTTTTTTAAAAGCCAGTAACTTTTAGCAAAGAGCCATGGTGGTTCACTGGGTAAAATGCAGTTTGCAGGCGAACTCACTGCCTACTGCCAGCAGTTTGATTCTGACCAACTCAAGGTTGACTCAGCCTTCCATCCTTCTGAGGTCAGTAAAATGGGGACCCAGACTGTTGGGGGCGATATGCTGATTCCGTAAACTTCTGAGAGAGGGTTGTGAAGCACTATGAAGTTGTTGTTGCTCTGTAGGGCGACCCAGGGTCCCACTAACTGAGGCGAGACAAGG